>JAQQAC010002837.1:74095920-74145153 GCA_029783875.1 Phataginus tricuspis | reverse complement strand
TCTTGGCTAGGAAGAATAAATATTGTCAAAATGGCTATACTACCTAAAGCAATCTACAGATTCAATGCAATCCCTATCAAACTACCAACATCTTTCTTCAATGAACTGGAACAAGTAACTCAAAAATTCATATGGAACCACAAAAGACCCCGAATAGCCAAAGCAATTCTGAGAAGGAGGAATCAAACAGGGGGAATTACGCTCCCTGACTTCAAACTCTACTACAAAGTCACAGTAATCAAGACAATTTGGTACTGGCACAAAAACAGACCCACAGACAAGTGGAACAGAATAGAAAATCTAAACATTAACCCAAACACCTACAGTCAATTAATATTTGATAAAGGAGCCTTGGATATACAACGGGGAGATGACAGCCTCTTCAGCAGCTGGCGTTGGAAAAACTGGACAGCTACACGTAAGAGAATGAAACTGGACTACTGTCTAGCCCCATACACAAAGGTAAACTCAAGGTGGATCAAAGACCTGAATGTAAGTCATGAAACCATAAAACTCTTAGAAAAAAACATAGGCAAAAATCTCTTCGACATAAACATGAGCGACTTCTTCATGAACATATCCCCCCGGGCAAGGGAAACTAAAGCAAAAATGAACAAGTGAGACTATATCAAGCTGAAAAGCTTCTGTACAGCAAAGGACACCATCAGTAGAACAAAAAGACATCCTACAGTATGGGAAAATATATACATAAATGATGCATCTGAGAAGGGGTTGACATCCAAAATATATAAAGAACTCACGCACCTTAACAAACAAAAAGCCAATAACCCAATTAAGAAATGGGCAGAGGACATGAATAGACACTTCTCTAAAGAGAAATTCAGATGGCCAACAGGCACATGAAAAGATGCTCCACATCGCTGGTCATCAGAGAAATGCAGATTAAAACCACAATGAGATATCACCTCACACCAGTGAGGATGGCCAACATCCAAAACACAAACAACAACAAATGTTGGCGAGGATGTGGAGAAAAGGGAACCCTCCTACACTGCGGGTGGGAATGCAATTTAGTTCACCCATTGTGGAAAGCAGTATGGAGGTTCCTCAAAAAACTCAAAATAGAAATACCATTCGACCCAGGAATCCCACTCCTAGGAATTTACCCTAAGAATGCAGCAGCCCAGTTTCAAAAAGACTGATGCACCCCTATGTTTATTGCAGCACTATTCACAATAGCCAAGAAATGGAAGCAACCTAAGTGTCCATCAGTAGATAAATGGATGAAGAAGATGTGGTACATATACACAATGGAATATTATTCAGCCATAAGAAGAAAACAAATCCTACCATTTGCAACAACATGGATGGAGTTAGAGGGTATTATGCTCAGTGAAATAAGCCAAGCCGAAAAAGACAAGTATCAAATGATTTCACTCATATGTGGAGTATAAAACAAAGAAAAAAACTGAAGGAACAAAACAGCAGCAGACTCACAGAACCCAAGAACGGACTAATAGTTACCAAAGGGAAAGGGACTAGGGAAGATGGGTGGGAAAGGAGGGATAAGAGGGTAAAAGGGGCATTATGATTAGCAGATGTAAGGTAGCGGGGGCACGGGGAGGGCTGTACAACTCAGAGAAGACAAGCAGTGACTCTATAGCATCTCACTACGCTGATGGACAGTGACTGTAATGGGGTTGGTGGGGGGGACCTGATGAAGGGGGTAGTTTAATCACCATAATATTGCATATGTAACTGTAGGTTAATGATACCAAAATAAATTGTAAAAAATAAATAAATAAATAAAATAAAAAATAAACTTCATGTCCACAAAAAAAAAAAAATCCAATATGATTGATATCCTTACAAGAGGGAAATTCAGACACAGAGAAAGATAAGGAAGGAAGAATGCCATGTGAAAATGGAAGCAGAGACCGAAGTTACACAGTTGCAAGCCAAGGAACACTAAGGATTTCTAGCAAACACAAGAAGGTAAAAGAAGGAACGGAACACATTCTTCCTTATATCCTTGAGATAGAGCATAGCCCTGATAACTCCCTGATTTCTGTTTTATTCATCTAAGTTTGTGGTACTTTGTTACTGTTGCCTTAGGAAACTAATAAACTACCAAAAGCAATCTACAGATTCAACACAATCCTTATCAAAATTCCAACTTTTTTCCTCCTGTTAATGGAAAAAACAGTCCTTAAATTCATATGGAATTACAGGGGGATTCAAACAGCCAAAACAATCTTGAAAAAGAAGAACAAAGCTGGAAGACTCACACTTCATGATTTCAAAACTTACTACAAAGCTACAGTAATCAAAACAGTGTGGTATTGGCATAAGGATAGATATAGACCAAAGGCATAGAACTGAGAGTCCAGAAATAAACCTACACATGTATGGCCAACTGATTTTGGACAAAGGTGCTAAGATCATTTATTGGAGAAAGAATAGTCTCTTCAATAGATGGTGTTGGTACAGCTAGATGTCCACATGCAAAAGAATGAAATTGGATCCCTACCTTAAACCATGCTAAAAAATTAATTCAAGATGGATCTGGGATCTAAACATGAGACCCAAAACCATAAAATTCTTGTAAAAAACATAGAAGAAAATCTTCATGATCTTTTAATTGGATATAGATTCTTAGATATAACACTAAAAGCATGAGCAACAAAAGAAAAAATTGTTAAGTGGGACTTCATTGAAATTAAAAACACTTAACATCAAAGGACATTATCAAGGAAGTGAAAATACAACCTACAAAATGGAAGAAAATTTTTGCAAATCATGTATCTGATAAGGGTTAAGTACCCAGTATGTATAAAGAACTCCTACAACCCAATAATAAAAAAAACAGATCAATCACCTGATTTAAAAATGGGCAAAGAATCTAAATGGATATTTCTCCAAAGAAGATAATAAATGCCCAGGAAGTAAATGGAAAGATGCTCATCATTAGTTATTAGAGAAATGCAAATCAAAACCACAATAAGATACCACTTTCTATCTACTAGGATGGCTACACAAAACAAAACAAAAATGGAAAGAATAAATGTTAGCAAGGAAGTAGAAAAACTGGAACCCTCAGACATGGCTGGTAAGAATGTAAAATGGTGCAGCTGTAATGGAAAACAGTATGGCAGTTCCTCAAAATACAAAAAATAGAATTACCATATGATCCAGAAATTCTACTTCTGGGTATACACCCAAAAGAATTGAAAGCAGGGTCTGGAAGAGATATGCACATACACCCACGCTCAGAGCAGCATTCTTCATAACAGCCAAAAAGTAAAAGCAACCCAAGTGTCCATTGACAGAGGAATGGATAAACAACATGTGATCTATACAAACTATGCAATTTTACCTTATTTAACTTTTATTCAACCTTAAAAAGTAAGGAAATTCTGGCATAGGCTACAACATGGATGAACCTTAAAGATACTACACTAAATGAAATAAGCCAGTACAAAAGGAGAAATATTGTATGATTCCATGTCTATGAGGTTCCTGGAATAGTCAAATTTATAGAGACAGAAAGTAGAATTGGGGAACTGGGGAGTTGTTTAATGGGGACAATTTGTTTGGAATGATGAAAAAGTTCTGCAAAAGTATAGTGGCTATGCACAATATTGTGAATGCTCTTAATGCACTGACTTGTACACTTAAAAATTATTAAAATGGCAAATTTTATGCTATACATATTTTATCACAAAGAAGAATGATCTAAAAAAAAAGAATATTATGAATAGAATGGGTAGAAAATCACTGGATGAAAGACTGTTTGGAAACAGGATATTCCACAGCCTCAAAGCATTACTCCCCAGATCACATGTTAACTTCAAAGGGGAAAAGGTCCTTTACAATAGAGAAATCTGGTATATACCACCTTAACCTATTAACCAAATTTAAATTACCTATTATGAGCCAAGGTGACATCACATGTCTCCTGATGTGACACACTGAAAAGAACACAAAAGCATTTACATAATCATCTTGACCAAGACACTTAACTTGAATCTAATCATGAGGAAATGATCAGAGATACACAAGTTGAGGGACATTTTACAAAATCACTGGCTTGGACTCTTCAACAATGTCAATGCCATAAAGGACTACACAATGCCTGGGTGACTGTTTGGAAATTAAAGGACACCAGAGAGACACAACAAGCACATGCAATGCATGATCCCTGATTGGGTCCTGGAATTGCAAAAGACAGCTGTCAAGGACATGACTGGGACATCCAGGAAAACGAACATGGCCTATCTATTAGACAAAGGGTATGATCTTTTATTGTAGTTAGGTGGAAGAATATTCTTGTTCTTAGGAGATGAGACATGTGCTCAAGTACGTAGGGATGAAATGATAATACCTGAGGTAATGAATGACTCAACAATAACAACGCTGGCAGACTGGGACCTGGAAGGAGGTCTGCATTTGGCAGGCTGGAGGCATCACTTGGCCTCTGAGAAGATCACTGCAGACAAGTATTAAGGTCGACCACTGATCACAAAACTCCACCAATTGAGCAGGAAATCAGATTTAAGCCATTGGCAGGAGGAAGTCAAGAGAGAAGACGACACTGCTGGAGGGCCAGCAGTGTTGGACCAGGACATGGGCAGATCTACCCGCACTGGGGAGCAGAGAGACAGAAGCAGTGGAGAATGAAAAAGGCAACAGAGCATGTAAGAAGACACTAGAATAGAGAGCACCAAAGCGAAGATCCACTCAAGGAGCATGCTCACCAGTTACTCTGTAGGAAAGTCAATCAAAAGGAAAGGAGCTTAAATTTACAACATAAATGATGCAGATTAGATAGAAGGAAGGACTTTCTGGAAGAATGCATTCAGTCACTGACCTAACTGAGGGGAGGTTATGGGGTGGTTTCAAAGCAGTCCTTCCTGCAGAATACCTGCTAGAGGACAGTCCTGCTGGCCCCATTCATTCTCCTACATTTCAAAGACTGACCATACCTCCTTGCTCAAATACAAACTTGAGTAGTGGCCGGAGAATTAAAGCCAATTGCTAAAAATGAGTCAGCAAAGAACCAGCTTAACAGAGACACAAAACTCCCATCTTGAGTTGAAAGGAAAAAAGTCAGCTTCTTAGAGCAATCCCACATCCATCCCATGAGATCCTTTTTACAGAGACTTCCATTTTCCCAACTCATTTCCTCACAAGGAAAAAGCAATCACCCTCTACGGTGCCTACCTTCAGACTGAATGGATGGTCAACAAGACATAGTGGAACATGTTTTGATTTGCTCTGAGAAATGAGATGTAGTTCAACACCACTGTGATTTGTAATGCCATTTATATAATTAAACATACAGACAAGTGGCACAAGGAGGTGGATATGGTTAATGGAGTTACAGAAGAGCTAAAATTAGCAGACAACTACAGGCTGGAGGGGACGCTGGGGGTGGCACCTGCTGATGGACACTGATGGCCATGGAAAGACTGTCAATTCGCTAAGGGTGTCTTTTCTATTTAGCTGGGGCCTTTTAATCAAGATTTTAAAGCTCCCCACGGACACAGAGCAGCTGGTGGTGGCCTGTTTTACAGATACAAACTTAAGGTTATCAGCAGAGCCACAGAAGGCTTGCGGAATTCCAGCTCAAAACCTTACCACCAACCTGCACTGCCCTCAAAAGATCTGAGTGTAGGTTCAGCCAAACTGGAGTTTGGAACCCTGTGGGCTTTTGGACCATACATAGGCTTTAGATCTGTTTTGTTTATACCACAGTTTCTTCTTTCTCCTCCAACTCCTCCTCTTCTCTTTTTAAGTTTCAAGAGTTGCTGACATTTTAAAATTCCCACAAAACCCTGTATCTCCAGGTCAGCACCCCTGGCCACTCTCCCAGTCAGCAGCTGGCTGACCAGTGGAGGGCCGTGTGAACCCCAAGGTGCCCCAGTCTTCACTACTCCCTGTTGTGCTCCGTTCTCACTTGTTTCTGTGGCCTGCTTGGCCCTGGAAGGCATGTTAGGTGCGTAGCTTTTTATCTAAACCTTTCTTAAAACTGGTTCAGGTTTCTAGCCTGTGTCACCTCATGTGTCTACCCCAAGATTCCTCTGCTGGGTAACAGTAGCATTTCTGTCCGACCCTCAAGAAATACCTCCTGGCTCAGGTTTGAGTCTGATGAAGGGGTCTGTTATTCTCTCTGATTTCCCAATGATCTACATACATCACAAACAATGCCTCCCTGGCCTTACATGGTGCAGAAGCAACACATTTGTTTCCCGAGCAACACATTACCCCTTCCTTCTTCCCTGCTTTACTCATCTTAAGGATCTGTCTTTGTACCCTCTCCAGATGGGTTCTATCTTTTTTTCTTGAGGCAATGTCCTAAGTACAATCTGCAATTTTATTAAGGAAAACATAAATCTTTGTCTGATTTTTGAAGACTTTTTCCATGCAGAGACAAGTGAGAGGAAGAGGCAGAAATCTGCAATACCACTAGTCCATTTGCAGGTATAAAGGGATACAAACCAAACACAGGTTAATAGGGTTCTTGTCTTCATTAACAAGATACATGTAGATAACCAGACTAAGACTAAACCTGTAATACATGATTTGCAGAAAACCAGGGAGGCAGACGGGAAGGAAACTGCACACCTAGTGAGCACCTGCTGCATGCCCAGTATGCTGCTGCCCCCCCAACACCCCCTCCCTAGTCTCCCAGATACGATGGCCGTGGCCTCCACAGGCTGCCCACCTCACCTCCAGCTCAGCCAGGCCCTCCCCACTCACACACGACAGCCTTAATGGCCTCCTTGTTATTCCTCAAATTTGCTAGAGTGAGCTCTTGGCCTTGAGGCTGCCCCCTTGCTGTTCCTCCACCTGGATAGCCCCTGCCCTAGGTATTCTCATGGGTCACTTCCTCACTGCTTTCATGTCTCTGCTCAAATGTCACCTCCCTGTATTAAAGCTCACACCCACTGGGACCCCTTTGTGGGTAAGGAACTAGGGAGAGGTGATGGTTGCACAAGAAAGTGAATGTACTAAATGCTGCTGACTTAACATTTAAAATGTTATGTCATGTGAATTTTACCTCCATAAAAATTAAAGCACACCTACCTCCACTCTTCATCCCTCAGAAAATAGGCTTTGTTTTTCTCTGATCCTTATGGTATGACCTATTACCTATTTGTTAACTGTGTGTCTCCCTGTACTTCTAGCAATCAAGATACAAGCACGAAGAGCAAGAACTGGTTCCACCCACCACTTCCCAGTGCCGAGAACAGAGTCCAGTGTACAAGGGGCACACAGTAGGTATTTGTTGAGTGAACAGATAAATGAATGGCTCCTCACTTAGTCCTCATACCCTGTGAAGCTGCTGAGTATTAGAGATGAGGAAACTGAGGCCTTCCAGGCCTCCCAGTCTATGGGGTGGGGGTGCCAGGGGAGGGAGTCCTGGGTTTGCAAAGGGGACACCATCCTGGAAAACAGTGGTGAGGCACAAATTCCATTTCCCCACTGACCTATCGGCATACAAGTCAAGGTGGAAAACCCCCAAGGCCTGGGTGGAGTGAAGAGGTTAATGCAGATGCTGCCCTGGCTCTGGATGCCAGGTTTGCCAGAAGCCTCGGGCTCCCCCAGCAGTTCTTCAGAAGACAAAGGAGAAGAGTTTTAATAATGTTCATCTTTCCCCTTTTACAAAAACTATCGATTCTCAATAGTGGGCGTGTTTAACAGAATCACCCGAGGCTTCTGCAATCTCTGCTTCCTCTCTCCACCTCCCTCCCTCTGCCGTGCACATACTAATGCACAGTGCAGTGCGGTTATGGAAAGGGGTAGTTGAGGATCTTGGTCACAGAGGCTCTGGCGGTGGCAGGAAGCTCTGCCCTACAGTGCAAGCCTGGAGGGCTGCCCCGGGTTGCAGCTGCTATTTTTATCTGGCTCTCCAGCGTCAAAACCTACAGACTCACTGCTGGGACTTGGGTTCACCTCCCAGCTCTGCCGCAGGGCTTTGAGCAAGCAACTGAACCTCCCTGAACCTAAGTCATCTGCAAATCAGGGCCAAGACTGTCTGTACCTAACCAGGGCTTCATGAGGGTCAACTGAGAAATTACATGCAGAGCACCTAGGCCAGGACCAGGCGGAAGAAGTGGCTGCGTCTACACACAGGTGTGGGCATATGCACACACAGATGTACTATGGCACCGTGAACACCACTGGAGCTTTTCACAATAATGAGGTACAAGTAATACTTTGTTCCCATTTCATAAATTTAATGACAACAAGTTTTAATACATTGAGTTGGGAATAAAGGGAACGCCCAGTATTCTTTTTTTAGACTAATGGAATGTTCCTTTTTTTTTTTTCAAGCCACACAAATATATATGCATTTAATGAGACAGTTGTGCCTACCTGTCAGGCCTAAATAATCCGGCTGCCAAAAAAAGAGCTACAGTGACTCAAATACAGATATATTGCAGAATCCCCAAGGAGCACAGCAAAACTACAAGATTTCAAGGAACAGTGGGAAAGACACTTCCCAAGGCCATGCTGTGCAGCAGAGCCTCAAAGGGGACCCTCTAGCCAGTGCTAACAACCCAGGGCCCAGGACGGACGCCTAGGGATTTCCAGACATGGGCATGAGTTCAGGTCCTTGGGCAGGCCACCTAACCTCATCTGGGCTCTGTTCCCCTGTACACTGAGAGGGCTGAGCTAGATGGACTCAGAACTTGCTCCCAGCTCTTATCATCTATAATTGTACATCTCCTTCCCTACTGAAGACAGATCTGCTGCATGCCAGCCAGGTCTGATCCTGCAGACAGCTCTAAGAAGCATTTTACTCAACTCTTTTTCTTTTAACCCTTTCCCCTCCTCACATTCTCTCCCAGTACCACTTATGACAGGTGGTCTTCTGCTCTTGATGGAACCAGAACAGCTGGCTTACTCTTTTCCAGGCTGTCATTCTTCATGTACTTGAGCAGCTCTGTTTCTCTCTGTAGACTCCCTTTCTCCCCAGATTTTACAATATGACCACTCATTACCTCTCCAGGAAGATGCCAAGCCCGGGAAGACTGATAGTGGCCTCACTTCTGCCTTGTGGCCATCTCCTTGTCTGCCACTGGTTTCTTAATCTGGGGACCCTTCCAAGGAACAGCCTGCAATGCCAAAAGGATGAAGGTGCCTACCTTCTTCAGCAGGGATCCTAAACCTGTCCTTCTAGAAAAGGTGGAGGATGGACCCTGTAGTGGCTAAAAACAAAATTCCTCTGCTAGTACGTAATCCCTAAAGGGAGCCATATCAGGGTGCCTACTTACACAGGCACTTACACAGGCAAAAATCAGTCTCTCCTGAAAACCAATTAAGGTGAGCACACAGGATTTCCCCTTTGGCAGCTGAGCTGCTCGAAGCAGCCTGCTTTGGAGAGGAACTGTCAGGAAGAATGTTCCTGGACAGGCTGGCCTCCTTTCCCCAGCTCTGTCCTCTGCCGACAGCCAGCAGCTCAGAAAGAGCACAGCCAAGAGGGGTGCCGCTGGGTGTCCTGGCAGATGCGCACAGGGAGATTTGAACACTCCCCACAGGCTGAGTACCTGGATTAGGAGCTGAAGGAAAGGACGTGCCAACCACCAGCCAGCTGCTGGCACCATTTCCTGAAGGGAATGAATGTTTACTGAGGACCCAAAGCATGTGAGGAAGCGAGCAAGACCCTTTGACTATGTGCACACTCCATCCTTGCAATAACCCTGGGAAGTAAGTACTACTGTCCCCATTTTACAGATGGAGAAACTGATGCCCAGAGACACTTAACCAAGGCCACACGTATTTAAGCAACACAGACAGGACTTTCTGGATTTTTCTACTACTCACTACTTCCCCCTTAGGGCAGTTCAGATTCACACTATGATCTGAAGAACTGGAGCTCTATCTGCTGTGTGACTATTTCATGGACTAATATGGAATAGGTTACTTTCTTTACCAACCTGTAAACCAGAGGTTAAAGACCATGGACACAGGGCTTTCTATGCTGCTGTGAACATGTACACAGCCTTAAGAGTAGCACTTTCCCAGGAAAGGCTCAAGACAAGCAATCCCTGGCCTTCCTACTCCCTCAGGAGAGTAGCCCCTGGTGAGCATCTCCAGGCCACCCTGTCGGGTAACTCTCAGGTGCACCACTTCCCGTAGGGCCCTGGCATGAGTGTGCCACAGCTACTGGCACCCACCGGCACGGAGGCATGATGGAGCAGCCCAGCCCATGGAAGAACAAGGCCCAGGGCCCCTCTCCTCACCCACTGCTGCAAAAGGCAGCCCGTCAAGACTCTGGGCAGTATGCCTGTATGCCAGAGAGGAGATGGGGGAGGCGGGGGGCGTGGGGAGAACACCATGAAGGCAGAGTGTGCTGATCTCTTATCTGGGAGAAGAATGCCAAGGGCCCGATAAGGCTGAGACAACTCAGAAGCCCTCCTGGAAGCTGTTCCCACCACGGCCTGCCCAGTGTTTACACAGACTCCACCCCAGTGTCTGCCTCGGCCAAGGCTCTGCGAGCCTGAGCTACAGCAGGCACGCGGGCGGGCTGCAGCACGCTCAGGAGAACACCACCAGGATGATCTGCCCAGGCTGGGAGGCCGCGCACCCCTCCTCCTCTACCTTGAGGAGGGCAAACACAGCATGGTTCCTGCCACACCCACACCAGCTTCTCAGCAGAAACGTCCAAGAGGTCCGTGTTTAGACGCCGATTTGAGGTTCCTGAAACCCAACAGCCCTTTGCCATTGGAAGTTCAAGTCACCACTATGTTAGCTGATTTCTCTGTGTCCCTTCTCTGGGTCTTGAAAAATCTCCTTGGCTGCCAAAACCGTGGCAGGCCATCCACCCACAGCAGAGTCAGAATCTGCTTGTTTTGCAAAAGGGAGCCAAAGAAAAGGCACCCGAGGGCGTCACCAGTCCCACGGAAGCACTTGTGAAAGGAATCCTCCTATTTTATGCCCATCTGCCAGCCAGGGAACAAGACCACGGAGGGCGGTTCTTAGTTTGGCCTTAACATTGGGTATTTGGCCAGGAAAAGTGAGGTGACTTAACCAGCTCTGAGAACAAATAATCTGCGGTGGAGGAGTGAATGCCCCAGCCCGGCCCAGCCTGGCCCATCATAATGTTTCTCATTCCTCATCTAATCCCAACTGTTCCTCCTCTACATTTTTCTGGATCAGAGCCAAGCCATCAGCAACTTTCTGGAGGAGGAGCAGTCATGCAGGAGAGGGTAGCCCTCCACCAGGCTGCACAGCCCATCCCGATCTGCACCAGCTCCCAAGGCAGCCACGACAAAGGGAGGGAGGCCTCACGGGGCAGACAAAGACAAAACCTAGTCTCCCAACCAAGGGAGGGCGCGTGGGGGATCAGGCCCAGGATAAGGGGGCTCTTGAGCCTTCTCAGCTAGATGCTAGGCCAATGGGAGCCTCAGGGGGAAGGGGTCTGTCCTCCACCCCCGCCCCCAGGCTTGCTCCCAGTGCCTGCTTTCTCCCAGCAAACTGGTGGCCCGGGACTGCCACCTAGTGGCAAGCCAGGAAGAGGCTCCAGGAAAACATGGCCTCACACTTCATTCACAAAGCAGTGCCTGGCAGTAGCAACAACCTAAATCCTTACCACCCAATTCTCAGGAACCAGTGACAGGCTGAGAAGAGGGAAGGAGTCAGCTGGGTTCCTCTTGGAGCCTGGCCTTCTTCCCCACCCTGTCTAAACCTGGACAGCAGCCCCTACCCCAGAGCCTGCCTCAGTGAGCACAGGAAATGCAACAGGCAGGTACAGAGCAGTAGGCCGACACCCTGCTCCCAAGCACACGGGATCTGAGCTCTGGCCTTTACCCTAAGATTCTGGTCCAAATGATATGAACTCCTTAAGACAGAAAACCCTTTATGTGGCCATGAAATGAGTGAGTTTCACTACTCATTAGGAGGTGTCCCTAAGTTGGGCAGGGTAAGGGGCCTTGGCAGGGAGAGCCTGGTCAAGTGTAGAGAGCTGTGCAGACATATGGGACTTACGCAGCCCCTCGTGTATGGATAATCATGAGGGCAACAGAGCCGAGCTGAGCATATGGTCCTGCTGTGTGCCAAGCACCCCTCACGCATTCTACACACATTATCTCAGTCCTGACAATAGTCTAGAAACCAGGCACAACCATCATCCCCGTTTAACAGAAGGCGCAACACAGAATCTAAGTGACTTCACCAGGAGCACAGATAGGAAGCAGGACTTGACCCCAGGCAGTCTGGCTCCTGAATCCCTGCTGTACCACTGCCTCCAATTCCAGCTACTGGACCTAACAAAAAAAATGTCAAAAACCCTCCACCCTAAAATCCTAAAATGCAGGTCTGTTCCAGCCAGAGAGCCTGGCAAATGAGCAAAAACCTACTAGTCTAGGGAAACAAAGACAAGAATCAAGTTAGGGCATGCAGGCAAATTCTTCTTAGAGAAAAAAAGCAACTGTGTTGCAAGTGCTATCAGGCGCCAGGAGGAAAACACCAGCCCCCCGAGAGGCCCTGCAAGGCCGGACAGCAGATAAAACACACACTCCCTGTCTCCAATCCTGCTGGCTCCCACAGGGAGAATCAGAGGGAAGAAAGAAGAGAACCTCTCTGTGCAGTCTCTCACTCCCACCCTTGCAGAGCCGCTGGAGGTCAGCACGGAGCACCAACTGCCCTTGGTCAGCTGTATCTTCCTGCGGAGGAGGGCAAAGGCTGGACCTGGGACAGTGCCGCCAAGTCCCTGAAGGAATTTCATAGATTTCTCATTAGCATGGGAAAGCTGCCTGCCCACCTGTTAGAAGAACTTTCCATTTATGGTGACAGGGCAATGCCAACAGGCTGGCTTAACTGGGATGTGAAGAAGTCCAGGCTCCTTGCAAAGGGAATTAGCATTAAAGCTGGGTGGGCCTGGTGGGCCTGCCTCTCAGAGGAGGGCTCAGGAAGAAGCTGGGGAGTTTAGCCAGGGGCCTCACGGTCCAGAGGTGGCCACGCTCAACCAGGGCCAGGCACTGCAGTGAGCCTCTGCACCAGCAGCCAGGCCAACTTGGATCCAACCTCAGTCCTCCTCATCCTCCTGACTCAACTTCCCTGAGGAGTCCGCAGCCCTAGGGGACTTCTCCCAGACTCCATCTGATCTGCTGGCAGACACCGGCCCTCTGTGAGGTCTGGCCAGGACCCAACCATGGACAGATGGCCAGGGAAGACCTGTGTGCCTTGCCACAGTCAGCATCCTGACAGATCACCCTCAAAACAAGAGACACATGCCTGAGGTCTCAGCAGAAGCCCCTAAGGCCAGCTGCGTGGAAGGCCAGCTGACCACTGGGAAGAAAAAGTCAGAGACAACTCAAGTCTGTAGGAAAAGCCCCTTGCTCCTCAGAAACACCTCCCATGAGTATCTGTATAGAGCTGCTGGCACTGTACTTTCTCCAGGGCCTTTTACTGCTAGACATGGAGAACTGAGCAGTTATCACAAGAGCAAGGTATTTTGTAAATGACTGAAGCACTGTTCCGGGGAGAAAACAGTTTCTGTTCTGGACGTTTGTTCTTAGCTGGAGGTACCTGAAGGCATCAGGAGAAACCTGTCCAACCAGCGTGGGGAACAGAGGTGGGGCGCTTTATCTAATTTACTGAGCTCCCTCCTACCCCCAGGGCCCTAAACCAGGCGGCTACCTCTGCCCAGTCTTTGTTTAACTCCCACTCTTCCTCTAGGTCTTGGCTCCAATGTCTGTTCCTCAGAGAAGCCTTGCTGTCCACCAGCTAGATTAGGTTCCAACTAACTGTTCTTTAACAGCATCACACCTAGCTCCAAGTGTAATTCAGTGAGCGCTCCCTGGGTTAAGGTCTGTCTCTCCAACTGCACCACAGGCTGCAGCAGGGCTGGGGCTCTGCCACTTCTGTGTAGCCAACACCGTACTGGCAATAGCGCCCTGGGCTAAACATGTGGAATGGATGGACAGAGCAGAGCAGGCTGGGATGCACAGGGGCTAAAGGACGTGAGAGCTTAAAGACGGGGGAGCTCCTCAGTGTCAAATTCTCACAGAGGAAACGTGAGGAAGGAAAGTCATCGATATGCTGGGAAGGAGAGCATGGTGCTTTCCACAAACCAAGTACTAATGGAAGTGAAGGCCAATTGTAACGAGCTTGAGAAGTGAGATTATGATTTACCACTATGATTTCAAGACACAACAACATGAAAAAAAGGGAAGAGCCAGCTGCAGACAGAGGAGATGCCAGGAAAGGGGTGCAGATTTCAGAAGGGGAGAAGTCGAAAGGGAAGGAACAGCAAGTTCTAGGGGATGGACAGGGTGACCCAGGCCACCAGCAGGTACAGCATCTTTTAAGAGCAAGGGGAAAGTGTGTCTGGGGGCAAGGACTGAGGAAGGCGAGCGTGGAGAGAGCACGGGCTGGGTGTCCTGGGGACTGCCACAGGAGCCAGATGGACAGGGGTATGGGCAGGAGTGAGCCATAAGCAGCAAGGAGGTGAGAACGCATAGCCCTCGGCCCAGTGGGTGACTTCCTCTACTGGCCCTCAGGGGCCCAGTCCCGGGAGCAGAGCAGCAGACCTGGGTGATGTGGCAAAGCGAGCATGTTCAAAGGACACAGGATTGGGGGAGGAGGGTACCCTCTAGCTATAACCAGCTATCAGGACTGTTCCTGTGGGCCAAAGAGATGCCTGGGGCCAGGAGACAGATGGGGGTGCAGCTAAG
The DNA here is from genome assembly GCA_029783875.1 of Phataginus tricuspis. NCBI lineage: Eukaryota > Metazoa > Chordata > Mammalia > Pholidota > Manidae > Phataginus > Phataginus tricuspis. The sequence goes on along the minus strand of JAQQAC010002837.1, from coordinate 74,130,505 downwards.
GATGAGGAGGAAAGCTGAGATGGGTTCAGGAGGAAGGAGGACAGAGGAGGGTTACACAGTGGGTTTCTAAGATGTGCCAACAGAAAAACGGCTGCACTAGGAGGAAGACTGAGAAGCATGATCCAGAAACTGATGGCAAGGAATGCTTTTCAGCTTCCAGCCTCACTGAGAAAATGTGTGGGTTATGAGGACCTACAGCAGTACAGACGTCTTCCTAGACACTAAAGTATTACCTCAACTAAGCCCCACACCAAGTCTACAGGTAGCAGGCATTATCACCTCCACTTTACAGCTGGGGATAAAGAAGGGGTTTCCGTTTCAGGGAAATGAAGGTACCCCATGTGGGAGAGCAGCAGGGAGAGCAGCAAACACGCCTCTTACGACACCTATAGGCCCACCGTCACCTGTGACCACATCAACACCTGGATCTTTTGAGTGTCAGTCTTCTCCTGGATTTTAGACCCTAACCAGAAAAAATGAGACATCCCTAGCAGCTCTTGAGGAGGAATAAGGAGATGAGATGAAGGGGAAAAAAGAAAATGGCTCCAAAAGACTGAATTGTCTCAGAGGAGCCAGTGGTCCCAGTGGTCCCATGTAGTTCTAAAGGGGCTTCCCCTTGGGCTGGGACCAGTGTGAGAAACTTGGGGCCAAGCATCCCAGACTGAGATGAAGGCTTTCTCAGTACCCCCGGGCCCTTCCAGCCCACCACGCTGCCAAGGCTGGCCAAGCACTCCGTCAGCACCAGCAGGGCCCTGCTCAAGTGGCAGTGGATTAAACAGAAACCCTAAGACAGCAAAGCCCACTCCTCTGGAGCGAAGATTAAGGAAGCACTGCAGAGAATCAAGAAGGGGAAAGAAAAGAAAAGAAAAAAACCTGCCACATACCCAGCTGCCTAGAGTTAACAGTCCTACTCATTTCTCATCAAAAACCTCTTTGGAAGAGGTTAAGCACACAATAGGCTATCGAAAGCGCCAGCCCCAGCAGCTGCTTGAAATTCCACACGAGTCGAAGCCAATGTATTTCTATTAATGTCCAGTGTGTGTCAGCGTGAAGATAAGGCGCCGACATCATGTCCGACCAGCCAACTAGAGAATGGTCCCCATGTTCAACACTGTCGGACACTTGGTGGCCCCAAGAACAGAGGCTTTTCAGCTGATCCTGCCCTGCGCGCACACGCACACCTACTGTAGTGGCCGATGGGGCGGGGGCGCCCAGGAAAGGAGCAGCCACCGGGGTGAGCAGGGTGCCGGGGCTGTGGGGAACACTATACACAAAGAGAGGTCCACGGAGGGCCGTGCATTAGAGAAGGGTGTGGGAGAGCGCCGAGAATCAGCGTAAACACCAGAAGCCCGGGTGCCGGAGCAGTAAGGGTCCCCCATGGAGACTCAGTTTTAGTGGGCTGATCCAGAGACATCAGGGCTCTGCCCTCCCCGCCCACCCCATCCCAGCAAAGAGCAGAGTGCAGAATCCTCCATAGGAGTCCTACTGGGACTCGGCCAGGAGGGAGGAGACGCTGCCAAGAGTGTGGGTGTGCTGCCCCCTCTAAGAATCACGCAGGTTAGCCCCACCAGAGCCCAGGGCTCACGAAAACGCTCCAAGGTGGGCGCCAAAGAGGGTGCAAACCAGAGAGCATGGGCACAAGAAGCGGCAGCCCCCCAACCCCCGCCAGGCTCAAAGTAACTTTGGAGTCAGGAGACAGTGCCCAGCAGGATGTGGAAGGTCTCCTCTAGAATAAAGGAGCCCACGGTACAGAACCACACTTGCTGGAAAGATGCCAGCAGGGGAAGGAGGGCCAGAATGACCCACAGTGGCCAGTGAACCGCCCTCCGCGTGGGGTCCCTTCTCTGCAGGGAGGAAAACCAGTCCCTAGACTCAGAGTAGTCAGTCACCTACTCAGCTTCACTTCTGCATTTTGGGGGAGCTTGGCAGAATGCAAAGGCAAGGATATAGTGACTGCCTTCCACCCATCTGCCAGACAGTGTGTGTGCTGGATGATCTGCTTACATCACGTCACTGAAGCATCCTAACAACTCTAGATGTTTGCCATTTGACACATGGAGAAACCGAGGCTCATGGAGGTTAAGGTCACAGAGGCAGTACCTGATGAATCTAAGCTGAGGTCTGACAGGTCTAACCCCAAAGCAGGGCTCCTGTGCTTCCACATGACAGAAGTGCTGCTCACCACCAGCCCCTTCTTATTGAACAACAAAACCCTGATATTCTGGGGGACAGTCAAGCACCCAGCTATAATTACTCACTATCCCAACTCCCCTTTTAGCCAGATGTGGCCCTGGTACACAATCTGCTGGTGAGAGTCCCTGGGGAGGGGGTTCCCGCCCACATAAAACAACAGAACTTCTCGGAAAGGGCCTCTGGCCTTTCCTTCCTCCCAACTGGAAAACTGACATGATGCCCAGAGGCCCAGCAGCCATCCTGCAGCCATGAGGAGAGCTGCACTGAGGACGCAGACCAAAAGAAAAGGACAATGGATCCTTCCCGACACACTGAGCTCCTACACCCGCAGGGGCTGTCTGCCCCCAGACTTCTCGTTCATCACATACACACACACCCCGTGTTTAAACCACTGCCTCCTGGGCTTCCAGTACAGCCAAAACTGCTCCTGTTGGAGCACATGCTGCTCTATTCAAGAGCACTCATCTTAGAGCCCAGATGCCTGGGATGGGGCCCTGGCTAGGCCACTGAGTGGTCAAGAGGTAAGGTAAAAAAAACCCTGAGACTTTTCTGCTGTCCTACTTGTTCATGTTTGTCAGCCAAAGACCCCTTTTCGATTCTTCACCTTGCCAGTAGCCACCAATGAGGGCAAACACAATCTGCTTCATTGACAAATCTAACACATTTTTTCACAAAAAGCAAAAGGCAGAATGGTAGCTCCCCAAAGACCATGTGAACAAATCACATAAATAGACTTAAACTAAACCATGACCCTCTCCTCTCCCCAGCCCTGCTGGCATCCTGGAGGCACACATAGAAGGGGGCAGGCACCAGCCCAATTCCACTCAAGCAGGACGGAAAAAGAAAATACACAGCAGCCAAGATCAATTAGGGCTGCAGGGCCAACCCCACGGATCCGTGGGTGTGGAGAGCGTGGCAAGGCAGTGGGCGCCACTTCCAGAAGAGAAACAGAATGGCATGTACGAGCTCGGCTCCCCAGCGGCCTGCGTCCTCCCTCAAAGGCCAGTGCACACCACCCCATCCAGCAGCAAGCTCTGGCCCCAGTCCTGAAGTCAGGTTTCTCTATGAATTAAAGTGTAGCCACACAAGGCCTGCTCAAAACACAAAAGCTGTGAACTCTCAGCCAGGCCCAGGCTTCGCACAAGGAATTTAGCAGATCAGTGAGGTGCCCCCTGCTGGTGCAATGCCTGTCACATGGCTCAAGTCACGCCCCACCACTGCTGGGGGTTCTTCAAGGAAGTCTGCAGCTCAGATACCTTGGGACCTGTCAGGCGCACAGAGGCCGTGAAGCCTGGCTGCAGTGGGCAGTGAGCCCCTCAAGAGGCTTAAGAGAAAAGCTCTGTTCACACTCCCTCTAGATCCCAGCCCAGCTGTCAGCCTCTTTAGCTCATCCCTGGCGCTAAGAGACATTTTCGTAGACATGCGATCTGCTAATTAGAAGCAGTGACACCAGGAATGGAACAGCAATCAGCCATTTGCCTAACAAAGTTAGCAGCTAATGAGGATTTCCAGCTTCTGTCAACACACACAGAGGTCACCTGGGCTCCACACCAGAACTGGGGAAGGAGCCAGCAAGAAAAGGAGGCCACACAAAACCCTGACGAGTCCAGGCTGTCAGGTCCGCTGGGATTCCAGCTGCTGAAATAAAAGGGTGCTAAATGTCCATCTTTTACCATCCAAAGCACTGGGATCTCCTTCCTACAGCAGGGCTGTGCTGGGACAGCCTCTGAAATCTCTGCATTGTAATCTTAGCAGCCCACAGAGCAAACAGCATTCTTTTAAGAGGGGTCCTCAACTTCTCCACTTTCAACCAGGATTCAAACAGTCAGACCACCATTCACCATCTCCTTGCCCTGCTGGCACCACCTTGGTGACCTTGTCCGATGAACACCAGCCCTTTGGCGCCTCTCAACTCCACCCCACCAAACACCCCCTCACCCAGTCCTCTCCTCCTCCTCCTACCAGGTAACCACACCTTCATGGTGGCTAAAACAGCTGATAGGAAATAGGACTTTGCCACCCCAAGGGCAGCATCACATGCACCTCATGACATGGGCAGGGAATAAGAGCGTCGCCATCTTCTCAGGGGCAATGCCAGAAGCCTGACCCTCAGGTCTACCAGGCCCACTGGTAGACCAATGGTGGAGAAGCAACTAGACCAGCAGCAGCCCTGCCATGCTCAGGCTGGCCAGTGAGTCCAACAAGCCCTGAGATGTATCCTCTGTTCCCACCACATGCCTCCAACATCACATGGACTTCTGCTGCAAGGAACCGAAGGTCTGGCTCTCCCACAAGCCACGATACTGCCGTGAGTCTGGTGGGTGCCACCTGGCATCATCCATGTCCCAAGGTCATCACCACCTTGCTCTGGCAAGTTTTTGCGACTTGTCCCCAAAATGCTGAGCCCAGCTCAGCAGGACCCATCCCAGGGCATGGTACAGGCAGAGCTGATTCTCTTTGCGAGCTATCCTCAGCAAAGAGCCCCTGCTTTCCTTTAAGGCCAGTCAGTCTGGCAAAGGCGCCTATGTGGGCAGTGAGTTGCATCGGGGAACAGGGGCCTGTAGTCACCCAGCGCATATTCAAACAGCACAGCCCCTGCCCTCAAAGACCACGGGAGCCACATCATCAGTGGGAACACTCACATCCCTCAGGGGCCCAAACACCAAAAAGGGCCAAGAACCACTGTGGGGCTCACTGACTCCCAGTGTCAGGCCAGGAGCTGGCTCTGGGCCTGCCACCCACCAGCATCATATGGGGGCTGCTGAAGATGCAGATGCCAGGGTCACAGTGACAGAGTCTAATCCAATTGTTTCTAGCATGAGATCCAATTATGTGTTTATTTAACAAGTTCCCAAGTGATGCACAGTAGGCTGGGAAGCCAGGCAGACAGAGGAACGAAGAGCAACATGATGCAAGTAAGACAGTTGCTGGGGCAAAGCTGAGTCGGAGGGCCTCACCCCACACACTTGGAAAGCCCCAAGGCATCTGCCCATAAATAAGATGCTTCTGCCCATAAATAAGAGGCCACCCACTCCACATGACTCCAGAGTAGTAGTCAGAACTCGCCAGAGAACTTGTCGGTAGCCTGCATGACTGATTCATTCTAAGAGTCAGTTGACATAGAATCTGTCACAAGTCCATGGATGAAGGTGAAGAAGACAATAAAATATGGTTTTCCTAACAATGACAACGCTGTCTACTCCCATTCCACAGAGAAAGAAACGTGTAGAAAAGCAAAGCACCCCAGTGACAGGCTCGTCCAGACATGGTGCAGTGGCCCCAAGCCTGACTTGTCCATCTCACTATCCCAGAATAGCATGTCCATTTCATCGAGACCTGTGTGCCAGGCATTTTATCTGATCCACTTCCATGGATCCTCACATGCCCTGCAAGCGTCCTAACCCAGTCCTGGTACCCCAAGGGCCATCCCTGGGCTTAAGTGCCGGACTCCATCCATGTCTGGTTTTTATGCCCTCCCTCCACCCCCAGTTTGTATAAAATATATGAGAAATAAATCCAAAGCTCTTTGGTGTGTAGTCATCTAAAAACACGGCTGAACCAGTTGTCCTGCAAACCTATCTGTAGTTTTCCTTTCTCCAAAAACGGTCATATCATATAACCCCAAGGCCAGGATATTTTAACTTTGACCTTGAAAAGGCAAGTTGGCGCCGCCATACCCCTTCCAACCAATGATTCTAGTTCTCTAGAATAATGAGATGCACTCACCCTTGCCCTTTGAGCATATGTGGCTGTGAAGGGGATAAGGAGATGGCCAGCTGCTGCAGACCCTGCCTGTCCTATGGAAAGACTGGCCTCTGCATGAGCATCCATATGGGCCTGGACATTCAGAGAGGGAGCAAGATCATTCATATTACTTTGCCCTTTTCATTTCCCTTGGGGCATGAAGGGTGCTTTACAGTGATGACAAAAACAGGAAAGAGTGAAATAAATTTGGCATTGGTTATGAGAATCTTCTTCCTTAACTGTACTGTTTAAATGACTTGGGGACAGGGCAGAAGAACTGAACGAGATGCCCTCCAGGCACATCCCCGAGGCACAGGTGCACTTGCTGATGCCTGTGACCCAAGCAGGAGACAGAAAGAAGCCCCACAGTATTCCAGGCCCTATGCAGAGTACCATGCAGCAGCTGCCTGCAGCTGGAGGAGGTGGGGGAAGCACTCTGGGACACAGACATGCAGGGCCTCCGAAAGGTCTGATGGGAAAGCAGGAGAGCACAGAAAAACACTGCAGTGCTCAGATCCCAAGCCCTGCTAAACAGAAGGCTTTGGTCCTCCCTCACAGAGCCTGAAGCCAGAGCAACCCCAGAGGCCATACCCTGCTCAACTACAGGCTAAATTCACTCAGCCTCCCACACTAATGGCCAGTCAGAACAAGAAAAGTGACCATTTCTGTACATAAACACTCTTTTCCTCAATCTCTACTGTTCTCCTGCACATGATGTCCAGCAACAATCAAAAATTACAAGGCACATAAAACTGCAGGAAAATGGAACCCATGGCCAAGAGAGGAAATAGTCATTGAACCAAACCCAGATATGCCCCAGGTGTTAGAATTATCAGGTAAAGACTTTTGATAACTATGATAAGTATGCTTAGAGGATCCACAGAAAAAGGTGGACAACATGTATAAATAATGGGGAATTTCAGCAGAGAAATAGAAACTAAAAAAAAAAAGCCAAATGTGAAAAGAATCAGGAATTAAAATGCAAATGCATGACTCTTCCCAAAAAGCTACCAGGCTGTTTCCAGAAAATTCTTCATTTTACAGATCAGAAGACCAAGACTGTCAGATACTACTATGCCATGACACTTCTCACAGGACTAATAACCACTGAGGAACTGAGGCCTCCATCAACGCCCCTGGCCCCAGCTTCTTGAGGCATCTGGGTACTCAGAGACATAAAAAAGTAAAATCTCCAGAGGTGCACCTTCTAGTCCAGGGGCCACAGCTATAGCCCACTAGTCACTCCAACCTACAGCCTCTTTTGGTATGGCCTCTGAGCTAAGAATGGCTTTCACATTTTTTAGTGTAAAAACAACAACAAAGAATATATGACAGAGACCATATGTGGCCTGCAAAGCCTAAAATATTTACTATCTGGCTCTTTACTATGTAGAAAGTTGGTCAACCCCTGATCTTTTCTAGGAAATAAACCAGCAAGACTTAAGGAAGCAAAGAAAGGGGCTATGGATGTCATGCTCTCATTATCTTTTTCCAGCTTTTGCCTTTTACCAGGCATCTAGGTGCTGACAAATAGATCTCCGCAGGAATACAAGATCTCTGTCTGCAGCTCAAATTGGAGAAGGCATCCAGATAAGACCACCAGAGTCCCCGGGCTGCTAAAGTTCTAACAAAGAGCCATATCAAATAGCTGCCTGCAGGTATCAGGCCTCCTCAGCTGCTTGCCAAGTACAGTACTTCCTGACCTCAGGCCTGAGTCATCCAAGTCCCACTCTCTACCTTGTTCCAAGCAAGTTAAAACCAAAGTCTATACGTCTCTGACTACCAGCCATATAAACGTCTTTCTAATTGATTCCAAGATAGTATTATACTGAAGGCATTTTTGTTTTGGTATGCTTTGTTTATTGTTTGAAAAGGTCAGACCTGTGAGTCACTATCCATTCTAGAAAGGACCAGTGTGGGTGCTTGCTTTCACCTATGTGCAATGGGGAAGCGCAGCGAGGCCTCAAGCAGCAGGCGATCTGCTATAGCAAAGTCTCCAAGGCAGGAGGCACGGCCCCAGCCCCTTGTCCACAGAGACCTGACATTCCACAGCCATCTGCCATGCATCTACAGTGTGCTGAGCACTACCAAAAAGATCCCGCCACAGCTCTGATCCTTGAGCTTATGATCTGAGGAACAAGACTTACAAAGATGTAGGAGGGATCCATCTCACTCATGGTTTCAGAAAACTGCAGTTCAAAAACTTGTGAATCCAACATATTTTCAAAATCCTGATTATAGAGTTCACATAGCTGACGTGGCAGCTTCTTAGAGCATCTGGACAATGAAAAAAATGCAACGCCAGAGCAAAACTGCCCTGCCAAGTGGAGAGCAGAGCCAGACAGCCACTCTGGTGTGAGTCTTAGGTTAGACAAGCTCATCCAGGTGGAGAAGCTCACCTGCTGCCCTCCATCCAGTTGGGATTGGTCCCAACTCCTTCAGCTGCCATGAGGACTTTTCCCAGTGCTTGATATTTGGTGGAAGAGAGGCTCTCTCTTCTTGTGTGTCCCTTTGGAAGAATAAGAAAACCTTCCCCTGAAAGTGCCCATTAGACTTCCAGAATCTCATTCCAGGCCCACACCTAAACTGACCTCTCCTGCCTGCCACACCCAGCGCTCCCCTAGACTCCAGCCGCAGGGCCTTTCCTTGCCCAGCCCTGTTTCCGGCAGGGGTCCTTCATCTGAACATGCCTTCCCACTCTTCTTCACCTGGCGGACTCCTCTTCAGCCTTTGGGATCCAGCTCACATCACCGCCTTTTGAAAGACTCTCCCACCCCCCCAGGAAGAGGCTGTGGTCGCCACCTCCCTCACCTGGTAGCTTCCTGTCCCTTTGGTATGAAACTGTAACACTACACGGTCACCTGTGAAAACAGCTGACCACTCTCCTAAAGAACAGACCTTCTCAAGGACGGGAGCTATAGATTATTTATTTCCATTTATCAGGAAACTAGCCCAGGGCCTAACATATAACAGGCACACCGAAAATATATATATATATATAATAATAAAGGAATTGCTCATCAAAAAAGCAAAGAAACAAAAGCTTTTCCTTTCTGTCAGGTGTACTGGAATCTCATCTACCTAATAACGTGTGTCTGGAATCCAACACACAAAGTCATAAATCTCATTCTCCCTTAAAGTAAGGCTTCTGCCAGGCTTTTATTACTCCATCCATTGGATTTTTAAAGCTCTGCCCATCAGAATACTCGGCCCAAGACACCGCTCTGCTCTTATTTCCCTCCTGAATGCTTGATTTGGACTTCCTCCCCAACTCAAAGGGAAGCACACCCCACATAGGCTCACTGACCCCCCCCCAGGGCCTTCACCCCAATTATAACTGAGGCTCTCCCAGCCTGCTCGTGGCAGGACATGTCATAAACACCCTCAAAACCAGCTCAACGCTGCTGCTGCACTACATGGGAAATGGTAGCACTTTTGTCATCAGAAGTAGGTTATAAAAATTATTATCTTTCCTTGTCATTAGTTTTATGAACGTTTCCCAATAATGAGCTGAATCATTCCCTCATGCAGAAGAAGATTTTAAAAAGTCAATATTGTAAACGTCAGAGGCAAAGAGAGAGGGTGGAAGAGCACATTAAATGTCAAACTACATTCAGCACACTCGACAGGAAATCCTCCAGAGGACACTACAGGTTCAAGGGCACAGGACTCGAGGATAGCAGTCAGAACACGCTGGGAAGTGGGCAGCTGGCTCACTGGGCAGTGACCGCACCAGGTCTGCCGAGGGGCCCATCCTGGTCCTGTGGCCAGGAGGTGCTGAGATCCAAACCCTAAGGGCTCTGGGTGCCCCGCCTGGTGGGCTCCTCCAGTCCCTGCAGGTGGAAGGCGTGGCTGAGCAAAGAGAATTCTCTCTGCTTCTGTTTGCTTCTTCTGTCTCTCTCCGCTTAAATCCTCCAAAGTATAGTTCTGAAACTGTCCCCACTGACAGCACCAGCCAAAGGGAGGTGATGGCTACAGCATCACTCGGCATCCCGGTGAGGGCCTCACACCCCTACTGACTTACTCGACAACGGGGGTCTCGCACTAGCTGCCCCTCTGTCCGCACTGAGCACTGGCTGCAGTTGTAAGAATCCTCTTTGCATCTGCTGCAGCTCCAAGCAACAGAAACCAAAGTGGGCTAACGTAAGCAAAGGGAAGTTGACGGCCAGTAACCCAATCCTCAAGAAAGCGGGACCAGACAGACACCAACGGCACCGGGGAGGGGCAGGATGACGGTCCTGGTCAGCAGGCCTCAGCGCGGTGAATGGTCCCATCTTGGCTTCCCAGCCTGGCCTCCTCGCTCACTCAGAACTGAACATCCCCAGACAGGGGGTCTGCCTGCCTGCCCTTGGGCCCTGGGCCCAGACCCTACCTGTACCACGGCAGGAGGAGAGAGCAGATCGAGCTTCCACAGCTGGGCGTGGATTAGAACTGCAATCCTACTGAGACGACACAGCAGGAAACAGGGGAGCCAACCACGTGGAGACACGGATGGTGAACAGTCAAGAAATGGGAACACCCTCAACAGTGGTTCATGACCATTTTCAAAATGAAGGCAATCGCTTGCTCTGCTGTTTCCTAGGAACTGTGGTTCAGAAGGGCATGATCCATCTAGACATTTTGGGGAAAAAATCAAGTAAGGATGTGTCTTCTTTATTTTAAAGGTGCCCTTAAAAACCTGCAACCTATACTGAAAGTCATTTAAGTCCCTTCCCACTTGCAGAGCCCCTCGTCCAAGGACAGTCCTGAGGTGGCCTTCTCTGCCCATGGAGGACGGGAAGGTGTGAATTCCCTGTCAGTGTAATTAACACAGTCCAGGTGAGAACAAAGAGACACCACACCTGCAGGCTGCAATTTCCCGTGCTAGGTGACTGTCCCGGTGCCGGCTTCTTTGCTCATTCCACAGGGATCAACCCTTCACCCCCAGGACCAGGGCCCTCTCCACCAGGCTGTCAGGCTGCCTACACAGGGGTGACGACCCGCCTGCCCCTCAGACACTGACTGCCAGAGCCTCTAAAACCCCACCCTCCCCGCAGTTTCTCTCTGCACTGACTGCATCTTCACCAGGATCCCACAGGACTCTAAAGACACGAGCCAGATGGTGGCACGCCCACCCTCAGGAGCTGCCAGGAGTCCACTGTAGTCTCAGAGTGGCTGGGCTATGGTGTGGGTAACTCCTCCAGGTGTCCAAGGCCCCTGTAATCTGGCTTCACACCTGGCTCCCAGGCCCCTCAGCTCCTCAACACCTGCCTGTCTCAGCTGGGACGGGGGGCACCACACCACTCACGGCTGAGGTCAGAGCATCTCTTCCCCAGCAGCTGACACTGCCTCTGCACTCCCACACATGCCATTTTGCCTCCCTTTCACACTTACTATAACCGATTTGGTCTTTCTCTAAGTTCTCGGTGTCAGTCTGTCTTCCCCACTAGACTGAAAATTCCCCAAGGGTGATGATCCTACATTGTATGTATTTCCCCAAGGGCCTAGTTCAACCAACACTTCTTCTGTGCCCGCTCTGAACAGCAGAGGCCTTCCCTCCAGCAAGGGTGACCCCACTGACTCCCCGTTCCCTCCATCTCCAGAGCTGGCCTGCAGCAGGCCCCGCAAACAGGGTGCGGCCACGCCTGGCCCCCAGCCCATGGCCTCGGAGGCGGCAGGCATCGCAGCCACTCTGCCTTCCCCACTCCCGTGATGTGACATCATAATTTACAAGAACTAAACATCCAGTCTTTGTCCGCTGTTACTGCCACACAGCAACTAAAACCCTTGGAATTTCTTAAGTGGTGAGAGTGCTGGCAGTGTCTCTTGTCACATTAATGAGGTAATTTTTAGAAAGCTCCTTAGGATGGGGGCTGACTGACAGTGGAGCCAACCCTGTGGTTAGAGAGTGGAGCTCTCAGCCCCACCTCCAGGGAGGGGCGGGGGCTGGCAGTTGAGTGCAATCACCAATGGCCAATGATTTAATCAATCACACCTAGGTAATGCAGCCTCCATAAAGACCCAAAGGGCAGGAGTGGTTTGGAGACCCTCAGGGGTGGTGAGCAAGTAGAGATGCTAGAAGAGAGGTGCACTCAAAGAGGGTGTGGAAGCTCTGAGCCCTCTCCCCCTACCTTGTCCTGTGCTCCTCTTCCAATTGGCTGTTCCTGCATTACAGTCTTGTATAAAGAACTGGTCATTTAGTACATTTCTCTGAGTTCAGTGAGCCATTCTAGCAAATTAATAGAACCCAAGGAGGAGATCTGATTTATAGCCATTTGGTCAGAGCATAGGTGACTACCTGGACTTCAATTGGTGACTGGGGGTAAGCAGTATTATAGGACTGGGCCTTTCACCTGTGGATCCGTCTCCAGGTAGACAGTGTCAGAATTGAGTTGAATTGTAGGATGCCCAGCTTGGATGTCAGGGGGAAACCCCCACACTGGAATTGGGAGAATTATTACTGTCAGGCCAAATTCCGTCCAGATGCCTGCCACCCCCGACCAAAGGTGACTAGTAAAGAGCCCTAGCTCCAAGCAGTGAACCTTCCTCATCCCCTGCCAAGGACTGGCTTAGCCACCAGCACGTGGTGCGACTGAGGCCAATGTGAGGTAAGAGGACTGTGCTGGGGGCCTTCAGGAAAGCTCTCCCTGCTGACAGAGCCAACAGAACCAACACAGCCTCTCCTGCTGAGTGCTGTCCTGTCCACATGAGACCCGTGGAGGCAGCAGCAGCCATCGTTTAACTGTGGGAACAGCTGGCCTGAAGATGCACTGGCGCACTGAGGGTGGCAGTGTGGAAGGAGGATGGGGTCCAGCATGACGCCAGTGAGCCGCTGAATCAGTCAACTGCACGGCACTTCTAGGCTTCTCCATATTGTCAAATAAAGCCTTCACTTACAGCAGAAAGGATCCTAACTAATAGCCTCCCATCAATTAAATGTATGAAGAACAGTAATAATAGTGCATTTTCATGATCTGCCAGGCACGTGCTAAGCCCTGGAGTGTTGTTATCTCCTCTAACCCCTTGGACAATCCTGTGTGCAAACATCACGATCCTACACCAAGGCTTACAGCCACGGGAGGATGTACCCAAGCTGGTAAGTAGGAAGCTAGGATCCGAACCCAGGAAAATTACATTCTCCTTCTCATTCACTGCATGGCCCCACTACCCAAGCCTCTCCCTCCCTCCCTCCAGGTGCACACACCACCACGGCACTTAGAACAGTGAAGTTTCAGAGTGGAACCACAGCACAGGGGGATCCAACCCTTACTGTATAAACCTGAGGCCCCCAGAGACTGCAAACAAACCAGTGACAGAGCCAGAGCTAGAACAAGTTCCTAGTCCCTTTCACAAAAGGGAAGCCGAGTCCCTGGGGCTTCACACACATCTGTTTCCAGGGCCCCAACCTCTGCTTCCCAATGGTGCTGGAGCACGAAAGTGCAGATCTGCACTCACCAGTCGGGCCATCTTCCGCTTCTCCTGGTCAGCACTGCCCTCCCCCTGCTGCAGGGCCACATTCTGGTGCTTCTTGGCTGCCTCTCTCTCCCTCGTCACCACCTGGAATAGTTCATCCTGGACTGTGGCCAACTCCTGCTTATACCTGTGCAGGAAGAGAGCCGGGGAGAAGCAGATGCAGATGGCATGATTGGCAGAAAGCAGCCACAAAAAGGTCTGCGTGCTCACTTCAACTGCCCAGGGGCCTGGGATAGGGGGTCAGTGGAACTCAGAAGGCGGGTAGAGAGGGCCAAGTATCAGAGACGATTGCCAAGGCAAGGGGATAGAGGGACCCCTTCTCAGGCAGCACAGTAGAGATTAGGAACAGGAGGGCTGACCACCACGTGAGGAATCAGACGGCCATATGCCAAGTGAGAGACTCTGGGCAAGGAGGCAAGGGCTCAGTCCCGTGCTAGCCACTCCCTCTGAGGAGGCGGCGGCCTGGGAAACCCTGCCTTCCCCTGCCTCCGCTCAAGAGCTTGAGGGTCCGAGACAGCAGCGGCCCTATGTTTTGAACATTTAACACTTCATCGAGAATGTGTTCCTACCCTTTGACCTACTTCTGGGCATTCAGCCTAGTAAAATAATCCTAAAGAGAGGAAAAAGTTATTAGTACTGAAATGCTCTTAGAACTATTACTTATTATAGTGTAACAAATGCAAGCAACTGAAATGTCCCACCACAAGGTCAGGTTAAAGAACATAAAGCGCAAAAAAAAAAAGAAAGCGTACAGTGCAATCATGCGACGATTTATTACATCACCATTAGACCATATATCTGAGATTCGTCTACAGATCAGATCTAAAAATTGAGAACCAATAAACAATAGCTTTAGCAATAAAAGTGTTTATAAAGCATTTGGTAAATAAATAAAGTATACCAAATGGAAAATAATTATAAGACTAAGTGAAAATTGCAACATAGAAAATTACATACGACTTTGAGAAAATAAACCTGAACTAGTGGAAGGAAAACACTTGAAAGAAACACTCTGAATATTAACAGGGGTTATTTTGAGATGATGAATCTGTGCGTGGTATTTTTCATGTTATATATTTTCTAAGTCTTTCACAAACACATATCACTTGAACATTTTTTTAAATGTTTAAAAGTATGACAGCAAAAAAAAAAAAGGTTTAGGTTAGTTATTTGTGGGGAGGCCTCCTAGGATTAGGGAAGGAAAATTCTTAGGCTGTGGGTTCACCCTCAACTATAGAACAGACTGGAATGGCTGCCTACTGCAGGGAGCGTGCAGCCTCGCTGACACTGGGCCCCCAGCTCATTCACTGGGTCCTTCGCAGAGGCTGTGTCCTCACAGGGACTGAGGAAGTCAGTTAGCAACTCCTTGATAACTGGGTGCCAGGCACTGTGGCTACTGCTTTACCTGCATCCATGTTTAGTCATGACATTACCCCAGTGAAAGAGGGACTCCAATGATGCCCTGCTCAGGGGCCTAGAGAAATGCAGTCATTTTCCAGGGTCACATAAGCATTAGTCAGGATGCAAATCTGCACTCTGAGGGCCCCTGTACCATAGCCACTGCTCTATAAGCCGGTTCAGAGGTGTGACCAGCTCCTGGGGTTGCGACCTGTGCTGATGGGAAATCACCCACCTCCTGGAGCCAGTCCATCAGGTAACTACATGAATTAGAACTGTGAGGGCTCCCTTTTCTTCCCATCTCTAAAAATATGCCTGCATGTGCACACAGGCACAGAAGGTCCAGCCACTCAGCTCTTTAGTCCTAGTTTTCCATGCAAATTTTTAAGAACTCCCCCCACATGCCCACTTCGGTGTTTCTGCACCTTTAAACGGGGACCAGTGATCTAAATAAGGCAAAGTATGTGAGACACATCCTCAGGCCTTCAGACAAGGGGAAGGTATCCAGCGGGGAGAGAGCATCACCGCAGTGCAGAGCAGGGGGTGTGTAGGCACTGGGCTTACCTCTTGAGGAGCTCCTCTTCCGCCCCCAAAGGCTGCTGGCCACTGCTGCACTCCGACCTGGGCAGTTTGGAGTCTGCAATGGACAAGAAGAAAAGGCCTATCAGTAGCACCCCAGGATCAATACAGGTATGGCGGTTGTCCAGGAAAATGGGCTCAGGACCCCACGCCCATGGACGTGGGGATGGACATGCCCACAGACAGATGCAGAACACATTCTGGATCCAGACAGCCTGGAGAGGGTGGCCCGAAGGCCTCTCTGCTCCCTCTTCTGCACCAGGACTGCTCATTGCATCATGCTGGCAGCAGGTGCAGCCACTAGGGTGCCGCATTCCAAATCCCTGCTATAATTGCTTGTAATCTAGGTCATCTCCTAAACACACGCCAGGCATTGCTGAGGGAGGGAATCTCTGCTCTGCCTCATGATGAAAGGCACAGCTTGCAGGGTCTCGGTTTCAGCATGAGCAAGAGGAGGAGAGAGAGAGCGCCTTAAATTTTGTTTCCCTTAGTATCCCATCCTACAGATTTCCACTCCTGAATGTGACAAGCACCCCATATTGATGATATTCATATGCCAGTTAACCTGCATCACCTCTAGAATTCTGGGCTCTCCAAGTTGTTCTGGGAGTTCTG
Organism: Phataginus tricuspis; assembly: GCA_029783875.1. Taxonomy (NCBI): domain Eukaryota; kingdom Metazoa; phylum Chordata; class Mammalia; order Pholidota; family Manidae; genus Phataginus; species Phataginus tricuspis. The sequence continues at coordinate 74,114,524 of JAQQAC010002837.1, read as the reverse complement.
CCTTCTGATGGCTATGAACTTGGGAACTTCTGAGCAAATCCAATTCACTCTACTCTCTCTACCACTGGGTGATACTGAAGGCTTTGCTACTCCCCACCTACCCCCCAGCCTTCATCTCTCCAAACCATCTTTCCGTCAAAAGCCACACTTTCTGTGGCCTTGGCCAAATGTCCTATACCTGCAGCATAGGTTTCTGAAACAGTAACGAGGTCTGTACAGTCTTACAGAAGAACCGGCCTTGTGAGACAGTATGTGAGGATTTGCCCTTTCACTTTTAAAGAATGCTCAGCTCAGAGGCTGGAGCACTCAACCCTTCAGGGAGGCACTTCCCAGCACAATTATCCTGTGATTCACACTTTCAGAATGCCTCTCACAGGATAGGTGCAGCTGTCCGTCCTCCTGCCTGCAAGCAGGGCACACCTAACTGCTCCTTGGGAACATGCCAGGCTCTCAACTGGGAATAAAAACAGCAGACTGCTGCCTGCTTTCTAGTTTGACATTAATGTTCCCTATTTTTATTTATTTACTTACAACAGCTTTACTGAGGTATAATTTATATTTATATTTTGCTTTTTATATAATTTCCTTTTTTATAACTACAAAAATAATATACCTATACTCACTGTAGAGACTGTGGCACACATCCACACCCTCACCTTCCATGTAGGAGCCTGCCCATTCATTCCTTTGCCTCTTGGGAACACTCAGTATTTGATATGTGTGTCTCATGATTAGCAAAGTTGAGAATCTCATCACATGGTCTTGACCACTTGTTGAGTTGTTAAAGATCTTTAAGAATTCTTTGTATATTAAGGCTACTAATGCTCTGTCATGTTATATTTCCCCAGTTTATCATTCATTCTTCATTTATTTTTTCTAAATTGTCTCTAATTTCCCATAGTCATATTTCCTACTTCTCCTCTTAACTGAGGGTCTTCTTCACTTGATACAGTGCTTAGAAAGTCTCCTTATTATAATTTTATATACTGTCATTGTTCTTTTATGGCTTTGGTTCTTACATTCAAATCTTTCATTTCCTCTGTCACTTATTTTGAGGTATGGTGTGACATAAGGATTTAATTTTAACTTCTCTTTCTATTTTTGTTCCACCACTAAAATAAAAGCAAACACTGATTTTAAAAGTAAAAATATCTTAAAATGAGTCAACTTCAAGATGGTCCATTTGTGCTACTCTTCAGGCCTCAGAAACTCAAGTCATCCTCATCATTTAAACAGCAAAATACTTTGTTATAACTAAAACCAAATGACAAATGAACCACGCCTCCTGTTTCATAAACTGCTTAAACTTAGCAAATGCTTCTCTTATCTTGGAAAGATGCACCTGAAGTGAGCAGGATATATCCTGGCAGCTTGTACTCTCTCACCACTTTCTCCCTCTCGCTGGTTACTCCCATTCATTCAAGTATACTGAGCCAAGCTAAACCTCACTTCAGCCCCTTTCATCAGCCAGCTAGAGATCACGTAGGAGCTGGCCCTTTTAATAAAGGATGAGGGTGTCTTGTGTGGGTTTCAAGAATCTCATTCAGCCCTTCACTGACAGACACTCAAAATGATCTTAGGGGAGGTCCAAATCGAAGTGCTGACCAGCTCTAATGCTCAAGATGCCCTGAGGCAGACAATACAGGGCACAAGTTTGGCTGCCCTTGGCCCTAAGGATGAAGTTGGAGCTCTCTGGGCACTGTGCAGAGGTCTCCATGACCTGACTCCTGAGCACGGCCCCAACAACTCCCCTTTCCTTGTATTTTGTGTTCCAGAATAGAAAACCACTTCCAGGTCCCCAAACAAGGCAGGCTGTGCCATGCCCCTGGGCCTCCGCTCATGCTGTTCGGCATGCCTGAAATGCCCATCTACCATTGCTCTGTCTTGTAAAATCCAGTTCAAATGTCAGCGCCCCTTGAAGCCCCTCCCTAGGAGAATTAGTCACTCCCTCTATGCTATCCTGGACTTTGGGCGGGCTTCTAGTGATACCTGCAACCTGCAGGGCTGTACTCCTGGCTTCCCTTACCGGAGCTGCACATGCCATCATTGAGGCAATCCCCATCTCCCTACTGCTATGTCCCAGCGCAAAGGCACACATCCTGATTCAAGGCTAGCCTCCAATAAATACAGAGTAGTTAGCATACAGCTCCTGCCTTCTACAATCTTATAACCTATTAGGAAGATTAGAGGGAAAGAGTTCTAATACAAGACCACGCACAAGATGAACGATGCAGGGAACGGTCATCCGCTGTGACACACCACTGGTCCTCCACAGCAACATGCCTCCTCCAGCCAATCATTAACAAATTATAAATCAAGTTACACGTAATAAATGAGACAGAGATTCTCATTAACAAGTTTTTATTGAGTAGAACAGCAGTTGCCCCAAGGACTTTTTTAGTTTGTAGTATCTTAGTATTTTTGTACCTTTCTTAAACAAAAAAGTTCCTTTGTGGTTGCTGAAAGCAGTTATTTGCAGAAAAGAACATATTTTTTCATCTGTGATGGGCACAAGAGAGTAGGGAGCAGATCAGCTCCGAGCCCAGCCTGGGTGCGGGAAGAGGAACTCCCAGGCAGCACAGGGTGGCAGGCGCTCTCGGAAGCCAGGGTGATCTGTCCCAGGAGCCAGGCCAGGCCCACCTGACATGAGGGCTAGATGAGAGTGGCTGAGGCTGACACCGAAGTCATGAGCTCAGTTACCCCTGATCTGGCCCAATTCACATAAATCCCTACCACTCTTTGAACCACAACAAAGAGTAATGATTATACTTCCCTTATGGATGCTAAGAAGCAACTTCTTACCTGAGCTGCCAAGCCCAGCCCACTTGCCTCATTTTTTAAAGACAGAGCAACTGAAACAGTGAGGGAATGCACTCCGGCCACAGCCATAGGAGCCCTGCCAAACAGCTGCTCTCGTTGCACCAGAGTGTGTCACGCCCGGAAAGCTGCATTCACCTGGAAAGCAGTCATCAGAGAGGAATTGTGACGTCACCAGAAACAAGCAGGAGCCACATTAGCTGTGCTGGATCATGGCAGAGCTGTCACTTGTCATTTCTTCCTCACCCAGTCCCCCTCCCCACAGCGTGGCTGCAGCCACCAGCCCTACCTTTCTCCCACCCTACCATTATGCCCTACCTTTCTCCGGGCCTTTAGAGGTGCCAAATGCAGGAGGTGGAGGGGCCGGAGGGGCTGGCTGTCCCACTTGGGAAGGCTGGCTGGAATCCTTCATGAAGTTAACCACATTTTCAGACAGCTGGGGGAAGAATTCAGAGGTGGGAAAACAGGGATGGAGGGAAAGTTAAACACAGAAACCTCCGGAAACGAGACTTCCCTTTATCCATGCCCCAGAATGACTGAGCACCCAGTTCCCTAAGACCAACTCCAGGAATGTAATTCTACTCAAAAAGCTCTCCTAGTGGCCTAACGGCTACCAGATTGTTGCCAAACAGTCTGGACTCCAGGCCAACCAGGCACATCCCCTGCTGGATTGCCAGCCCTGTCTCTTACTGCTCTCAACACACCCCACACTCAGTGGAACCCGAGTTCTCGCTTTACTCATCTCTGAATTCATTCTGCTGCTTCCCTGATGAACCACCAACAGTAGTACATTTCCACCTGCCCAAATCTTACCCTTCCTTTAAGGGGATCTCAGTGTCCCCTCCTCCATGGGCTCTTGACTGACCGCACCCAAGTTAAGCATCATTTTCCCTCTTCCTTTACGCTCCCATTATAACACACGTGTGCCTCTTAGGGAAGTGCCATACTCCAACCTGCCACATACATCTTACTGCTGTGTAAATAGCTTAAAGGGCTGGGGCCACCTCCTACTCACCTCTGTAAGCCCCCAGGGCTACACGTACAGAAGACAATCACAACACTGCTAGACTCATTTCACCTCAGTTCCCCCTAATGAAGACTAGATAACCCAAAGTTTCATTTGTTTTAGAGGAAGTGAAATAGGCATGAGGGTGTCATAAACAGTTTACTGAAATGAAATAGCAAGCTAGGGATAAATCCAGAATGAAAACCCTGAAGAGTTCACTTCAGTAAATATTTATTAAGTGCCTGATATGTGTAAGGCATCATAAAGCACAGTTGAGGGGAAAACATTGAAAATGACTTTAAGACAAAAGCCATGATCAGCAACTCCACTTCTAGGTATCCAGCCGAGAAAAGTGCTCCCACATGTACATGGCAGCACTGAAGAGCAAAAAAAAGGAAACAGCATAAATATGCAACAATAGGGGACGTGGTAAGGAAACGATGTTCTACACCTTCTATAAAGTATGGAGCCATTAGAAAAGAACAAGGTGAGACCTGTACAACTGTCAGGAAAGGATGTATGGGATATATTGCTGATTGTTTAAAGTCACACAGAACTTTGTCTATCTCAACTCTGTAGAGAAAAACGCAATTATAATAATGCAGATATGCAAATATAAATACATCAATATATGCATATATACATTCACCAACTTGAATGTGCATATGAATTTTAACATATATGCATATATACAAATAAATTATCTGTTAGAGATGCAAGTCTAGAAGGTTACTAAGGAAACACTTACAATGGTTTTGTCCAACAAGTAGAGGCAGAAGCAGCAAGGTCAGGACTTCTGCTTTGGGCACTTCTGTTTTAATTCTTTACCATGAATATTTTTTTAGCAACTAAAGATCTTAATATTAATAGAGTCCCTCTAGTATTTAAGACAGATACAAATCAAATAGCTAATTAATGACATATGCCAAGAGAAGACCAAGCATACTCAGCAGTGGAAGAGATCTGAGAATCCAGAAATAAACCTGTATATATAGTCAACTGACTGACAAGTGTGCCAAGACTATTTGATGGGGAAAGAATAGTCTCTCCCACAAATGGTGCTGAGACAACTATATTTCCACATGCAGAAGAAGTTGGACACCATCTCTGTATATAAAAACCAACTCAAAATGGACCAGAGACCTCAGTGTGGGAGCTAAGACAATGACACTCTTAGAAGAAAATACAAGGGTAAATCTTTAGGACCTTGGCTTTGCCAGTGGATTCACGGCTATGACACTTTGAAGATGAACAATCAAAGAAAAAATAGATACATTGGACTTCATCAAAATTAAAAACTTTTGTGTATCAAAGGGCATACTCAAGCAGGTGAAAAGACAGCCCACAGAATTTGCAAATAATAATCTGACAAGCGATATGTATCTAGAATATAAAGAATTTCTACAACTCAATAATACAAAGAAAAATAACCCAATTTAAAAATGATCAAACAATCTGGGTATTTTTCTAAGAAGGTTACAAATGGCCAATAAGCAAATGAAAAGATGCACTAATAGTCAGTGGAGAAATGTAAATTCAAACCACAGTGAGATACCACTTCACACCCACTAGGATGGCTATAATCAAAAAGTCAGAGACTAACAAATGTTGACAAGGACATGGGAAAATCAGGCCTTCAAACATTGCTGAAGGCAATATAAAATAGTGCAGCCACTGTGGAAAACAATCTGGAAGTTCCTCAAAACATTAAACACAGAGTTACCACTTAATCCAGCAATTCCATTCCTAGGTATCCACTCAGGAGAAGTAAAAAAATACATATGTTCACACCAAAATTTGTACATGAATGTTCATATCGGCATTATCCATAATAGCCCAAAAGTGGAAACAACCTAAATGTTCATCAGCTGAGACATGGATAAGTACAATGTGGTATATCTACACAATGGAATCTTATTTGGCCATAAAAAGGAATGAAGTGTTGACACTTGCTACAAAATGGATGAACCTCATTATGCTAAGTGAAATAAGCGACACACAAAAGGCCACCTATGGTATTATTCAACTTATTTGAAATGTCCAGAATAGACAAAACTGTAGAGATAAAAAGTAGATTAGTGGTTGCCTCGGGCTTAGGGGAATGGGAAGATTGGGGACTGATGGCTAAAGGGTAAGAGGTTTTCTTAGGGGCAGTGATGAAAATGTTCTAAAAATGATTGTGCTGATAGTTGCACATAACTATGAATATTCTAAAAACCCTGTACACTTTATTTTTTATTTTGTTATTTTTTTTGTATTATTAATATACACTTAAATGAACATTATGGTTACTAGACTCCCCCCATTATCAAGTCCCCACCACATATCCCATTACAGTCACCGTCCATCCGCGTAGTGAGATGCTGTAGAGTCACTACTTGTCTTCTCTGTGCTATACTGCCTTCCGTATGAGCCCCCTACATTATGCGAGACACTGTACACTTTAAATTGGTGAATTATATGGTATGTGAGTCATATCTCAAAAAATCCATTATAAGTAAAGAACCAAAGATAAAAATGAACCGTCCAGAAAGGATGTTACTCCATAAAACCAAGATATCCCAGGGAAGATATGTCTCTATGGGTTCCTGAGGGCAGGAGCAGGATTTGGACAGAAGGGAAGCCACAGAGTGTGTGTGCACTTGCGTGTGTTCATGAGCACATGCAGAGAGGGAGGTGTGGGCCTTTCGTGCAGGGCAGCTCGCGGGAAAGAGGCCCGGAGACCAGTGCGCCCGCAGCCCTCAGTTCACTGTGGAGGGTGTGGGCTGTACAGGTGGACTTGGATGAAGCTGATACTGACAGATGCTTCCAAGTCAGGCCGAATGGCTCAAACAGCGGTGCTCTGAAAGCTCCAAGCCAGGAGAAAGCAGACGCCGTGTTCCCAGCGGGTGAATCAGCAGTGACAGAGAGCACACTGAGGAGAGCCTGCCCTTGGTCGTAAAGTGACAAGGGCCCACGGCGGCAGCCACGTGGAATGGAAAGCTTTTGTGCTGCCATGGAGAATGCAGAGTTAAAGAAAAAACAGGAGTTTTGATCCCAAGTTAGTAGAAGAACTTGAGTAAGACTGACAGAAAAAGGAAAATCAAGAAAAGAAAGACTATTCTGAGAGAGCAGCAAATTAGCTTGATTGTAGAAATAAAATCTCCCAGATCATAAAAGGGAAAGGGCTCTTAAGAATTCCCTGGCTCACTCCATTTCCACAGCCGTGGCAATGAAGGCATGTAAGGAGTTGACAACGTACTGGTAAGCGAAGAGTAGTATCTACAGAGCAGCCAAGTGCCCATTTCTTGCTCAGATCGGCTGCCCAGGGGATCAAGGTGGGACACCTGGTTGGGTGTGAGATGACAGTAAGGCTGAAGTGGAATGTTCTTCCAGGCAGGTGGGGACACAGAGCTGGCGCTCACGAGTGAACACAGGCTGCTTGGAAGGAAGATCTGGGCGTCCCAATGGTGTGTTGGAACCGACTCACCAGAACTGATTTTTAAATTTTCAGAGATTTTGAAAACTGGTTGACTTCATAAAAGTAGCTTGAAATTGGCCATGGTGGGGAGTATTTCTGCAACCCAAATCAGCAAATGCTACACATCAGGACCCTTTCTTGGCAGGAAATCTGGGCATCATTCCCCTCCTCCCCACACTTCCACATGGACAGAGAGATGGTCCAGTCTTTTAAGGGACTGCGGCCATGGAGCATGTGTCCTGAGGGAGGAGAGGACTGAAGGGTCCTAGAATCCATATGGGTGCAGGTGAGGCATCAGTGACGTGTGGTGCACATGAAAGAGTGACGTCCCAAACCCAGCTGCAGAAAAAGGGCCCCATGGCCAGAAAGAGCACCGGCTGGCACACACAGAGATGAGGCCCTAGCAGTGCAGCCACAGGGGCCAGAGGAAGCAGCCTGGCCAAGGGCACCCTAACTATCACCCACTTCCCTTCAAGTAGTAGTTTATTAGGCACCCACTGAGTGACGGCATGTTCTAGAAGCAGAAGGTGAAGGAAACACGGTCCCTGCGTTCTCAGCGCTTACGCTCTAATGGGAGGGGAGAGGCAATAAACAGGTAAACATTTCACATCCTACTTCGCCTGACTATAACACCATCAATTGTAAATCACACCATTACTCTGACATAACCTAAAGAAGGCAGAAAACACTTTCGAAAACAACATTCCACCTATTATATGACAGCCTATTTCAGAGATGTTAAAACGTGTGTCTTAAAAATCAGTGAAGTATGTTAGATGATAAGTGCTAGGAACAAATGAAACACAACACGGGGGTGGTGGGAGCCTATGGGAGGCTGCAGGAAGCCACCAGCACCAGGAAAGCCTCGTGAAGACCGGAGGCCAGTAGTTAGGACTCCCGCCCTTGAATAAGGAGGCCCCAGCCCCATCCACAATGAGATCGGGAGGAAATGGTCTAGCTCCAGGCAGAGCAGCGTGTAACTACAAAGCCTCTGAGAAGACCTGTGTCTGGCATGTTCAAGGGCCTGACAGAAGGCTGGTGTGGGGGGCAGAGCACGCACCATGTGGCTGGGCCAGAGAGGCAGGCATAGGCGAGCCCTTGTCGAGCATGTTAAGAAACCCACATCGGGTCCAAGGATGAGGGAGGCTCCGACGGGGGTCTACACAGGTGGGTCACAGGCTCTGATTTCCTCCGCCCAGCCCCGTGGCATCAACTGAACCATGCCACTTGGTAAGTGAGGGGTTAAGGAAAACATTGGCAAGCTTCTTGTTGGCACTAGGAGATTCGTAATATTTTTTAATGTTGCTACAAAAAAACAGCAATTAATATTTTTAATCAACAAATATCCATTCACACACAGTAGTCATGTGAGAATAAACACCATCTGGGCAGTGCTCCCTGTACCAACAGAACCAGAATGGAGGCCTCCAGGGCCAGACAGGTCAGAGAACTTGGTGCCAGAAGCCTACTGGCCACTGTAGCATCACAGGCAGCCAGATAGGGTTCCGTGTGGTCAGGGGGTGAAGGCTCAAACCCAGAGCAGTGCAGGAAAACACAGCACTCCAGCTGTGTGGCCTTGACCCAGCTTCAGCTTCTCTGAGCATCCTGTCTCTCACTTAGGAAATAGGAACCCCTCAAGGCCAGACTGGCTGCAGCACAGCTCAGGAATTAAGTGCTCTGGCGTCAGACCAACCTGGGATTGAATGCCAACTAGGCTGTTTACTAGCTGCATGACCTTGGGCAAGGGACTTATCTAAGTCAGTTTCTTCATCTGAGATGGAAAGAACTAATGGTACAGACTGTAGGGCCAGCGTGAGACTAAATGAAGGCATCTAAATGGAGCAGTTGGCACAAAGTTGGCACCAGTATTTGCTATTATGTGAAACTGCAAAGCACTATACAAATATTAATTATACTCCATACCAGGTACACACTGGATGCATAAAAATGCACAAATTAATCGATAATAACATTAGGTAACATTAAGCCACACACTATAAACTGAACAGTGTTCTAAGAGTACTAATGCAGCTTTGTGACCTTGAGCAGGTCTTGTCCCTCCTCTTACATAATTTGTACAATATTAAATTGGACAGTCTTTTTACAGCATCCTCCAGCTCTGACAATCTATGGCTCAAACCTGGACCTGCTATTGGCCTAGACAAATGTGGGGACTCCCAAGGAGAGGGCCCTTGTCCTGCCCCCACCACGGTGACAACATGGAGCCTGAGAAGGGGCTCTTTCTCCTCTCTTCCCAGCCCACAAGCACCAGAGTAGGCAGGCCACAGATAGTCAACGTCAGGCGCTGGTTGAAGTCACCCACACACAGACCTCACCACTTCCGTCCTGGCAGATGCAGCTGGGAACCCAGACCCCACTTCCTAATGGTCATCACTCCATGACTGTAACCAAAATGCTTCCCTCACCCAAAACAACCAAATTTAGAGGCAAGTTCCCTACAAGGGGGCCAGCGGTTTCTTTATCCCACCATATCAGTCTGTGAGTAAGTCATGTGGCCACCCCATAACGAAAAGGCTGGGGGAAGAGGGTGCTGATTTTAAAGATGTAGAAATTACCCACATCTGAACAAAGAAGTAAGAAGGGAGAAGTAAGCAGTGTCCCGCAGACCCCGTATAACAGAGAAGGTCAGAGACAAACGACTACAAGTGTAATACCCTGTAACACTGCTAGCCACACACACCAGCCCTCACTAGGTGCAGACCACCTCGGAGGCCCTCACAAGCAACACCCACTTTCTGGTTGAGGACACCAGGCAAAGGAAGGTCGAAGCACTGGCTGCAGGCCATGCAGCACACGGAGGGCAGCCCGGGCTGCCTGGCTCGTTAACCACTATGCTACTCTGCCATTGGGACAAAAAGATGCTCACCCCAACGACTAGAGCAAGGACATCCCTTGCCAAGCACTGCGCACAGCAGCCAAGTGGCCCCTGGGAGGGACAACAAAAGCAATGCCAGGGAGGAGGCGGGGCGGCTAAGGGAAGCCAGGGAACACAGTGCCAGGCAACAAGCGGACTGGGCCACAAAGGGCCCTTCCTACATCTCCCTGATGACCGTGTGTGACATCATGGCCCACTCTCACTCTTCCTCTCCATTCCTCGGCTTCATTTTCTTTCAGCACACTTGCTACCATGTGACCTAACACACCATTTGCTCACTTGCTGATGGCCATCCCACCGGAATATGAGTTCAGTGGGAACAGGAATTGTTTTGCTCTTGCCGTATCTTTGGTGCCTAGGAAGTGTCTGGTACTCTGGAAATGCTTCAATAGTTGTTGAACACGTGAACTGAATACATTATTTACTAAAGGCCCAGGTCTGTAGCATGGCATGAGTGCATGGAGTAACAACCAAGAACTGATAGTCAAAGACTCTGTGGTCAGATAGCGTGGACAAGGTGAACTCACAGAACACAGCTGCTGAGCTGCTGGGTGAGAGCAGCTCGGCTGACATGTGGGGAGCTCTATTGGAGGAGCCTGAGCTGGGCCTGAAGATGACTGCAGAGGACAGGGGGCTGAGGCAGGGACCCAGGGAGGAGCGGGCCAAGCTAGCCCTGGCAGGAGAGCACAGGAAAGGCCAGGAAGAAGAGAGCTGCAGAGGTGGTGGAGTCTACCCAGAGGGCCTCCAGTTCAAAGTCAGGGTCTTGGCATAGACTGGCTGGCAGAGCAGGGAGTAAGGGGAGGTCAGGAAGGGCTGGAGGCAGAGTCACTGGCACACCAGTGCCCATCCAGAGTCAGAGGGCTGAAAAGCGTAATCACTGCAGGAGTGGGGAGGGGATGGCTGCAGAAGGGCCCACGGAAGAGCAGTGACTGAAGACCTGGCATCTGGCTGGATGCACGGGCCGGTGAGAGAAGCCATTTGTTGAGTGGCATGTACAGTATGATCTCATTTGTACTATAAAAGGGAGAGAGTATGCTTGTCTATGGAGGCTTGGAAAAAGCCTGTGAGGATTCATGAGAAATTATGAACAGTTGGCATTTAAAAATAAGATGCATTTTGCAAGAAGAAAAAATCTGAAAGGAATAAATGAGAGAAAGATGACAGCAAGGCCCAAGCCTGGCTTGCTGGAAAGGGAGGTAGCATCACTGGGTCCAGAAATGCTGTGTATGTGTGCACGTGCAGCATTCTAGGTCCATCCAAGCAGCTCTGCTCCCCGGGAAGACAGTTCACACCGAAGCTGCAAAGGTTGCATGTGGAGAAATTAGGGAATCCCTGGCACATGGGCCCAGGGCAGACAAGAGACAGGCTGCAATGTCCCCACACTCCAGAAGGGGGCAACAAAGCTCACAGCTGCAGCAGAGGAATTCAACCCCAAAGTGATGACAGGGCCTCGTATTTTAAATAGGTGAAGGAGATAAAGAGGTACAAACTTCAAATTATATAGTCATCGGAATGGAAGTACAACAGAGAGAATATAACCAATAACATTGTAATATCTTTCTTGGTAATGGGGTAACTACACTTAGTGTGGTGAGCATTTAGTAATAATATATAATTATCAAATCACTATGTTGTACATCTGAAACTAATATTGTACACCAACTTTATTCCAATAAAAACTTAAAATGGTGACAAAAATAGCTATTACCTAATACTCACTGAGCAAGCTCTGCATGCCAGGCCCCAGGCTAAGGGCATTCCCATTTTACAGATAAAGGAACGGGGGTCGGGGAGGCGGGACTGCTCGCCCGAGATCACAGGAAGACAGAAGTGTCGGGCAAAGACTCGGAGCCAAGCCTAGGCGCCTAACCGCGACACACACACACAAGTGAAGGAAGCAGTGCAGAGCCACTCTGAGGTGACAAGCAACCACGTTCACAGAAGGGCCAATTCAAGAAAAATAAAAATGTTTCCAAGTCACCCTCCCCCCACTTGCGGTGCGTTATTGAGCCCCAGGGCGTGGGTGGAAGGAGCAGTAGGCATGTACTCACGAACAGACAGCCTACTACACTAGGGGAATGTCAGTAAGAAAATCAGCCCACTTTTAATCTTAGTGTCGCTCCTCTAGGCACATTTGGGAAGTAGCCAAGTGGAGGTGGCTTCCTGAGCGTCCCCCTTGGCATTAACCATGCTTTGGCATTCACCAAATTCGTTCACGGCATCAGCCCACTTGGGGCAGGACAGGCGTCACTCTCTCACTCTCCTCCGGAAAGGCTGGAGAAGGCGCAGAGCAGGGAAGCAGAGGGCCTGAGGTTAGATGGTGACCCAGCAACGAGCCTGGCCTGCACAGCCACCACAGAGGCCACTCAGTGCCATATTTTCTGAACCATTGGGTGCCAGTTCACTCTCTCTCTCCCAGGGCTCTTCCAGTCAAGCGGAACACCCGGGGCAGTTTCCAGAATGAGCTTGCAGGGAGTCAGGTCTGTCAGGGGCCCCTGGTGCCCGGACCCCCAATCCCTGCCCAATCCTGGGATGCTAAAAAGACTCCTGTCCTTGCCCGAGGCTGTTGCCTTGGAGATTTTGCTAACTAGTCCTTCAGTTTGCTAGGAGCTGAAATTAGATCCACCAGCTGCTCACCACAGATTTAAATCCCAGAATGTCAGAACAGGAAGATCCCTCAGAGACACAAATGCTCACGGGGGTCAGGCAGATGACACCAGTGAATGAAATGGGCCTGGTAGGGAAAAAAAACAGTGCAAGGACAACCAAGCAGAAACAGAAGTGAGGGAGTATGTCCCCCAGAGAGGACAGCTACCTCGTAACTCCAGGGAAGTGTTGCCATATGGGAATGTGGACCAGACATTCAATATTTGTCCTCCCAAAAGAGCTAAAGCTAGAATTTATGTATGATCTTCAATTTTTAAATGTTGGAGATTAATCCAAATTAATTAATACCACAGAGTTTCTGGAATCACAGTTTGGGGCAAGAAAAACCAAGCCAGTGGCTTAAAATTCTGCCCAACTAGTATTTGACTGATTTGTGTCCAGCTCTGAGTTGGCTGCTGGGGACACAGAGACAGATGTGGCTCCTGCTTACAGGCACTGAAGGAGTAAACAAGGAAGAGACCATCTCTGCCCAGAGTAGTGAGCACTGGGAGGTGAGCAGAATCCGCAAGGCCCAGGACAGCAACCCTCAAGGGCTGGGGGAGTGATGTCATGAAAGGCACCCTTCAGAAGGTAACACACTTGAATTGGTCCTGAGGATGCAGAGCAATTTAGCCAAAGGGAGAGAAAGTACTACAGACAGAGAACAGAGTCAGAGGCACAGAAGCACAAAAGACCTTAGAGTATAGCAGGAGCAAGTGTCTGCCCGGGCAGGATGCCCACTAAGGCAGAAAGTGATGTCAGCCCCTGGAGGGCCTCGTGAGCCAGGTTTGTTACCCAGACACAACAGGAATCGTGTTAAGGATATGAAGTCAGGAGTGACACAATTAACAGCCAGCTGGTGACAGGGCTCCTCTGAGAGCAGGACCGACAAAACAAAGTGGAAGGGAGTGTGCTCTTCCCTAAGTGCCTCCTTTTGAACTGTCGGAATTTTAATGCCATTTGCCTGAAAGCTGTTCAAAAGTAAAATTTACCTTAAAAAACAATACCCTGCTAGCACCAGGAGGTACATATTGTAGGAGCCACGCCTCCAGGGAGAAAGAACAATTTATCAGATAGACAAGGGGAAGATGGAAAGGGCCTGAACTGAGACCACGCATTAGTGAGGACAAGCAGAGAAATGGTTGGAAGGGAAAACTCAGGATGTCATTAAATGTAAAGAAAGAAGGAATGTGGGCTCTAGCTTTCTGGCTGGGGGACTGGCTGGATGGCACCATTCACAACATAACAAAGAAGGGTGATTTCTAGGGGGACACGGGTGAGTTCCACTGAATGTAGTGAACTGCCTGCGCCCATGCAACATGCATGGGGACAGGGCCAGCAGTGCTCAGAACAGCTCTGGGTTGGATGTTTACAATACAGAAGTCAGCAGCTCAGGAATGAAGATGAAAGAAAACGGCCAGGGACAGGGTACAGAAGGAAAGAGAGCCTAACTAGGAACTTCCTGAAGCCTCTGCGAGCCACAGATCCACAGCAGAGATGGCAGGTTTGATCCTGGAAGGCAGAGCTCCTGCAGAGCGGCACGCAGAAAACCCTCTCTAAGAGGTGGAAAGGGCAGCCCTGGAGGCCTGGAGGATCAAGGAGGCCTTCCAGGGTGGCATCCTTACCCCTAGATGAGGGGACTGACCTGAGATGAACTGAGTTACAAGTTAACAAGCATCCTTCCACTTATATTACTTTATAGATTTATCTGTTACACAGAGAGATCTTAACACTGTACTGTGACACAGTTAAGGAGTATTTAACAAGAATTTCATCTCATATGAGGGTTATATTTAAAGTCAGAAGGTAAGGTGGAAATCACCTTAACCCATACACCATTTAAATTTCATTACTGGTTATGCTGTAGTACTATTAAGGGAAAACTTAAAGGATGTTCAAAAAATCCCTTGAGAGTTGCTCAGTCTGCCCCAAAGTACAGCATGGTTGTGCATCTAGCCCTCACTGTTCTTCTCTGGGAACCCCTGAGCCAGATGACTGCAGGGCACCAGGGGAATGTCTACAGCCAGGTGCCGGGGTCTTTGCACCAACCCATCTTTAAAATGATTCTCTCCCCCAGAGCAGCTGAAGGGGAAAGGAAGAGAGACCAAAGGCGCTCTGTTTCCTGCAGAATTGGCTCCACTTTGTTTTGGATCCCTCACCACGTGTCAGGTGATGTGAGTTTGGAAAGCATCAGGGAGAGTACCCCCAGGGAAACACCCAGCCCAGGGCAGGATGCACAGCGCATGCCAGCGGTGTTAGCTGGACCTGACAGCCAGGTGCACATACTGTTCAAGGGAGGCATGGAGAGCTTGGCCATCCATTTCCCGGCTCTCCAAGCAGGTGTTCCATCTTGTGGCCCCGTTAACTGCACTCACCCAAACAGTCAGCCAATTAGAGTGCTACAGCTGTGCAAGACAGCAGAGGACTTGTGATCCAAGCCTTTCAAGGCACCTACGCTAAATGGGTGCAGGGAGATGCATAATGTACCTCCACCTTGCACGTACAAAAACAGACTTACTGCTTTGAATGTCAGGGCTCAAGGCCAGGTCTCCTGAGATGCTTCAGCCACCACACTGCCTCTAAGCAGTCAACTAAGTCAATGAATATAGTATCAGTATGACAACAGAACAGTGATAACGAACATCAATGCTCACATCCAAGAAGCATATCATGGAGCAAGAGCAGGGTGGAAAAGGAAGTCTGCTGCTTACAAATGGAACACGTCTGTATTAAAGCCTTGGAACTGTAAGAGTCAGAAGAGTAAGATTCTCATGCACAGCTGCCAAAGATTGCCAGCTTGGGTAAAAGCAGTATCATCAATTCATTAATCAAAGTATGCAATCCAACAGGCTAATGAGCCAGACACCGTAATAAGACAGTCTTTACACTCCAAGAACTTACAGAATAAAAACAGGAACTAAAGAAAGAGAGGAAGGGCTGACTGAGAATATTAAAAAATAAAATAAAATAATCAATCTGATAAAGGGTAGCTACAAAAACCCAACAGCTAACATACTTAATGGTAGAAGACTGAATGGAATGTTTTTTCCCTAAGTTCAGGATCAAGGCAAGAACCACTTCTGTTCAATATTGTGCTGGAGATCTAACCAATGCAATAACACAAGAAAAAACAAAGAAAGGGTATCCAGGTTGGAAAGGAAGAAGTAAAACTATCTTTATTTATAGACAGCATGACCCTACTTATATAAAATCTTAAGACAGTCACAAAAATACTACTAGAATAAAAGAGCTCAGCAAGGTTGCAGAATATAAGATCAATATACAAAAGTAAATTGTATTTCTATATACTAGTAATAAAGAATACAAAAATAAAATTAAACAATTCCATTCATAATAGAATCAAAAATAATAAAAGATGGGAATACATTTAAGAAAAGAAATATAAGTTTGTACATTGATAGTTTCAGTGTTTATAGTTAAAGCATTGCTGAGAAAAAATTTAAAAGATCTAACTAAACAAGGAGAGATTTCATATTCACAGATCAGAAGACTCCATATTGTTAAAATTACAATTCTCCCCAAAGTAAGCTATAGATTCAATGCAAACCCCATCAAAATCCCAGTAGATGTTTTTACAGAAGTTGACAAACTGATCCTAAAATGTATATGGAAGTGCAAAGGACTCAGAACAGCCAAAACAATCTTGAAAAAAAAAATGAAATTGGAAGACTTTACTTCCCAATTTTGAAACTTACTACAAAGCTATAATAATCCATGACAGTGTTGTACTGGCATAAAGATAGGCACATAGCATATAGGTCAATGAACTCTCAATGGAATTGAGGCCAAAAATAAACCCTTATGCTTGTGGTCAACTGATGTTCACAAAGGTTCCAAGATAATTCAACGGGGAACAGATAGTCTTCTCGATAAGTTGAGTAAGGAAAAATCAGATATTTCAAAAAAGATGTATGTAGACTAGGATTCAACAAACTCTACTGCTTGAGCCAAATCTAATCCAACACTTGACTTTGGTAAGTAACATTGTACTGGAACACAGCCATACCCACTTGTTTACATATTGCCTACAGCTGCTTTCACCCTAGAACATCAGACTTGAGTAGTAGTGATAAAGACCTGCTGGTCAGCAAAGCAGAAAGTATTTGGTATCTGGTCATTTGTCAACCCCTAATTTACAGCCTTACAACGTACACAAAAATTAACTCAAAATGGATCATAGATGTGGGGACAAACACTGTCTGGTTGTAACCTTTTGTCCCAGAACCACCATGTGTCACGTGGCCCCACTCCTTTGGGCGATATGCTAGTATTTGATGGCCTGGGGCTGGCCAAATCCAGGCCCACCTTACTGATGAACATGTCTTACTGCACTGCAAACCCTTCTGTTGAAGGTTTCACTCCTTGAGGCACTAGTTACACATGAATGATTCCTTCTAGCATAACTCATAGTATAGTCATAGATTGAGTATCCTCTTTGGCATGTACATAGTCTCTGTTCCCTTCCCCAGGGCACACGTTGTCTCTGTCTTCTCACCCCATACAAGCAGTTCCTTCCCTGTCTATGACAGCAGCGCACAACCTCGTCCAGCCAGCCACTCCTGGACTCCCTGTACGTAAGTCCCAATCAACCCTCATATCTCATACGGCATCTCTGGGCTCTAGAGTCCTTTCCTATTGCAACTCGCCCACTCGGTCATGCGGCCAGACATGTGATCACACAACAGACTTATAAACAAAAGCCAAAACTGCAAAACTTTAAGGAGACACAGAAGAAAATTTCCATAATGTTGGATTAGGCAAAGATTTCTAAGCTACACCACCAAAAGAACAATCAATAAAAAAAAAAATTTGATAAATTGAACATGATCAAATTCCAAATGTTTGCACTTCAAAGACACGCTTGAAGAAATTAAAAGACAAGCCATATATTGGGAGAAAATATTTGCAAATCACAATTATGATAAAGGGCTTGTATCCAGTATAAAAAAAAGCTTATAGCTCAAAAATAAAAAGACAAACAGTTCTATTAAAAGTGGGCAAGAGCCCATACACAAAGGTAAACTCAAGGTGGATCAAAGACCTGAATGTAAGTCATGAAACCATAAAACTCTTAGAAAAAAGCATAGGCAAAAATCTCTTGGACATACACATGAGCGACTTCTTCATGAACATATCCCCCCGGGCAAGGGAAACAAAAGCAAAAATGAACAAGTGAGACTATATCAAGCTGAAAATCTTCTGTACAGCAAAGGACACCATCAGTAGAACAAAAAGACATCCTACAGTATGGGAAAATATATTCATAAATGATGCATCTGATAAGGAGTTGACATCCAAAATATATAAAGAACTCTCGCAGCTTAACAAACAAAAAGCAAATAACCCAATTAAGAAATGGGCAGAGGACATGAATAGACACTTCTCTAAAGAAGAAATTCAGATGGCCAACAGGCACATGAAAAGATGCTCCACATCGCTGGTCATCAGAGAAATGCAGATTAAAACCACAATGAGATATCACCTCACACCAGTGAGGATGGCCAACATCCAAAACACAAACAACAACAAATGTTGGCGAGGATGTGGAAAAGGAAACCCTCCTACACTGCTGGTGGGAATGCAAATTAGTTCACCCATTGTGGAAAGCAGTATGGAGGTTCCTCAAAAAACTCAAAATAGAAATACCATTTGACCCAGGAATCCCACTCCTAGGAATTTACCCTAAGAATGCAGCAGCCCAGTTTCAAAACGACAGATGCACCCCTATGTTCATCACAGCACTATTTACAATAGCCAA
>JAQQAC010002837.1:74035653-74095520 GCA_029783875.1 Phataginus tricuspis | reverse complement strand
AAAAAACTCAAAATAGAAATACCATTTGACCCAGGAATCCCACTCCTAGGAATTTACCCTAAGAATGCAGCAGCCCAGTTTCAAAAAGACAGATGCACCCCTATGTTTATTGCAGCACTATTCACAATAGCCAAGAAATGGAAGCAACCTAAGTGTCCATCAGTAGATGAATGGATTAAGAAGATGTGGTACATATACACAATAGAATATTATTCAGCCATAAGAAGAAAACAAATCCTACCATTTGCAACAACATGGATGGAGTTAGATGGTATTATGCTCAGTGAAATAAGCCAAGCCGAAAAAGACAAGTATCAAATGATTTCACTCATATATGGAGTAAAAGAACAAAGAAAAAAACTGAAGGAACAAAACAGCAGCAGACTCACAGAACCCAAGAACGGACTAATAGTTACCAAAGGGAAAGGGACTGGGGAAGATGGGTGGGAAGGGAGGGATAAGAGGGTAAAAGGGGTATTACGATTAGCAGACGTAAGGTGGGGGGGCATGGGGAGGGCTGTACAACCCAGAGAAGACTAGTGACTCTATAGCATCTCACTACGCTGATGGACAGTGACTGTAATGGGGGGGTTGGGGGGGGGGACCTGATGAAGGGGGTAGTTTAATTACCATAATATTGCACATGTAATTGTAGGTTAATGATACCAAAATAAATTGTTAAATAAAAAAAAAAAGTGGGCAAGAGACCTGAATATACATCTCACCAAAATAAATATATGGATGGCAAATAAGCAGACTAAAAGACATTCAACATGATTATAGCTATTAGGAAAAGGCAAATTCAAACCACAGTGAGATACTATTTCACACCCTCTCAAACTGCTATAATCAAAAGAACAAACAAGTGTTGGTGAGTACATGGAGAAACTGGAACCCTCATATATTGCTGGTGGGAGTGTAAAACAGTATAACCACTTTAGAAAGCAGTGTAACAGTTTCTTAAAAAGTTAAACCCAATGACTCATCAAATTCATAAACAGAATGGCCCTGCAATTCTACTCTTCGCTGTCTATCCACGAAAAATGAAGAATATGTCCACAAAAAAATTTGTACACAAATGTTCACAGCAGCATTATTCATAATAGTCAAGAACTGGAAACAAGTCAAATGTCCATCAAGTGATGACCGGATAAACAAAATGCAGTATATCTGTACAAGGAGATGTTCTTCAGCAATCAAAAGGAACAAACTACTGACACGCACAATATTGATGAACCAACACCAAAAACATGGTACATGAAAGGAGACAGACATAGAAGATGTGTGAGCACATTCTTCTGAAACATCCAGAAAAGGCAAATTTATAGAAGCAGAAGAATTAGTGGTTACCTGGGGCTGGAAGTGGGAGTGGGGAGTGACTGCAAATAGGCACAAGGGACCTTTTAGGTCTTGTAGATATTCTGAAATCTGGTGATGACAGTTGCTCGACTCTGTAAATCTGCTAAAATCATTGAAATGAGGGAACTTTATATGTAAAATACATCTCAATAAAGTTGTTTTTAAAAAAGAAAAGGAAAATCACCATCGTCCCATAAAAACTTTCCACAGCTCCACTGCAGATTAGAGAACCGCATGCTGCCTCCAGGGTAACATGTGAACAGCCCTGCCTGGCACTCTGGGCCCACCGTTGGTCCAGCCTTAGCACCTGGCCAACTTTCTCCCACATCCCAGGCCCTGCGTGGCTGCCAGGTACACAGACTAAGGAACCGGGGTCTGAGCTTCCAGCTCTACTGCTAACTTGCTGCAACCTAGAGTAACGCCTTGAACTGGCTTCCTCGGAGGCGAAAGATGCAATGGTATTTCACAAGGTCAGCACGGTAATATGAGAAAACTTTTAAAATGCTCCGCCCAGAGTGAATGCACCCACTCCTCACCACGGGCACTCTGAGCAGCAGGGCCAGCCTTCCCATCCGGAGCAGGCGGCCCCATTACTCTTGGCACCCTTTGCGTTTCTGACATAGCACTTGCAGTTCCTTTTTATTCTTTTGCCTCTTTTTCTTTCCTTTGGTCTGTTCCCTTACTGGGCTGAGTCTCCATGGGGACAGGGACCTTGTGCTTTGCCCCTCACTGCCTCTGCAGGGCCAAGCCCAGTGCCTGGCAGGTCACCCATTCACAGCCATCACTTGCCGTGATGGGTAAACAGCAGCTATGGATAGTGCTCAGACATACGGCTTCTCCAGCACTGGCACATTTGGGGACTGTTTCTTGTGTCTTGCTACAAGCTCGTCTTCCCCTCAGCAGGGTCCAGACTTGCCTCACAGGAGCAAAGGTAAAGGTGATGTAGCCTTGCAGGTGATAATGAGCTTGGGGACACCACTGAAGTGGAAGCCTTGGAAAGTGACTCAGCAGTGGGGAGCCGAGTAGTTGGAAGGAAAAAGCCTGGAGGACAGTGAGGAGTCTGGATGTGGACAAGCAACCACAGTGGACAGCTGCTTTCATGGGGCGGAGAAGAAGAAAAGCAGACATATCTAGGATATTACTACAATGTGTGTACCTTCTCTTACTGGGAGGTTAAACATACCAGTTGAAAGGAAATCTTTATGTATTTCACGCATGCTTGCTTTGAAAATTGGAGTTGAATATAAATGCAGCATTGTGCATTAATTAAATTCATTTTACCTTTCATGGAACTAGGGCTTGAACTTGATATGGAAATATATGCAAATAAGCATGCAAGCTAGCAAGGCACTAGCGTTTAATTTTAAGGGAAGTAGAGCACTTTCCAGGCCCAGGCCCTGAGGATTACATACAAGTGATCTTTAAGAATACTGAACTGCTCTGAAGGAGCTGAGCCAGACCAGTCTTCTTTGCCATCTACCTTCTATAAAACTAACTGCGTATTTGGTTCATCCACAACAGTCTCTGGTAGAACTCAGTGGGGTACCAGCACGCTGCCAGGGCAGGGAGACGCTTTGTCACAGAATTTTCATGCTGCCTCGCATATCACAGAGGTCAGAGCACTTGGAGTAGTGAGAACAAGGCTATTCCTAACACTTGAAAAAGCTCATTTTGGAGGTTTTTCAGGTCACACCTTGGACAAATTCCTTAACTTCTCTAAGCCCAATTCTCCATCTTTAAAGCTAATTTATATTTTGCAGAATTGTTAAGAGAACTAGAAATAAAATGTGCCTGCCTGATACAATACCCAGAAAAGAAGATGCTCCTCTATCAACTTAGAGGAAGTCACCTTCAAAGGAACTCCCATAAACCTTAGAAGTCTGAACTGAACTTGCCAACATTCACAAAAGCAGGATATGAGGTGACACAGTAGGAGACCACCCAAACAGAGCCAGGGGCATCTTTCTAAAGTCCACTCAGCCTTCCAACATAAGCCATCCCCTCCCTTCTGTCTTTGTCACAGCCAAGTCAAGACGAAAAAACACCCAGAAAATACCAAATGTGCTAAATACTAGACTAGACTAAGACAGAGGCCCCCACAAAATACCATCCTTTCTCTAAACACGTCCACTCCACACACCTTCCTCTTATCCTGGGCAGCACCTAGGATTATCCCACCCTCCCTCCATTAAAAAAAAAAATGTGGTGATTCAGACTCAAAAGATAAGTTATCACCCAAGGTCACACAGCTAACAAGCATCTGCCCACGAACAAGTCAGACCTCCTGACGTCGTTTTCTGAACCACCTCCGAATTAAAACTATACCCAGCTCTGTGCATTCCAGTCAACCTTGGTCCCTGTTTCACTGGGTTCAGCCTTTACTCATTTAGCAGCTATCTGCCACTATGTGCCAGACAGGTGTAGGAGGAGTGTGACATTCAATAAACAGGCCTTGGGGTGGGCCTCCTTCAGTCCCAACTCTCCCACTTGTTACCTAGGTGACCTTGGATAAGTTATTTCATCTCCCAGGGCTTTGGTTGTCCTTAATCTATAAAACGGGCAAACAGAATTCTACCTCTCTCATAGGGGTATGGAAAATTAAATGAGAGGATGCCTGTAAAGATTCAGCACGACTCATGGCTCCCACTAAGCATTCAAATATGAGTTGCTTATATTATTCTCCTAGGTTCTGGGGATAGTGTCAAATCAGTCAAGAGCCTTAGCCTCAAGGGACTTACACAGTAGTGGGAAACACAATAAACAAGTAAATTATCAATAGAAGCTTCAAACGGATGAGTACTATGAAAAATAAAATAAAATAAAGTGACAGTAGGGGTGGAAACTAGATTAAGTGAGAAGGGAAGGATATTCAGATGATATTTGAACTATAACAAGAATGATAAGGGCCAGGTATAAGATAAGCTGGAGGAGCAGAAACAGCAAGTGCAGATCCAAGCAGACACTTGCAGGGATGAAGAGGTCCTGGGGTTAGTGAACAGTGGGGTGGGAGGTGTGGGAACGGGCATGAGATGTGGTCAGAGAAGTCAGCAGCACAGCTTTGTAAAGCAAGGAAAGGCAGTTCCTCTTCGTCTTAAATGTATCAGGCCATAGGAAGGTTTTAAGCAAGGGAGAGGGTATATGACCTGATTCATAACTTTTAAAACGCCCCTTTGGCTGCGGTGTTGAGAAGCGCCCCGGTTAAGAGGCTGCTGTTGGTCCAGGACTGGAAGCATCTCACGTATACGTAACACGACGCGCGCACTCGGGGTGCGGGGCAGCAAATTCAGGGCTGTTAAATCAACCGGAGCTGGAATGTGGCCTCCCTGACCTCCTCCGCTCTTCCCTCTTTCTCCCCGGCACCCAGGTGAAGGCTGAAGGCGGCCATTCTCTGGACCGGGGGCCCCGCGAGTCTCCAGAGCCCCCTGTCCCTCGTGTACATGGCGGTGGGAGACGCTCGCCACAGGGAGTTGGCAGGGCTCAACGAGAGAGGGCGCCCGCTGACTCTCCAGCCAGAACCTTCCTCAGGCCGGCCCGCGCTCTCCACGCCCGCCCCGGCCCAGGCCGCGCTCGCTCGTCGCGCCCGCCGACGGCCCGCTCACCCGGATGCCCTGCAGCACCCGGACCCGCTCCTCCTCGTCCATCCCGAAGGACACCCTGCGGCCCTCGATGCTCTCAGTGCTCCCCATGGCAGGAAGCGAACTGGTAGGCGGCCACGCCACCCGGCTCCAGAGCAACCAGACAGACGCCGCGCTCTGATCGTACAGCGCTTCCCGGGACGTGCAGACCACAAGCAAACAAAACCACGTCCTATTGGTCGCCGCTAGAGGCTCCGCCAATCACGTGGCAGTGGCCCGCGAGGCATTGTGGGGATTGTAGTCTTGTCGGCCCCGCGGCCCTTCTGTAGCCAGGGAGCGTGGGGGGCGTGGCGCCTGAGCCGCGGAAAGAGAGCTGGAGCAGGGTAGGGCCGAGAGCTGGAAACTGCAGGCAGAAGACAGGGAAGACACGGTCAGCGCTTGCTTTGGGGAGATCACCCTTGAAGCAGAGCCATGGACAATGTTCTAAGGCCAGGAGTCCGTCCTCTTGGGGGACTGAGCCAAACATGTGGAGACAAAGTTCAGTTCATTCAGGAAACTCTTACTGAGAGGCCCTTGCTCATCTGCATGGAATACGACCAAGACAAGCCCTACCTTCGTGAGGTTTAGATATAACTGAAGAAGATACAAAAGGGCAAACAAGCAAGCACGTAAATAAACCCATTCACTACTGTGGTAAGTGCCACAAATGGAAAACTGCAATATCATGATGCCATGAGAGGAATAAATAGGAAGGCGCCTCCTTTGATTTGACAG
This sequence comes from Phataginus tricuspis, assembly GCA_029783875.1. NCBI lineage: Eukaryota > Metazoa > Chordata > Mammalia > Pholidota > Manidae > Phataginus > Phataginus tricuspis. The sequence goes on along the minus strand of JAQQAC010002837.1, from coordinate 74,089,812 downwards.
GCCTGAGTAGCCTCTCAGAGGTGGGATGGCCAGAGGCTTTTTGTGAACAAGGGTATCTGCTAGTTTCATTCAAAATACTTTAATTCGCAAATCACCCTCCAGCCCTCCTGTGTCATCCAGCTCTTTCCTATCAGCAGAGCCTGAGTAAGGGATTCTGGTGCAGGAGGGGAAAGGAAATGAGAGAACAGAATAAGGTGGGGGAAAGGTTAAGTAAAGATGTGATTATACTGGAGGCTGGCTTCTGCCTGATCCCAGCAGGTGCCAGGTCGAGAGGTTAGAGCACAAATTACATCCAGAATGAATCCCATTATGAGGCAAGGGACTGGTCTTCTATCCCCCCCATCAGTCCGTCTTTGGCAGCTGTCTTGTCAATGGGTTCAGCCCCAGGCAAGTTCACTATGGCTTCAATGAGACAGAAAACTTACAACATAACGTTCTTGGGGTGAAAGGGTTTATACCCAGCTTATTCCCACGGTGGCAGGTCCATCACTACAATCCCATCCACTCAGAGCGAGTCTGCATGCAGCAAGCTGGTCTCTGCCTCTGGACCTCTCTGCCCCCGCAGCTGTCTCAGTCTCTGTCCTCGTCTCTGCTCTCCTGCAGCCTTTCAGCCATGCCACCATGTCACCCAGAGCACTGGGCGGAGCTCTTTATATAGAGTCAAGAGCAACTTATTGCCCGCACTTGTGTAGTGAGCAAGCCAAGTAGGGCCAGGTGAGAATCTTGGCCATAAGAACCTTCACTTTATCCATAGCAGCCCAGGACAATTCCCCAGTGAACCCATCTGTGAGCTGTCAACAGCCCACACCCACAGTACTGGGGGATGGCCTCGCTGACCTGTAAAAGAACCTGCATGGGGCACTTTCAGCATCAAACACATGCTCCACATATTTTTCAAGGTCTCCCAAATAACCAAACATCTTCTGACTGTGGAAGGGGTTGTAAAAATTGAGAAAGGGGATGAATTTCACTTTTGGGTAGATGGTGAAATAATTAACACACTGGGCTGAGTCAACAAAACAAGAATTAGAACCACAGGTGACCATAAGACTGTGGGTGTTCTTCCCTCCCCGCTACCATGTGCAAAATCCTGAGAAAGAATTGGAATTCCACCAGACTTAGAGTGGGGGTCACACTGACAGCAGAATAGCTGAGCCTTGTGACCACCCACAAGTTCTGTGTCCCTATGTCACAGACAAGAAAAACAAGGTACAAACAGGTGAAGATAATGTGACATTATAACTGTCAAGTAGGGTTTGAATAAAGCTGTGGCATAGGAATACAGAGGAAAGGACAGGAAGGGAAATTCCTGTTTCTTGGGTACTGCCTTTGTGCCAGACTCCATGACACAAGCACTCAGTCTTGTAATGCAGTTAACCCATGACCAATTTATTTAGTCCCAGAAATCATCCTAACAGCATTATTATCCCACTCTGAAGCCCAGGAGACTGAGGCTTTAGGGATGTACTGTGTTGTGACAGGTGCACTAGATGCTGCCCAGCACCCATTCTCTCCTCCTTTACAGCTGTCTTGCCAATGGGTTTCAGCCCCAGGCAAGTTCACTATGGTTTCAGTGAGACTGAGGAATGACAATGGAACGTTCTTGGAGTGAAAGGATTTATTACCTGGCTTGTTCTCCCAGTGATAGGTCAAGCATTAGAATTACCTCTGCATCCAGCAGTCTGCAGGTCCCGTAATCCTCCTTCATCTCTGCCTACGCCCAGAGCGCTGGACAGAGCTCTTTATATAGTGACTTAGTCAATAATAGCTTATTGCCTACAGGTGTGGGAGCAGTAGCCTAGCAGCAGGCCACTTACAGCATTAAGTAGTTTAGGTTCAGGTGAGGATCCTGGCCATAGGAACCTTCACTTGATCCACATTCCACCCCTCCAGGATTCTCGCCTCACAATCTACACACTCTCAATCTTCTGCAATGGTCCCTGTGTGAGAAAACTGGAGTATTGTAACCAGATCCCACAACAGCAACAGATGATAACAACATAGATATAATAACAAAAATTAAGATACAACAAAATTTTGATATGGGTAACAAAAATTATAATAATCCTCAAGCCTGAGGAGGTTATTTCAGCTATATTCAAAACAGTTCTACTCAGATGAGTTCATGACTAACACTTAATAGTGGTATGGATAGGGAGCTCCGTGCACCCCAGCGAGTAGCAGGTTTTTTGCTAGAGTGTGTGCCCAGTCCACAAAGACCTTAAGGGCGATAAGACACATGTTTTAATGACACCAACATAGGCAAATCTTGTCCTTCAGGTAGGATGCATGAAAGAGAGTGGTCCTGTAATAGGACTGTAACAAGAAGGGGGTCCTATACAGGTCTAATATGCCATACACTTACCCCTCTCCCCATGGGGGTTACTGAGGGGTCTATATATAGGGCTACTGGAGGTGCATGCACTGGCCATGATGATAAAACAAAACCCTGCGGTAAGATGCTCCTACCTTCTGGCCATTCAGGATATACTATACTACCGTGATCTGTGGGGGCCACTCTGCTGTTACTCCAGAGATACACAGGAGGCCAGCTTCCAGGCTTTTTCCTCAAGGTGCCAGGAGGGCCAGCCATTGTTGGTCCATCTGTTGAAATATCCAAGACCACATCCACTCAATAGAGTCTCCAGGTTTAGCATAGTTGGTGCTGGCAGCAAGATATTATTCTGGTGGCCAAACCTCGGCTTCAGTGATTCTTCCTTGGTTTGTACTTGTGCTTGTATAGGGAAGGCAGCAGTATGCGTTAGCATGTCTACAGGGCTCAGGGCTGCCTTTTGGGGTTTCTCGTTCAAACACTTTAGCACTGTCCATCAGCAGACTGACCATCCCCACAGAGTACTGGTGTCTGACTTCAGTTCAGACTTTAAACCATTGTGCCTCTCTATCATGCCTGCCGCAGTAGGATTGTATGGCACATGAAACTTCCATTTGATTCCCAAATGTTGCACCCATTCTTGTAGTGCATGTCCAGTAAAATAGGTGCCTTGATCACTCTCAGTCAGCTGTGGTCATCTTCTGACATGGGCAGAGGCCCAATATAGTCTATCTGCCATCTGACAAGGGGTATCAGCCCCTTAGCTATTGTCCCATGTTGCTGTTTAACTCCATGTAAGTCCCTTTTAGAGCATACGATAAACTCCTTCTGGGTTCTGCTGACTTCTTCAAAGGTAAATGGCATGCCCCCCCGATGGGCTACAGCCCACATTGTCTTTTGCCCCATGTGCAACAAACAATGATGTAACCATTGGGCTACGTTAGAGGCAGACTTTCCTTCTAGCCAACACACCTGGGCCAATATATCTGCTTCATCATTGCCTGGGGATGTCAGTGGCAAATGGCCAGTCACATGATATATGGCAACAGTCTTAGTCTGACCACAGGCCCATAAGTCTTGCCACAGTTTTGCCCCCAAAGGGTTCGGTGACTAACCATCCAGTTGGCATGGTACCATGTTGGTAGCCACAGGATCAAGCCCTGATAGACAGCCCAGCTGTCAGTGCAGACAACTATTGCAGAGGGCTCCTGGCTGATCACAAACCACACTGCTGCAACTCTGCCCATTGACTGTTCTTCCCCTCACCATCTTCATCCATATTGTCTCAGTCTTAGAATAGAAAGCTATGGCCCTCCATTTTGGGGGCTGCGCACAGCTGGAGCCATCTGTGTATCATGCATATCCAGGTATAGGGGCTCTTCCCTCTCGATAGGGACTCTCTGCTACTAATGGATCTAAAGTAAATTCTTCCTGCTTTTCACTAGTATATGTCACCAGCCCCAATAAGCATTGGAGTTCTTCACACAAGGGGTGTCTAGAGAGGGCACTATGCTGCTGTAGGTAAGCCCCCCACTTGGCCAGTGTAGGCGTTTGTGCCGCACCACTCCTTGGATTTTGGGTCCAGTCTCATACCCACCCTGAGATGGGATAGGTGGTTATTACCTTTATCGGAGCCATTCCAGTGATAGGTTCTGTAGCCAGCAAGGCATGATACATGGCAACCAGCTGTTTTTCTATCAAAGTGTATCATACCTCTGCTTCTCTCCAGAGTTGTGACCAGAATCCAACGGGTTGGTGAGTTTGTTCAAGCCACTGCCAGAGACCCCAGTCATAACCGTCTTCAGTGACATGAATGTCCAGCTCACAGGGCCTTGATGGGTCTATCACACTCAAGGCCTGTAGAGCCTTAACTGCCCGTTTTGCTGTAGTAAAGGCAGATGCACACGTCTCATCCCAGTCCCACCTGATGCCCTGTTGCACCGACCAGTATAAGGGCTTCAGAATTTGTGCCAAGTGCGGGATAAACACTCTCCAGTAGCCTAGAAGACCCAGAAACTCCTGTAGCAATTCTACAGTTGTGGGGTAGGAAAGGCCTGGACTTTATCTATGACTGCTTCTGGTATAACTTTGGTCTTACCCAACCAGATGACCCCCAAGAATCTGACTGATAAACCAGGTCCCTGAAGCTTGGTACTGTTCAAAGCCCATCGTTTCTCCTATAAATGTTGCAGCAATCTAGGTGCTGCACCTTCTAGATCTGAAAGAGAATCGGACATGAGCGTGACATCATCAATATAATGGTACAGCCGCACCATTGGCAGTTTCTCCCATGTAGCCAAGTCCTGGGCTACAAGTCCATGACAGATGGTGGGGCTGTAGAGGTATTCCTGTGGGAGGTCGGTGAAGGTCCATTGCCATCCTTCCCACATGAAGGCAAACTGTTCCCGACTTTGCTGCTCAATGTCAATGGAAAAGAAGGCATTGGCAAGATCTACCACATAATGGTATGTTCCTAGTTAATGACTGAGGGTATTCATCAGGTCTGCAATAGAAGGGACAGTGGCATGCATAGAGGATATAACTTTATTCAATTCTCTGTAATTCATTGTTATACACCAAGAACCATCTGGCTTTTTTACCGGCCACACTGGGGAATTGAAAGGACTGTAGCTAGGCTTTATAATACCTACCTTTTCCAGTTCCTGGAGGGTTTCTCCAATATCTTTATGCCCTCCAGGCAATTTGTATTGTTTGGTATTAGTCACCCACCAAGGCACAGGCAAAGCTATGGGCGGGTGCCTAGCATATCCGCTCAGAACTGCCTTCACCACATTTATCCTCAGTCTTAACTCAGTTGCAGTGGTCTGCAACCATAGACCCTGCAGGACATCTATCCCCAAAATATATTCAGGGATGGGAGAGATATACACAGTATACTCCTTTGTGGGTTGTGGATAAAATGAGAGTTCCTGTGGTCAGGATTCTCACCTGGCCCTGGGTGATTAGCTCACTGCACACCTGTGGGCAATACATGACCGTTGACTCTATATAAAGAGCTCTGCCCAGTGCTCTGGGCGCAACACAGTGGTATGGCTGCAAAGCTGCAGGAGAGCAGAGCAGAGGCTGGAGTGGTGGCAGCACCAAGGACAGAGGCCCAGAGGACAGCTGCATGGGACGGCTGTGCAGGCAGAGAGGCCCAGAGGCAGAGACTGGCTTGTTGCATGCAGACTCGCTCTGAGTGAATGGGATTTTAGTGACTGACCTGCCACCATGGAAATAAAGTTGGGTATAACCCTTTCACCCCAAGAACATTTTGCTGTCGATTTCTTTGGTTACATTGAATCCATAGCGAACTTGCCTGGGGCTGAAAACCATTGGCAAGACAGGGGTTGACATCCAATTCCCAAAGGGATTTGGGCTTGTTTCACTCTGATAGCCTTACCCCTGTGTGGATAAAGTGAAGGTTCCTATGGCCAGGATCCTCACCTGAACCTAAACTACTTGATGATGTAACTGGCCTGCTGCTAGGTTACTGCCCCCACACCTGTAGGCAATTAGCTATTATTGACTGAGTAACTATATAAAGAGCTCTGCCTAGTGCTCTGGGCAGAGGCAGAGATGAAGGAGGATTACAGACCTGCAGACTGTTGGATGCAGACATAATTCCAGTGTTCAACCTATCGCCGGGAGAACAAGCCAGTTAATAAACCCTTTCACCTCAAGAACATTCCATTGTCATTTCTCAATCTCACTGAATCCATAGTGAACTTGTCTGGGGCTGAAACACATTGGCAAGACATGCCATATTCATCTATAATAGCGGGGGTCCCAGGAAACCGCTCAGGGTTTCCATAAATCAGTGAACATTCAGCCCTTGTGTTCACCAGAGCCAGGACATGTTGTCCTGGGGACCAATGGATAGCTATTTCAACATGTGGCCTCTAGTACCCCCCTGGTCCCACAGGGCAGGTACCTTGACCTTCCCCTCAATCAAATAGTGTTCCCCAATCATCTTCCTGTGCTTCCCTCAGGAGTACGGCCTTTTCCTCTTTCAGAGCACCTGGCAGTGCCGCTGTCTCATTCTGTAAGGACTCTTTTACCTACTTTGCTAGACCTCGCAGCTCAGGTTCTCACACTGCCTTTTCTTGTGGTTTTTGCAGGGGTCCGTCCTTTTCCTTCAAGGCCTTTACCCCTTCCACAGTACCTCGTAGCGATGCCATTTCAGTCACCAACAAATTTTTTACCTCCTCAGTGGCAGCTCGCTGCTGGCATTCTCGTGCTGCCTCCTCTTGTATCAATGCCCTTTCGTTCTTCAGTGAATCCACAGCAGTTTGCAGCTCCTGTTCTTGTGATGTCATTTCTTGTGTCTTTTTCAGGAGCATGTTCTTCTCATCTGTAGACTTTTTTCATACTGTGAGAAGCAGCCAGCCTACAATTCCCTCTGCTTCACAGGCACTCGGTTTCTCAGAGGACCTACTTACTATCCCAACGGCAACCCCTACTACCTCAGATATCGCCTCCACCTGCCTCCAGTCCTGGGGTGGGGCCCAGCCCTCTAGGAGGCAAGACACCTCACACCACATACCCACTGGGGGACAATTGACTGTCTCCCCATTCATAGGGGTAGTCCACTGAAGCACCTGTCCCATAAGGGCAGCCTGTTCTTTTCTTGGTCAAAGATGAATCCTGCTGATGTCACCAATTGTCTTGCCAATGGGTTTCAGCCCTGAGCAAGTTCACTATGGATTCAGTGAGACCGAGGAATGACAATGGAACATTCTTGGGGTGAAAGGGTTTATACCTGGCTTGTTCTGGTAATAGGTTGAGCACTAGAATTATGTCTACATCCAACAGTCTGCAGGTCTGTAATCCTCCTTCATCTCTGCCTCTGCCCAGAGCTCTTTATATAGTGATTCAGTCAATAATAGTTTACTGCCTACAGGTGTGGAAGCAGTAGCCTAGCAGCAGGCCACTTACATCATCCAGTAGTTTAAGTTCAGGTGAGGATCCTGGCCATAGGAAGCTTCACTTTCTTTATCCACAACATAACCCTGATTTCCTTTAGTGCAACTATGGGGAAAATGGAAGTTCACATGGCCAGGATCCTCACCTGACCCTAAACTACTTGATGATGTAATTGGCCTGCTGCTAGGCTATGGCTTCCATACCTGTAGGCAATAAGCTGCTATAGACTGAGTCACTGTATTAAGAGCTCTGCCCAGTGCTCTGGGTGGAGGCAGAGATGGAGGTGGATTATGGACCTGTGGACTGTTGGATGCACATGATTCCAGAGCTCCACCCACAGCCATGAGAATAAAGCTGGGTATAAACCCTTTTACCCCAAGAATGTTTCATTGTCATTCCTCAGTCTCACTGAATCCATAGTGAGCTTACCCAGGGATGAAACCCTTAGGCAAGACAGAAACTGTGTGCCTGGTTAGAAAAATCTGCCTTTTCAGCTCCTGCTGGCCAAGTTGGGAGAGTTTGAGGATTATAACAATTTGATAATTTGAGTTTATAACATTTTTTTTAACCCAATAGTCCCTGTTGTAAGAGGGAGAGAAAGACAGGGGTGGGAGATGGAAACAGAAGGGGAAACTTCTTTACAAAATTTTTCACCAAATCAATATGAGATTTAAAAATCACCATTTGCAACTCTCACTGAATTCAGTGAATCTGGCAAAAATCTATCTATACTAAAGCCACTGGGTGAAAGGTGGTTGAGGAACATGATATTCATGTAACCTCAACATTTCCACACATTTCTTAATAATTACAAAGGGAAACTGTATTGCAGTGACAAGTCCTAGAAGTCACTGCCTTAACCAAACGGCCAAATTTAGCATCACAAAGAATAGAGCAACCTGATGTGATGTCCCTCCTGGTGTGATATGGTAAGGAACATGTACATCTCCTGCAGCGTATTGTCAAAAATATGTGACCTGAATGTGACCTGAATCTAATCATAAAAAAATACCAGACAAATTCAGAGAGTGAAACATCCTAGAAAACAGCTGTCCCGGGCTTCTCCAAAAGGTCAATATCATGAAAAACAAAACAGAACCAAAAAAGGTAGCCAATAGATGAAGGAAGTGTAACAATGACATGCAGCAATGATTCCCAATTAGATCCTGGATTAAAATGACAACAGCAAAAAGAACAACAAACTGTGAAAATGAGCTTGGGACAACTGGGAAAGTTTTAGTTATGAAATAGTGTCGTAAGTGGTACTGTTGCATTTATACTAATTTTCTTCTTCTTGGCAGATGCCCGTTGAAGTGTTTGGGTGTGGAGTTTCATAGCATCATAGTGCAGCTCACACTCAAATGGTTCAGATAAAAGTGTTAATAGGTGAATCTAGGTTAAATATATATTGGAGTCCATTATATGATTCTTTCACTGTTTTTGTGCTTTTGAAAATGTTCAGGATAATAAATAGGAGGGAAACAAAATAAAATTCTGCATTTGGGGAAAAAAATACTTCCCTCCCTCATCTCCCTTGTCCCTTGCAGCTGGAAGTAACCATGTGACCTAGCTCTGGCCAAGGAGTTTCTTGAGCACTGTGGTACCTGGAGAACAGCATATGGCTGAAGAGAGCCGTGAGATGTGGTGATGTGAGATGGGTACACAGCTGAGCTCTGCCTCTTTCTAGACCTTTGGCCCTGAGCAAATTATTGGATAACTTTGCATCCCAGTTTTCTGCAGAGATAAGTGGTGTTGACATTATGTGGAGTGCTTGCCCAGGGCTTGGCTCTTAGTAATCTCATTCAGCACAAGCTATTATTAAAAGATTTTTGTGTTGGAAATAACATCTTGTGTAAGTTGGTTCCAGGGATGGTAGTACAGCATGGAGAATATAACCAGTGTTCTGTAACATCTTCCTATATTGACAGATAGTGACTGCATTAGTGGGGCTGAGGGGACTTAATAATATGGTGAACCACTGTGTTGTATACTTGAAACCAATATAAGATTGTGTATCCATGATACTTCAAAACAAAAGTTGAAATGACATTTTGACAACCAGTTTGGAGTGTGGGCTGGGGAGAGCATTGTGTACGGTGGCTTCTCTTAAATTGGATTCTCCAGAAGGAGAGAAGAGGAAGAGAAGGGCTGGTACAGTAGGGAAATAAAAAAACCAATTTGATTTGTCTTTAAAAGCCAAAAGGAAGCTTTCCCCGTAAGATCAGGAAAAAGATAAGGATGTCTGCTTTTGCCACTTCTATTCAACATTGCACTGGAGGTTCTACCCAAGGATAGTGAACAACAAAAAAAATGAGATAAAAGACATCCATTTTGGAAAAGAAGAAGTAAAACAATCTATTTGAAAATAACATGATCTTGTATATAGAAAATCCTAAGTGCCTCCCACACAGCCACACACTAAACAGAGCTAATAAGGAAGTTCAGCAAGACTGAAGGATCTGAGACCAATATACAAAAATCAGTTCTATCTGTGCACACTCACAATGAACAAGCCAAAAGTGAAATCAAGAAAACAATTCCACTTACAATAGCATCAAAATGAATGCACTTAGATGTATTTAATGCACTCAAATAAACTTAACCAAAGAGGTATAAGACTTATACCCTGAAAACTATAAAATGTTGTCATCTGGGGAGATGGAAGTCAACAGGAAAATAAAACTTGGGGTAGTGGCCACATGACACACACTTATCAATACTCATCAAGCTGTACACATAATATCTAGTCATTTTATGGAATGTAAATTATACCTCAATAAAAGCTTAAAATATTCTGGGGCGTTAATCCCAAATAATAATGTTTTATTTCCCACTCAAGCAAAATGTTAAGTGGTTAGGACTCAGCAATCCTGACTCCCAGAGGTTCCCGCATGCTTTAACTGTTCCATCCATGGTGGACTATATAGCTTCCTCAATCACCTCAGTAGGGCAGGACAGGGCCTTGGAGACTAGAAAACGAAACCCCAGCTTTTCTCTGCCTCAGTGACCCCTTATGTCCATTCACATTCCACTGGCCATTCAGGTACATGGCCCCACCCAGCTATGAGGGCTGCAAGGTGCTGTCTTCTCGAGTGGGAGGAAAGAGGAAACTGCTCTCTAGGCAGCATCACACACAACTGATGAATGAACAACTCATTGATCCCTTACTGTTTTCTGAGAAGGTCCGTATAAGAAATATGTGCTGATAATAACTCAGAAGTTCCAGACGCTGAAATATCACATCAAGTCAAAATCCATCTTGTGAACAGGTGCAGGATAACAGTACACCCATACATTCTGCTGTACAGTAACTAAGTTCCATGGATCTTGCCCTTGGGGTGGCGTTTCCTGGGTGCTGAAGTCGTCACTCAGTGATGCTGGTGTGTGTGTACCTTTGAAGGCAAATTGTTTTTGCTGCTCTTCGCTTGCCCTTACTTTCCTCACTTCACTGTGCCCTGGGCTGAAGTTTGGAAACCACTGGAAAGGAAGGGAGCCCTGGTGAGAAGGGAGATGGAGGCAAGGATGCTCACGTGCAGGCCTGCTGGGGGCGCTCGTGAGAACTGGTGGGCCTACCGCCCAGGGGCCGCCTGGAGGAGTGAGTGAAGGGCAGTGTTCATTCCCTGCTCCGTGCGGGGAGCACCTCCTGGCTTTTGGTGGCTCTTCTCCTTTCTTAACCTCAGCTCCTTGTCTGTAGGATGGACATGATTCAAGCCCCACCTACCCACCTCCTGCAGACCTGAATAAAGAGAAGCGGCTGGATTTGGGGTCGTTTGTACTGCCAAGACCATTCAGGATAGCCATGGAGGTTTTCATTTAGTAGGTTGTGAGCCAGGTGGGTTTTGAGAGGTAAAGGTGGGGCAGGGGCAGAGCCAGCTGGGCTGAAGCAGAGGAGGGTTTGGAGTAAAAGAAGGAGAGAAGGCAGAAAACCGGGTAGGAAGAGGAAATGGGGAAAGAGGTTATGGTTTAAAGCAGCAGGTGAGTAGATTCTGTTCTGTCGTATGGAATGGAATCCCCTCTTCCATTTCTATGTATCTTCAATAAAAGATTCCCCTCAGTCATCAAAGCTTTTGAACTAAACTAGGTAAAAGTATTTGGGTCTGGCTCCAAGCAGACTAGGTGGACTTCCCCCAGATGCATCTTTGGACCATTGTTAAAAACCCTTTTCTTAGAGAGTGGTTGCCGAATTGTAGACCTAGGGAAGGATGTGACAGGGCCCAGAGTTCTAGAAGGATGGGATGGGATGGGGAAAAATGGAAAGTTTGGTTGATCATGAGGATGGAGGCCTTGAAGGCCACATAGGCAGTTTGACCCCTGAGGTGGTGGACAGTGGAGAACTCTTGATATGGAGCTGGGGAGGGATCTGGTCCGAGCTGTGCATTGCAAAGTTCTTTCTGACTCCAGAGTGGAGGCTATCTTTGGAGTATCCCTGGAAATTGTTTTTTGCTGAGGCATTCCTAAAACATAACCTGGTCATATTGCAAAGAGCACCACTTGATCTTCACTGCCACCTGAATTTGTGGGCGATCTGCACCCTACTCCTCACTGCCTGGTCCCTCAAAGACATTCGTGGTCAGTGGAACCTCCTTTCTACAGCCTTGTGTTTCCACAAAGAGGGGCACCCATTAGTGTGACACCCTCGCCCCACCTATGATGGGTAGAATTTCACGTAGGAATCTGGCATCTCTTCTCTCTTTGAGGCTCTCTCCTCTTCTCTCTTTGAGGTCGGCCTGCCTACAAGGAGCAGGTGCTTCTCCAGGTGGGAGCTTAGTGGTGAAAGTCTGGGTCCACCAAGGATGGAGGCTCACCCCATCTTTCTGCTCAGCATATTGGTGATGTCCCCCCTCGTGGTGTCTAGATGTCAGCCTCAGCTCTGAGTGCGGGATCTGCCCACATCTGCCCGCCGGTCGGCCCCGCTGGAAGAAGGCAGATGCACAGAGGGAATCTTTCCCAGAAGCCACCGCGGGCTTCTCGTGGACTGGCACCGGCCAGTCGTGGTCATCACTCCCCATGCTAGACCAGGCCCTGGCAAAGGGGGCAGGGTGACCACGGCTGATTCGGACCGGTGGGGATCGTTCCCTGGGCCTGATGCACTGCAGGACAAAACCAGCCCCGCCAACACCTCGGTAAACGGCCCCCCCATCAAGGACTCTACAAATACCCCATTTGAGCAGCCATCTGTCTCCGGCCACGATGGACTGTCACTGGACTGCTGCGTGTGCAGTGCACGCAGGCTCCCTCCATGGGGCCTGTTGTGTGGCACGTCACTGAATTGAGCGCGCACATGCGTGCATGAGTGTGTGTGCGCGCACGCACGTGCAAACCCAGACAATGAAGCTGCTCCATCCATTGTTCCCAGGCCTGCGGTCAGGTCCCCACCAGGTCCCCAGAAACCCAGGAAATTCCTGGTGCGAAACAAACCCTGTAGATGAAATAAATCAGCTGAAATGTGTGAAGCGGTTCAAGCAGAAAGTCAGGATCAGCACCTCTGGTCCCAATTGCCTTTTCTGCTTCTCTGAGCTCTTGCTTCAGCTTCTGCCCTGGCTTTAACTGTTCAGCCGTGCAAATGGCTGCCTAGTGGGCAGAACAGCTGGGGACAGGCAGGAGAGCGCTCCCTGGACCCAGGACTGTCTACACCCCAGCAAGAAGGGCACCCTTGTCACAGTTCAGTTCTCCTGGGCTGACCTGGCTGGGAGTGGGGGAGGTAGGCAATGGGGATGAAATTTCAGTGGGAAGCGAGAGAAGGTGGCTCAACAAAGTCAAGTGGGCCACAGAACTCGCAGCGAGGGCTCTCAGGGCAGAGCCTGTTCCGCCCTGGTTCCCATTTCCTCTTGAATTATTCTCCCTTCGCATACACACATTCACACAAACACATAACACATCCCGCCATAATCTGAAAGGCGGCCCAGACCTTCCTGGTCTGCTTCGACCAGTCTCTGGCCCTGCTCCCAGGAGGTGTCAGGTTGGAGCCCTAAGGAGCTCCAGCAGACACGGAGCAGGCCGTGGCATGCATGGCCACGGTGAGGCCAGCCCTCCCAGAGTCGGCCTCCAGAGTGGCCTGGAGCGCTGCCACAGCTCACAGCTGCCGGGCAGGGTGGATGGGCTGGGCTGGGCTGGCCGCAGGCCCTAGACCAGAGCCACAGGGTTCTCAGGGACCTGGCCGGCCTGGACCTGCCTCTGCTGCTCCCCCCGCGAGGAATGCCCCACTCCTGCTCTTCCAGAGAGCTGCTCCTCATCACCCAGGTCTCAGCTCAGATGTCACCCCCCAGCCAACCACCTCTGCCTGCCTCACATTATTGTCTTCTGTTTTCTTCCCTCCTGATAAAAAGGTCACTTTCTGGTTCTTTGTTACCTATTTATTTGTTTATGGTTGATCTCCAGCCCATACCACCCTCAGTATATACACACAGTTCCTAAGATAGAAGCTTTGGGGAAGACAGACTGCATCTGCTTCATTCATCACTGAATTCCTGGAACCTAGCACAGTGCCTGGCATAGAGTAGGTACTCAAGAAATCCTTGCAGGAATGATGGATGAATGAACATGAGCTCCCTACTGTGTGTGATTTGCTCCGTGCTTAGGCAAGAAAATAAATGGTTAGGAGTAAAGACGTGCATTTCAATCCCAGCTGTGCTACCTGTATGATCTACAAGTTACTTCTTCTCTCTGTGCCTCAGTTTCCCCATCTGTAAAACAGAGATAAGCACAGGACATGCCTGGAGGCTTGATGTGGGACTGCGTGAGTTAATACACATGGTGGGCCTAGAACAGCTGGCAAAGACAAAACACTCAATTATTAGTATTATTATTATGCTATTCATATTTCCAAGAAACCTCCCAACTGAGGCTCAGATAAGGGATGACTTGCCTGACATCACACAGCTGGAAGGAGGCAGTGACAGGATTTGAACCCTGGCCTAAACATCTTAGAATATGGAGTCTTCTCCAGGGTGCCACCTGGCCCTGGTGCACCCTTTGTGCTGTGGCCTACCTGACCCTTAGGTTTGGGGCTTAGAGGCTGAGATGAAGCACCTGGTTACTGGCCTGTGTGACCATGCCATCAGGGCCTGCAACCCACGGGGGAAGGGAGAGGGGTTACTGGCTGCGGGGCTTGGCAGCCTGTGAGCCCCAGCACCCTGCCTTGTCCTGAGATAAACTATCCCAGCACCTAGCCTGGGAGGAGCTGCTGCCGACTCCCAGCCCCACACCTAATTCCTTCCATCCCATGCAGCTCAAATGCAAAGTCACAGAGCCACACCCCCTCCCCACCGTGGGAGTCTTACAGTTCAAGTTTTATGAATTCATTAAAACGCACAGGCAAACTTTAAGAAAATCACATTATGCTGTAATAAGAACTACAAATTGATACGATTCCTTAGAGAACTCACTGGTAATCTGGATTGTTTACTTTGCAAAATGGTTTTCCAGCCTTTTGCATCTATTAGCAGGGGAAGGTAGGGGCCAGCGGTGGATCCCCCAGGAGCTCTGAGCAGCTCCAGGAGTCTCCTTCAGAGCAGTCTGCAGGATGACCAGAGTGAAGGGCATGGAAAGGGTCACCTTCTGGGTATTCAAGGCCATCACCTGAATAGACCAGAGGCCACACCAGAGTGTGGCTTGGGGAGCTTTACCCTCCCTCCCATAATTTCTACCACACCTCCCTAGCCATACTAAACAAAATAACTTCTAAGAAAAAACCTGTGTTTGCCTTTCAAGTAGAGACAAGACAGGCCCCCCAAAACTCCTCTCCTCATACCACCATGTGGCTGGCATAATTTTGTGCTTGTTTGCATCTGTGTCTGTCCCCCAAAATGTGACTATGGACTCCTGAAATTAAAATCCATATCCAACACATATCAGAGCCTGGAACACAGTAGGAATGATGAATGTTTGCTGAGTGACAGGATGGCTTGCAGACACACCATCATGTAGGTGGTGCCGCTGCAGTGGTGCTGCTGCCCAGAGGCCCTGGGGTCCCAGGGAGCATGAGGAAGGGTGCCGGGAGCAATGGCCTCCAGAGGGTGGAGAGGGGACATGCCAGGCAGAGCATGGGGAAGGGCCAGGAGATGTGGGTGTGAGAAAGGCCTGTGAGCCAGGTTGAAGAGTTGGAGGTTATCCGATGTTTTCTGAGGGGACTTCTTCCCACACTCCTGATGGCACCTGTGGTTGTCCTAATAGTAGTGACAGAGGACAGGAAGCACTAGCATAGTTTTCTTCCATGTTTCCAACAAGGACGCAGGCTCAGCTGGCTGACTGTCCTCTCATATGGCTGATCTCCAGGGAGCATGGTGCCTGGCCAGACAGACCACTTCCCGAGTCCCTGTGGAGATGAGTAGAAGATGGGGAGTGTTTGATGTTGTCTGGTTTACCCTTAACCTGATACAGTAAGTATTGCTCTTATTGTTCCCATTTCGGGGATGATGACCCTCATCCGGGGGGAACCTGTTCATAGCACACAGCTATAATGGTGTGGCCAGGCCAGGCCAGGAGGGACAGCCACTTGGAGTCAGTGTGGAGGGACCCCACACTCCAGTGATGTAGGGGCAACGGCCTGATTTCACACTTGTCCAGGGAGGCAGATTTGAGCCTGGTGGCAGCTTTCCATCCTCTAGACCTTCCTCCCAGCACTCCTGATGGATCATATGACTACCATGAGCTATCCTGTATTTGTGTCTTCGTGCTTCTGAAGAATATACACCTGGAAGTAGAGCTGCTTGGGTTCAAACCATGGAGACCACTGAACTGCACTTATCAACACTCCTACCTGCCACTAATGTCTGAGAATGCATTTCCCCACACCTTTGCCAACATGAACTGTAACGATTTAATTTTGCCAGGTGATAGAGCACAAAAATTTTGTTTTAATTTTAATTTTAATTATAATTCCCTGAATATTACATCTAAAGTTAAGTATATCCTTACATTTGTTCATCATTGATATTTCTTTTATCTGTGAATTACTTTTTCATATACTTTGCCCACCTTGTTTGTTTTGTTTTGATCCTTTTATTATTGATTTGTAGGAGCTCTTTATATGTGCTGGATATTATATGTCTGCACTTTCAGTTGCTTTAACCATTTTCTCCCAGTCTATCATTTGTCTTTTAACTGTATGTTATTTTTGTACAAACAAGTTTTAAATATTTTGGTTAGTCATATTTCTAATTCATTCCCTTTTTAGGCCTGCAGATTTTATGTATTAGTAAGGAAGTATCTCCTACTAAGATTGTAAGCAACTGTTTTTTTTTATACTTACCTTTTGAAACCATTTGTAATTTGTTTTTTATTATGCTATGGGATTATGCTATATAGATTTTTTTATATGGACAGCCAATTAGCCCTCATCTTGTCATTTATTGACTATTTCATTGTTTTGCCACTGAATTTAAAAAGCCAACTTTATAATAAACTATTTCTCCATATGTACACAATCTGTTTCTAGATTTGTTCCTCTATTGGCTATTTCTATAGGAATTCACTACTGATTTAATCGCTATAACTTTTAAGATAGTTGGATATCTCCCAAGGGAAGTTATCCCTCGTTGTTTTTCTTTTTTCAAATTTTCTTGTCTACCTCTAGAAATTTCCCTTCCAGGGAAAAGAAGCATCTTGTCAGATACCATGAGCAGACTTAATGAGATTTTGACTGGGGTCCCATTGAATTATAGATCATTTATGGGAGAACCCATATATCTAACTCTTATTGAAGGCGGTTCAGTAAAACTTAGTAGCTCTATTATATAGTTCTTACACATTTTATTAGATTTCTTTCTAGACATTTGAGAATTTGTTGCTTTTAAGAATGAGAGCATTTTCATTTCACTTTCTAATTGGTGTTTGCAAGCATGTAATTAAGCTGTGGATTTTTCTGTGCTGACCATATATCTGGCTATACTGTTAAATTCTCTTATTAGTTTGCCAATTGATTCTCTTGAGAATTTTCTAGGTGGATGACTAGTCTGCAAGTAATTTCAGTTTTGTCCCTTTTTTTCATTGTTAATATTTCCAATATTAATATATTATAGCTTTGGCTAGAATCTCCAATAAAAAGGCTGAATGGTGCAATAATGGAAATATTGTTTATTTTTATTTTACTATGATTTTTATTTTACTTTGATTCAAGTATGATTATTACTGTGGAGTTCCAATGTCCTTTATCAAATTAAGAAAGAAACTAATTTGCTAGAAGCCTTTGTTCTCTTAATTATAAAAGTATGTATGTTGAATATTTTCAAAAGCGTTTTGTTCTCTATGAAAATTCTGTAATTTTTCTTTTTTTAAATTTTTTATTAAAGTATTATTGATATACACTCTTATGAAGATTTCACATGAAAAATCAATGTGGTTACTATATTTACCCATATTATCAAATCCCCACACATACCCCAATGCGGTCACTGTCCTTCAGTGAAGTAAGATTCCACAGATTCACTATTTGCCTTCTCTGTGCTACACTGTTTTCCCAGTGACCCCACACACCATGTGTACTAAACATAACACCCCTCAATCCCTTTTTCCCTCCCTCCCCACCTGCCCTCCCATAACCCTCCCCTTTGGTAACCACTAGTTCCTTCTTGGAGTCTCCAAGTCTGCTGCTATTTTGTTCCTTCAGTTTTGCTTCGTCATTATACTCCACAAATGAGGGAAATCATGTGACACTTGTCTTTCTCCACCTGGCTTATTTCACTGAGCATAATATCCTCCAGCTTCATCCATGTTGTTGCAAATGGTAGGATTTGTTTATTTCTTATGGCTGAATAGTATTCCACTGTGTATATGTACCACTATTCTTTATTCATTCATCTACTGATGGACACTTAGGTTGCTTCCATATCTTGGCTATTGTAAAAAGTGCTGTGATAAACATAGCGTAGCATATGTGTTTTTGAATCTGAGAAGTTGTAATCTTTGGGTTAATTCCAAGGAGTGGGATTCCAGGGTCAAATGGTATTTGTATTTTTAGTTTTTTGAGGAACCTCCATATTGCTTTCCACAATGGTTGAACTAGTTTACATCCCCACCCGCAATGTAGGAGGGTTCCCCTTTCTCCACATCCTCGCCAGCATTTGTTGTTCTTACTCTTTTGGATGCTGGCCATCCTTACTGGTGTGAGGTGATATCTCATTGTGGTTTTAATTTGCATTTCCCTGATGATTAGTGATGTGAAACATCTTTTCATGTGTCTGTTGGCCATCTGAATTTCTTCTTTGGAGAACTGTCTCTTCATATCCTCTGCCCATTTTTTAATCGGGTTATTTGCTTTTTGGGTGTTGAGGCGTGTAAGTTCTTTATATATTTTGGATGTTAACCCCAAGTCAGATATGTCATTTACAAATATATTCTCCCATACTGTAGGATGCCTTTTTGTTCTGTTAATGGTGTCCTTTGCCGTACAGAAACTTTTTAGTTTGATGTAGTCCCATGAGTTCATTTTTGCTTTTGTTTCTCTTGCTTGAGATACGTTCAGGAAGAAGTTGCTCATGCTTATATTCAGGAGATTTTTGCCTATGTTGTCTTCTAAGAGTTTTCTGGTTTCATGACTTACATTCAGGTCCTTGACCCATTTCGAGTTTACTTTTGTGTATGGTGTTAAACAATAATCCAGTTTCATTCTCTTGCATGTAGGTGTCCAGTTTTGCCAACACCAGCTGTTGAAGAGGCTGTCATTTCCCCATTGTATGTCCATGCCTCCTTTATCATATATTAATCAACCATATATGGTTGGGTTTATATCAGGGCTCTATACTCTGTTCCATTGCTCTATGTGTCTGTTCTTGTGCCAGTACCAAATTGTCTTGATTACTGTGGCTTTGTAGTAGAGCTTGAAATTGAGGAGCATAATCCCCCCAGCTTTATTCTTCCTTCTCAATATTGCTTTGGTTATTTGGGGTCTTTTGTGGTTCCATATGAATTTTAGAATGATTTTCTCTAGTTCATTGAAGAATGCTGTAGGTATTTTGATAGGAATTGCATTGAATCTGTAGATTACTTTAGGCAGGATGGCCATTTTGACATTATTAATTCTTCCTATCAATGAGTACAGGATGTGTTTGCATTTATTAGTATCTTCTTTAATTTCTTTCATGAGTGTCTTGTAGTTTTCAGAGTATAGGTCTTTCACCTCATTGGTTTGGTTTATTCCTAGGCATTTTATTCTTTTTGATGCAACTATGAATGGCATTGTTTTCCTGATTTCTCTCTTTGCTAGTTCATTGTTAGTGTATAGGAATGCCACAGATTTCTGCATATTAATTTTGTATCCTGCAACATTGTTGAATTCTGATATTAGATCTAGTAGTTTGGGAGTGGATTCTCTAGGGATTTTTATGTACTGTATCATGTCATCTGCAAACAGGGACAGTTAACTTCTTCCTTGCCAATCTGGATGCCTTTTATTGCTTTGTGTTGTCTGATTGCCGTGGCTAGGACCTCCAATACTATGTTGAATAGAAGAAGTGGGGAGAGTGGGCATCTATGTCTTGTTCACAATCTTAAAGGAAAAGCTTTTAGCTTCTTGCTGTTAAGTATAATGTTTCTGTGGGTTTGTCATATATGGCCTTTTTGATGTTGAGATACTTGCCCTCTATACCCATTTTGTTGAGAGTTTTTATCTTTAATGGATGTTTAATTTGTCAAATGCTTTTTCAGCATCTATGTAGATGATAATGTGGTTTTTGTCCTTCTTTTTGTTGATGTAGTGGATGATGTTGATGGATTTTCGAATGTTGAACCATCCTTGCATCCCTGGAATAAATCCTACTTGGTCATGATGGATGATCCTTTTGATGTATTTTTGAATAGTTTGCTAATATTTTGTTGAGTATTTTTGCATCTATGTTCATCAGGGATATTGGTCTGTAATTTTCTTTTTTTGTGGTGTCTTTGCCCGGTTTTGGTATTAGAGTGATGCTGGCCTCATAGAATGAGTTTGGAAGTTTTCCCTCTTCTTCTACTCCTTGGAAAACTTTAAGAAGGATGGGTATTAGGTCTTCACTAAATGTTTGATAAAATTCAGCATGAAGCCATCTGGTCCTGGCCTTTGGTTCGTAGGTAGGTTTTTGATTACCATCAATTTCATTGCTGGTAATTGGTCTGTTGAGATTTTCTGTTTGTTTCTGTGTCAGCCTTGGAAGGTTGTATTATTCTAGAAAGTTGTCCATTTCTTCTAGGTTATCCAGTTTGTTAGCATATAATTTTTCATAGTATTCTCTAATAGTTCTTTGTATTTCTGTGGTGTCCATAGTGATTTTTCCTTTCTCACTTCTGATTCTGTTTATGTGAGTAGACTCTTCTTTTCTTGATAAATCTGGCTAGGGGTTTATCTATTTTGTTTATTTTCTCAAAGAACCAGCTCTTGCTTTCATTGATCCTTTCTATTGGTTTATTCTTCTCGATTTTATTTATTTCTGCTCTAATCTTTATTTTGTCCCTCCTTCTACTGACTTTGGGCCTCATTTTTTCTTCTTTTTCTAGTTTCATTAATTGTGAGTTTATACTGTTCATATGGGATTGTTCTTCTTTCCTGATGTATTTTCCTTTATTGCAATATACTTTCCTCTTAGCACGGCTTTTGCTGCGTCCCACAGATTTTGCAGTGTTGAATTATTGTTGTCACTTGTCTCCATATATTGCTTGATCTCTGTTTTTATTTGGTCATTGATCCATTGGTTATTTAAGAGCATGTTGTGAAGCCTCCATGTGTTTGTGGGATTTTTCATTTTCTTTGCATAATTTATTTCTAGTTTAATATCTTTGTGGTCTGAGAAACTGGTTGGTACAATTTCAATCTTTTTTAATTTACCAAGGCTCTTTTTTGGTCTAGTATATGATCTATTCTTGATAATATTCCATGTGCACTTGAGAAAATGTGTATTCTGCTACTTTTGGGTGTAGAGTTCTGTAGATGTCTGTTAGGTCTGTCTGTTCTAATATGTTGTTCAGTGCCTCTGTCTCCTTACTTATTTTCTGTCTGGTTGATCTGTCCTTTAGAGTGAGTGGAGTGTTGAAGTCTCCTAGAATGAATGCATTGCATTCTATTTCTCCTTTTAATTCTGTTAGTAGTTGTTTCACATATGTAGGTGCTCCTGTGTTGCACGCATAGATATTTATAATCATTATATCTTCTTGTTGGATTGACCCTTTTATCATTATGTAATGTCCTTCTTTGTCTCGTGACTTTCTTTGTTTTGAAGTCTGTTTTGTCTGATGTAAGTAATGCAACTACTGCTTTTTCCTCCCCATTATTTGCATGAAATGTCTTTTTTCATCCCTTCACTTTTAGTGTGTGTATATCTTTGGGTTTAAATTGAGTCTCTTGTAGGCAGCATATAGATGGGTCTTGTTTTTTTATCCATTCAGTGACTCTATGTCTTTTGATTGGTGCATTGTGTCCATTTACATTTAGGGTAATTATGGATAGGTATGTACTTATTGCCATTGCAGGCTTTAGATTCATGGTTACCAAAGGTTCCAGGTTAACTTCCTTACTATCTAAGAGTCTAATTTAACTCACTTAATATGCTATTACAAGCACAATCTAGGGGTTCTTTTTTTTTCTCCTTCTTTTTTCCTCCTCCATTCTTTATATATTAGGTATCATATTCTGTACTCTTTGTCTATCCCTTGATTGACTTTGGGGATAGTTAATTTAATTTTGCAATTGCTTAGTAATTAGCTGTTCTACTTTCTTTACTGTGGTTTTATTACCTCTGGTGACAGCTATTAAACCATAGGAACACTTCCATCTATAGCAGTCCCTCCAACATACACTGTAGAGATGGTTTGTGGGAGGTAAATTCTCTCAGATTTTGCTTATCTGGGAATTGTTTAATCCCTCCTTCAAATATAAATGATAATCTTGTCAGATAAAGTAATCTTGGTTCAAGGCCCTTCTGCTTCATTGCATTAAATACATTATGCCACTCCCTTCTGGCCTGTAAGGTTTCTGTTGAGAAGTCTGATGATAGCCTGATGCGCTTTCCTTTTTATGTGATCTTATTTCTTTCTCTGGCTGCTTTTAATAGTCTGTCCTTATCCTTGATCTTTGCCATTTTAATTGCCATATGTCTTGGTGTTGTCTTCTTTGGGTCCCTTGTGTAGGGAGATCTGTGCACCTCCATGGCCGGAGAGACTGTCTCCTTCCCCAGACTGGGGAAGTTTTCAGCAATTACCTCCTCAAAGACACTTTCTATCCCCTTTTCTCTCTCTTCTTCTTCTGGTACCCCTATAATGCGAATATTGTTTTGTTTGGATTGGTCCACAGTTCCCTCAATATTCTTTCATTCTTAGAGATCCTTTTTTCTCTCTGTGCCTCACTTTCTTTGTATTCCTCTTCTCTAGTTTCTATTTCATTTTTTGTCTCCTCCACCATATCCAATCTACTTTTAATACCCTCCATTGTGCTCTTCAATGATTGGATCTCCGACCAGAGTTGATTCCTGAGTTCTTGAATATCTTTCCGTACCTCCATGAGCATGTTAATGATTTTTATTTTGGACTCCCTTTCAGGGAGAGTTATGAGGTCGATATCGATATCATTTAAATCTTTCTCAGGAGTTGTATTAATAATTTTACTCTGAACCAGGTTCCTTTAGCATTTCATATTTGCGTATGGCACCCTCTAGTGCCCAGAAGCTCTACTCTCTGGAGCTGCTCAGCCCCTGAAGCAATGTCAGGGGTCTCAGGGGAGTGGTATTGGTGCCTGGGGGTAGGAAAGAGCTGTTTCCTCCTTCCCAGCCGCTATGCCTGTCTCCACTTCCTGAACCAATGGGCTGAGCACACAGGTGTAAGCCTCTATGGTTTGTGTTTGTAGTTGCTGTAGGCAGATCTTCCCACTGGCTGGTCTGATGCCAGGGTAGGGTTTGCTGGTTTGTAAGCCAGGTGGGGCTGGGCAGGAGAAAGGCACAGTAGGCTGCCTATCACGGATGGGGTCCTTGGAGCTGTGTGGACAGCCAGGGAGCTGGAGCACCTGAAGATCATGAAAGCTCCCAACCTGCTGGGTAGAGTGCACCTGAACAATTTTGCCTACCTGTCCTTTCTCCTGAGCAATAAGCTCTGTGCAATCCTTTCCCCTTTAGCAGCCCTCTTGCTAAGGGCTTCCTTGTTAGGAAGTCTCTCAGACTGCCCACCTTTCTTTTGTCCCAGAGCAGCCAGATATAGATCCCTGCTTTCCACAAGCAGCTGGAATCACAGTCTCTCCAGGAATTCTGCCTGTGTTAGCTTTCCAACCCCCTAATTGCGAGAGTAACATGGAAGCACCACGAAATGTAGGTTTGTGCTCCCAGAGCAGATCTCTGGTGTTAGGTATTCAGCAGTCCCAGGTCTCCACTCCCTCCCTGCTCTGTTTCTCTTCCTCCGCCGATGAGCTAGGGTGGGGGAAGGGCTTGGGTCTTGCCGGGCCACAGCTCTAGTACATTACCCTGTTCTGTGAGGTCTGCTCTTGTCTCCAGGTGTATGCAGCTTGGCGCAGTCCTCTTTCCTGTTGCTCTTTCAGGAGTAGTTGCATCAGTTGTATTTTTGTATTATATGCGGTTTTAGGAGGACGCCTCTCTCTCACCTCTCATGCTGCCATCTTTAATCTCCTGTGTAATTTTTCTTTTACTCTAATGAAGCAGTGATTAAAATTGGTAGATCTTTTTCTAAAGTTGAACACACTTGCATCTCTGAGTATTCTTTTAATATACTCCTGAGTTGAATTAACTCATTAAAAAAATAAAAACTCCAATTAATTTTACAAGATTATACTCTAAAGGCAGTCTAATTTAAAGTTAACAACAAAGGACACATTAATAATATCATAACATTTACTTATTTTCAAGATTTTTACCAATTAAAGGAACAAAGATAAAAACAAAAGTGGAAAGAAAGTCACTTTCACAGAAACATCTAGACACAATGAAAGACACAAAGAAATGTAAAACTAAAGAAAAATGATTAGAGGAGAAATGTCAGGAGACTTATAAACATATTCAGAAGAGATACATCTAGAAAATATGAAAAGTGTATAGATGCACACATAATTACAGCAGAGAAAGGGACAGAGAGAGAGGAAAAGAGAGGGAGAGGGCAATAGAGTAGGAAAGGGATGAAGGCGAGAGAGAGGAAGGAGGGGGTGGGACAGCTGGAGAGGGAAAGGCAGGTAAAGAGGGAAAAATACACTGCAACTGAAACAAATGCAGAATGATTCTTGGACCCTGTCCTGTTGGGTGACCCTGTCCTTTGCATGGCCTTTCTGGTTTCTGTTCTATATGGTATTTTATTTAGGAGCTGTGCATCTGTGCTCATGAGGAAGATTGATATACAGCTTTATTGTCCTGAACTGTCTTCTTTTGTCTCCTAAAATATGTAATTTCTTGATAAACTGCATTGCTTTTACTTGTATCTCATTAATTTTTCACTTTCATGTTAATTCCATCATTCTACTTTTTTGGAAATTTTAAGTGGTTTGTTAATAGTTTTTTGTGTTGAAGTTTTAGTTAATTTATCCTCAATATTTTTTTTTTCTAATAAAGGCATGTAAGCCATGCTTTTTCCTTTGAGTATTACTTTGGCAGAAAATCAGATTTTGTGATATGGTATTTCTGACATAAATCACAGAGAGGATAATCACAGACATTATTCAGACTAAATAGTTTGGACATTCTATACTTTTATTTTCCTTCTAATTCAAGAGCTATTAAAATTTTTTGTTGTTGGCCTCTAATTTTTATTACATTTCAAGCAGGGAATATGGCCTAAATAATAGCAGGTTTTTGGAATGTATTAAGATTTCCTTTATGGCCTTGCATATAATCAGTTTTTTAGAATATTCCATTTGGGTTAGAATAATATGTAATCTCTGTTGAGCAGAAGGTTGTGTGTATGTGTGTGTGTAAGAGAGAGATTAAATCAAGATCATTCATTGTTTTATACAAATCCTCTTTTTACTTAGTTGTTTCTATGAGAGTTTTGTCCAGATTGCTCACCAAGATATTGAAGATCTGGTTTTTTCTACTTGTAATTCTGTCAGGTTTCTGTTCTGTGATTTTGAAGCTATCCTTAATTGCAATAAAAAATGATTATTGGTTACCCTGTGGATTGTTCCCTTTTTTCAGTATGATGTAACCTTTTCCTTTATTATTAAATGCTTTGACCTTGAGTTCTTTTTCATCTGAATTTAATATTACCATCTGTCTTTGTTTTATTAGCATCTCCATTCCTTCAACTTCATTTTCCCTTGATTGTTTTTTTTTTTAGATATGTTTCATCTAAAGGGCTTACAGTGAGAGTTTGGATTTTTATCTAACCAGAATCTTCTTCTTTTAATTAATGAGTTTAACCCATTCACATCTAGTGTGGTGTAATAGTTTTAGAACTGTTCATTCTATTTTTTTTGCTTCTGTGTATTATCCTTTCTGTTTCTTCTCCTTTTTTTCTTAAATTTTGTTATACCAACTGAATTTTCTTTGCTAAATTTTCTCACCCTTTAAAATTGTATTATTAAAGCAGCAATTTGAAAACATTATTGGTAGTTAAGTTATCCCTACAAGAAGTCAAAACTATACTGTTCTACCTCCCTCTGCTCCATTTACCACTTCCCTAGAATTTTTGTCCCATGATTAAATTATTTTTTCCATTCAAGTATAACATACATACAGTAATGTGCCCAAATCTTGAGTATAGAGTTTGATGAGTCTTTCCAAGGTGAGCACACCCATACAAACAATACCCAGAGCAAGATACAGAACATTACCAGTACTCAAAAAGCCTTCATGGTGTCTTCCAATCAATTCCCCTTCCACAGGTAAACCATAATGCTGATGCCCATCACCACAAATCAGTTTGTCTTTTTCTTAAGTTTATGTATTTGAAATCATAGCATCTATTCCTCTGTGTCTGGCTTCTTTCGCTTGGCATGATGCCTCTGAGACTCATCCACACAGAGGTGTGGGGCAGTCATGCTGTCCTTGCACTGTCTAGCATTCCATTCTGTGACTGCACCACAAATTACCCAGTGGTGAGTGACATTTATGGTGGTCCCAGTTTGTGGGTGTTTCAAATACTACTTCGATGAGCACTGTAGCATCTGTCATTTTGGTACAGCTATCTATGTATTCCTTTTAGGTATATACCCAGGAACAGAATTGTTTGGTCATAGGGTGTGCATATATTTATCATTTGAGGATACTGTCTGCTTTCCAAGTAGTGTACCCACATTGCTATTTAATATTCCATACTTTAAACAATCAACATTTATTTACTCTTAAAAAGCAGTCCTTATTGTCTTATTTGATCATCACTGTTTATTGTACTCCATTTCTTTTTCATGTCTTCATTTTTCTTCTTGCTAGAGCTCATCTTCTAGTGTTTGGGTTTTTTAAAAGAGTTTTGTGAGTCTTATATGTTTGGCTTCTTTCATGCCCAAAAATGTCTTTCTTTTGTCCTCACAGTGAATATGTAGTTTTGCAATAGTTAGGCTTGGTATGTAGTTGTAGAATCCAAGTGATTTTCACTCAAAACTTTGAAGATATTGCTCTATTATTACATTGCTCTCTTGAAGAGCCCTGTTAATTTCAGAATTTATTTCCTCATTTTGGACGGCATTTCCTCTATTATTTCTTGGAAATTTTCCTCATTTATGTTCTCTCTGTTCTCTCTTTTTAGAACTCTTATTTGATGGCTTTTCCAATTTTTCTATCTATCTTCCATGTCTCTTAACTTTTATTTCATGCCTTCTATGTCTTTGTACTTTTATGTCATGTTCTGGCATAAATTGTGAGGTTTTCTAGATTACTAGTTTGATCTTCAGCTGTATTCATTCCATTTTTCAGCCCACCTACTGAGCTTTTGTTTTTCCTAATTTAGCAATCAAGTTTTTAACATTTTTTTAAGTCAATGTCCTTGCATATTTCTCTGAAGTCATTTGTTATGCTTATTCTAAATTCCTGTCCTGCTTTCTCTATTAAATCTGATTCCTCAGATAGTTTCTCATTGATTGAATTTGGTGAGTCTCTTTCGTGTCGTTACTCTGCAGAGAACACGGGGAAAGACTTTCTCATTACTTCATGCTCAGATTGTCAGATCATCTCACAGGTTTGCAAACAGAGCTGAGCAGTTAGCAACCCTGGTACTGAAATGGAGATTAATCAGAGGCGTTCACTTTAGCTGTGTCTGGGGAGAATACTGGCAGCTTCAAGTCCTACACAGCTCCTTCCTTCCACCTCCCTCCTGCTTCCTTCTCCCAGGCACCCCCTCCCACTGCTCCAAAATGGTAACTAACTGACTGGTCCTTTGCAGACTGGTTCGCTGGGCCTCATTAGCAAATTAGCTGATGGATCCTTGGGAGTCAAAGCTAGGTTGAGATGTCCCTGCTGAGGGAAGAAAGAGGACACCGAAGTGAAGGAGAAAGCCAGGAAGTGTGAAAATCCTCCAAAAGTGCCAAAGGTTGAGCCCAGAAAAGAAGATTGGTTGGCTCATCCAACACCAGAGGTGATTGAAAAGGGAAACCAAGCCTGAGGGACCAGTGTTGACACAGTGGGTATGGTAGGCAGGTACTGAAGTCTGCCTCAGGGGGTCTTGTGACTCGTACCAAGTGCTCGTGGCCGACCTTGCCGGGCCGCTGCGGGGCTGAGGGTGGAGAGCTGGGTTGGCTCAGAGGTTCCTGGTGGGATGGGTAAAAACTCCCATCCCAGCTCTATGCCTGCGGGATGGCTCCTGGAATCCTACTTGGATCCCCAAGTCCTCCTCCTTCTGCGTTTTGCAAGAATCAGGCTTCGTGTCTTTTGTTTCCTTGTGACTAAGATAAGTACAGTATAATCCCAAATTCTCAGACTTTGTAAATGGAAAAAACTCAAGAGCTCCCTCCAAGCCCAGCCTTGATATCTTTGCAACTTAGAATTTCAGGGTCGTGTGTGTTATACACATCTTGTCTGCCAGACCTAAGAAATTCACCTGTGCTCCCTGGCTGGTTGGGTTTTCTTCCCTCAGTCTATAGATATCCTTCCTCACAACTTGACAAGAGAGAGGGACTCTGAAGTCTGTTTCATAGGTTTTCTATTCTACAGGTTGGCTGCTGATTACTATCATCTGTCAGATTCATAAAGCAGTAGAACATATGCATTCCTGCTGGATGGTTTTATTTACATACTGTTTCTTGTAACCATTAGAAAAGGAAGAAAGGCAAAGGCAGGAGGAGCACGCTCAAAAGATTCTCACGCATCAGTTTAAGGACAGCAATACTGCAAGATAAATGGAGAAATAAAACCACCAGGAGTCTAATAATCATCAGTTACTGGTCTCCCAAATTAGATGCTAGACCCTGCAGAAACCAGCAGCACTTCAATATCTATTACTCTGCATCTTTAACCGGCAGACGTCACCACTACAGCTAAGGAATAATGTACATTCTTGTACGTGAAATGACTCCTGAAAGCAAATAGCAACCAAACTGGAGAGGTCAAGGTGCTGGCTAGTTTTACGAGGCCATTACCCAGTCCCCGGGAGGAGGTAAATAGCGGAGACTCAGAGATGGAATGGAGCCGTGGTGATTCTCCCCCCAGGTACACAGTCAGCTCTGTCACCTCCCAGTCGCATCCCTGAGACGGCCATTCCAGTGAAATGGGGCAGCTACACTTAGATAGTTCACAGCTGGAAAGCAGCTAAGGCCACAGCAGAAAGGATGTGTCTTCAAAGACATCGTCAACCTTGTTCACTCTTTTCCTCTGAACACTTTCTACAAACGCTGAGCATCTTTCCAGCTCCTATGTGCTGAAAGGATACATTTGTGTTCTGGGAGAGAGTCACAGACTGAGGGAGAGGCAGGGGATGAAACAAAAGAGATGACTGTGCAAACCTCCCAAGGTCGAACTTTCTGTTGCATTTCCCTTCATCCTACCACTCCTGAGTGTCAGCCATGCACCAGCGTGCACTCCACGTTGATGACACAATGGTGAACACGCAACATGCCCCCCACCTGCATGGAGCTATCAGTCTTGGGGGAAGGGCGCCAGACATTTATTGGAAAACCACACAAATGTAGCATTACAAACCGCTAGAGTGCAAGTGCGCTGAGAACATATAACAGTCCGGGCTGGTCTCAGAGTGCGGTCCAAAGCTGTCTGCAAAGGGCGAGGGCCCTGGGCCTCCCAGAGGGCATGAGGTCTGCCTGCCCAGGCCTCTAGGGGAGGGGATATCCCATACTGGGGGCCTGTCCCATGCTGTCCCCAGCAGGCGCCCTTCTCCTCACCTTCTTGCCCCGCTCACTTTAACTGTCTCTCTCCAGTGTCTGTCCCCTCCTCCCCCCCAGCCTCTCCCTACTTCCATTCTGCACCCTGCTTGTCTGCTTACTAAGATGTGGGCTCCAGCAAGTCACAGCTTCTCTGGGCCTCAGTTTCCTTGTCTGTAAAATGGGAATAAGCAAAGTAACTCAGAGAATTAGAGGGCTGTTGTGGGGTTTCCACAAGTCAGTACATGCAAAGCAGTCAGCACACTTCCTATCACTCCCTCCTAACAAAGACGCCTTTGGAACTTCTCACTCTTTGCAACTCTCAACATGCCTTCCTGCCCAGAAGAGGGGCTCTCCGTAGCTGGCCCAGGGCATTCCTTAAGAGTAGAGTGTGCCTCTCCTCTTCCTTTTGATCGCTGTGCCCACACCAGGCGTTTTTACCCCCAGCCTACACAGTTCACACTCTATGCTCCTATCCATTTCCACAGTGATCCTTGTCAGGCTCCCTTTATCGTCAAGAAGAAAACAAGACGCCGAAAGGTGGCGTCACTGAGCAGGGAGACACTCCGCATAGGGTCCTTGGGGAGGGCTACCCCAGTGATCAGGAAGCGCGGGGCGACCCCTCCCAGCGCGCACAGGGGCTCTGTGCGGTGGGCAGCCGGGAGGCACCGGGGCCTGAGCAGTGCGGTGGGAAAGGAGACCTGCGCGGCCCGCTTCCTGCAAGGCCCACTGCCACCTAGTGGCCAGTTCTGGAAGTGCATGCCGCATGGACGACCACCTGGCTGGCCACCAGGAGCACATCCGTGCAGAGCTACCCGGCATGACGTGGAGATGCGCTCTTGAGCAGGCTTCGGAACGCACTGAGCTCAGGCAAGAAACCTCTACCGACGCCAGGCTTGGGCCCTGCTGAGCGGGAGGCAGAGAGACGACTTGGGGCTTGTAGCAGAGGAATAATTGCTGCCTTTGCTGTAGGAACTGGGGAGACAGAGGGACAGACGGCCTCCACGGAAGGCTGTACTGAGCGATGGAGCTAACGCCAAGCCCTCAGCCCGCACTCCCATACAGCACAGCTCTTGCCCAGTGTTCTGCGTTAATCCTCCTCTTGCTCTAATTGATAGATTCTGCATATCAGGCCGGAATCCTTCCCATCCAAACTGTTCAATAAATTCCTAGTGCTGTGCAGAGAGAGCATTTCCCCCCTGGGCTCCGGGTCAACAGGTCTTTGCACAGTTGCAGGAAGGGCCATATCCTGCATAGAACCCTGTGGCGGGCAGGGTGTGGGCAGGCCAGTCACCAGCCAGACTCTGCACTTCTGGGGCCTTCTTGGTGCTGGAAGGTGAAGGTCAGTGAGGTGCACCAGTCTCTTTGAGAGGGTCTGCTTCCAATAAAAGATTAGCTCAGAGTCCCACGCCCCCTTCCCCAGCAGGCTGGTGTTCCTTGGGTAAGTTTGTTACCATTGTTACCATCCCCTCCCTCGTTTTGTATCTTCAGGACTCTTTGGAAGGGTAGGTATTTCCAAGCCAAAGAAAGCAAGGAGCCATTTACACCCTTTCTCAAAAGAAAAAAAAAAGGCAAGGCTGACTGACCTTGTATTTATATAACTTAAGGAAACTAAGAAGATAATAAGGCAAATCTGTTCCCAAGTGACTTAAGGTTTCCATTTGTAGACAGGGGAACAGTTGCATAATTTTAAGTTTCCGCCTGAGCAGGCACTTCCATTACCTTCAGAACCTCCACGGCTGGTTTCTGGAAAGATCACCTCTGGGAGGGAAAGGAGGGGGGCTAGCTCTTCCTTTCCTTGGGAGCCTCAGTCCCACCCTCTGCTGCCTCCATGTGTTGGAGGGGAAAGGCAAGTTTCTCCCTTCAACACTCTGCCTCAGGTGTGAACGGAATTCCCCTCAGGGGAGCCACCACACTGGGTCCATCCTAAGGCCTCTCTACATGTGCAAGGTGGGGAAATAAACACAGCAACGTCTTAACTACACAGAATACCCGGAGTTCTGATCTGGAAACAGTCCATTCATGTGTGGGGCACAGAGTGGAAGAGATCCCAGCTAGAACAAGAGGTACTTTTTGGATACCTCTTAAAAATCCTTATTTTCTTTCCCCATGATAGATTGATGGCAAAAAGTTTTCACCCCTCCCTTTATCCACATCCCCATTGATATGTCTGTGCAGCTCCTCCCATGAAGACACACATTGTATTTCCCACCCCTTGAATCTGAGGTGGCCCTTTGGCTTCCTTTGGTCAACAGAATGTGCCAGAAGTAAAGGTGCTCTGGTTCTGAGTCCGGGCCCCAGGAGGTCTTGCATGCTTCCTTTCTCTCTTGGATCTCCAGGCTCATTAGCATCTAGTCTGAGGGTAGCTCTCCCTTCAACTACACACACATTAAGAAATCCTGGACTACACTCTTTCTAGACCACCTTAGGTCATATGATCATGCTTGAACCAGTCCATGCAACCAGGAGAATGGCACATAGTAGTTGGCTTATACTTGGCTTATGGACAAAATTCTGAAATACACTGGAGCATGGGGGAAGGCATTCCTCATGTATCTGAGACTATCATGGCCCATCTGTGATATGGTATCAATTACATCCCAAACACTTGGAAGTGACAAAATATAGAAGAGGTGGGACAAATCCTTGGGAGCCAATCGCATGTCCAAAACTTATATGAGCAAATGGATTGAATAATTGACAAATTCACAATTATACTGGGAGGTTTTTTAATATGCCTGTTGTACAAACTGAAATATTAAGAAAACAAGAAAAAAATGAATTACACAATCCCAAGCTTCTACTTCATTATCATACATGCAGAAAATTCACATTCTTTTCAAATAGGCAAGGAGCATTGGCAAAAAATAACTGCTGTTGAACTACAAAGGGAATCTTAATGAATTACAAAACCCAGAAATCAGAGAAGTTGGAAATTTGCAACAAAGAGCAGAATTAACAGTGACAAAAACCTGTCCATTTGGGAACTTTAAAATGCACCTCCTAAAAACTGCTGCATTTAAGGAAATTAAAGCTGAAATTAAAAACTATTTAGAAATGAATGACAATAAGAATGAATAGATTGAAACCTGTGGTATGTCACCAAAGCAGCATTTAGGGGAAAATTCCTAGCTTAAAATCCATTTGCCATATGCAAAAGAAGGAAAAAGAACTTGTAGTTAGAGATGATAAAGTAAGGGCAGTTCTACTCTCTGTCTTCCCTCAAAATGCACCAAAAAGAATAAAACTTAGTACAGTGTTAATGCTGGAAGAAGTGCTACAGAGGTGAATGAGCCAGGATTCAAGTTTCAGTTCTCCGTACACGTGTGTGACTTTGGGAAGGTATGTCTTTTTCCTCATCTTAGTTTTCTCACCTGTGAGATGGAGCCAATAATCTCTGCTCTAAAGCACTGATGGGAGACATCAACTGAGATTTTAATTACATACTTATTGAGTGCTTCCCATATGCCAGATGCTATACTAAGCATTCCACATGTATCAACTTATTTAAAATTCACACCAATCCTACTAATTAAAGTAGGAACTCTTATTAGTCTCATCCTACAAATGTTGCCTCCGGCAACTGACTAGCAAGTAGTAGAACTGGGATTCAAAGCTAGGAGGTTGGGCTCCAGAGTCTGCTTTTTCAGACTATCATTAAAATACAGATTTCCCTGAAAACAGTGTCCTGGTTCTGAAGGAACCATCCAAGGAGGCCCTGATGGCAACTGGATGTAAGGGCCTGAGCAGGATACAAAGTAAAAAAACAGTAGCAGGGGTGAGGGAGCTAACAGAGAGGTATGCTGTTTCTCTCAATGAGCCAGCCTCTGGCTGGGGGGGGGTGCTTGGGGATGAGGAGAGGAGAGGAAGTGGAGATAACTGAGCCACAGCACAAGAAGGTTCATAACACAGAGCCTGAGTGTGAAGCTCCTGAATTTTGAAAACTAACATTAGATTCATCCTCCGGGCCAAGGAGATAACAGATTTGGCGCAAGGCTATCCAGGACAATAAACTTAAATTGAAGCTGTGGGCAGCCATTTCTCTACTTCTCACTACAGTATTCTTCAGCATAAAGACAATTCCATAGAGAGATTAAGTTAGACTTCAAAGGGCACCTGTGAGAGCCTTTGAATACTTGGTTACAGGCCCAGACTGACCTTGGCCTACCTAAGAAAATGATCTCAGGTCTCTCATCTCAGTACCGTCTCCTTGGAAATTATAGAAGGAAGATAAATATGTAATGTTGTGTCTGGTTGCTTTGCTGTTTCTCTGTGATCTATGGTGCAGGTCTAACCCTGGACTGGGAGAGTGGCCAGTTGGCATCAGGTCTTGTGCCAAATGACCAGAATAATATTTTCAAAAATAGTGAGACATTGAGGTGGCAGCTTTTGTGTTAAGGTTGCCCATATAGTTTGTCTCTCATCCACAACAGCTATACCTGCCTCGTGTGGGTAACGGGACATAAGTTGTATATCTGGGTAGCTATTGGGACCCTCAATAAGATGAGGAGATGGTGCACGCTGAATATTTTGTCCTGTACTGTCCACAAAGCCATCGAAGCATAGTACTAGACTAAAGCTTATTGTGGCTTGTGAATTGGATTGCCCATCTCAACCCATAACAACCACTGATGGTTTCCTGCATTGTCTGTACATAAATGCTACCAAAAAAAGGGTGAGGAAAGGACATGTAAGCAAACTTAGATGAAAAGCATACACCACAGGTGAATCAACCCACCACTACATTGGAAGGACTCGCACACGTGGTTCTTTATAATTTCAAAGTAGCTCTGCCTCTCACAATCAAGTTTGACAATGTAAAAATAATAATAACATAATTAGAACAATTCATGGGTAAGAAGGTGGAGAAGTAGGAGAAAATGTAAATTGTGTAATTTCATCACTTTTCTACTGGAAAATAAAAACATACAGTCGGAACTTGTTAAAAATTAATGATATTAATCTTATAGTTCACAATCATTTCTTTAAAGAGATCTTTGAGAAGCTAGTATCTTCTCTGGAAAAAATGTCTGGAAAAATCTGAACAAGTAATTCCTACAAATTAGCTTTTACTTTTAGAATTTCACTTACATTCTACTTTAAAATTAGCATAACCTATATGATAAAATTATCTTTCTATATATACTCCTTAATGTTTAAATGTTTGCAGAGATATCTGGAATGATGGTCATGATACACTGAAAATAAAATTTTCTACTAGACTTTGGGATGATTATTATCCTGTTTTGTTTTATCCTTTCTATTTTCTTTTTTTGCTTGAGTTTTTGAAAAAGAGCATATATTATTTTTGATAAATTAATATTTATTAAAAAAAGAAACAAGGAAGTGATAAAAATTAAACATACAAGTTAAAGAATAGAAAAAAAAGAAAAATGAACTCCAAGAATATAAAACAAAGGCACTAACAAAAGTAGAGCAGAAATTAATTAATTAGAAAACAAAAAAAGTGAATTTCATTAATAAAATTTAAAGCTTTCTTTGAAAATGTGAAAACTTAAATAAAGGGAAAGAAACCTCACTAAAATGGAGTCAGAGGCCAGCAGGGGGAAGACTCAGTTCCTAGCACTGGTGGTCATTACAGAGCCAACCCCAAGAGGCCTACCTTGCAAATACAGGCTTTTTAAGCTACTATTTTATACCCTAGTAGGAGGAAGCAAGGATTTTCTCCTCCCCCAGAAACAGCCCAGCCAATGAGAAGCCACTGTACTTGGAACTCCAAGTTTCTTCCAATGGACTTTTTGATTATAACAGTCCTCCCAGCTCCCCCCTTTTCTCTGTAAAAGAGCCCTTTCCTCTCCTTTGGTCTCTGACTTGCCTATGGTCTTGATGTAGCTTGTGTGTTCAGAATTGAAATTCTCTGCTAGTCCTAAATAAACCTATTTTTGCTGGTAAAATAACTGATGGCTTTATTTTTAAGGCTAACAAGAAAAGTAAAATAAACATTATGACACAATTGATTAAGTAGTAAAAAGAGAATACACGAATAGTTACGGTGTGTTTCCTTTCTTCCTCATTTTCTCTAAAGTCTAACCTTTGCTCAGGACAACAGGGCAGCCATCATTCTCCTGCCTGAAATCATTGTCTTTGGTTCTCCTTTCCTTCCCAGAAAGTTTTTAAACAGTATGTCATCCAGATCTCAGCCATCTGGGCCCTGCTCACTTTATCAGCAGTAATTTCTCCCTCAGCTCTGCCCATCTGCAGATCCTCAAGCATTTCAGCAAATACCAGAAATGCTGTGCCCTGCTTCTGCAGGTCAGTTGGGTTGCCTCCATCCATCTGGTATCCTCTTCCAGCTCTTTTCATTTGGGTAACTACTCTTAAGTTTACCAAACTCAGCTTAAGTGTATTTCTCTTTTTAGAACAATTTCCCCATTTGTACCCCTTATTTTTGACATCTCTTTCTGAAAGGCTCTAGTCCAAAGACAGACACTGTTGCCTATTTCTGTGTTCCCTAATACTGAGCACAGTCCTGGGTGTTCAGTAGAATAAAGGCATGTAATAGGCTACACAGGTCTGAGGCTGGAAGAGTGGCAGGCCCTGAACAGCATGGTCTGGGTCCCACCTCCCTGATTTAGGACTCTCTGAATGAGCAGAGTAGAAAGAAAAAGAATTTGAGATTCCAGCCTGGGGACAAGAGATGAGGCACGTTACGGTAATGCACGTACTGGTAATTTGTGACATGTCATTCATTATGTATGCCTAATTAGAGCCAGGCACGATCATAGTCTTCGGATGAAGCTGTGAGCTAGAGTGCTGAGGTCCCTCCCTCATGGAGCTACATTCTGGTGGTGGTGATGGGGGACTGGGGCACAGACAGTACTATCCAAGTAAATCAGTACTTATGGAAGATGATCACAAATAGTAGTAAATGTGCCATGGAGGATATAGAACATGTTTGTTGCGATGGAGACAGGGCTACTTCATTCTGGGTGGAGAGCAAAACATTCTGAAAGAGGGTACCACTTAAGCCAAGACTTTGTTGGTGAGAAGAAGACTTGCTGGAGGGAGGAGACCAGTCTAGACCAAGGAAGCAGAAAATGCAAAGATCCCAAGGCAGGGAAGGGTTTGACATATCCAGGCACAGGGAGAAAGCCAGGGTGGCTTCAGTACAGTGAAACAGAGGGACAGTTGTCAGGAGGTGACCCCAGAGAGGGACCCCGCCACGCACGCTGCTCTTGTGGTTCTTTTTCATTATGTGAATTTCATTCATTCATTGCAGCGCAGGGGACCGTAAGTCAGAGTCCTAGTTCAACCTTGAGATTCTAAATCCACCACCCACCCAAACGATGGATGCAGGATTCCTGCTCTGGCACAGATGATTTCAGCGTCCTTTTGTTAGAGGTGCCTCTAGAACTATGTTGTAAAGACTGTGGGGGAGCAGCGACCTCGGAAACCCACTTTAAAAATGCATTGCAATAGGAAACGTAGTATTTATATTGTTTGTGCGATATAAACTTTAAAAGAAAGAAGCCATCTTTGCTAAACATGATTTATTTATTCACTCTTTCCATCGACTGAGACATCTATCCTCATTGCGGAATATATGTCCATTTCTAAAGTGGATGAGAGTCCTGGTGGATACTAAAGGCGAGTAAATACACCACAGGAGCGCCCCCAACCCGGCGGCGTCAACGGAGAGTGACCAGTTCCAGGTTGCGCACCCAAAGCGGGGACCGTAAGAGTGCACAACTCTGCGTGCAGCCCCTAGAAAGAGGAGACGCCAGCGGAGGGGAAACGCTGTGGCCTAGTTCGCATGCGCCGGGGGCGGGGCGGCGCCGGGGGCGGGGCGGCGCCGCCGACCGTCCGGCGGATTTGCGGCGAGCGCGGGGCGTGGGCGGCGTTCGCGGTTCCCGCTTCCAACCCCAGTCCGGACGCTGCCGCCCGGTCTCGGTTTCTCAGCAGGCCCGGCCCAGCCGGCAGCGACACCGAGACCCTGGCTCAGCCACCGTCGCCGCCGTCGCGGGCGCAGACGTCCCCCGGGCCGGTCAAGGTGGGCGCCGTCTCCAACCGCCGCCTGGCCAGCGTCCGTGGCGCGCCCAAGTCATCGCCTCCTGGGCGCCGGGCCCGCCTGTCATCCCCTGGGTCCAACCGCGCGTCCGAGGCCCGCGAGGAGCTGCGGCGCCGCCTCCTAGGCCTCGTCGAGGGCAACCGAGTGATGGTCTTCAGCAAGAGTTACTGCCCGCACAGCACGCGGGTAGGCGGGGCCGCCTCGGGGGCCGCGGAAGCCTGGAAGGCTGGGGTCGCCGGGGGCCGCCGGGTGCTCCCTCCGGCGCCGCGGTGCTGCCCCTGAGCGCAGACCCCCGAGGCCCGGCGTGCCGGGACTCGGGGCCCTTCCTGGGGGTGGAGACACAAAGCCAGGGCCGGATCCCTTTGCTTGGCACTCGGAGAGGCGGCCACGCGGCCCAGCTGACCCGAGCTCCCCGATCGCCTAAGCTCCGCCTACCTGTTAGCTGGAGTTGGCTTATTCATCAAGAGCTTATCAGGAAAATAAAAGATTTTAAAGAAATTTTGGCCTGATAATAGTGCGAAGAGAGGCCACGACTTGGGAATAGAGTAGAGCAGGATTCAGGGATCGCACTTGCTAACTGGTGACCTTGACCGGGTTACAGGACTGCAGAGCCCTAAACACTTAAATGAACTTAATGAGCGGTGTGAGAATGGTACGAGGTGATGGGTAATTTCAGCTGTATTGCGCACGACGTTAACTTATGGTGGGGAGGGCGTAGCTGGGTATCCAGCAATATTTTATGGGTAAACTGGTTCTAAGTTTAAAAACTCACTTAGGAATAAACCTTTGGAAGATAAACCAATCTGTATGATAGGGACTTTCAGTATTTTGAACTACACTTCACATTGTCAGAAAGTTGAAATAATATATGAAATATGCGAAAGCATGAACTACAGTGTTAGGTTCATGAAATTGTAGAATGATTTTCAAATGTTTGGGTTTACATTGCCTTATATATTGTTTCATGAAACATGCGTATCATGCATATACATTGTAAAGAATAACAAATCAACACTAGTATTCTGAAAGCTTCCTTGGATCTCTTTTCCTGATTACACAGTCCTCCCTCCCCCAGGGATGACCACTATGCAAAACTCCTTGCTTTTCTTTACAATTTTACCAAATGCATACATATCCTTAAATGACAATTTGTTCTTTTTGGCCTGTTTGGTACCTATGTAAGAATCGTGTGTAAGTACTCTGCAATTTTTTTTCTCTTAAGTTAGATTTAGAGATTCATGCATGTTAGTATCTCTAGCTGTGGTTTGTCAAACCATAATCTGGGGGTGAGTCATACCGCAGTTTAGCAATTCTTCTGTTTCTAGTTTATATCACTCTTAAAAACAATATGGCTATTCCTATTCTTGCACATATCTTCCAGTGCACGTATGCAGGACTTAACTTTAGAATTTATATCTTGAAACTGATTTGCTGGGCCGTAGAGGATGCAAGATTTCTACCTTAACTAGGTGATACCAAATGCTTTTCCAAGCAATTATACCAATTTACCCTCTCACTGGCAGTGTATAAACATAACAGCACACCTTGCTCTATGTCCTCGCCAAAAGTTTGATATAAATACTGCCATTCTGGCAGTTATGAAATGGTATTTTATTGTGGTTTTAATTTTGCATTTCACTGATGAATTCGAACATCTTTTCATGTGTTTATATATTGTTCGAGTTTCCTCTTCTACTGAATGTTTAAATCTTTTGCTTATTTATTAGGTTGTTTTATTTTTGTAGTGATTTGTAGTCATTCTTTATATATTTTGGACACTAATCCTTTGGTTCTGTGTATTGGAAAATATCCAGATTTTCATTCTGCGGGATTGTTTGGTTAACTGAAGTTTTCACATTTAATACAACCAATTCTATCACTATTTTCATTTTGTGGTTTATGCTTTTGTGTCTTATTTAAGGAATCTGTTTTTACTCTCTGAGGTAGTAAAGATACTCTCCTGTTTTAGCTCTTGAAGTTTTTTGAGTGTGTTTTTCACACTCATGTTCTTTATTCTACCTGGAATGATGATGTGACTGGGGATCTAGTTTGTTTATTTCTTTATGACTTATCATTTGTCCCTGTTTCATTCATTGGAGAGTCCATTTTCTTTGTGCTGAATTGAATGCTCACTCATCATCCATCAGGTTCTCACATATGTGTTAGTTCCAGGCATTGTCTTCTCTAATTTTTTAAAGTTGTCCTTTGGAACTTATAAAAGGGCCAAGAGATCAGAACTGTGCCTGTCCACTGCTGTGTCACTGGGGCCTCGAATAGTGTCAGGCATGTAATGTTGATTAAATGAATAAATGGTCTTAAATCATTCAAGTCAAATCTTTGCCAGTGCGGAAAATCTAGGATGAATGACTCTTCCATCCTGTGTTTGTTAGCATCTCAGTAACGTGGCCACTACTTGCAGTCACATTACCTAGTTGGACAGCTCTAAGGATTAGAATTTTTTTAAAAAGTTGAGCCAAAATATGTCTGCCTGAAACATTCACAGTTCTGGAAATGAGTGTTGCCTTAATGCACAGAATTAAGAACCCTGATTCTACTTGGGTAACAGATATTACAGTATTTTACCTGAGTGTTTTTCTTGCTTGGGCAAGCAGCCCATTCCCTTATGTATCCGTATCATTTATTTTTACATACGATCCTTCACTAATTGAATTGTGCAGTGGGTTGACCATGAACTTCTTACTGTTTCACCCCCAAATTGGACACCACAATCCATACCTGTTCTTCCCTGTACAGAATCCAGTAGAGAGAGGCTCGTTCCCTGATTGGGCCACTAATGTCATTCAGCAAGGGTTATTGGAGGGACACAAAAATGAATGAACTGTGGTCTTGCCTCCCAAGGCGAGTTTTATGTTGTATGCTTATAGTCTAATGAGCAGTAATCACCCAGTCCTCGTACAAAAAGAAGTGCTTGTGAAAAACAAGTGGAAATGAGGGACAAAGACAATTCCTCATTTGGAGGATCAGAAAAATGTCAGGAAATTATATTTAAGTTGGTCCTTGAGGGAAAAGTTGGGTGTCTGTAGGTAAGAAAGAACATCTAGCTTAGGAATCAGATAATGAAAGATAGGAGGTGATGAAATGAAAATAGCATGGCTGAATGGGGTTTATAAAAGAAAATCAAGAGCATAAAATGTAAAATGCCTGGAAGTTGTTTCAAAGCCATATCGAGGAGATCTTAAAATGCTCGCTGTTAAGTGTGGACTAAGTGATGTAGGCAAAGGAACGTCATCTCAGATTTTTGAGGAGTGAAAGGGTCAGATCTATGATTTGAAATCTAGCAATAGTATGACGAGCAGACTCAGTGTGGAGGTGGCTAGAATAGTCAGGAGGTTACCTACTATTAAAATTGGCTACATGTCAATGGCTCAACTAACAGTGAAGAAAACACCCTGATTTTTTTTATCCCCTTTCCCACATTAACCTTAAGCCATGTTCCCCAAATTCTGAATTCATAACATTTGTGGACTGAAAATTTATTCATACACTGATTAGCTTTTCTTTGTATAAAATACACATAAAGTTTAATGATTTTAAAGTTCATTAGCATTAAGTACATATAGGTTGTGCAGCGGTCACCATACCCATCCACAAAACTTTTTTCACCTTGAAGCTTTATACCCATTGCAAAATAATTCCTGTCCCCCTCTTCAATCCCCTGACACCCACTGTTCTACTTTCTGTCTCCGTGAATCTGACCACTCTAGTTTCCTCATATAAGTGAAATCATATGGTATTTGTCCTTTTGTGACTGGCTTGTTTCACTGAGCAAAATGTCCTAAATGTTTGTCTGTGTTGTAGCCTGCGTCAGAATTTCCTTCCTTTTTAAGGCTGAATAATACTCTGTTTTATGTATGTGTAGACTACCTGTGTTTTATCCATTCCTCTGTTGATTGACACCTGGGTCTCTTCTACCTTTTGGCTATTGTGAATATTGCAGCTGTGAACATGGCTGTACAAATACCTGTTTGAGTTTCTCCTTTCAATTCTTCTAGGTATATACCCAGAGGTGGAATTGCTGGATCATATGGTA
This sequence comes from Phataginus tricuspis, assembly GCA_029783875.1. NCBI lineage: Eukaryota > Metazoa > Chordata > Mammalia > Pholidota > Manidae > Phataginus > Phataginus tricuspis. The sequence goes on along the minus strand of JAQQAC010002837.1, from coordinate 74,048,279 downwards.
TTTATATTTTTACTTTTTTGAGAAACCACCACACTATTTTCCACAGTGGCCATACCATTTTATGTTCCTACAGATAGTGCACAAAGGTTCCAATTTCTTCACATCCTTGCCAACGCTTGTTGTTTTCTGGGGTTTTTGTTGTTTTGGTGAGAGTTATCCTATTGGGTATGAAGTGGTATCATTGTGGTTTTCATTTCATTTCCCTGATGGCTAGTGGGTGAGTATCTATCATGTCCTTATCGGCCATTTGTTAATGGCTAATACCTCTTATGGATAAATGTGTTTTTTAATCGAGTTTTTTTTAATTTTAGGAGTTCTCCATATATTCTAGATATGAGTCTCTTATCAGATATATGATTTGTAAATATTCTCTGCAACTCTGGGGTTTGCCTTATTACTCAGTTGATAATGTCCTTTGATGCACAGAAGTTTTTAATTTTCATGGGATATAGTTGCTTTGTTTTCTTTTGTTAATTGTGCCTTTGGTCTTACATTCAAAAAATCATTGCCAAATCAAATGTTGTAAAGCTTTTGCCTCATGTTTTCTTCTAAGAGTTTTATAGTTTTAGCTCTTACATCTTTGATCCATTAATTTTTGCATATGGTGTTAGGTAAGAGTCCAGTTGCATTCTTGTGCATGTGAATAATCCCTCCAGTTTTCTTAGCACCATTTGTTGAAAAGATTGTCCTTTCCCATTAAATGGTCTTGGCAACACTGTCAGAATCATTTGACCTTATATGTGAGGCTTTATTTCTGGGCTCTCTGTTCTCTTCTATTGATCTCTATGTCTGTCTTTATTATAATACCACACTGTTTTGATTACTGTAACTTTGTAGCAATTTTTGAAATCAGGAAGTGTGAGACCTCTAATTTTGTTCTTTTTCAAGGTTTTTTTTTTTTCTATTTTTTTGCTATTTTGGGTTTCCTTGAGATTCCACATGAATTTTAGAATGGATTTTTCTATTTCTGCAAAGTCTTGTTTTTGGGGTTTTGTTAGAGATTACACTGAATCTGTAGATCACTTTGGGTAGTAGTGATATCTAAACAATATTAAGTCTTCTAATCCTTGAACACAGATCTTTCTTTCCATTTATTGGCGTAAGCTTGAGTTCTCTCAGCAACGTGTAGTTTTCAGTGTACAAGTCTTTGCTTTCTTATTAAGTTTATTCATTCTTCATGATATTTTAAGTGGAATTCTTTTCTTTTTTTCTGGGTTTGTTCATTGTTAGTATATAGGAAAGCAACTGATTTTTGTGAGATGATTTTGTGTCCTGTATCTTTAGTGAGTTTGTTTATTAGTTAACAGTTTTTTGGCAGTCCCTAGGATTATGTGTGTGTAGGATCATGTTATCAATGAATAGAGATAATTTTACTTATTTTCCAATTTGGATGCCTTTTATTTCCTTTTCTTCCCTTATTTCTCTGGCTAGGACTTCTAATACTATAAAAATGATGAAAGTGGGCACTGCTTTTTGTTCTGGTCTTAGAGGAAATGCTTTCAGTCTCTCACCATCAAGTATGATGTTACCTATGAGCTTTTTGTATATGGCCTTTCGTTTGTTGGGGGTAGTTTCCTTCTATTCTTAGTTTTTTTAGGGTTTTTATCGTGAAAGGGGGTTGACTGTTCTTAAATGCTTTTCCTGCATCCATTGAGATAATCATGTTGGTTTTTTTGTCCTTCATTCTGTTAATATGGTATGGTACATTGATCTCTTTGTATGTTGCACCATTCTTGCATTCTAGGAATAAATCCCTCTTGGCCATAGTGTATCAGCCTTTTAATATGCTGTTGAATTTGTATTGCTGCTATTATGTTGAGGATTTTTGCATCAGCGGTCATCAGGGGTACTGGTCTGCAGTTTTCTTGTAGTCTCGCTTTGGTGGCCTCATGGGGTGAGTTTAAGTATGTTCCCTCTTTGGTTTTTTGGCAGAGCTTGAGGAATACTGGTGTTCATTTTTCTTTATGTTTGGTAAAATTAACCACGAAACCATCTGGCCCTAGTCTTTTCCTTGGTGAGAGGCTTTTGTTTACTGACTTAGTCTTCTTACTGGTCCCAGGTCGGTTCCCATTTTCTATTTATTCATGATTTTTAGTAGGGCATGTGTTTCTAGGCACTTAAACATTTCATCTAAATTATCATATTTGTAGATGTACAATTGGTCATAGTACTGTCTTATAATCCTTTTTATTTCTGTAAAAACAGTGTAATGGTCCCCATTTCATTTCTGATTTTAGTTATTTGAGTCTTCTCTATTTCTTTCTTAGTCAGTATAACTTAAAATTATGTCCATTCTGTAAGTCTTTTCAAAGGAAAAGCTCTTGGTTTTGTTGATTTTTTTCCATTGTTTTCCTAGTCTCTATTTTGTTTATTTGTGCTCTCTCCTTTATGTAATCGCCTCCCTTTTGCTAGCTTTAGGTTTAGTTGTGTTTTCTTTCGAGTTTCTTAAGGTGTAAAGTTAGATGGTTGATTTAAGATCTTTGTTTTTTAATGTAAACATTTGCAACTATAGATTTTCCTTTCATCACTGCTTTCACTGCATCCTATAAGTTTTGGTGTGTTGCATTTTTCTTTTCATTTGTCAGGATATGCTCTAGCCTCTCTTGTGATTTCTTCATTGACCCATTGTTGAGGAGTGTGTTTAATTTCCACATACTTGTACATGTCTTTCCACTGTTGATTTCTAGTTGCATTAAGACTTGTTCTGTGGCCAGCATATATGACCTATCCTGCAGAATGTTTCTCAAGAATGTACTTGAGAAAATGTGTATCCTGCTTTTGTCAGGTGGAGTGTTCTGCAGTCTGTTAGGTCCCTTTGATCTGTGGTGTTGTTCCAGTCCTCTAGCTCCTTACCGATTTTCTGTTTCATCGTTCTATCCTATTTTGAAAGTGGAATGTTAACGTCTCCTGCTATGGTTGTAGTTCTGTCAGTTTCTTCGATTTGGTCAAGTTTTTGCATCAGATATTTGAGACTTTGTGTTTGGTGGGTATGTTTATAATTGTATCTTACTGGTTATATGGACTCCTTTACCAAATATAATGCCATTTTTAGTCTCTTCTAACAATTTTGACATAGTCTATTTTATCTTGTATCCGTAAAGCCATTCCTGCTCTCTTCTGGTTGTTACTAGTGCAGAGTATCTTTTCCGTCCTTTCACTTTCACCTGTGGTTTTCTCTCTCTCTTGTAAACCCACTAGCTTACAGTTTAGCTTGTTGCTCTAATGAAGCTACCACCTCCTCTTCATTGCTGACCTCCAAAGTCCTCATTGTTTTAAAGATGCCTTTAGACTAGAATTTCTCCACCATCTATTTCAAATAAAGTCATTTTCTTTGGGTAGAGCTTTGGAGCACTCTTATCTTATGGTTTACCTCTTTCCCTGAGCAGAATCTTTGAGACGTTCCTCCAGAGCAAGGGGTAGGGACAGTGACCTGATTCTCCTGGAGTGAAAACCCTGCTTTATGAGCAGAGCTCTGGGTGGGAGTAGTAGCCTCTGGTCTTCTTGGCTTACGTCTCCCAGCCTGGGACCTTGTCCTACGAGTGGGCTGGGGTGAGAGTGATCAGGGCCCCAATATTTTTGGCCTAGCACAGAGCCTTTGATATGTGAGTGGGGGCTAGGTGGAGGAAAGGAGCCCCCATGTTGTTGGCCACACTCACCAGAGACGTGGCCTTTGCCACTGGGAGCTGTGGGGAGACTGAGAAGTGCTGGTGGCCTGCCCATTCTGGTGAAAATGAGGCAGCCTCACTTTGTTGGCCACATTCACTTAGGGTTGGGGAGATTGTGGTCCTAGTGCCTTTGCCTCTCCCTGCTCTGACATCTAGTAGACTTTTGTGAATAAATGTTTCTTCATTCGCTGTGCACCCTTAGGACAATTCCCAGGGGCTTTAAATCGTTCTTTTTTAAAAATTCTCACTAGCTCTGTGTGTTTCATCTGCTGAGCAGCTAATCCCTCGGGTCTGGCAGTGGAAGGTCTGGGCTTTGTCTTGGGGGCTGAGGGCAGTGTAGGTGGGCTTCAAAATACCACTGAGGCTGCAATTTAGAGAACAGGACAATTATTTTGGACATCCCTTATTACTGCGCCCACGTTTCATAACTCCACTGACTCTTCGTAAGAGTAAAACAGGTGAATTTTTGTTCCAGGTCAAAGAACTCTTTTCTTCCTTGGGAGTTGAATGTAATGTCTTGGAACTTGATCGAGTTGGTAAGTAGAATGGTTAGTACATCCTTCTTCGCATTTGCTTTGTTGCATTTTACTCTTGTCTCTTTGAGTTAGCAGGGCTGTTTTTGTCTACATTCAGCCATGCAAAAAACGAATCTCAAATAAATTGGTGTAGATTTTTTTATTATATATTTTTCATATTTGGGGGAGGGAGTGGGAAGAAGATGTATTAGCTCCTGTCTTTGAAGTACTTTACTTTCAAATGTTTGCATTTCAAATATATCTGCTAACTTCCTAGCAAAATAGATTAGGCCGTAATATGTGAAAATAATCCATCCCTATTTCCTGATTATATTACCCTTGAGGGTGAACACATTAATTTTTGAGTTCTATACTTTTGAATTCTTGTCATCTGTGCTTGCATTGATCTGATATTAATTGGGCATGTTACACATGCATGTGAATGGCAGGGGTGGAGATGGAGTGAACAGAAAAATATTTAATCTCTGCCTTCATTGGACTTTACCAACTCCTTTTAGCTAAGTTGCCTTAATATATGAAGTGTTGTTGAATCTTTGAGACTTTCTAAAGAGTATACCAAATAGGGTAGTCTTAAGTAGTCATGGCCTGCTCATATTTTTAGGGATGGAGGTTATATTATAGACTATGATATAAAGATATTTCAAATATCATTGTAGGAAATATTTGCTGAGTTATTCCTGTGGAAGCAGACTCTATCTTGATATTTGCTGTTTAAAGATAAAACCTAATTTGTTTGTCGTGGCAAGGTCATTGAATTATGCATCAAAATCTAGTTTTACAGGGTTTATTTTAAAAGGAATCAGTAGACTGGTCTTCACTCTTTAAGGTTTCCTTTGAAAACCTGGGCGTTTTCCCCTTGAGTCATCATTTCATAAGTTATATAATACGTTCATATGTAACTACCGACCTTTTATGGATATGCACATGTGAGCATTTGAGTGTTGTGACACTTCATCTCACAAAGGTTTGGAACCCTTTCATTGTTTTAATATATTTAATTTTTTATTCTTCAGATGACGGGGCCGATGTTCAAGAACTACTGTCAGAGATCACTAATCAGAGAACCGTGCCCAATATTTTTGTGAATAAAGTGCATGTGGGTGGATGTGACCGAACTTTCCAGGTAATAATAGTATTATCTGTTCTTAATGCTATTTGTTTAAATTTTGATTTGAAAAATATTTGAAAGGGGAGAACATGGGTTTTAGGAGCTGTTAAGTCAAAAAGCATATAGGATGGTTATTAGATAACCTTGGTTGCTTTAAGGGAAATTAGCTTTTCTACCAACTCAGACTTTAGAAGTTGAGTGTTGAGTGAGGTCACCAGGCTGTACGTGGCTACTTGGAGCCCTGGTCTCTGGCTCTTGATGGGGAAACAAGGCCTGTTCCCTTTTTAAGGTTTAGTGACATTCAATGCTAACATGCTTGTCTAGGGTAAATGTAATGCATGTCAAAGCTGCTAATCCTGTGGAGCTCTGTAAAGGCTTATGGCCTTCGATTTTTTTGGTTCCTAGAATGCAGAAATGAACAGAAATCATCCAGTTAAGCAGTGACAGATAAAAATTGATGTTCATTAAGTAAGGTCTCTGCTTATAACCTGTTATCTTTATTAAAATGCTGCTGTCCTATATTCCTGCAAATGGTAGTATGCAGTATGGTGGTAATCAGTGATTGATAACTCATATTTGAGATTTCAGTTGAAGTTATAGTTCTCTTGGAAAAAAGACTGCATTGTATGTTAATCTGTGACCGGCATAATTGTCTAGTAGAGCATGTTTTATTAGCTCTGGAAGCTGTAACCCAGTTCACGTGGTGGCTTGTACCATAATTAGAGGCCCTAAAGGCCCTCGGCAGTACTGGTCTTGCCAATCTTAACCTGGAAAATGATGTCAGAGGATGAATCTGCAGATGCAGAGACATCAATCCTATTTCAAACTGAAAGACATTTCCTTAAATGGCAGGTGCTTAAGAGACAGATTTTTCTAAGGGCATCTAAAAGTAGGGAGGCCTCCTAGAATGTGCTGGAAACCTCTGTGGCCACCATCCTTCAGTGGGCCGTGTGGCATCTGCTGAGTCCAGTAGTGACATGGGCCTTCCGTTACGCCTCCCAGGGTAAGTTAGTTCCAGCGTGGTTTTTCTAAAGCCAGCATCATGGGATGGAGCACCCATGGGCTTTGCATAAAGAAAACTTTTGCTAAGTCTCGTGTTGGACCTCTGACCTCATCTAAGCTGCCTCACAAAGAGGGCCAAGTGAACAAGACAGTATTGTGCAGTACCAACCTGTGACCACTGCTGAAAGGAAAAAGCTAAATGTTTGTGTTGTATAGGAAGTTCACCAGGCAGCTGCAAAAATTTAGGTCGATTTATGAGAAACCATGAAAAAATGTAAAGTGTGTGCCCTGCTGATGGTGCACAGGAGTTGTTTTCAACGTAAAGCCTGATACAGGTGACGAAAATATAGAGGATCTTAAAAAATGGTAGTCAGCCACTTTATTGCACTTGGTTAAAATGTTTGGGTGAACAAACCAAGGAAAATAACCTCGGCTGACGTAGGTGTAAAGCCTTGATCTCTGGGCCGTCTGACGCACGCTGGACCACCAGGCTGTGACACACACACACAAATACACACACAGACTTGGGTGTACGTCGTAACTCATGGGACCTCAGGTGAACACCGTCCAAGATAAGTTTATAATTCCACCTTAGATGAATCATAGGTTGACTCTAGATTTTTAGAACAGAAATGGTGCTGATTAAATGTAGGATGCAAAGAAACAGCTTTAAAACAAGTCACGCCCTGCTCTCTCTGGTCAAACCATAGGCACACCAGAGTGGCCTGTTACAGAAGCTCCTCCAGGAAGACGCATCATACGATTTTGACCTCATTGTCCTTGGTGGTGGTTCTGGCGGCCTCGCGTGTGCTCAGGTATGAAAAAAGTGAGACCCAAAGATAATTTTCCTGTGATTGCCATAAGCATTTCTCCTGCTTCTTTAAAGAAAAAAAAAGCCCATTTTGATGTCACCGCCCAAGCTTTTAGTTTAATAGAAGTATTAAATAAAATAGCATTATTTTATTTAATAATACAAAGAAGACTGTGTTAGCACAGGACACAGTCTTTTCACTTAGGGGGAAGAAAAATGGGATTGTCAGGAAAATAGCAAGCTCTTTACATGTTGCTTACTTTTGTAGGAAGCTGCCATTTTGGGAAAGAAAGTCATGGTGCTGGACTTTGTGGTCCCATCCCCTCAGGGCACCTCCTGGGGTAAGCTGCTTCTCCAGGCTCTTGTGGCTGTCACTGTCCTTGCTCTTTATGTCCATCACTGGTTTTGGGGAGCTCATTTAATTCTCACGACAACCTCAAGAGGTATTATTAGCCTGTTTCATAGGTAAGGAAAAAGTCTAAGTGAGTGTAAGGAACTGGCCAAAACTGCATGACAAGGGATGACTTGGGAAGATAATATGAAAATAATTAAGGAAGATGTTGCAAAAAGAAAAAGTTCTGTGACCCCTATAGTCCAGACCTTCGGCAAATACAATTTTTGCACATGCGTACTAACATTTTCACGTAGTGGCAGTCACAGATTGTACTGTAATGTGCTCACCTAAGTTTGCCATAACACTTTTTTGTGTTTCTGCACTGACTTCATAACTGACTCTAAAGGCTGCACAGTGGTCCATGGAGTTGGGGTGTGTGCTCAGTTTAGTACAGCACAAGGTGAGCTTCGTGCCCTGTGATTTCGCTGTGGACACAAGTGCTCACCTTCCCATGTTCCTTTTAGGTTTAAAATGGAACACACATTTGTTTTGCCGGTTACTGTCTGTGCTTCAGACGTGTTCTCTATGTCTCTACCCTGTTCTGTGCCCCAGAAGGCTGATGAATTGACAGCCTTGCTCTCTGGTTTCTGGGTGGGAGAAATGGGGGACGTACTGGGGGTGGAGAGTGGAGCTGGGGTCTCCCCTGGCCCCGTCCCCGCTCTGCCCCCGGCCGGCTCGGTCTCCCTGTGGCAGGCCGCTGCCCCTCTCATGGCCGCCCCTCTCGGGCTGTGTGCTCCCTCGTTGCCCTGCACCTTCACACGGGCCGGGGATGGCGCCACTGTCCTGGTCTTCCTTGCTCCTCCTGCCCACACCGTGGGAACTATTTTTCTGTAAACCCTCCTCAATTTCTCAGCTTGAGGGTGTCTTCTGTTTCCTCCCAGACCCTGACAAAATATGGAAACTATTTTTTTAAATTCAAAGTTACTCAAAAAGTTTTGGCCTAGAATTTCCTATAATAAAACTAATCTGCCTTAATTTTTCTCATAATAGTCATATGGTGGGTGTACTCTGTCTTTTCCTTCCTCCTTCCCTCTTCCCTCTTCCCTCTTCCCTCTTTCTCTCCTCCATTTTGCCTCTCCTGCCCAGAAATATCCTACTTACCTGGACTGGCTGAAAAGACTGTGGTCCAAGAGGGAATTTTTGACCTCTGCCCTGCCCAGGGGCACTCGTGCCCGACCCATGTGTGTTGTTCCGGATCCAGGGGAGATGTTACCAAGTAGCTGTGGTAGACCAACTGCTGGCTCAGAGAAGTCAGAGTTACAGAGAGTAAAGGCTAGGCTGGGGTTCTGGCCCTTGGTGTAGTATGTATCTAAATAATCTAAAACAGTTAAGATCCCTTTGTGACGTAAATGAAAGTTTTGGGCTCTGTCCCAAGAAAACTGTTCAAATGCACATCCATATTTTTGGCTCATCCTTGGGTCTCCTTCACAGACTCTCAGTTAAAAAGTTTGGGTCAATCTTTTGTGTGTTTTCATAGGTTGTGATGTTCCCCCCCAACCATTTGAGCCTGTCATTTCCATATGTTTTAATACACCATTCTGCACACGTGTAAAATGACATGCAGACACACACGTAGAGGAAACATTAAAACTGTTATTTTCTTTCTCAGGGCTTGGCGGTACTTGTGTAAATGTGGGCTGTATTCCTAAGAAATTGATGCACCAGGCTGCCCTGCTGGGGCAGGCATTAACCGACTCAAGGAAGTTTGGCTGGGAGTATAATCAACAAGGTGGGTAATGATATACAGAGGGACAAGTGCAAAGGTGGGGAGGTGGGGAGGTGTTGCATACCCCGGAGGAGGAATGACGAGGCCTCTGTAAGACTGATGTCAGACTGGATAGTACAAACTGGGTTTAGAGGATTTAAGGCACTTAATTGACTGGTGTGGTATCTAGTGGCCATTTTTGTATCATTAGAATTATGTGTGGCGTTTTTAAAAAATTTCATCTGTCTCTCTCCCCAGAAACTTTGATCGACCAGATCTGTCACAGGCATATTTAATGTTCATAGATGATTCTGATAATTCCAGGTGATTCTGCCTGGCTATCCAGGTCACTGGTGGAGGAGAGCGTGAGGGGGAGGAAGGAATCCAGCAGGACGGACTGAAACGGGGGAAGAAAGTGCAGTGCACTCCTTGAGATAGAGAACACGGGCGGGTCTGGCTGGGGCTGGGCATAGGGGAGGTCAGCGTAATGATTTTGCAGCTGGACCAATTCCCTGTGGACAAATTTCCTCAAAACAGCTCCATGGAGAGCTTTTGGTCAAACCGAGGGCCCTCTGCTTGGCAGTTTAACCTCTGGGTAGTCTTCACTTTCAAGAATCTTTTCCCCTGAATCCTTCATCTTGCACGCTCTTTCACTTAAGGCCCCTTTGGAACACCCTCGTGGAGTTAGGTATCTGGGCATGGTTTGTGCTCGAGAGAGGTCTGGGCAAGACCTGGGTTTAGAGCCGCAGCATGTAGGTGATGGTTGAAGTCTTAGGGGTTGCTGAGATGGGCATGGGAGAATAAATGGGTGGAATGGGAGACAGACAGAATCCTGAGATATGTTAAATATCTCAGGTGGGTGCAAAAGAGGAGGAAAACCAGGAGCTGAGCGTGGGGGGAAGGGAGGGGTGTCAGATTTTTCAGGATGAGTTTGGGACTTCTGGAGCCTGAAAAGAGAACCAGCGTGTGTGGAGGCTGCAGAAAGGCCCAGTGGACTGGGATCTGAGTCACACACACTTTGGATTGGTTGTTATGTGGGTTGGAGTCTCTTTTTAAAATTAAAAACATTCATATCCTATTTCTAAAATAATCAAGTCCAAGTAGGGAGGAAACACGGAGGCCTGTGGTGGGGAGAAGGCCATGAAGGACGGACCCGCCGGCAGCCTGCCACAGATGGGGACTGCACATAGCCAGGCAGGGGTGTGGGTGGCGCAAGATCAGAGGGCCCCTCCACCAGCCAGTGACTCCTTGGTGCAACAGCCTTGCCACGCCTGCTGCCTCTCCTGGGGGCCTGCGCTTTCAGGGTGAGGGGAGGGAGTGACGCCCATACCGTGCCGCCTCCCTGAGGGGCTGCTTAGCTTCTTGAACCCTTCTTAGTGCTTAATATTTCCAAACACTTTCTAATTTTCTTGAGTGGGTAAAAAATCATAGAGTCCCCATAGTTCCCCATACACAAAACGCTTCTAAGTTAATTTTGAGGTGCTATCCTAAGAAATCCCCAGCTAGCCGTCATGTGGAATTCGGGGCTTAGCAGTTTTTCGGCATAAGCTCAAAGAATGGCCAGGCGAAGTCAACAGAATCTGAGAGGCCAGAGGAAGGAAGGAAAAACTTATTCTAGGAGGTGTGGTAGATACTTTCCCTCTTGGTGCTGATAAGGAATATAGATTAAAATAAACTACAGATTAGAAATTGAGTATAGAATTTCCAAAGAAAGGGAAGAGGGAAATGTGCAAAGATATGACATGAAACCATAATTTAAAAGAAACAAAAACAACGGACATTAAGGTGGGAGGCGTGAGAGCAGTCTTCTACATGCCAGAGTAAAGCTGAGTGGGTCAGATTCTCAAGTTGGGTAAACAGCAAGGTTCTTCTGCATGCTTTTGAGATGACACATACCTAAAACCAAAAAAGGTAATTTTTGAATGAAAATATAGGAATCTTAAATTTTAAATAAATATTTAAAATTTCCTATTTAAAATTAAATACTTGAGAACATTTTAAATAGATGAGAGAAGATGTATCATCTTCTGCAAATGAAAGTGGCAGTTAATACCAGGTAGGTAGACTGCAGGCAAAGAAAGAAAATGTAGGAATTAACAAGTGACCACCCTTCCCAAAATAGGATTGATAAACAAAACCAAGAGTGTATTTGAAAATACAAATAAAGTAGGTGGTTTTGGGAAATCCAATCAAAGAAATAGGAGAAATTCATACAAATATGCAACATTAGGTGTGAGAAAAGAAATGTAGCTATGGATAGAAAAGAGGTAAATTCAATATATGAAAAGAATTGAGAACAGTCCATTCTCTAAGACACCATAGATTTGCAGTAAGTTTTCTCAAATCTTCAAGGAATACTTTGTAATTTAAACTATTTCAGAACTGAGAAAAAGATGGGAATGTTTACCACTTTTTTGGAGGCTGATACAACAATGATATGTAAAAATAGAAAATTGTAGCCCACGGAAGTGCCAGAACTCTAGCAAAAACATTAGCAAATCCTCTGCAGTGGTGTCCTAAGTACAGCAGTGCATTCAGGGACGCAGGACATAGTCAGCATGGGGAAGTCATAGCAGGAGTGCAGGAAATCCACAAGGGCCTGGTTTTGTGCTCCAAAGGCATTTGATAAAAACCTCACATCCAGTCTTGCTCGTTAAGGGACCTGTCGGGAAGTCTATATAAGTGGACCCTTCCTTTACAAGATAAAGAAAGGTCAGAAGTAAATATTTACTGGAGACAAGCTTGAGGCATTTGCCTTCAGGTCATGAATGAGACAGGGTTGCCCCCTGCACTGCTAATATCCTCACCATTTTCATGCACAGAAAGCAAGGATAGGGAGAAAGAGCACACATTTGAAAAGGAGGAAGAAAGAAAATACTGTAAATTTATAGTATGATTATATACAGTGTTCCTAGAATATGCAGGTGATTGAACTAAAAATATTAGAACTGGTAAGAATTCAGTAAGTTGCTTATAAGACAAATGTGAAAAAATCAATAGATTTCCTACATCTCAGCAATAATAAGGTAAATATACAATGAAAAATTGCAACAAAATGATATAACTTGGAGTAAATTTAGGAATGTACAAAACAAAAGAATAAAAAGCATAAAAGTAGATCTTGGAGGGAATGTTTCAATATTGTGATGTCATCATCTCAAAATTGTATATTTTTTGTAAGTCCAAGAAAAAGCTCAATTTTCTTTTTCTTTTCACAATGTGACAGTTCATTCTAAAGTTCATACTGAAAAGTAAACGTGTGAGAATAGCTTTGCAACCGTTGAGAAGATGATGCCGGGGTTCTTGTTCACGAAGCCGAAGAATGAGCTTAGCAAACAGACAAGGTAGGAGAGCAAGGTACAGGCTTTTATTTAGAAATAAAGTGATAGGACAGAGCTCCCGGCT
>JAQQAC010002837.1:74003264-74026300 GCA_029783875.1 Phataginus tricuspis | reverse complement strand
TTGCCGTGGCTAGGACCTCCAGTACTATGTTGAATAACAGTGGAGAGAGTGGGCACCCCTGTCTTGTTCCCGATCTTAGTATTTCATGTATTTTTTAGAGTTTGAATACATAAGGAAAATGAGACCCATTTTGATGATTTAAAATTGGGTTTATGAAAGGCAGTCAAATACTATCTTCAAGATGTGGTTCATTTTTGTACTTGGCCCTTGTAGCCCAGAGTATGATGATGTTGACAGAATCTGAGGTTATCTTGTAGTCATTTGTTATCTCTAGAACGTGTGGGTGGTCCAGGGAAGGCTGCCCCTTCAAAACCTTATGTGGTTCAGTTTGATTTATATCATCCACATGAAAATAAGAGTAAATACAAGCCAGTTAGTCTTATTCCTCAAACTGCAATATGCCTGCACAGCTGGCTGAATAAGGCGATGTTCCCAGCCCACCTGCCTCTTCATTTAGCCAGACCTGTGTGTCCTCGTTTAGCTGAGTGGTCCAGCCTCTCTAGTTGCTTCATCTAGAAACTTCCGGTTCCTCCAACTCCCTCTACAGCCTGAGCTGGTTTGTCTGTTTCTGGGTCCTCCTTCACAGGTGCCTGTCTCCAGGCTGCTCTCCCTCTGTCCCTCTGTTTCAACCACCCTGTTTAAGCACCTTCGTTGGTTTCTTAATTTTTTTAATGAAAATATATTTATGATTTGCTTGTATAATTGGAAATAAACAAACAATAAGCAACTTTTGTGGGTTCCCCATAGCCTACATTTTAAGGATGGCATCTGAAGATCTTTACATTTGACAGTAAACTGTTCCACTTCACCGGGACTTGGACCCTCCTTTCCTGTCACTTTCTGGCCACTTGTTGTTTCCTGGATACCAACTACTTCCAGACCCATGTGCTTTTATACTTTCTGTTCTCTCTTTAGGATTCCATTTGTCCCAGATCATGTCACTTTCTCATCTCCACTTGAAATGCCACCACCGTGGAGCTGTCCTTGACTGGCCCTCCAGTCCTCTACTCTACCTCTACTATACTCTTTTGGTTAATGTTCTATGAAGATTTCTGTTCTCTGTGTTGGTGCTTATCACACTGCATCATTAGTTTGTGTATCTGTTCCTGTTGAACGGGAAGCTCCACGAGGATCGTCACCAGTCCAGTGTGTCTGATGCTCCGTAGTGTTTGTTGAAAAAATGAAATGTACTTTTCTTTTTTTAAGGCAACCAATAGAAAAGGACAGGAAACTTGTTATACAGCTGCAAAATTTGTCATAGCAACAGGTGAAAGGCCACGGTATTTAGGAATCCCAGGAGATAAAGAATACTGCATTACTAGGTAAGATTAAATAGACTATTTTAACTGTAAACTGTTTCTATTTCCAATTTATTTATGCCCTGTCTTCTTTCACAAAAGATGAATTCATAACAAAAATACAACACAAGAAACTAAGTGGTTAATATAATGAATCAAAGAGAAAATAAGATTAGGTAAATAATAATGTCAAATTTATGTAAAAATTATCTGTATGTCTCTAGGTGATTGCTCAAAGTGGTCTGGGAATTTGGCTCTAACCTTCCTAGAGGCCGAAACAAAGAAGTAAATACAATTAACTAGGGGTTAGTGTCTATATGATCGTAATGAACCAGGTGACCAGAAGTAACACAGCCGTTCCTAATACTGAAGTTTAATGGGGATCTCCCCTGGTGGGCGTGAAGAGGACATTAATGACGTATAAAGACTTTCAAACTTTTGACCAGATGCACATTAAGAAATCCATTTTTTGTTGTACTGCTGTTCAAGTGAGTGCATGCACACACCAAAACAGTATTTCCTTTTATCACATATAATGTAGTCTGATATTTTCTATTCTACTTATTTTAGTCTTTATTTGTGATCTACAATAATTTGATTTTGAAGAAACCGAGGTACACTCCACTCCCCAGTGAACACTGTCACAAACTCCAAAGGGCCTCTTACCCTACTGTTGCTTCATCCAAGCTCCAAATTGCAGGTCAGCCAACAAGAGACCATGATACATCAAAGTCTGAATAGCTCATTTCATCTTTATTGCCTTTATTTTTCAGCGATGACCTGTTTTCTCTGCCTTACTGCCCTGGCAAGACGTTAGTAGTGGGTGCGTCTTATGTTGCCCTGGAATGTGCGGGATTTCTCGCTGGCCTTGGCTTAGATGTCACAATTATGGTGCGCTCAATCCTTCTCCGTGGCTTTGATCAAGAAATGGCAGAGAAAGTGGGTTCCTACATGGAACAATATGGTATTAAGTTCATAAGAAAATTTGTGCCTGTGGTGGTAAGTCTGAATGACATTTGGAGTTCCATTTATTTTCTTTTACTCTCTCTTTAGCTTTTGATTTTACCTCTCTCTACTTCATTTCATTAAATAAATTAGTCTGTACTCAATAGGAGACCTTAAAGACGGTGTCCCACCCCTAGATTACAAAATCAACCCCCATTAGTCCCACCGTTCTCCTCCTCCATTGTGGAGAAGGTGTCTTGCTCCCCTCAGGCCTGGGGCCTGTTTTTGTCACACTTCACCTTTCAGGGACACCCAACAGCAGTGGGTCATTTTCTCTCCCTTCCATCATCCCCCCAGTGTCCTCATTTTTAAACAAATAAGCCCTCCCTTCTCTCTCTTTTTGGCTAGGTCTCATTTTTCTTTTTCTCTTTACGAGGAAACTTCTACACATATTACTTCTAATTTCTTGCCTCCATTCCCACTTCAGCTAACTCTCAGCTGCATCCATCCCTGCTACACCTTTAATATTGCCTGTCAGGTTTGTAGCAGACTCTGTGGTCACATCTCTGTCCTTGTCTTACTGGGTCTATGGGCAGCATGAGGTGCAGCTGACATTCTTTGCGCTTACAGCACTCTTCCCAGCCTCCGTGGCCCTGTGGCCTGTCGGCCCATATCCGCCCAACTCATAAATATCTGAACACCTGCCCCCCTCCTTTCTGTGCGCTTGACCTGGGTGGTCTTCCTCAGGCTTGTACTTTGGTGTCCTCGTGCTAATGGCTCTCAGATGCATGCATTCTGCTCAGGCATTGCTCCTGAACTGCACACCAGTTTACACAGCTGCCTAGTGGATGTCTCCACTTGAATTCCTCATAAGCATTTCAGATTTAACGACACAAACGAAATTTGACTTTCTACCTGAATGTGTTGCCCCACTGATCTCTCTGGCCTATCTCAGTCTCAGCAGCTGGGAATATGGTCCCCACAACTGGTTAAGTCAACAGCTAGAAAGCAACCTTCATTCCTCCATTTATGCTACCTCTAGCTAATCCATTAACTTACTTCTACCTCCTTGTATCCTGGGACAGGCTTCTTTTCTCTGTTTACTCCAGAATCCTAAATACATGTGTGTGCGTGCATACACATGTATACTCCCATACGTGTACACCCCATGATTCGTTTATTTTCTGTCACCTTTAGATGCAGTTGTTAACATTATTTATCCTTACTAGGTTCAACAGTTGGAGAAAGGTTCACCCGGAAAGCTGAAAGTAGTGGCTAAATCCACTGAGGGACCAGAAACTATGGAAGGAGTATACAACACAGTAAGTCTGTTTTATAAGCAGTTAAGTGGTTGAACATGCTCATAAACTAGCACAGATGAAGCTTATAGAAAAATTGTATCAGGCTTAACACGTTTTTGGGTCTTTGTAAGAGTGTAATAAATCTGAAAGGCAGTTGGCTGTTGACATTTGACAGTTTTCAGTGGTACATGGAGAGTGTCAGGTAAAATTATGTGTATGTGTAACTACACAGAACAAAATCTGGAAGCATATCGGGTTTTTTCCACCTCTCTCTCCCGCCGGTCCTGCTCTGGGTCAGGACTACAGCTCTTTGTGTTACAAGCTCTTTCTGCGACCCTCCGAGCCAGCGGAGGGGAGGAAGGCAGGGAGAGAGGCTCGCCCCGATAGGCAGAGCAAGGGAGGTAAGCGCCGGCTGTCCGCCCGTTCCCGCAGCCTCCGGCGCTCAGCGGCGCCGCCACTTGCAGCCGCTCCAGCCTCTGCTGCCGCCGCCGCTGGCCGCTGGCCACTCGCCGCTGGCCACTCTTTTCCCCGGAGACAATCAGACGCGACAGGAAGTTCACTCGAAGGGAGAACTCGTTTATTGGGGCTCAGGGCATGGGATATATAGGGTGAAGTCTCTCCTGATTGGTTACACCTATGCTAATAAGGCGACTTTCAACTTTCCAATCACGCACAGAGTTGTGCGCATGCGCAGCTGAACCCCAGGGGGCTTTCAGCGGCCATCTTTGGCGTGGCTGAGATTTAATTCAAAGGTAGTTCTCAGCGGCCACCCTCGTGGCGAGGCTGAGATTCAAGGCAGTTCCCCACAGAAGCAGAGCCACCCAAGTGTATTCATGTTTATTTACTTCTGGGGAATTAGATACCTTGTGCATTTCTGCATTTGAATGTTTTTGCAGTAAACATTGAATGTATCTTATACTCAAAAACAACAAGATACTTTCATTTACAAAAACAATATAAAGTTTCCAAATAATGTGAATAGTCCACGGGCTGCTTTGGGCGGCAACAAATCGAATTTAAACTGATGATGCTTGGATGCAAGATTTCCTGTAAACTGGTTTATAATTTAGACGTAAACTGCTCATTTATATTTTATGTACTCATATGTGAGTTTTTTTTTTTTTTACTTAAAAAAGTAAATAATATTGTGAGGATCAACAGGACCAAAAAATACACAATGAAGCCACAAAGTCAGTCCCTGCTGCAGTTTTGGTCCGGATTGTGCTGAGTGTATGAATCCACTGGGAACACTTAATCCTTTGCCATGTTTAGTCTTCACCCATGAACATTGTATATCTGCCCTTTAACTTAGGGCATCTTAAATGATTCCCAGGAAAGATAATCAATTTTTCTATAGAGATCAAGACCATCTTCTGTCAGATTTATTCCTAGGTACTAACCCATTTGTATGTAGTTGTAAGTTGTATTTTTTGGGAAAATGTCATTGTCTTTGTTGTTGATTTATAGAAATGCTGCCGATTTGTGTGTTTTGATTTAGTATTCAGTAATCTTGCTAAACTCATTTTTTGGTAATTTACCCTTAGATTATTTTGGATTTTCTTTGTATGTATTCATATTATTTGTGAGAAACAACTGTTTTGTTTCCTCCTTTCCACTCCTCCTTTTTATCTCTTGGATAAGCGCACCAGCTGGGACTTCCAGTACAGTGTTAACAAGAAATGGGAATGAAAGGTTATCTTGTCTTGTTCTCAGTATCGAGGGGAAAGATTTTAGTATTTCTTCACTAAAGAGTAATGTTTTCTATAGGTTTTTAGTAGACATTTCTTAATCAAGTTAAATAAATTCTTTTCTATTTCTTATTTACTAAGTTTTATGGTTTATTTATTAGTTTTTTTAAATGCAGAGTGGATATTCAGTTGTAGTGATGTTTCTTTTGTAGCTGTTGATAATCCAAATTTTTTTCTTTGATTGGGTATTGTGTTGAATTACACCGATTTTCTAATGTTCTTTAGAACTTTATGTTCCTGGTGTCAGCCCACTTGGTAATGGTCCTTTTTATGTGCTGCTGGATTTGACTATATAGAATTTTTGCATCTCCATTTACAAATCATACTGGCTTACAGTTTTTCATGTATTGAACTTTTCAGATGTAGGTATTAAGGTTAGCCCATGAAAGAAGTTGGGGTATATTCCTTCTTTTTCTAGTCTGTGAAAGCATTTATATAATGTTAGAATTGGTTCTTTGTGTATTTGATAGAATTCACTGATGTAACGATCTGGGCCTAGGATTTTCCTCTGGATACAAATATTTGACCACTGATTGAATTTCCTTAACAATCAAAGAACTTTTAGGGCTTTCCATTTTTCTCTTGACTTGCTTTTGATTAGCTACATTTTTCTAGGAATTAGTCCATTTCATCTAGTTTATCAAATATATTGGTATAAAGTTGTTCATAATATCTAAATTTGTAAATCATTTATTTTTGTAATGAGGCTAATTTCATGCAGTGAAATGCATGGATCTTAGATGTCTGGGCCCATTGGGTCTGACAAATGCACATGTCCATATAGTCACACTCATTTGAAGGTAGCAGAATCTTTCAGTGAGTTCAGAAAGGTCTCTTGTGTCCTTTCCCTCTCCCTGACCCCAAGCAACCGTATTCTGAGCTGTCACCCCCGGCTGGTTTGACCTATTCTGGACATCGCAGGGATGGAGCCATGTGATCTGGACTCCTCGGTGTCTGGCTTAGGATTCATCCATGTCGTGTACATTAGTGGTTCTTATTAGGTACAAGTTGTAGAATATAGAGTTGTATGAATGTAACACTATTCGTTTTCCTGTGGATGGGCACCCAGGCTGTTTGCAGTTTTGTGGGGGGTTGGGGGTAGTGACTAAAATTGCTAAGCAGATTCCTTGCATAAGGCCTTTTGTGGACATATAGTTTCATTTCTCATGGGAAAACACCTAGGTGTGACATGGCTTCATCATAGGATAGCTTCCATGTTGAACTTGTTGAGGAACTGCCTAACAGCTTCCAAATGATTTTATCATTTTGTATTTCCACCAGCTGTGCATGACGGTTTTGAGTTCCATATCCTCACCACCATGTAGGGTTGTCCAGCTTTTCCATCCAGGCCAGTCTAGTGCATGTATAATGGTATCTTAACAGTTGTAGTTTGCATCTTCCTGATGACTAATCATGTTGAGCAATTTTTCGTGTGTTTATCGGCCATTTGTATGTCTTCCTTTACGAAGTACCTGTTCATATATTTGGCCCATTTTTGTTTGGTTGTTTGAATTTTTATTCCTGAATTGCAGGTGTTCTGTATACAAATTTTGGATGTAGTCCCTTTTCAGATACACGTATTGTGAATATTTTATTCCCATCTGTGACTTGTCTATTTATTTATTTTTTATGGCATCTTTTGATGAGCAGTAGTTTCAAATTTTTTATGAAGTCCACTTTAGCAGTTTTTTGTGTTACGGCTCATGTTTTCTTTGTGCTCTAGGAATCTTTACTTACCCAAAGGTTGTGAAGATAAGTCACCTTTATTTTCTTCTTGAAGCTTTTTAATTTGATCTTTCATGTTTAGATCTGTAATCCATCTTGAATTAATTTGTTTATAGTGTGAGGCGGGAAGAGAGGGCCTTTGTCTTCCACCTGGGTGCCCAGTACCATCTGTTGGAAAGACTGAATTGCTTTGGTGCCTTTGCTGAACCATTTACCTGTGTGTCTGTTCCTACACTCTTTTCCCCACTGGCCATTTGTCTCCTTTGACCAGTACACATTGTTTTGATTACTGAAGCTTTATAGTAAATCTTAGGCCAGGTAGAGTAAGTCCTCCAACTTTGTTTAGGTTCTGTACATTTCCGTATAAATTTTAAAAACAGCTTGCGAAGTTCTACCCAAAAGAAGCCTGCTGGGATTTGGATTGGGATTGTATCAGTTATATAGATGAGTTTGGAAAAACTGATATCTTAACAGTGTTTACTTTTCCAGTGCACAAACTTCATGGATCTTTCCATTTGTTTACATATTCTTTAGTTTCTCTCAGAGGTCTTTTGTGTGTTTTGCTTAATTTATCTCTAAGTATCTCGTGTTTCTAAGCTATTGTAAATGTTATTTTAAATTTTTTGATTTTCAGTGATTAGATTAGCTGGTAGTACATAGAAATACAAATGATTTTTGTAATTCAGGCTTGTGGATTCTTAGGAGGTTTGTCTACATGTTCAAACCAGTTTTGTTTCTTCTTTCTAATCTACATGCTTTTAATTTCTTTTTCTTGCCCTGTCACACTGGTTAAGACCTCCAGTACAATGCTGAATAGCAGCTGTGGGAGTGGGCATCCTCATCTGCTCTGATCTCAGAGGTGAAGTAGTCGGTCTTTTATCATTGCCAGGATGTACACTTAGGTTTTTTACAGATGCCTTTTATCAGGTTGGGGAAGTTTTCTTTTAATCTTGGTGTGCTGTGCTGAGGATTTAATTAAATCCTCAAAGGATGTTAAGTTTTGTCAAATGCTTTTTCCATGTCTGTGGGATGATTAAATTGTGCCTTCATTTGGTTAATATGATTAATTACATTGATTGACTTTTGCATATTAAACCAAATTTGTATTTTCAGGACAAACCCTGTTTGGTCATGATCAATGTCCTTTACATATATTGTTGTTAACATTTTATTTGTTAACATTTTGTTAAGATTTCTGCATCTATGTGTATGAGGAGTATTGGCTTATACCTTCAGTGTCCTTGTTTGATTTTTGTGTCAGTTGTGTACACTGGCCTTATGAAAAAGAGTTAGGGAGTTTCCCCTCCCCTTTTTTCTGGAGGAGTTTGTGTACCATCAGTATTGTTTCTTAGTTAAGTTTCGATATACTTTACCCAGTGAAGTCATCTGGGTCTTCATTTACAAAGTTTATAAATCGTGAATTCAGTTTTAATGAGTGTAAGGTGTGTTAGTCTGCTAGAATTTCCATAAAAACGCACCACAGACTGGGTGGCTTAGGCAATGAAAATTTAGTCTCTCACAGTTCCAAAGTCTGGAAGTCTGAGGTGAGGGTGTCGGCCGGCCTGGTGTCTCCTGAGGCCTCCCTCCTTGGCTTGCAAGTGCCACCTTCTCCCTGTGTCCTCAGATGGTGGCCCCTCTGTGTATGACCATGTCCTAATCTCCTCCTTTTATGAGGGCACCAGTCATTAGGCATAAGGAAACCTGGATTATGGCCACCTGAATGCCTCATTTTACCTTAATTACCTCCTTAAAGCCCAGTATCCAAATAGTCAGAATCTGAAGTTCTGGGGGTTAGGACTTCAACATACGAATTTGGGGAGGGATAACTAATTTAGCACATAGCATAAGGTTATTCAAATTTGTGTATGTAAGCTTGGTAAATTGTGTCAAGAAATCCATTTCATCTAAGCTGTCAAATTTTTTGTCATAGGGTGTTCATAATATTTGGTTATTATCCTTTCATTGTCTGAAGGGTCTGTATTGATGTTCCCTCTTTCATTCCTGATATTGGCAATTTGTGTTTTTGATCTCTCTCTGAATACAGGTTTTGTTAGCAGTTGGTCGTGACTCCTGTACGAGGAAAATAGGCTTGGAGAAGATTGGTGTCAAAATCAATGAGCAGTAAGTACACATGGGGTCATTGCATTATTGGTGCAGAAAGCAAGATCACCTCTTGGAAATTCTCATTGAATTACTAAGATGCAAAATTTTAATGCTTTCAGTTTATTTTAAAGTCAGTACTATGCCAGTTGTGCATTATCAATATTTTCATTAATCTATTAGTAACTATCGTGTGCCTTAAAGAGTTTATGCATTAAACAGTGCTTTTAAAAAATAAATTGTGGAAATGTATTCACCCACTCTGATTTAGAGTGAATTTTCATGTCCTTGGTCAGGCAAGGAGAAATATTTCAAAGCTCTCTGCGTGACTCGGGGGGAAATCTGGAGATATCCTTGGCGTCCAAACAGTGATCATGATTTCACCAACCAGAAAGGTGTTTCCTTTTGGAGCACCAGCAACACCTATTACTTGAAGCATTGGTCTTGTAGACAGTGGCATGAGGTGCATCAGTTCTGAAAGGGAGGACTTGGCCTCGGTGTATTTCCTCTTCTTCTCCTGGAATAGTGTTAGTCATCCAGCAGGATAGAGTTAGTCATCTGTTTCTTCCCTTTCCAAAATCTAATAGAAGTGGCAAAATACCAGTAAACGATGTGGAGCAGACCAACGTGCCCTATGTTTACGCTATTGGAGATATTCTGGAGGGTAAAATCGAGCTCACTCCTGTTGCCATACAGGCAGGCAAGCTGCTAGCTCGAAGACTTTTTGCAGGCCATTTGGCAAAGGTAAGTTTCTTACTGTTGTTTTTGAGATAATCTCTCAATCAAAATTATGATTAAGATAAATCACACAAATAACCCTTGTGTGCTTATTTTAGAAGTAAAGGATTCCTCACAGATCAGTTACTTGCAGTTGACTTAGTATTTACTAATGGTTTTCTGCAAACAGTCTCTGAGTGTTTGCTATGTGCAAGATGCTACTGTGGGTGACACACAAAGGCTTGGCACGGTGCCAGTGCCCAGGGACTTCCAAGTAGGTGGCAGTCATGAGTGGGACAAGTGGTGGCTAGTTCTAACAGATGGGGCTGGTGAAGGCATTCCAGGTGGACGGTCACACTGCCGTGGAGTGGGAGGGGCACCCTGCATGGATCGGGTGCTGGCCCTGGCTCAGTCCCTGTGGGGCATAGCCAGTCCTGGGGCAGGTGAGTAGCCTCTCAGGAGTTCCCAGCTGACGAAGGGTATGCTTTGCCCCATGGAGAGTGCTGTGGGTGAGTGGGGGTCTTGGTGGATGAGGGGTGACTGGGGCTGGGGCTCTGCCACATTGTTGGTGGAGGCCAGAAACACCATGCATTCTGTCCTGCAAAAAGGACTGTCCCGTCCACAGTACTTACAGCATTCTGGGGTGTGTGCACACAGAGCAATGGGTGACAGAGGACAGCAATCGGGAATGAGGCTGGAAAATTGATTAGATACCAGGTCATCAAAACTGTCATATTGCCATGAAGAATGGTGTGGCCTCTAGGCAGTGGGGACTGTTGGGTGCCTTTATTCCCTAGCTTTTTATTTAGAATGATGTCAAACCACAGAAAGGATAGTATCACCTATATTAACCTTTCACCCAGATACCCTGGTTATTAACATTTTGCCATTTTTGTTCTTTATCGTCTTTTCTGTATATGTATATGTAGAATGCGTGTACATTTTTTTGCTAAGCTTTTTGAAATAAGTGGCAGACATCAGTGATGTTTGCCCCTAAATACTTCAGCATGTATCACCTAAGAACAAAGATATTCACCTCCATAAGCACAATGCCACTGCAAAACAGAAATTCAACAGAAACATGGTGAATGTCCAGATTTCCTCAGTTGTCCAGGAAGCGTGTGAGTGCTTGTGTGGTTTGCCTCTTCTAACTTTTAAGATCTGATAAAAAACCCCTGCCTCTATTTACCTGTTGGTGTTTTACTTTTCATGGTTTTGTCTGAGTTGAATCTGGGCTACTTCTGTAGAGTACCCCCCAGTCTGAATTTCTAATTGTCTCTGCGTGATGAGGTTTAGGAGACACGTTTGGGACATGTGTTCTTCAGAAGGGATGCTGGGCGCTGTTTACATCATCCCCCGGGTGCCTCATAAGGTTGCAGGTGAAGACCTTGTGGATTCATGGGGGCACTGGTGGATGAGGGGCAGTGAGGGCATGGTTCTGCTTACTTTAGTGGTGGGGCCAGGAGGGCTGAACGCACAGAGCAGTGTCCCATCCTCAGTGGAGCAGCATTTTGAGGTGAAGGAAGTGGAGCAGTTGCCTGCTGCTTTAAGTGGTTCAGCATATGGTCATGGGGCCGAGAGAGCGGAAGACAGCAGTTTGTCAGGGAATGAGGAGAGAGAGGTTAAAGTACAGGACCGAAGGGAGGCAACTGGCTGGGCAAGATGGAGTCAGGGCCAGGTAGGAGGCAGTCTAGGGTGTGGAGAAGGTGTCTAGGTGAAAGGGAAGAAAGGTGAGGAATTTCCTGTTGATTTTTCTTAATTGGTGTGAAACAGCACAGAGGCATCTGTTGAGAAAGAGGCTCCCCTGCAGACCACTAGGTAAGGGTCAGCTGCTAGCTGTAAATGGGCTGATGAGAGGGAGAACATTGGTGAGATAGAGCGAAGTCAAAAAATACTAAGGCAGTCTGTGTGGTTATATGCTTTTCTCTAGCTGCGCTGGAAAAAAGAAAAATGCTTGGCTTGTTCTTGCTGTGCAGGGTAGCAGACAAAGTGGTACCAAAGCGCATGAGTTAGGAATCTCAGTTGATGCACATTGTACACAAATCATCTCGTTATTGAAGAGGTTTTTTGGTGGTGCTCTGATTTGTTTTTCTGGCTAGCAAAGAATAGAAACTCAAAGTGGGCAGATGGGGGGAGTTTCTCATAAGGATTACACTGATCAGTAAGTGGAACCACAAGGTGACTTAGAACAAGCCCTGTGCTGGGCGGGGCGGGGCCTCCCTGCAGCCAAGCCAGGACTGCTCTGGGGCCTGGCTGGGCTGGGGGAGGGTTCACTGAGAGCTCTTCCCTTAGCCTGCCTTGGCTGCAACTCTGCAGGTACACCTGGGGGAGTCTCCCTTTGTGTCTAGTTCGTTTTTCTGCAAAAGAAAGAATTTGATGGACACAGCTCACCTTTTTCTGCCTGGATTTCTGGCTAGCTTACCTATTAGCATTGTTTGGGTTACATGTCACCCCTGACCTCATCACCTGTGACCTGTTGGCAGTGTAGCCCTTGAGGGGCTGTGGAGGGGCAGGCCTGGTGGCCTCCCTCTCTGGCTGTACCCTCCACGCCTTCTCAGTTCCCGCACACCAGTTTCTCCACACAGTTTTAGTGACACTCCCGCCAAGGCATTCCACTCCCTCTCTGCACACTCACACTGCTGTATCTGTGCTCCGGGCCAGGAGCTGCTTGTGCTTGTGCTCGTGCTCAGCTCCCCGCGGTAGACGCCTGCAGCTGCTGGTAGCCAGCACGTGGTGCAGACTCTGTGGTCTCCCATTCCTGCGCTGCTAAGACTCTGCAGGGTCCCACCAGCACCATGGGACTTGGGCAGTCCCGCCTCCGCCCGCCCCCACTGTGGTGCACACATGTCATCTCTCCTGGATGGGCCCGGGTGGCCACACAGCCCCCACTGCCGAGCCCTGCTTTGCTCATCTCTCAGGTGCTCAATTCCACGAACTGGCCAAGGGTGGTCTCAGCTGCCCGTGAAATAGTGTGATTTTCATTTCCTTGGTGGAAGTGCTCCAGGAGAGCAGGGTTCAGAATTGTGGGCATGGAAAGAAAACATTTTAGAGTGTCTGTAGAAGCCACAGAGTGCGCTGCTCCACCTCTACCACTTGGTTTTCGGACCAGAAGTCAGATTAGGACCTGGGAGAGCCAGCGGGTTCACTGGTCCTTGGCCGGTACGTGGTCTCTGTCCCAAGCTGGGCTCACCGCACCTCCGTCAGCGTGACTCAGAGTGCCCTGGCACGGTGATGTGCAGGGAGCAGTGAACGGACCAGACTGACTTATTTGACGATTCTAAATGTATGTGATGTAGATCTTTGATGTAAAAAGTGTCACAAAATAAGAGGATGTCCTTTGTTTATCTTTTAGTGTGATTATAGTAGTGTTCCAACTACAGTGTTTACTCCTTTGGAATATGGCTGCTGTGGATTATCTGAAGAGAAAGCTATTGAAATGTATCAAAAAGAGAATCTAGAGGTAAGATTGTTTTACTGTTTTCTTTTTAAGAATTCTCTTTTTATCCACCACTTGATTGACAGACACTTTCTGGTTTTTTTGCAAGTTACTATAATGGTTGTGTTATAGGAAATTATAGTCCTATTTTAGGAAAATTAGAAATTAAATACTCAATCCTGTTTCTCTAGCAACCAAAAGTAATAATGTAGTTGGGGAAAGAGGATATATAATGTGTGTATTAGGACTTTCAAATTAGAAGTAATAAACATCTACTTAATTGCGTGTGTCCAAAGAAGCACAAGCTACTGTAAGATGTCTGGGAATGCAGAGCTGTATCAAGGCTTAGAAAGGGATAAGAGCCAGGAATTGGAAGACCAGCCCAGCTTTTGCTTCTACTTGCTTGGGTTCACGTCTGTGTTCGTGTGTGTGTGTAGTTCTGTGTCTGCAGGCACTTTACTTGTTTCTGGGACGCACTTAGCAGCCAAAATACGGCCTTTCTTCTACTTAGCAGATAAAATGCGAGTTTATCTGATAGTTCTGATCTAGAAGGAACTGACTTACTCACTGTTTCTCAGTCTCAATTCCAAATGATGGGTGAGGATGTTTGATTGGTCCTAGCAGGGCAGCCCTGGCCATCCGGCATGGTGGCAGCCAAGACGACATTGCCTGGATACGGTTCTGGGGGACCGCCCTGTTGATGGGCTTGAGGTGGGGGCGGTAGGCACTCACCAGAGCTGTCGGTCTACAGTGGGCCGCCAGACTCCTGAGAAGGTGTCCTCCACACACGTTTATTTCCTCCTCCCCTTCAGCCCCGGCTCGTCCAATCGTAGCAAGCTTATAAATATTTTCTCATATTGTATTTTGGTGGTTGGTTCGAGCAGCCTTTTTCTGTACACTCTCCCAACATAGCAGGGCTAGAGAACGTAAAAAGACTTGGAGGAGTATTACCACTTGAGGCTTTAAGCAAAAGATGATTGAAATCTCCTTCCCTTTCCTTGAAGGTATTTTAATTTATTGCTGGGAATTCCTTTAAAACATAGCACTGATATTCCCTTGTTAAATGGCCCAGTGACTGAAACCCCTTTTTACATGTCTATTATTGGGAAAATACCTGATTAAAACTTTATAACGTTATCTTAGATAGTTGCTGTCAATGAGCAATGTGTGTTTTAGAGGATGTTACTTGATCAGTGTTTATAATAAACTCCTTGTAATAACCAACCATCGTTTTTACAGTGATGAACTTTTACTTGGGTCTTTGAAAAATGATGGTAACAATTAAGGATTTGACACTTAATTCTAAAATTTAAAAATTAACGAGGGGAAGAATGTAGAAGGCCATACCCCAGATAGATGACTATCTTTATAGGAAAAAGTCCCCTAAATTTGTGGGTTTACTGTAAGGGCTGTTTCCTAAGGTTCATTGGAGACCAATGCACCTATTTTATGCATTTATTTAATTTTTACATTTGACATGACTGAAAATTTTTCGATTAGTATCTTTTAAAGTCCCTACTTTAAAGAAATTTGGAAGGGAAACCTCTCAAATATGCAGTACTTTTTTTAAGAGAGGAAAATGAAGGTGAAAAGAAAATGAAGGTAAAAAATATAAGGTGGTGTTCAAACAACAGTTAATTTGGTGGCTCACAAAATTCGTGCCATAAAGTCCTATAGACTTGCTTTAGTATTAAGCTAAAATTTTAACTCTTTAAGTTTCTTACTATCTCACTAGAGAGGGGTTGAAAGACATTTCAAGTTCTTCTAAAAGGAAGATGGAGATACAGTGAATAATATTCTTAAAATATCCTTTTAGTAAATACAATAATGGGTTTTATTTATTTATTATTTTCCTGCTGACTATTTTTTTATGTTTTTTTTTATTTTGCTATTATTAATGTACAATTACATGAGCAACATTATGGTTACTAGACTCCCCCTATTATCAAGTACCCTGTCCATCAGCGTAGCAAGATCCTATAGAATCACGACTTGTCTTCTCCATGTTATACTGCCTTCACCGTATCCCCCCCTCGCTAAATTATGTGTGCTCATCGCAATACCCTTCTTCCCCCTTTTGCCTCCCTTCCCATCCATCCTCTACAGTCCCTTTCCCTTTGGTAACTGTTAGTCCATTCCTGGGTTCTGTGAGTCTGCTGCTGTTTTATTCCTTCAGTTTTTCTTTGTTCTTATACTCCACAGTTGAGTGAAATCATTTGATGCTTGTCTTTTTTGACTTGGCTTATTTCACTGAGCATAATACCCTCTAGCTCCATCCATGTTGTTGCAAATGGTAGGATTTGTTTTCTTCTTATGGCTGAATAATATTCCATTGTGTATATGTACCACATCTTCTTTATCCATTCATCTACTGATGGACACTTAGGTTGCTTCCATTTCTTGGCTATTGTAAATAGTGCTGCAATAAACATAGGGGTGCTTATGTCTTTTTCAAACTGGGCTGCTGCATTCTTAGGGTAAATTCCTAGGAGTGGAATTCCTGGGTCAAATGCTATTTCTATTTTGAGTTTTTTGAGGAACCTCCATACTGCTTTACACAATGGTTGAAGTAGTTTACATTCCTACCCGCAGTGTAGGAGGGTTCCCCTTTCTCCACATCCTTGCCAGCATTTGTTGTTTGTCTTTTGGATGTTGCCATCTTAACAGATGTGAGGTGATATCTCATTGTGGTTTTAATTTACATTTCTCTGATAAGCGATGTGGAGCATCTTTTCATGTGCCTGTTGGCCATCTGAATTTCTTCTTTGGAGAAGTTTCTGTTCAGCTCTTCTGCCCATTTTTTAATTGGCTTCTTTGCTTTTTGTTTGTTAAGGTGTATGTGCTCTTTATATATTTTGGGTGTCAACCCCTTATCAGATATGTCATTTATGAATATATTCTCCCATACTGTAGGATGTCTTTTTGTTCTACTGATGGTGTTCCTTTGCTGTACAGAAGCTTTTTAGTTTCATATAGTCCAACTTGTTCATTTTTGCTTTTGTTTCCCTTGTCTGGGGAGATAAGTTCATGAAGAAGTTGCTCATATTTATCTCCAGGAGGTGTTTGCCTATGTTTTTTTCCTAAGAGTTTATGGTTTCATGACTTCATTCAGGTCTTTGATCCATTTTGAGTTTACTTTTGTGTATGGGGTTAGACAATAATCCAGTTTCATTTCATTCCCTTACATGTAGCTGTCCACTTTTTCCAACACCAGCTGTTGAAGAGGTTGTCATTTCCCCATTGTATATCCACGGCTCCTTTATCGTATATTGACCATATATACTTGGGTTTATATCTGGGCTCTCTAGTCTGCTCCATTGGTCTGTGGGTCTATTCTTGTGCCAGTACCAAATTGTCTTGATTATTGTGGCTTAGTAGAAAAGCTTGAAGTTGGGGAGTGTAATCCCTCCAGCTTTATTCTTCCTTCTCAGGATTACTTTGGCTATTTGGGATCTTTTGTGGTTCCATTTGAATTTTAGAACTATTTTCTCTAGTTCGTTGAAGAATGCTGTTGGTATTTTGATAGGGATTGCATTGAATCTGTAGATTGCTTTAGGCAGGATGGCCATTTTGACAATGTTAATTCTTCCTATCCATGAACACATTTATTGGTATCTTCTTTAATTTATCTCATGAGTGTCTTATAGTCTTCAGAGTATAAGTCTTTCACTTTCTTGGTTAGATTTATTCCTAGGTATTTTATTCTTTTTGATGCAACTGTGAATGGAATTGTTTTCCTGATTTCTCTTTCTGCTAGTTCATCATTAGTGTATAGGAATGCAACATATTTCTGTGTATTAATTTTGTATCCCACAACTTTGCTGAATTCAGATATTAGATCTAGTAGTTTTGGGGTGGATTCTTTAGGGTTTTTTAATGTACACTATCATGTCATCTGGAAACAGGGACAATTTGACTTCTTCATTACCAATCTGGATGCCTTTTATTTCTTTGTGTTTTATGACTGCCGTGACTAGGACCTCCAGAACTATGTTGAATAAAAGTGGGGAGACTGGACGTCCTTGTCGTGTTCCTGATATTAAAGGAAAAGCTTTCTGCTTCTCGCTGTTAAGTATACTGTTGGCTGTGGGTTTCTCATATATGGTCTTTATTATGTTGAGGTACTTGCCCTCTATACCCATTTTGTTGAGAGTTTTTATCATGAATGGATGTTGAATTTGGTCAAATGCTTTTTCAGCATCTTTGGAGATGATCCTGTGGTTTTTGTCCTTCTTTTTGTTGATGTAGTGGATGATGTTGATGGATTTTCGAATGTTGTACCATCCTTGCATCCCTGGGATGAATCCTACTTGATCATGATGGATGATCTTTTTGATGTACTTTTGAATTCGGTTTGCTAATATTTTGTTGAGTATTTTTGCATCTATGTTCATAGGAGATATTGGTCTGTAATTTTCTTTTTTTGTGGTGTCTTTGCCTGGTTTTGGTATTAGAGTGATGTTGGCCTCGTAGAATGAGTTTCAGAGTATTCCCTCTTCTTGTACTCTTTGGAATACTTTAAGGAGGATGGGCATTAGGTCTTCACTAAATTTCAGCAGTAGAACCATCTGGACCAGAACTTTTGTTCTTAGGTAGTTTTTTGATTACGAATTCAATTTCTTTGCTGGTAATTGGTCAATTCAGATTTTCTGTTTCTTCCTGGGTCAGCCTAGAAAGGTTGTATTTTTCTACAAAGTTTTCCATTTTTTCTAGGTTAACCAGTTTGTTAGCATATAATTTTTCATAATATTCTCTCATAATTCCTTGTATTTCTGTGGTGTCCGTAGTGATTTTTCCTTTCTCATTTCTGATTCTGTTTATGTGTGTAGATTCTCTTTTTTTCTTGATAAGTCTGGGTAGGGTTTATTTATTTTCTTTATTTTCTCAACAACTCCTGCTTTCATTGATTCTTTCTATTGTTTTGTTC
This sequence comes from Phataginus tricuspis, assembly GCA_029783875.1. NCBI lineage: Eukaryota > Metazoa > Chordata > Mammalia > Pholidota > Manidae > Phataginus > Phataginus tricuspis. The sequence continues at coordinate 74,008,103 of JAQQAC010002837.1, read as the reverse complement.
TTCTCAATTTTATTTATTTCTGCTTTAATCTTTATTATGTCCCTCTTTCTACTGACTTTGGGCCTCATTTGTTCTTCCTTTTCTAGTTTCATTAATTGCAAATTTAGACTGTTTGTTTGGGATTGTTCTTCTGTTCTGAGGTAGGCCTGTATTGCAATATATTTCCCTCTTAGCACGCCCTTCACTTGTGTCCCACAAATTTTCGTTGTTGAATTATTGTTGTCATTTTTCTCCCTATATTGCTTGATCCATGTTTTTATTTGGTCATTGATCCATTGATTATTTAGGACCATGTTATTAAGTCTCCATGTGTTTGTGAGCTTTTTCATTTTCTTTGAGTATTTTATTTCTAGTTTCATACCTTTGTGATCTCAGAAGCTGTTTGGTACAATTTCAATCTTTTTGAATTTACTGAGGCTCTTTTTGTGGCCTAGTATATGATCTATTCTTGAAAATATGCCATGTGCACTTGAGAAGAATGTGTATCCTGTTGCTTTTGGATGGAGTGTTCTGTAGATGTCCGTTAGGTCCATCTGTTCTAATACGTTGTTCAGTGTCTCTGTCTCTTTATTTATTTTCTGTCTGGTTGATCTGTCCTTTGGAGTTAGTGGTGTGTTGCAGTCTCCCAAAATGAATGCATTGCATTCTATTTCTACCTTTAATTCTGTTAGTATTTGTTTCACATATGCAGGTGATCTGTGTTGGGTGCATAGATATTTACAATAGATATATCCTCTTGTTGGACTGACCCCTTTATCATTATGTAAAGTCCTTGTTTGTCTCTTGTTACTTTCCTTGTTTTGAAGTCTATTTTGTCTGATACAAGTACCGCAACTCCTGCTTTTATCTCCCTATTTGTTGCATGAAATATCTTTTTCCATCCCTTTACTTTCAGTCTGTGTATGTCTTTGGGTTTGAAGTGAGTCGCTTGCAGGCAGCACATAGATGGATCTTGTTTTTTTATCCATTCAGTGACTGTATGTCTTTTGCTTGGTGCATTCAGACCATTTACATTTAGGGTGCTTATCAACAGGTATGTACTTATTGCCATTGCAGGATTTAGATTCGTGGTTACCAAAGTTTCAAGGGTAATTCCCTTACTATCTAACAGTCTAATTTAACTCACTTCGTATGCTATTAGAAACACAATCTAAAGATTTTTTTTTTTCCTCTTTTTTCTTTCACCTCCATTCTCTGTATGTTATGAATCATATTCTGTACTGTTTGTCTATCCCTTGGGTGACATCTGTTTAGCCTTAGGAATACTTCTATCCGTAGGAGTCCCTCTAAAATGCACTGTAGAGGTGGTTTTCAGGAGGTAAATTCTCTCAGCTGTTGCTTATCTGAAAATTGTTTAATCCCTCCTTCAAATTTAAGTGATAACCTTGCCGGGTAATGTGTTCTTGGTTCAACGCCCTTCAGCTTCATTGCATTAAATATATCATGTCACTCCCTTCTGGCCTGTAAGGTTTCTTTCTGTCGAGAAATCTGATGATAGCCTGATGGGTTTTCCTTTGTACGTGATATTTTCTCTCTCCAGCTGCTTTTAAAAGTCTGTCCTTATCCTTGATCCTTGCTATTTTAATTATTATATGTCTTGATATTGTCTTCCTTGAGTCCCTTGTGTTGGGAGATCTGTGCACCTCCATGGCTTGAGAGACTATCTACTTCCCCAGATTGGGGAAATTTTCAGCAATTAACCTCCTCAATGACACTTTCTATCCCTTTTTCACTCTCTTCTTCTTCTGGTACCCCTATTATGCAATTATTGTACCATTTGGATTGGCCACACGGTTCTCTCAATATTCTTTCATTCTTGGAGATCCTTTTTTCTCTCTGTGCCTCAGCTTCTTTATACTCCTCTTCCCTAATTTCGGTTCCATTTACCATCTCTTCTACTACATCTAATCTGCTTTTAAATCCCTCCATTGTATGTTTCATTTCAGACATGGAATTTCTTAATGATTGAATCTCCGTCTTAAATTCGTTCCTGAGCTCTTGAATATTTTTCTGTACCTCCATAAGGATGTTTATGATTTTTATTTTGAACTCTCTTTCAGGAAAATTGGTGAGTTCATTTTCATTTGGGCCTTTTTCTCGGGATTGTGAGACATTGGTCTGAACTATGTTCTTTTTACGTTTCATATTTCTGTGTGGTGCCCTCTAGTGCCCAGAAGCTCCAGTCTCTGGAGCTGCTCAGCCCCTAAGGTGAGGTTGGGGGTTGTAGGGGTGTGGAGCTGGTGCCTGGGCAGAGGAAAGATCTGTTTCCTGAATCCCGTCTGCTGTGCCTGTCTCCCATATCAGAGCCAGTGTGCCAAGCACACAGGTGTAAGCCTCTCTTCTTTGTGTCTCTAGCTATTGTAGGCAGGGCCGCCCCCTGACTGGCCTGATGCCAGTGCAGGGACTGCCAGTTTTTGAGCTGGTGCTGTCATGCCAGGAGAAAGGCGCTGCAGGCTGTGAATCACTGTGGGGGGCCTCAGAACTGAGTAGCCAGCCAGGAGGGTGGAGTGCCTAAATCTCTTCAATGTTCCCATTCTGCTGGCCAGAGCCCACCCAGACAATCTCCCCCTATCCCTTCCCCTTTGCAGCAAGCTCCATGTAATCCCCGCCCCTTCAGCAGCACTCTTGCTGCTAGGAAGGCTGTCATACCGCCTGCCTTTCTTTTGTCCGAGAGCGGCCAGGTGTGGATCCTGTCCTCCATAAACATCGATATCTTTCTCTCAACCAGTCCACCTGTCCCAGCTCCCCATCCTCCAGAGCATCACACAGTGTAGGTTTGTGCTTGCAAAGCAGACCTCCAGGGGTGGGTGTTCAGTAGTTCTAGGTTTCCACCCCCTCTCTGCTCTGTTTCTCTTTCTCCCTCCATTGAGCTGGGGTGGGGGAAGGGCTCGAGTCCCACCGGATCAAGGCTTTTTTATACGTTACCCTGTTTCGTGAGGTCTGTATGCAGTCTGGTGCAGCCTTCTTTCCTGTTGCTGTTTTAGGGTTAGTTGTATTAACTATATTTTCACACCATCTGTGGTTTTGGGTGGAATTCTCTGTCTCACCTCTCATGCCGCCATTTTGAATCTACATCACAGTAATGGGTTTTATAGAACTGTTTCCTTCCAGTCCAGAAGTGCCGTCCCATGGCATAATGCGAAAGCACAGTGTAATAGAAAAGTAATTCCTGAAGGGGCTAAAACAGGACCATACTATGTGGTGGTCTTTGGGGCTGGCTTAATACAAAATTTTAGAGTATCTAGAACCAAATTTTTAACCTGTTTTAATATGAGAATCTAATGAACTCTTTGGTTTCCAGGGGAAAAAACTCTATGTAAGTGCTGACATGCCTGTGAGTCATTTGAACTCCTCCCTCTTGGTCTCCATCAGTAGTCCATTCACCAGGAAGTACCTATCAGTTTTACCTTCAGCGTGTGTCTTTTATGTATCAACTTCATTTCTTCCTTCACCAAACCATTCCAAACCACCATTATCTTGCCTACATTACTGCTATTAGCCTTCCTTCGGGTCTCCCTGCCAGAGATCTTTTAGAGTTCTGAATCAGTTATGCCATTTCCCAGATTAAGGCTTTTTAATTATTTGCCAGTGCTCAACAAATACAATCTGAACTCCTTACTGTTTATGATAAGAGGCATTATGTTCTCACGTTGTTCATGCTACTCTTTGTCCTGCTTATAATGGTCCAGTCACATAGGTCTACTATTTGTTCAAAAGACATGTCATGTTGTTTCCTGTGGCACAATCTCCAGGCTTCTGGTTTCCTTTGCTTATTACTATGATATGTGAAAAAGCCAGGCTATCACACCTGCCAACACTAGGGAATTTATTACCCAAAGGAGACAGAAACAAAGAAATGGTGTGTTCTTCCACCAGTGTAGTAGTTCCATACCTGATACTGTCAGGAGAAGAAACAGAGAGGTTCAGGAGAGAGATGTCAGGATCTACTGAGTAAAAAATCCCAGACTTTCTTGAGAATACCTATTACATGGAAGTAGGGAGCAGGAGCGTAACACTGTGCACTGATTGTTAAGGTCACATTGAGACTCCAAGCCACTTTATCCCTAAACAAAAGGTATCTTTTAAAATCAAAAGAAGCAACTACACAAAAAACTTTCGGGAAGATAGCGACGTGAGCAGGGCACAGAAATCTCCTCACAACATTATATTTATCCACGAAAACACAGCAAATACAACTATTCCTAAAAGAGAGATCAGAATACACAGGAAATCGCACAGCGTGCAGCGACACCTGAGAGGACTCGGCACCCAGCGAGACTGGTAAGATACGGAGCCGCGACCCAGCAGAACCTGAGCACTCCCTCAACCCAGCGCACCGGCGGGAGGAGAGGATTCAGAGCCAGGAGGGATGGAAGTACAGGCCCACGAAATAACCAGCCCCGGTGATCTACGCTGGGAGCACCGACACACAGTGCATGGTGTAGCAGAGATAGGAGAGACAGAGGGGGCAGGGTCTGAGTGGGGAATGCACCAGGTTGCTTGCAGCCTGCTCCGGGAAGGAAAAAAAAAAGAAGAAAAGCGCCCGCTTTTTTCAGCGGTCTTAAAGAGACAGGAGCCCATCGGAGGACCGGATTGCCGCAGCACACTCAGCCCAGCAAGCTGGGAGTCCTGGGGAGCTTCGGACCCCTTAGCTGGCGACTGGGAAAGGGTGGCAGCACTTAGACTTCCCACAGAGATCAACAGCCTCCCATTCGTTCCCACGCCGGCCAGAGCTATAAAGGACCCTGCGGAGCGGCGTGGCCATGGCTCTGGAATAGTGGAGCAACACCACCACCTACAGCATCCCCACAGCATCCACTCCTGGTGGGCCTTTTTTTT
>JAQQAC010002837.1:73965830-73998264 GCA_029783875.1 Phataginus tricuspis | reverse complement strand
TATTGCACATGTAATTGTAGATTAATTATACCAAAATAAATTATAAAAAATAAAATAAAATCAAACGAAGCATATGACTAAAAATAAATTAATTACATTTTAATGTAGAAAATAAAAGACAAAGAAGACCCTAGACTGGATTGAGAAAGATCATCCAACATAAATAAAATTTATACCCCTTCTTGGAAAACCAAACAAATGGTACAGAAATAGTGTTCAGTAATATGGTAGAAGAGAATATCCCTATTACTAAAGAAGAATTGAATCTGAAGATTGAAATAGCATACCATTTTCTAGGAGAAACTGATGGACAGTTACTGACACAAATATGTCCTAGTTAAGCTGGTCATCCACAAGGGAAAAGAATCAGCCTGGCTTTAGGTGCTACCATAGTGATATTCCGTAGCAAAGTCAATAGAGTGATTGATGGCTAAGCTTTGAGGGAAAGCGATGGCATTTAAAAAACAAACTCTTGCAGATTCAAGATGGCGGTGTGAGAGGTGAGACAGAGAATTCCTCCCAAAACCACATCACAGATAGTGCGAAAATATAGTTAATACAACTAACCCTAAAACAGCAACAGGAAAGAAGGCTGCAGCAGACTGCATACAGACCTGGTGAACAGAGCAGACCTCATGAAAGCAGGAGTGATGTGATGGCAAATGGTGAGGCAGGGAGCTGCAGGGATCCTTCCTCTACTGGGGCAACATTTAATTGTAGGAAGTGTTTGAAGCATTCTTCTGGAATTCTGGAGTTCAGTTGCTTACTTTTAGTGTCTAGAGTAGAGCTCGATGAAGAGGCTGGGAAATGTCTGTGAATTTCTGTGTTTCCAGTAGTGACTAGTATCCCGCATCCCAGCGCACTGTGGCAGGCATGCGGACAGCAGCCCGTGTTCCTGGTGCCGCTTCCTGGTGCCATAGTGGCACTAAGGACACTTGCCTCCAAAGATTGAGGCTGTGTTTTGTTTCTGATCACTGCTGTCATTGCTGAGTGGCTGACACAGAGGCTGACCACTGTTTCCACCTCTGCAAGCTGAAGTGTCCTCCCTGCTACAATGGGATTTCAAGAGACAGCACTCTCCCCCTATTTTGGGAGTCAGACATTTAAGGAAATTTTTATCAGGCCACTGGCTGACTGCAGCGACATTGGGGAGGAAAGGACAGCAGTGCCACACAACAAAGAACACACTCCATGTATAAGCAGTTTGGAAAAGTAAGAAATGGGTGACTCCAGTCTTCAACATGCAGAAATCCAGCAAATCTCTGAAATGTGGGAATAAGTAATTTCCAGGGTTAACACATTATAATACTCAGAGTGTCCAGGCTCAGGGAAAAAACAAAAAAAACCCAAAGCATATGTATTGGTTTGCTAGGCTTGCTGTGACAAAGTACCACAAACTGGGGCTTATGCCAGAGAATCTTTTTGACTCAGTTGTAGGAGCTAGAAGTCTTGAGATCAAGGTGTCAACCGGGCTGTTTCTTCTTGATTTCTGTGAGGGAGAATCTATGCCATCCCTCTCTCCTAGCCTCCAGCAGTTTGTTAGCAGTCTTTTTCATTCCTTGACTTGTAGATCTCCACATGGCATTCTCTGTGTGTGTGTGTCTGCATCCACAATTTCCCCTTTTTATAAGGACACCAGTTACATTGGGTCAGGGACCACCCTACTCTAGTATGCTCACATCTAAACTAATTACATATGCAATGACCCTAAGTCCAAATAAGATCACATACTAAGATCCTGAGGTCTAGGACTTCAACATATGAATTTTGGGAGCACACTGTTCCACTCACAGCAACATACAAACAGGAAAGTATGTCCCGTTCACAGGAAGAGAATTTGACAGAAACTCAGACATTGTAATTACTAGTCAAAGACATTGAGTCATCTGTTAAATTAATGTTAAATATGTCCAGTGAGCTGAGGAAAACTGTGGACAAGAGCTAAAGTCATGGAAACAATGAACAAAATATGAATATTAATAAAGAGGTAAAAATTTTGGAAAGGAACCAAACCAAAATCCTGAAAAGCACAGTAACTGAATTGAAATACTCACTAAAGTGGTCCATATTTGAGTATATTTGTGTAGGGAGAAGAAAGCATCCGACAACTAGAAAACAAGACAATTGAAACTACCCAGTTTGATGAGCAGGAAGAAAAAAGAATGAAGAAAAATGAAGAGATTCTCCGAGACCTGTGGGATACCATAAACCATACCATACCACCATGAATCCTAGAAGAGGAAAAAGAATGAGGGAATGAGGCAGACAAAGATATTTGAAGAAATAATGACAAAACTTTTAGATTTGATGAAATACATGAGCCTCCGTACCTAGCAGCTCAGGGCCAACCCAGCAGGGTAAGCAGATCCACAGACATATACTATACTCACATTGTTCAAACCCAGAGGAAAAGAGCTAATTTTGAAAGCTGCAGGAGAGAAGTGGCTCATCTTATGAAGTGACCTTCAGTAAGATAAACAGCTGATTTTTCATTAGAAACTATGGGGGTCAGAAGGAAGGAAGATGATATATTTAAAGTCCAGGAAGAAAAAAAAACTTGTCAACCAAGAATTCTATATATGGCAAAGGTATCCTTCAGAAGTGAAGGAGATGAAGACGTTTCCAGGAAAACGAAAGCTGAGTGAATTCATTAGTAGTTTGGCCTCAAAGAAATTCTGAAAGGACTCCTTCAGGCAGAAGGGAAAGAACACTAGGTATAACTGGAGGCTGTAAGAAAACCAGAGAATATGAGTAAAGGTAACTTCTTTGGTATGTATAGTGACTGCTAGTAATGTACTTTTGGTTTAGTTTATAACTTCTCCCTTTTGCCCATATGATTTAAAGAGCAAATGCATTAACCAGTAATTATTTAAGGTAACATACATTGTATAAAATGTGATCTGTGACAATAATATAAAAGAGGGGGATGGAGATGTATAGAAGCAGAGTGTTTATGTGCTATTGAAACTAAGCCAGTGTTATTTAAACAAAATTATTATAAATTTAAAATGTTAATTGTAATCCCCAGGGTAACCACTATGAAAATAACTTAAAAAATATACAGAAAAGGAAAGAAGGGAAACAAAATAGTACATACACACACAAAGAAAACCTAAATGCAAAAAGCAGTAAAGAAACAAATCCTACCATTTGCAACAACATGGATGGAGGTAAAGGGTATTATGCTCAGTGAAGTAAGTCAGGCGGAGAAGGACAAATACCAAATGAATTCCCTCATTTGTGGAGTATAACAACGAAGTAAAACTGAAGGAATAAAATAGCAGCAGACTCACAGACTCCAAGAAGGGACTAGCGGTTACCAAAGGGGAGGGGTGGGGAGGGCATGTGGGGAGGGAGGAAGAAGGGGATTGTGGGGTATCATGATTGGTGCACATGGTGTGTGTGGGGTCACGGGGAAGACAGTGTTGCTCAGAGAAGACAAATAGGGACTCTGTGGCATCTCACTACACTGATGGACAGTGACTGCAATGGGGCATTGGGGGACTCGATAATAAGGTGAAGGTAATAATCACATTTTCTTGTGAAAACTTCATAAGAGTGTATATCAATGATACCTTAACAAAAAGAAAAACAGTAATAGAGGAATTAAGGAGCAAGAATCTTATAAAACTTACAGAAAACATAAATGCAAAAGTAAATCCTCCTTCATCAGTAATCATATTAGAAATAAATGGATTAAACTCTCCAGAGTTTGTCAGATTTCATTTTAAAAAATAGGATCCATCTGTATGTCATTTAAAGAGACTCACTGTAGATAAAGGGTAAAAAAAGATGTTCTATGTAAATAATAACAGAGTTGAGGTGGCTATATAGTATTGTCAGACAATAGAATTTAAATTTAGAAAGGTTATAGTAAAGAAGTAAGAACATTATTTATTGATGTAAAAAGTCAATTCAGCAAGAAGATACAATAATTGTAAACATATAGATCCAAGAAATATATGAGGAAAAACTGCCAGAACTGAAAAGAGAAACAGGTCTACAGTAATAGTTGGAGACTTTAAAATACCCTGCCTTCAGTAGTGGATAAAACAACCAGACAGGTTAAGGAGTTGGACTACTTGGACCCCACTGTAAACCGGAAGGACCTAGCAGATGTGCAGAACAGCGCACTCCAGAGCAGCAGGACAGGCATTCTTCCCAAGGGCACACGGGACATTCTCCAGGATAAGCCAGACTTTAGACCACAAGACAAGTCTTAATAAATTAAAAAAGAATCATACAAAGCGTCTTTTCTGATCACAGTGGAATGAAACTAGAAACCATAACAGAAGGAAAACTTGAAACTCACACTAATATGTGGAAATTAGCACACTTTAAACAACAAAGAAGTCGAAGAAGAAAGTCATAAGAAATATTAGAAAATAACTTGAGACAAATTAAAGACAATGACAAAATATACCAAAACTTTCATGACATAGTGAAAGCAGTGTTGAGGGAAATTCATAGCTTAAACACATACATTAAAAACAAAAGAGTTCACATCAACCTAACAACATGACTTAAGGAACTAGAACCCCACAGCTAGCAGAAGGGAGGCAATAATAAAGGTGAGACTAGAGAGAATTAAAACAGAATAGAAAAACAATAAAGAAAATAAGTGCAACTAACAAAGAACTAAGTTCTTTGAAAAGATTAACAAAAATGACATATCTTAAGCTAGATTGACTAGCAAATAGAGGATTCAAATTTCTGAAATCATACATGAAGGTGGAGATGTGACTTCCAGTTTTAAAGAATGTAATCCTTTTTAGTTATAAAAGAATGAACAATTTTATGTAAGTTGGATAACCTAGGGAAATTGACCAATTCCTAGAAACACACAAACAGCCAAAACTAACTCATGAAGAAAAAGAAAATCTTTACAGACCTGTAACTAGTAAGAGATTGAATCAGTTTTGAATCAAATAACCCCCACAGACAAAAGGCCAGAACCAGATTGCTTCACCGGTGAACTCTATCAGAGTTAAAGAAGAATTACCACCTGTAATTCCTAACCTTTTCAAAAAATTGAAGAGGTGGAAACATTTTCTGACTTTCTATGAGGCTGGCACTACCTTTATAACATGGCAGATGAAGACGCTACAACAAAGGATTAGCAAACTGAATTCAACAGCATATGTGGGGAAGTTGGGGTTCCTATGGCCAGGATCCTCACTGAACTTAAACCACCTGATGATGTAACTGGCCTGTTGCTCGGCTACCGCTTCCACACCTTTAGGCAATAAGCTATTGTGCTATATAGAAAGCTCTGCCCTGTGCTCTGGGCAGAGGCAGAAACGCTAGTGCTCGACCTACCGCCAGGAGAACAAGCCGGGTAATAAACCCTTTCACCCCAAAGAACGTTTTGCTGTCAATTTCTTTGGTCACATTGAATCCATAGCGAACTTGCCCGGGGCTGAAACTCATTGGCAAGACAGCATATTAAGAGGATTTTGTATCACGACAGTGGTGTTTAGTCCCAGAGTGCAAGGATTACTCAACACAAGAAAATCAATGTAGTATAACATATTAATAGAATGAATTAAAAAAAAAACACTATGTCTCAATTGATGCAAGAAAAGCATTTGACAAAATTTAACACTTTTGTGATTAAAAAAGGAACACTGTGTAAACTAGAAATTAAGAGAACTTCCTTAACACGATAAAGACCGTATATGAGAAACATTTTCATTTTTAATTCTGGAGCCCATAAATCTGAGATCAAGGTGTTGGCAGAGTTGGTTCTTTCTAAGGCTGTGGGGAAGGATCTTTTCTGGCCCCTCTGCCTGGTGTCATTTCCCTGTGTCTTCACATCATTTTCCTATGTCTGTGTCTTAATTCCCTCTTCTTACAAGGACACCGTCATAGTGGATTAAGCCCACCCTAAAGACTTCATTTTAATTTAATTACCTCTTTAAAGACTCATCCAAATAGGTTGCATTCTGGAGCACTAGGAGTTAGGACTTTAATATATGAATTTTTTTGAGGGGTTGGTATGAATCAGGCCATAACAGAGCTAAATGAATTTAGCAAGTTTGCAAAACATGAAATCAATACACAAAAATCAGTTGTATTTTTATATACTTGCAATGAGCTATCCAAAAGGAAATTTAAACAGTTATATTTACAGCAGCATCAAAAAGAATACTTAGGCATAAATTTAACCAAGGAGGCTAAAGATCTGTATACTGAAACTTCTTAACATTGCTCAAAGAAATAAAATACGGCCTAAGTAATTGGAAAGACATTGTATGTTCATGGATTGGAGGACACTGTTGTTAAGATTTGAGATAAATTAGGGCTGGTACAGGGAAAAAGAAGTCTATGACAAAACAAAATACTCTTCAATTCCACAGAAAATTAAATGTTCAGTGGAGTAAAATAATCGTAGTTTGCTGTGTGACTCAGCAGTATATAATTTTTAAAAATTGCCTTATTGGGATATAAGCCATATACCATACACTTCATCACTTAAAGTATACAACAGTGTATTCACAGAGTTGGGCAGCCATCACCATAATCAATTTTAGGATATTTTCATCGTTCCAAAAAGAAGCCCTGTACCCATCAGCAGTCACTCCCTACTTTCTTCCATTGCTCTCACTCTTGGCTCCAGGCAAAGCACTAATCTACTTTAGTCTCTGTACATTTGCCTATTACTGCCACTTCAAACGAACAGATTCAATATGTAGTCTTTTGTGACTGGCTCCTTTTTAGCATAAGCTACAGGCTTACCTCGGAGATACTGTGAGTTTGGTTCCAGACCACTGCAATAAAGTGAATTTTGCGGTGAAACAAGTCAAATGGACTTTATGGTTTCCCAGTGCACATAAAAGTTCATTTATACTCTATTGTAGTCCGTTAAGTGTGCCGTGACATTGTTTAAAAAAACAGTGCCTACTCCTTAATTAAAAAATACTTCATTGCTAAAACATGATAACCCTCATCTGAGCTTGCAGTGAGTCGTAATCACTCATCACAGATCACCATAACAAATATGAAATAATGAGAAAGTTTGAAATATCGTGAGAATTACCACAATGTGACACAGGAACATGAAGTGAGCAAATGCTGTTGGAAGAATGGTGCTGATAGACTCGATGCAAGGTTGCTACAAACCTTCGATTTGTAAAAAATGTACTATCTCTGAGTAGCAGTAAAGCAAAGCACAATAAAATGAGGTGCTCCTGTAGTCTTCAAGATTTAGTCGTATTGTGATACACAGCAGTATTCCATTTCTTTTTATTGTTGTATGAAAGTCCATTAGGTGGATAATACCACATTGTATTTATCTTTTCATCAGCAGATAGATATGTTGATTTTTCTACTTTTTGGCAGTCATGAATAAACTGCTTTGAACACTCATGTACAAATTATTCTGTGGGCATAATATTATCATTTCTCTATACCTAAGAGTTGGCTAATGAGCTGTAGGATAACTTTTGTTTAACGTTTTGAAGAACCAGAAGGCTGTTTTCCAAGTGCTCCATTTCACATTCTTAGCAAAAATATATAACAGTTCCAATTTATCCACATCTTCGCCAACATTTGTTACTGTCTTTTTTGGTTGTAGTCATCTGTGGTGGGTTGGATGGTGACTTCCAAAAAGATGTCCACTGCCTATCCCCCAGAACCTGTGAATATGGCTTTATTTTGGGCAAACAGCTTTTGCAGGTAGAATTAAGAGTCTTGACATGAGATCATCCTGGATTTCTTGGGTGGGCCCTAAATCCACTGACAAATATCCTTAGAAGAGACAAGAGGAGGCCACGTGAAGATGGAAGCAGAGACTGGAGTTACGCACTCAAGCCCAGAACACCTGGAGGCTCCAGAACCTAAAAGAGGCAAGGACAGATTCTCTTTTTAGGACCTTTGAAAGGAGCCTGGCCCTGTTGACACTTTGATTTTAGATTTCTTGCCTCCAGAACTGTAAGATTATAAATTCTTTTGGTTTTAAGCCACCAAGTTTGTGTTTGTTAGAACAGACATAGGAAACTAATGTACCATCCTAGAGGCATCTCATCATGGTTTTGATTTGTATTTCCCTAATGACTAGTGATATGGAGGATCTTTTTTTTTTCTTAAAAAAATTTTTTTTTATTAAGGGATCATTGATATACAATCTTTTGCTCAGGTTTCACATGTGCAACATTATGGTTACTACATTCCCCCCATTATCAATCCCCACCACGTACCCCATTACAGTCACTGTCCATCAGTGTAGTAAGATGCTATAGAGTCACTACTTGTCTTTGTGCTATACTGCCTTCCCCGTTCCCCCCCTATATTATGTGTGCTAATCATAATGCCCCTTATTTCCCTTATCCCTCCCTTGCCACCTACCCTCCTCAGTCCCTTTCCCTTTGGTAACTATTAGTCCATTCTTGGGTTCTGTGAGTCTGCTGCTGTTTTATTCCTTCAGTTTTTCTTTGTTCTTATACTCCACAGATGAGTGAAACCATTTGGTACTTATCTTTCTCTCCCTGGCTTATTTCACTGAACATAATACCCTCTAGCTCCATCCATGTTGTTGCAAATGGTAGGATTTGTTTTCATCTTATGGCTGAATAATATTCCATTGTGTATATGTACCACATCTTCTTTATCCATTTATCTACTGATGGGCACTTAGGTTGCCTCCATATCTTAGCTATTGTAAAATAGTGCTGCGATAAACATAGGGGTGCATATGTCTTTTTGAATCTGTGATCCTGTTTTCTTAGGGTAAATTCCTAGGAGTGGAATTACTGGGTCAAATGGTATTTCTGTTTTTAGTTTTTTGAGGAACCTCCATATTGCTTTCCACAATGGTTGAACTAATTTGCATTCCCACCAGCAGTGTAGGAGGGTTCCCCTTTCTCTGCATCCTCACCAGCATTTGTTGTTGTTTGTCTTTTGGATGTTGGCCATCCTCACTGGTGTAAGGTTTTATCTCATTGTGGTTTTAATTTTCATTTCCCTGATAACTAGTGAAGTGGAGCATCTTTTCATATTGGCCATCTGAATTTCTTCTTTGAAGAAGTGTCTATTCATATCGTCCACCCATTTTTTAATAGGGTTATTTGCTTTTTGGTTCTTGAGGTGTGTGATTTCTTTATATATTTTGGATGTTAACCCCTTGTCAGATATGTCATTTACAAATATATTTTCCCATACTGTAGGATGCCTTTTTGTTCTGCTGATAGTGTACTTTGCTGTACAGAAACTTTTTAGCTTGATGTAGTCCCATTTGTTCAAATAAGTCATAAGCATGCTAATGGAACTAGAGAAAAATATTCAAGAGCTAAGGGACGAATTCAGGAGGGAACAGACATCTTAAAAAATACAGAAACTGAAATGAAACAAACTATGGAGGGATTTAAAAGCAGATTAGATGAGGTAGAGGAGACGGTAAATGGAATAGCAATTAGAGAACAGGAATACAAAGAAGCTGAGGCAGAGAGAGAGAGATAAAAGGAATGAAAAAATATTAAGAGAACTGAGTGACCACTCTAAACAGAACAATATTTGCATTATAGGGGTACCAAAAGAAGAGAGAGAAAAAGGGAAAGTGTCTTTGAAGAAATAATTGCTGAAAACTTCCCCAATCTGGGGAAGGAAATAGTCTCTCAGGTCATGGAGGTGCACAGATCTCCCAATACAAGGGACCCAAGTAACACAAAACCAAGACATATAATAATTAAAATGACAAAGATCAAGGATAAAGACAGACTTTTAAAAGCAGCCAGGGACAGAAAAAGATCACCTACAAAGGAAAACCCATCAGGCTAACAATCAGACTTCTCAGCAGAAACCTTACAGGCCAGAAGGGAGTGTCATGATATATTTAATACAATGAAGCAGAAGGGCCTCAAACCAAAAATACTCTACCCAGCAAAATTAATCATTTAAATTTGAAGGAGGGATTAAACAATTCCCAGATAAACAAAAGTTGAGGGAATTTACCTCCCACAAACCATCTCTACAGTGTATTTTAAAGGGACTGCTCTAGATGGAAGTGTGCCTAAGGCTAACAGAACTTCAAAACTTATGTCTGTAATCATTTTCATAATTTGAAAACAAAATATTTTATTGTAATTTGATAAATTAAAATTTAAAAAAGGAGCAAGCAATAATGAGATTCTAAATAAGAGAGTAATGGGGGAGACCAGCCCTATCAGATATTAAAATTTATCACATAGGTATAATAATTAAATGGCATGTTTAATTTAAAATAATTAAAATTGTGCTGTAGTGGTATTCAGATGGGCAGAAACATCAGTGAAACAGATTATAAAAATCCAGATTGGTTCCACTGCTTATAAGAATTATTGTGTGATACAAATAGTATTTTAAATTAGTGGGAAAAGATATTTCGTTTAAGGGTGTTGGAATAAGTGGATAGCCATTAAGGAAGAAAACAAGTTTAGATCCACATTTCACACCCACTTTTAACCAGGAGGATCAAAAACTTAAATATAATAAAATCTTCAAAGCACCAGAAGGAAAAAACCTAACAAAACCCAGGGAAAGAACAAAAGGGCGAGGGAAGCAGTGAGAGGGGGCGCTCCCCGTATAGGTGTACTGCTCTGCCGCAGGGAGGCGCAGAGTGAGTCAAAACCAGAAACCTGGAGTTTCAGAAACCTTGTTTAAAATCTCAGCATTTCCACCATAGAGGTATATTTTAGGAAATGATATGTTGAGATAAAGAAATACCTTATTCGTCATAACCACAGAGATTGAACAGTTTGTTTTAAAATATGTGGAAGCATTCTCTTCTGTTATACAATTTAAGTCTCATGTTTTTTATTACCAGTAACTGGGCGACAAAATCTTATTAAATAAAAATTTCATTTTAACTACATATGCACCAACAATTGTTGATTCTTTAACATATAAAATGTGAATTGCAAGTTTTTTAAACTTTCTTTGTGATTTTCTGCACAGCAGTATTCTTACCATTACCTTGTATCATTTTTATGAAAACAATAAAGACATTACTCAAAATACAATACACATAATCCATCAAAGAACAAAGCATCAGTATTTAAATCTTTCCATATAGAATCGCCTTCTGTGTGGAGCCATTGGGAAGGAACTACTGGAAAAGTGTAGCCACGATGTGGGGGTGGAGGGCATATTGTGCTTTGTTCTGGTTCTTAGGTGATTGAGCCAGATTGGGAGCCTTGGAAGCATACTCGGGACGCTGGAGTGCAGGCTTTCATATGGCAGAGGTAATGTTCTCAGTATCCTTACATGGCCGGAGTTACTCTGTCTTCTGCTTTTCCTAGATTGGTTGGAACGTGAACCTTCATAGACAGGTTGTAAACTCGTTAGGAGGCAAATCTGTATTTACCTTTTCTGCCAACACACGACCTAGTATGTTGCCTTGGATAATAGTCCTCTGTAAATGTTTGAAAATTGAATTTACTTAATAGGAGACTTCTTTGGACTAACAGTAGAGCAAAGGTCAGCACACTTGAGCAGCTGGCATTTTAGGAGCTCTGGCCCAGATGCTCCCATCAGATATTTAAGTTGGGATCATGGAACTTCACGTTTCTCAAAGTTATTACAGAGATTATTGCCTTTAATTAAAGACCATATCGAGGGGCAGTTTTAATATACACTAATTTTGGCCTGTTTCTCTCTTGTTCTTGTCTTCCAGGTATTCCATACTTTGTTCTGGCCTCTTGAATGGACAGTAGCTGGCAGAGACAACAATACTTGTTACACAAAGATAATTTGCAATAAATCTGACAATGTACGTAATATGCTTGGAAGCTGAAATGCTGTAATTTTATTTTATTTTACCTTTTTTTATTGAGG
The DNA here is from genome assembly GCA_029783875.1 of Phataginus tricuspis. Taxonomy (NCBI): domain Eukaryota; kingdom Metazoa; phylum Chordata; class Mammalia; order Pholidota; family Manidae; genus Phataginus; species Phataginus tricuspis. Next base: position 73,986,456 of record JAQQAC010002837.1, on the reverse strand, counting down.
TATGGTTGACATACAATATTATATTGGTTTCAGGTGTACAATATATAGTGATTTGACAATCATATGTTATAAAATTCTCACCACGATAAAAGTAGTTATCAGCTGTTACTGTACAAAGTTATTTCACTATTGGCTATATTCCCTACACTGTGCTTTCATCCCTTATTTATGACTTTTTCTCATGACTTTATTCATGACTTAGTTATTTATAATTGGAAGTTTGTGCTTCTTAACCCCATTCACCTATTTGCCAATCCCCCTTTGGCACTCTCCCATATGGCAACACCAGTTTGTTCTGTGTTTGAGTGTGTTTCTGTTTCATTCATTTGTTTGTTCATCTGTTTTATTATTCCCCACGTAAGTGAAATCCTATGATGTTTGTCTTTCTCTGTCTTGCTTATTTTACTTCGCATAATACCCTCTAGGTCCACCCATGTTGTCGTAAATGGCAGGATGTTTTCTTCTTATGGCTGAGTAATATTCCATTGTGTATATATACCACCTCTTCTTTATCCGTTCATCTACTGATGGACACTTTGGCTGCTTCCATCTTTGCTATTGTAAATAGTGCAGCAGTAGACATAGGGGTGCATATATCTTTTCAATAGTGATTTTAGTTTCTTTGAGTAAATACACAGAAGTGGAATTGCTGGGTTGTATGGTATTTCAACGAAATGCTATAATTTAAAAATGTAGCTTTTATTCTAGTATTTGGGTTTTTATAATCTCTTTAACGTAGTTTTCAGAGCAAGGCAAAAATCTTTCAAATTATTAGCTAGTTTCTGTGTTTGCAGAGGTTGAACAAGTGACAGATTGTAATTGAGGCTTACCAGCACCTTCTCAAAGAAATCACCACAAGTTGTCTCTTCCCAGAGCTGTCTAACTTGGCAGTTTAAAACTAGAGGATCTGTGAAAATTTTGGTCATCAACTAATAAAATATTAGGTGTACATTTGTGTGCATTTTGTAAATAGACTGAATGTCTGTCAAAAAGCCTTTAGAAGTAGGTGCTTACACAAAGTGAAAACCCTAGCTAATTAACTAGTTCTTAAAGCATTTGATTAAAGAAGCAGCAGTGGGGTGGTGAGCCCATGGAGGCTTTCTGCCTTTTCCATATTAAGGTGAGCATGAAATTGGTAACAGATGCCCCTAATTATTGTAATTTAAAGCACAGCTTATTGATGTTTTGCCCACTTTCCACAGGAGAACTTGCCCCCTTTCACCCTGTCCAAATTCTATTTGTAGAGTCTCACCCTCATACTTACTATTTCCTGTAGCTAGGTGGTGAAAATGGCGAATGAGGTGTCCCCTCTCACAGAACCTGCCTTCATTCTCATTTCTAAGTGGAGACTTGCATCACAGGGTCTTACTCTCCCCAGCTGCCCCGTTTCCCACTTTGCTGTAAGATGCACCATCTGAGAGATTCCATGTCAGTGACCTTGCAGGACCCTGGGGCCTCTGACTCTTCCCACCCTCTGAGGAGCCCCCTTACGGAGCTCGCTGAGCCCCCACCGGGAGACGTTTATGAGGCTGGCTACTCTGAACCCTTGTCCTTTCTCCAAAATGTGGGAAGTCAGGGATTTCTGCCAGCCCAAGGCCTCTTCTGCCCTTTTACATTTTCTCTTCATCTGTTGTACACTTTTACTATTAAAGGTCAAAATGAAGAAGAGAGCCTGATGGAAAAAAATGGGCGAAAAGACAGTGTCGTATGCAGTGTTACCTTGGAAATAACACGTTGAATCCTGCTTTCCTGTCCCTGTGGGTCTGCTCATCACGTGCCCCTCTACCTCCCAACATGTAGTCCTGGGGAAAAGCCCCCCCCGCCACTCCTGGGTATCTGCTTGGTTATGTTAGGAGCCAGGCAGCTTGCCCCCTGGGCCAGGAATCACTGCAATTCCAATAAATCCTGCCGCCTTAGAATTACCCCAATGATGGACTCTAATTCAGGTTTGTTATGTTGTTGTTTAGCACTGTCTCAGCATAATTTGGAAATTTACATCATACTAATGAACTCCTTCATGCAGTGGGTAAATTGCTTGTTCTTGTAAATTTGAGGGCAAATTAACTCTGGATGTGCATTTACTGGCTCATTTAACAGATTCTTGCAGTGGCTCTGTTTCATGGTAATGTTCTCTGCTCAGTTCCACATTAGGGTTCTTTTTCTGTAGTAGATGCTGTAAATACGAACTGTGAACTTGCAATGAACAGATTCCTGTTCAGACCATTAACCTACTGGGTTTCTCTTTGTTATTGTTTCTCTATTAAAGAATCGGGTGATAGGATTTCATATTCTTGGACCCAGTGCCGGTGAAGTCACCCAGGGATTTGCAGCTGCCATGAAATGTGGGCTTACAAAGCAGCTACTGGATGACACCATTGGCATTCACCCCACATGTGGTGAGGTATGGAAGCAGGAGGGTTGGTTTTTTTGGTTTTAACTGATTTCAGTCAGTGTAGTTTGAAAAACTATTATAAAACACATTGTCAAAAGATTTTTATTAGTAACTGCTTTGTGTACTATACAGGACAATATAGATCTGATATTCAAAATGTGTTTTCTTGAAGCAATACTGAAATACTGCTGGTTACGTTTGCTTGGTTTTCTTCCTTCTGGACAGATACTCACCACTTTGGAAATCACGAAGGCGTCGGGGCGTGACATCACCCAGAAGGGCTGCTGAGGCTAGACCTGCTGCTGGCTGGTCCTCCTTGTCATATTCCCATTTTCTTTCACGCGCACTCTTGGATAAAGTGCGTCTGTGCTCCTGGCACCTGCTCTGTTTTGTGGGAACCAGTGTGGACCTCTCTTCACAGCACAATGACGAGGTGGACAAGGAGGCAGGACAGCAGCAGGCATGTAGGCGTGTGCTCAGCAGGGGCGGTGGACTGGGAGAGGCGGTGATACTGCCTCCTTGACGTCTTAGCTCGGAACCCCATTGTGAGGTGAGCTAAGACCGACGCTCTTCCAAATCAGAGCTGAGCTTCCCTCTGAAAGACCTTTGAATCGCACAATTAATCTAAGTAACTCTTCTGGTTGCTAGTGTTTTTATCCCCTTGCTTTGTTGTTTCTGTGAAAATATACTCTCAGTTAGGAAACGGACTATAAAACAGTCGTACGATGTGTGGGCCTGGAATTCACACGTGGTTGCTGGTGAGAGGTGTTGTGGAAATGCCCTAGAGTAGCTGGCTGCAGAGGACTGGGTGTGTTAGAAAGTTGTACATGTTCTATAGTCTAGTCAGCTGTTTTCTCCTTTAAGTACATTTTTACCCACCATCAGAAACCTGCCTTGGCTTCACCCTGTCCCGGTTTCCCATGCTAACAACCTTGGAGTCCCGTCTCTTATTAGTATGCCCCAAACTGAGCAGATTATCTCATGTCAGAGAGAAATGCTTGAATTTCTTTTTTGTGTTGATTCTAGCAGTAATATTAAAAGTTTTCAATACTGTATTATGTGGAATCTCACTAATTTGAAACTTTAAAATGATTCAGTCCACAGCTATTTAATTATAGTTAAGTTCAGTAAATGAAAGTTGATATTATGAGATTCCATTTGAATTTGTACCCCTGTCACAGTCTAAAAGGCCTTCAAAGTGGGAGGCCTAGCCAAGGTCCTTTTGGAAAACCTCTTGTTTTCTTGGGGTGCGCACCACAGAGCAGCCCAGCTCAAGGCTCTTAGACAGCCACTGCTCTCCTGAGCAGCACATGAGCGTCACCCATGGCCATGGGATTGGATGGTTCTGTGGTCAGAATTTCTGGACATACATTTTAAAAGAAAAATTTTAGCCAGTAAACAATTGGTGAATGCCTTCTGTAGATGGGACATTTTGCTCCCCTCTCTGGAGGCAAGGAGTGGAGCACGGCTGGAGGTGGGTGGGGGACCCCAAGATGACTGACAAAGGATTCAGTTTTTTAATTGCTCTTTTATTGGGGAGCATGAAATACAAATATAACTCTCTGAAAAGTAAGGCAGGGTGTATTAGTTACTATAACTGAGGTAGAAACAGCACAGTGGGAAACAGGAAGATATTAATTTCCGTGGGAATGGGGATAGGGTTAGGATAGCTGATCTGAGTTTAGTGGAAGCAGTTATATATGAACTGAATCTTGAGGGACGAATAGGATTTCAATGATTTGAAATGATATGGAGAGGCTCTGAATGATGCTTTCAGAGATTCAACTAAAATACTAGATTAAATAATTAAAAAAATCTCTTTTTGTTACTGTATTGCTGAGCACCACATGGACACACAAAACCAAGGGTTTCCAGAAGCCCTAATGAAGTGAAACCGGGAACCATGGAAGTCTTGAGAGCTTCTGTTTTGTACTGAGCATAGAGCAAAAACCTAAAGCCCAGGATTGCCCAGGTGGAATTTCAGGTGGGAAAACCTTTTTATAAAACTGGGGCCTTAATGAGCTGTACCCCCAGTAGAAGAGTGAGTGAAAAATCCTCTGCCTCACAGAAAGAAGCAGTGAAGAAACATGCCTGTCTTCTCACTGGCATTTGTGGAAGAAAATAACCCACCCACAGAATTTATAGCTACTGTCCAGGTAACAGACCACTGGGAAGGCTAATTATCTTCCCTTTGAAAAGAGGAGAGAAGAAGGCTTAGATGTAACCCTGTCTGTGATTGGCTCCCTCACACATTCGCCAACGCTTCATCTCTTTACTCTTTTCTACTTGCCTGGGATAAAGATGTTTTTAATCATAATAGATAAATTTTTACCTGGCAGATAAAACTTGAATGCATCTAAAACATACAGATGCATACAGATCAACAAGGAAAAATTGACATCCTCTGTTATAGTAAAGATTTTAATTTGCCTCAGTTATTAGATCAAATACCAAAAAAAGGTCAATTAAAGGTACATATTTGAATAGCCCAATTAAGAAGTTCAATTTAATGAACTTAAGACTACATCTAACAAGAAAATGTACTAATTTCAGGCATATATGCAGTATTTATGAAATCTGCCTATGCTAGGCCATAAGGGCTGGGCTCAACAAATCTCAAAAGTCTGGTATCGTATAAGGATGCTGCAAAAGGACTTCAGCTGTGGGACTAACACTAAGAACCCAAACCTTCAGATCTGTACAGTATGGAGGAAAGTAGAGTACAGAGGTAGTGTGAGTGAGGGGTCAGTGGGAAATCAAACTAGAAAGAGCTAGGTTAGAGCCAGGCACCAGTCAGAAGAAGCTGGGAATTATGGAAAGAACCTAGACCTGGAAGAATGATAAGATTTGGGAATATCTGGTATTATGACTCAGTAGACATATGTCATAATAAATTACTTAACTTTTCCTAGTCTTCATTTATTAAGTACAGACTATATTACCTGTTTCACAGATTTAGAACAATCAAATACATTTGTTAAGTTCCTGACACGTAGAACCTGACACATGGTGTAGGGTATCTTGGCTTCTGTGATGACAAGTCAGGGGCCTTTTTAAGGAATGCTCCTGCAGACAGGACAGGTGCATAGGCAGGTGGGAGTAATACTGGCATAGAGTGCTTCGGCGGAGTTCACTGTGTAGGCAGCCTCCAAGTCGGCCCCAAGGCGGCCTCCACAGCTACGGGTGGTCACATCTTTTTGTAGTCCCCTCCCACGTTGTACCTAGGTTGGTCTGTGTGACTAGTGGCACATGGCGGAAGTAATGGTGAGTTGCTTCTAAGATCAGGTCATAAAGGACTGCAGCTTAAGTTTTCGTGACTCTTGTGCACTTTCTTGGACCACTTGCTCTGGGAAAAGACAGCTGCCATGTCCTGAGGGCTCTCAGGAATCCCGTGGAGGGGCCCAGCTGGTGAGGAAATGGAGTCTCCAGCCAGCAATAAGAAACTGAGGTCTGCCAGCATCCATGTGATTCAGCTTGAAGTGAATACTTTCCTAGTCAAGCCTTCCTTGACTGCAATCTCTTGAAAGACTTTGGGCTAGGTCAGTCAGCTCAGCCACTCCCAGAGTCCTAACCCTCAGAAACTGTGATGTAATAAAACATTCGTTTTTCCAGCTGCTGAGTTTTGGAGTAATTTGTTTCATAGCAGTATATAGCTAATATGTCTGCTAAGGAAGTTAAAGTAAGTACAAATTTGATCAATTAATTAAAATATATTGGGGAACTTTTTCCCTAGGGCAGACAAAATAAATCTCGTGGATTTCAGATTGTATCAGAAAGGGATTGGAGCTGAGACCTACCACTGAATTTACCTTTTCGTGGCAGACAGGAAAGCTTGAGGTCCTCCTCACTGAAGTGCTGAGTCAGTGATTTGGGGCTATGGTGGGTCTCTGTTCAACTTCTTGGGAGCATCAGTGATTTCCAAGGCTCACATGAAAGATTACTAGGAAAACCTGTAATAGAAATTCTGTAATAAATAAGATAAATAAAATAATAATAATAAAACCTGTAAAAATATAATTAAAAAAACTGTAAATAAAAATTCATTTTACAAGTTGGGTTCATTAAACTTAGCAAGGGAGATCATTGCTTGACAGAGTCTCAGTATCATCTCAAATGGGAGTTAGAGAAAGGAACTTAGAGGATTTGGGAGGCTAGGGTTAGCCAAGGGATGGTTGCAAAGAAGAGGTTAGTAAGTGGGTCCAGGTAGCAATTGGTCAGAACTAGTAAACTAGGCTGGTTGCTAGAACAGTGTCAGTGGTCTTATCTTTAGGATTTGAGATATGTGACACTATTGAACTCCTGTTATTGTAATCTTTTGGAATATACAGGTCCGTTTATGAGCAAGTGTTAAAGCAGTTCGAGCTAAGATAATCTGTATGATGTGGTTTAGTACACTTTATATATTTCTGAGTAATAGTGCAGTTTTTCAAGTTGTGGTTTTATTTCCCAACGGAGAACCATCCAGTTTGTCTAGGTAGAGAGTGATAGACCTGATAGGAATTTATTGCAAGAGATCATCAAATATTTGTTGAGACTTAAGCTTCCCCCCGTGTTGGAATGACAAGGGCTAGACTGAACATCCCTCTATAAACAAGTGAGAAAATGAGGAATTACTGTGTTCAGACATGGAGCAACAGACAATGCAGACTGATCCCTGAGAGAAGGGAAACAAATAAGGTTATCCCTACAGTCACCCCAACTTTCTGCAGGAAAGTAATTTTCAGACCACAAAACACAAGGCAGAACCCTGGCAGTCTTGCTAAGTTATGAGGGAGATTGGAATTCAGAGAGACTGAGTCAGCTGGGATTTGTTGGGGAGACGCAGATGGTGGCCATGAAGAAAAAGGCTCCAGAAACCTGCCTCAGGGTCTCCTTGTGGCTCTGTTGAACATTAAGCCACATTGTAGAAGGTGAGGCAAAAAATGGCAGGGAGTTATAATTTGAACAACAGCCACAGGTCTCAGAAGGTGAGGAAATGTTCTAACTCTGACTATCAGAGGACAGGCCTTAGGATTTAAATGGTGGCCCTAAAGGGGTCATGCTTTAGTAGTAAGGTTGAACTGTCCCTTGAGGTAAGTCTACTGTAAACCTCCCATAGCAAAGTGTTAAGACAGGCCTTAATGAGATTAAGATGATCTAGAAGCTACTGCCTGCAAAAGAAAGCACAACACTCCTTAAAGGGAGACGATAAACCACTCAACAGTGTAACAGCAATAGTGTCCAATCTCCAATAAAATATTACTAGACATGCCAAAAAGCAGGAAAATGTGAACTGTAGCACAAAAAAAAAATCAGTGATAGAAACAGACCCAGAAATGACTACATGATTGAAATAACTCAGAATAATAAACCACTATTAAACTGAATACAAATATTTAAAGGGAAACATGAACATAATATAAATAAGTATTTAAAAAAAAAAACCAAAGTGACCTGTAAGAGGTGAGAAATGCAATATCTGTTTCAGGGAGTCCTGTGACCATTACCTGATTTGGTGCTTTGCTGAAAGGACTCATATGCTTCAACGTAAAATTGCTCATGTCTAAGGCTTTTTATAACAACGGATAAAGTTCAGGAAAAGAAAACAACAAACTTTTTTTTGAAAGGCAGATGTTAGGGAGATCATGCACAGGCTTCCAAGTTCTCTGTCCCTCAGTGAGAGTCACAGAGATGGACTTTTCTCTCCAACAGTGAATTGCAAAGACACACGTGATATGTTTCCACCCAGGAAAGCTCACTTAAGTCTTGTTGGAGTTCAGAGTTCTTAAAGGAGACTAGTCGTATAGCCATATGGGCAGTCATGGTATGGACCCCACCCAAATCAGGCACCAAGTGCACATTGTAGATCTTCATGTTTACTTTAAACACCTAGAGCCTCGTACATTTTGAGCCCCTGCTTCAGGCATATATCAGAACATGATTAAGCAGTAACTATGTGAATATTCCAGGAATTCGGTTTTTAGGGCTTCACCAGAGATCACTGCCCTGACCAGAGAGATAACTAAGAAGTGAGTAAAATAGACCTGCTTCACTGATTGTTCCCTGACAATACCAGAAAAGAACATTTCATTGGATAGGAGCATTAGACACAGTAGAAGAAAAAAGTAATGAATTAAAGATATAGCAATAAAAAATACCCAAAGTGAAGGACAGAAAAGAGACTGGAAAAAAGTAACTTAGACTCAAGTGGTTTAACACATATGATTAGAGTCCCAGAAAAGGAAAGGAGGTAAAGGACAAAACAATATTTGGAGGAAAATTTTATAAATTTGGTGAAAACTATAAACCCAGAGATTCAAGCTTAATAAACTTCACACTAAAGACCTGTTTACCCAGCATATCATGCCCAGCTTTCAACAACAACAAAAGTACAGGACATACTAAGAGACAACAGAGTTTGGAGAGACAGTGCAAGCATCAGAATCAGGATCATATGTGGCAGAAATGCTGGAATCATCACACCAGGAATTTAAAATGATCAATATACCAAGGACTCTAATGGAAAAAGTGGGCAATATGCAAGAACTGATGAGTAATATAAGCAATGAGAAGGAAGGTAAAAATCAAAGGAAATGCTAGAAATCAAACACTAACTGAAATGAGAAATGCTTTCGATGGAATCATCAGTAGATTGGACATGGCCAAGGAAAGAATCGATAAGCTTAAAGATAAGTTGATAGAAATGTCCTAAACTGAGATGCACAGAGAAAAAAGAATGAAAATAAAAACCCCACATAGAACATCCAAGAACTGTGGGACAATTTCAAAAGGTGTAACACTTAATTTAAATACCAGAAAGAAAAGAGAGAATGGAGCTAAAGAAATATTTGAAGTAATAATAACAGAAGCTTCCAGAATTAATTACAGACACTGAGCTACAGATCTGGGAAGCTCAGAAAACACCAAGGAGGATAAGTAAGCCCCCAAAACTGCACTTAGGCAAATTGTATTCAAATTGAAGGAAATCAAAGACAAAGAGAACATCTTGAAAGAAGCCAGAGGTAGGAGGGGCAGGGGGGTGGGTCGGGGAATCCCTTAACCTATAGAGGAACAAGGGGAAAAATTATAGCACACTTTTTGTTGGAACCCATAAAAGAAGAGAGTGAAGTGAAATCTTACATGTTGGAAAACCCACCAACCAAAAATTCCACATCTATTGAAATAATTCTTCAAATATGAAGGAGAAATATAGACTGTCTCAATGTCTGAAGTGGTATAGTGTTATCTGAAAGTTAAAAATCTATACTGGAAACTCTAGGGCAATCACTAAATTTCAAAAACAAAGTATTGTGATCACATTATTATAAAGAATTATTAGTAAGTGAAGATAAAATGGTATCCTATAAAATGCTCAATTAAAACTAGAGAAAACAAAATAGGCTAATAGAAACAGAATGAATGTGACAAACTGGTAAAAGTTACAAAAAAGTAAAAGTTACAAACTGGTACCTATTAATCCAAGTATATCAATAATCACTAAAAATGTGAATGGTCCAAAATACACTAATTGTAGTAAAATCTGACTCCATTTTTTGATGTTTGCTGATGACTTCTAAGCATCACCCCGTCTTTCCGGATGCTGCTAAGAAAGCACAGATGTTTTCTTTGTTGCCAGTGGGAAGCTCAAGCCCCATCGCATGCGGGAGAATGGTTTCTGACCTGTGACCACTGCCTGTGCACCTCAAACACAATGGCTGCCGTCCATGGCATGCTCACTGGGCACCAGTGACCCTCACAGCAGGTGGGCCCCCTGGCAGTGTTGGGGAAGAGCAGCTTCTGTGTGTCAGGCTGAGCCACACACACCACAAACACGTCTGCTGCTGTCACTCCTGCTCCCATGCCTCTGTCACCAAAGAGGGTCCTAAACCTCAGAATAGTACGAAAAATTCACCATGGCATCCCAATGGCCTATCCAAAGGGTTGATGCCATCATGACATATAGGAGGCCCCTAACCCTAAGGACACCTATTTGAGGCTCTTTAGAAGAAGAAACGTATAGATGTGAGCAGGACAGAGGACCCCATCCCTGAAGTATACCCAGTAACCACCATTAAGGAGAGGGAGAGAGGGCAGGCAGGAGGTCGGGGGCAGGACGGAGGGAGGAAAGAATGAAGAAATAAGCAAATGAATCAACGAGCCTGAATACAGTGGAAGAAACAAAAACGGAACCAGAGGTACAAAATTTGAATCAATTGGAAGTCTGAAATGTATTAAAAGAATTTATACAAGAATATAGGGCATTCATTGGGTTTGTTTCTTTTACCACTGTAACCATTTTTAAGTGTACAATTCAGTGGCCTAAAGTATATATACAATGCTGTGCAACCATTATAGAACTTTTTTCTCATCCCAAACAGACCCCTGTACCTGTTAAACCATGAATCCCCATTCATTCCTCCTTCTCTCCAGCACCTGGTGGCCTCTATTATACATTCTGTCTCGAGGAATTTGCTTATTTTAATTCCTCATATAAGTATAATCATACATTATTTGTCCCTTTATGTCTGGCTTATTTTACTTAGCATAACGTTTTCAATGTTATCCATGTTGTAACATGTATCAGAATTTCAGTCTTTTTTATGCCTTAGTAATATTCCATTGTGTGGATATATCACATTTTGCTTATCCATTCATCTGTTGATGGATATTTGAGTTGTTTCTACCTTTTGGCTATTGTGATGTTTCTGTGAACATTGTGTTCAAGTATCTGAGTCTCTGCTTCCAGTTCTTTGGAGTATGTACCTAGGAGTGAAATTGCTGGATCATATGGTAACTCTGTGTTTAACCTTTTGAGACATTTCCAGATTGTTCTCCACAATGGCTATACCATTTTATATTCCCACCAGCAGTACACAAGGGTGTTATTTTCCTTTTTTGTTTTTTTTTTTTGGTAATAGCTGTCCTAATGGCTGTGAATTGGTATACCTTAATTGTGGTTTTTACTTGCATTTCCCAGTCAAAAAATATAATGAGAAAAACACAAATTACAGTTAAGGTATAGCCTACAAAGCATCTGACCAGTACTCCTCACAGCTTTCAAGGTCATGAGAAGCAAGGGGAGTCTGAGAAAACTATCACAGCCATGAAGAGCCAGCTGAGGAGACGTGACAAGTGAATGTGATGTCGTTTCCTGGATGGGATCTGGGAAGAGAAAAAGACATTCAGTAAAAACTAAAGAAATTTGGATAAAGTATGGACTGTAGTGAATAACATTTATCAGTATTGGTTCATGAATTATAACATGTACCATACTAATAAGGAAACTGGATGATGGGGTGTATGGGGACTCTGTATGATCTTTTCTCCCTTTAAAAAAATTTTTTTGTTGTTCGATTTACTTAGATGTTTACTTTTTTTTTACTTTTTAAAGGTCTTATACTTGTCTTCATTTCATCATAAGTCAATTCTAAGGCATTTGTTGTTGCTAATGTGAAAGGGTTTCTCCCCCATGAATTTTTTTTATGTATATATATATATTTTTAAAAATTTATTTTGGTATCATTAATCTACAATTACATGTGCAATATTATGGTGATTAAACTACCCCCTTCATCAGGTCCCCCCCACCAACCCTATTACAGTCACTGTCCTTCAGCATAGTGAGATGCTATAGAATCACTACTTGTCTTCTCTGAGTTGTACAGCCCTCTCCGTGCCCCCCTCAACATTACATCTGCTAATCATAGTGCCCCTTTTTCCCCCCTTGTCCCTCCCTTCCCACACTTCCTCCCCAGTCCCTTTCCCTTTGGTAACTGAGTCCGTTCTTGGGTTCTGTGAGTCTGCTGCTGTTTTGTTCCTTCAGTTTTTTCCTTTGTTCCTATACTCCACATATGAGTGAAATCATTTGATACTTGTCTTTTTCGGCTTGGCTTATTTCACTGAGCATAATACCCTCTAGCTCCATCCATGTTGTTGCAAATGGTAGGATTTGTTTTCTTCTTATGGCTGAATAATATTCCATTGTGTATATGTACCACATCTTCTTTATCCATTCATCTACTGATGGACACTTAGGTTGCTTCCATGTCTTGGCTATTGTAAATAGTGTTGCAATAAACATAGGGGTGCATCTGTCTTTCTCAAACTGGGCTGCTGCATTCTTAGGGTAAATTCCTAGGAGTAGGATTCCTGGGTCAAATGGTATCTCTATTTTGAGTTTTTTGAGGAACCTCCATACTGCTTTCCACAATGGTTGAACTAATTTGCATTCCCACCAGCAGTGTAGGAGGGTTCCCTTTTCTCCACATCCTTGCCAACATTTGTTGTTGTTTGTGTTTTGGATGTTGGCTATCCTCACTGGTGTGAGATGATATCTCATTGTGGTTTTAATCAGCATTTCTCTGATGATTAGCGATGTGGAGCATCTTTTCATGTGCCTGTTGGCCATCTGAATTTCTTAATTGGATTATTTGCTTTTTGTTTGTTGAGGTGCGTGAGTTCTTTGTATATTTTGGATGTCAACCCCTTATCGGATGCGTCATTTATGAATATATTCTCCCATACTGTAGGATGTCTTTTTGTTCTACTGGTGGTGTCCTTTGCTGTACAGAAGCTTTTCAGCTTGATATACTCCCACTTATTCATTTTTGCTTTTGTTTCCCTTGCCCGGGGAGATATGTTCATGAAGAAGTCATTCATGTTTATGTCCAAGAGATTTTTGCCCATGTTTTTTTCTAAGAGTTTTATAGTTTCATGACTTACATTCAGGTCTTTGATCCATTTTGAGTTTACTTTTGTGTATGGGGTCCTTTTTAAAAATGTTATGGTAAATCTAAACTGTTCAAAAGTAGAAAGCTTATTTTTTATTAATGAAAATTATTCCACATACATTACAAAGATAATAGAATATTTTGAGTGATGTTATCCCAACAACTTAGAGAAAGTTGACCAGTACTTGGAAAGAAAAATTCCTAAAAAATGATTTAAGAAGCAATAGAAAATCTGAAAAACACTGTATTCATTTAATAAATGGAATTTATAATTAAAAACCTTCCTACAGTGAAAAATCAAGGGCTGAAGAACTTTGCTATCAAATTTTATCAACATTCAAGGAATAAAAAACAAATTCTTACAAATGTTTCATAAAATAGAAGAGGAGGAACACTTTTGAACTCATTTTGAGTTCAGAGTAACCTTAGTACCAAGCACTGACAAAGATTTTTAAAGAAAAAAGTGACTCTCTAAACCATTATCACTCATGATAGTCAACTCAAGCTTCCTAACCAAATACTATCAAATTGAATCCAGCAGTGCATGAACTGGATGATACATCATGGCCAAGTTCATCCCAGGAGTGCAGGATTGGTTCAATTTATTGGGGTGCGAGGGTGGTGGAGAAGATAATATAATCATCTCAGTAGATGCAAAAGACAAAATTTAATACGTACTTGTGATATAAACTCTCAACAAACTAGGAATAGAATAAAACATTATCCAACTAATAAACGACCTCTCTCTCCAAAAGGAAGCTACAGCTAACATCATGTTTAATGGTATAAGATGAGAACAGGGCAAGGAGTTTAACTTTCACCATTTATATTAAGCATTGTAGTGGAGGTCCTGGGCACTGCAACAATGCAAGAAACAAAATGCATACAAATGTGATAGGAAGACATAGATTGTCTCGCTTTGGGGATGAAATGATCGTATACATAGAAAATCCTAAGAAATTTACAAAAAATTAACTACTAGAACTTTTAGGTGGCTTTAAGAAGTCAACGAATACAAAGTCAATATACAAAATCAACTGTATTTCTAAGTACTGGCAACAAACCAGTGTGAATTAGAAATAACAGCATAGAAATATGAGATACTTAGAGGAAGATTTAGCAAAATATGTGTAAGACCTGTAAACAAACTATAAAACATTGCTGAGAGAAACTAAAAGCATGTATAGGAAGATACACCATTTTCATGGACTAGAAGAGGCAGAATTAAGTCATTCCTTTCTCCTCAAATTGATTTTTAGATTCCATGCAACCCCATCGAAAATCCCAGATCTGCTGGCAAAGAAAATTCTCTGAATGTTCTTTCATCTAAGAATGTCTTTCTTTCATCTCCATTCCTGATGAATATTTTTACAGGATATAGAATTCTGGGTCAACAGTTGTTTCAGCATTTAAAAAATTCTTTGCCAATTCCTTTTGGCTTCCATGGTTTCTTAATGACAAATCTGCCATAATTTGAACTGCCATTCCTCTATAAGTAATGTGTTGGTTTTCTCTGGCTACTTCAGACTTTGTCCTTAGTTTTTAGTAGTTGGTTGGGATGCATTTATTTGTGGATTTCTTTGGGTTTAACCTGTTTGGGATTCATAGAATGTCTTGAATCTGTAAGTTTATGTCTGTTGTCAAATTTGAGAAGTTTTCAGCCATTTTTTCTTCAAATATATTTTCATCCCTGAACTCATTCTCCTCTCCTTTGGGGTTCTGATGACACAAATGTTAGAACCTTTATTATTGTCCCACAGTTGCCTGGGATTCTGTTCATTAAAAATATTTTTTCTCTTGTTTTTTAACACTGGGTAATTCCTGTTGATCTTTCTTTAAGTTCATAGACTCTTGTATCATCTCTGTTTTATTATATACTTTTTAAATATTGGATTATGTATTACATTTTTCTGTTATAAAATTTCTCTTCTTTATGGCTTTTCTTTCTTTCCTGAGACTTTCTTTTTATTCACTTCGAGAGTGTTTTCTCTTACTTTTGAAGCACTTTTATAACAACTGTCTTAACAGTTTTGTCAGCTAATACTGCTGTCTTTGTTATCTCAGCATTCGCACCTATTTATTGTCTTTTCTCATGCAAATAGAGATTTACTAACTTTTCATATACTAAGTTACTTTGTATTCTAGACATTTTGGGTATTATGTTAAATGTCTCTTGGTCTTTAAATCTTTGCAGAGGTTGTCATTTTTGTTTTATCAGACAATTGGCCTGACTGAATTCAGTTTGCAAGTTTGAACCTGCACTCTGAGTTTTCAGTCAGTTCCTTTTTCATAGTGTCTGTGACACCTAGAATTCTCTCTGTGACTGGGCTGTCCCACAATTCAGTTCTCAGCATCAGTGGTGTGCTCTTTGGGGTCATGTCCATGAATATACGGCATGGGGAGTGGGCCCAGTTGTTTACAAACAACGTCATGGTGTTGCTTTCCCACATTCCTCCCTCTTCATGATCTCAGCAGTGTTTTCTGATTCCCTGGGCCCAAGAGCTGGGCTTTATTTACCTTACTCTGCCACATACTTTATGCAACTGTATGTACATCAAGGGCCCAGTGTCTCTCCTTGAGAGTTTCAAGCACCTGCTCTCCCAGCCACCACTGTTGTTGTCATGGGGCCAAGAGAACAGAGAAGAAAACCCAAACGGTATTTTCCCCACCCTCTCTAAGTGTTAGGAGATCCCCTTACCACTCCTCAGGCCAGAAGTAGAGGGGCTTTAACCAACCCTCTCTGTCCTGACCAGTACCCAATTCAGTGTTTCAGGATGCACTGAGTCCATACTAGGGGGGACCAAACAAGAAAATAGATGGTGAACTCATCACCACCTTGGTGTTCCTCTTTTTTTTTTTTTTTAACTTCCCCAATTCTCTTGCTCCTATTACTTTCCAGAGGCCTCAAATTGCTACTCTGCCTTCTGCCCAGATTTCATAGCTGCATTCAGTGAGAGAGACAGCATAGATTGTGCTAGCTTTTTCTTGCACAGAACTGGAACATCCCAGCAATCTTTTTTTCAGAAGTAAATTGTGAAAAATTGAATTTAAGGTTTATATGAAGTTGCAGTGGATCTCTAGATTGCTAAAATTATCTTAGAAAATAACAGTCAGAAGATTTATATTATTTCATTTCTTCAGTTACTGTAACACTGCAGTAACCCGGAGTTTGGTATTGGAAGAAGGATAGATAAATTGATCAATGTAGAAGAGCAGAGCCCAGAAATAGACCCACATTTATCGGTCAGTTGATTTTTGACAAATGTACAAGTTAAATCAATAGGGAAATGATAGGAAAGGTGTTGCTGGAACAATTGGATATCTGTAAGGAAAAAAACAGAATCTTGACCCTATCCTCAAATCACAAATAAACTGAAATGGATTACAGTAAAAGCTAAAACTGTAAAACTTCTAGAACCACAGGAGAAAACCTTCATGATCTTGGGGTAGACAAAGATTTCTTAGCATTCAAAAAGTATGAACCAGGACTTCCGGGAAGATGGCGATGTAAGCGGACTGGCAGAAAAATTCCTCCCGACATTATATTTATTCACGAAAATACAGCAAATACAACTATCCCTAAAAGAGAGACCAGAATACACAGGAAAGTGCACAGCATACGGAGCTCCGGCGGTCAGCCACTCCGGAGAGAGGACTCGGCACCCAGCGAGACCAGAGCACTTCTCCACCCCAGCACTCCAGCGGGAGTCCCGGCAAGGCGGGTAAGGTACGGAGCCGCGACCCCGGTGGACCGAGCGCTCCTCCCCCCCAGAGCTCCGGCGGTCAGACACTCCGGAGAGAGGACTCGGCACCCAGCGAGGTGGGACAGAGCCGCGACCCAGCGAGACCAGAGCGCTCCTCCACCCCAGCAATCCGGCAGGAGTCCCGGCAAGGCGGGTAAGGTACGGAGCCGCGACCCCGGAGGGACCGAGCGCTCCTCTCCCCCAGCGCTCCAGTGGGAGGAGAGGATTCAGAGCCGGGAGGGAGTGGAAGTCTGCGCCGGGAGCGCCGACACACAGCCGGCGGTGTAGTGGAGATTGGAGAGACAGAGGGCACAGGGTCCCAGCCCTGAACGTGCAAGTTGCCCGCGACAGGCTCCGGGAAGGAAAGAGAAGGGAAAAAAAAAAGGGAAGAAAAGTGCGCGCTCTTTCTCAGCGGTCGTAAAGAGACAGGAACTCAGTAGAGGGGCCGGATAGTCCCGCAAGCTGAGCCCAGCACGCTGGGAGTCCTGGGGAGCTTTGGACCCCTCAGCTGGCGACTGGGAAAGGTTGACTGCTATTAAGACCCCCTCCACAGAGATCAACAGCTTCCCATTCGTTCCCAACCCAGCCAGAGATATAAAGGGCCTTGCGGAGCAGTGCGGCCATGGCTCTGGAATAGTGGAGCAACAGCACCACCTACAGCATTCACATAGAACCCACTCCCAGGGTCTTTTTTTTTTTTTTCTTTTTCCTTATTGTTTTTTCTCCCCTTTTCCTTTTTTTTTTTCTTTCCCTCTCTTTCAACAGCCTCCCATTCACTCTCACCCCGGCCACAGCTTTAAAGGGCCATGTGGAGCAACGTGGCCACGGCTCTGGAATAGTGGAGCAATAGTGCCACCAACAGCATTCACACAGAAACCACCCCTGGTGGGCGTTTTTTTGGTTTTTTTTTGTTTTTTGTTTTTTTGTTTTGTTGTTTTTTCTTTTACGTGTTGCTGCTTTTTCTTTTTCTTTCTTTTCTTTTCCTTTTTCTCTCTCTCTTTTTACTTTTTTTATTAGTAGAAGTATTTTTTTTCTTCTCTTTGTTTTCTTTTTTTCTTTTCTCTCCTCTCTTTTTCCTTTTTAAAGTCATAAACAGCCCAGCGGACATACATGACAACTACCAACAACTAATTCTATAGTCATGAGAAGACAGAAGAATATGATACAGACAAAGCTTCAGACAAACACCACACCAGAGAAAGAATCTGAAGGAATCGACATGCATAGTCTTCCAGAAAAAGAATTCAGAATAAAACTCATAGCCATGCTGACGGATCTACAGAAAAATGTGCAAAAGCTGAGGGAGGAAGTGAGGGAAGTGAGGAAAGACAATGTAGAAATGAGACAAGCCATTGACGGGCTCAACAGCAGACTGAATCAGGTTCAAGACACGATCAAGGAATTGCAAGACAGGGACCAGGAATACAAAGAAGCTGAGGCAGAGAGAGAGAAAAGGATCTCTAAGAATGAAAGAATATTAAGAGAACTATGTGACCAATCCAAACGGAACAATATTTGCATAATAGGAGTACCAGAGGAAGAAGAGAGAGAAAAAGGGATAGAAAGTGTCTTTGAAGAAATGATTGCCGGAAACTTCCTCACGCTGGGGAAGGAAATAGTCTCACAGTCCACAGAAGCCCACAGATCTCCCAACACAAGGGACCCAAGGAAGACAATACCAAGACACATAATAATCAAGATGGCAAAGATCAAAGATGAGGACAGAGTATTAAAGGCAGCTAGAGAGAGAAAAAAGATCACCTACAAAGGAAAACCTATCAGACTGTCATCAGACTTCTCAACAGAAACCTTACAGGCCAGAAGACAATGGCATGATATATTTAATGTAATGAAACAGAAGGGACTCAAACCAAGAATATTGTATCCAGCATGATTATCATTTAAATATGACGGAGGGATTAAACAATTTCAAGACAAAAGAAAGTTGAGAGAGTTTGCCTCTCATAAACCACCACTACAGGATATCTTAAACGGACTGCTCTAGAGGGAAACACCCCTAAGGCTAAAAAGATGTCACCAGAGAAAATAAAATCATAGCAAAGAAAGCAGACCATCCAAATATCAATGGAAGGCAAAGAATAAAACACCTAATATATAAAGAAAGGAGGAGGAAGAATAGGAAGGGAGAGATAAAGAAACATCAGACGGTGTTCACAATAACTTAACAAGAAAGTTAAGTTAGATTTTCAGATAGAAAAGAAGCAACCCTTGAACCTTTGGTAACCACAAATCTAAAGCCAGCAATGGCAATAAGTACATATCTATCAATAATCACCCTAAATGTAAATGGACTGAATGCACCAATCAAAAGACACACCTTAAACCCAAAGATATACACAGACTAAAAGTGAAGGGATGGAAAAAAATATTTCAAGCAAACAACAAAGAGAAAAAAGCAGGTGTTGCAGTACTTGTATCAGATAAAATAGACTTCAAAATGAAGAAAGTAGCAAGAGATAAAAACAGACATTACATAATGATAAAGGGGTCAGTCCAACAAGAAGATATAACCATTATAAATATATATGCACCCAAAACAGGAGCATCAGCATATGTGAAACAAATACTAACAGAAGTGAAGGAGGAAATAGACAGCAATGCAATTATTCTAGGAGACTTTAACACGCCACTCACTCCAAAGGATAGATCAACCAGGCAGAGGATAAGTAAAGACACAGAGGCACTGAACAACACACTAGAACAGATGGACCTAACAGATATCTACAGAACTCTGCACCCAAAAGCAGCAGGATACACATTCTTCTCAAGTGCACATGGAACATTTTCCAGAATAGACCACATTCCAGGCCACAAAAAGAACCTCAGTAAATTCAAAAATATTGAAATCCTACCAACCAACTTCCCAGATCACAAAGGTATAAAACTGGAAATAAATTTCAGAAAGAAATCAAAAAGGCTCACAAATACATGGAGACTTAACAACATTCTCCTAATGAATCAATGGGTTAACGACCAAATCAAAACAGAAATCAAAGAATATATGGAGACTAATGACAACAACAACACAAAGCCACAACATCTGTGGGACGCAGCGAAGGCAGTCTTAGGAAAGTACATTGCAATCCAGGCCCACTTAAAGAAGGAAGAACATTCCCAAATGAACAGTCTAAGGACACAATTATTGAAATTGGAAAAAGAAGAACAAATGAGGCCCAAAGTCACCAGAAGGAGAGACATAATAAAGATCAGAGAAGAAATAAATAAAATTGAGAAGAATAAAACAGAAAAAATCAATGAAACCAAGAGCTGGTTCTTTGAAAAAATAAACAAAATAGATAAACCCCTAGCCAGACTCATTAAGAGAAAAAGAGAATCTACACACATGAACAGAATCAGAAATGAGAAAGGAAAAATAACGACGGACCCCACAGAAATACAAAAATTATAAGAGAATATTACGAGCATCTATATGCCAACAAGCTGCAAAACCTAGAAGAAATGGACAACTTCTTAGAAAAATACAGCCTTCCAAGACTCACCAAGCAGGAAACAGAAAAACTAAACAGACCAATCACCAGCAACGAAATTGAATCGGTAATCAAAAAACTACCCAAGAACAAAAGCCCTGGACCTGATGGATGCACCTCTGAATTCTACCAGACATATAGAGAAGAAATAACACCCATTCTCCTTAAAGTTTTCCAAAAAATAGAAGAGGAGGGAATACTTCCAAACTCTTTTCTATGAAGCCAGCATCACTCTAATACCAAAACCGAGCAAAGACCTCACTAAAAAAAAAA
>JAQQAC010002837.1:73933996-73965430 GCA_029783875.1 Phataginus tricuspis | reverse complement strand
AAGACAGTTTGGTGCTGGCACAAAAACAGACCCACAGACCAGTGGAACAGAATAGAAAATCCAAACATTAACCCAAACACCTACAGTCAATTAATATTTGATAAAGGAGCCTTGGATATACAATGGGGAGAGGACAGCCTCTTCAGCAGCTGGTGTTGGAAAAACTGGATGGCTACATGTAAGAGTATGAAACTGGACTACTGTCTAACCCCATACACAAAGGTAAACTCAAGGTGGATCAAAGACCTGAATGTAAATCATGAAACCATAAAACTCTTAGAAAAAAACATAGGCAAAAATCTCTTGGACATAAACATGAGCGACTTCTTCATGAACATATCCCCCCCGGCAAGGGAAACAAAAGCAAAAATGAACAAATGGGACTATATCAAGTTGAAAAGCTTCTGTACAGCAAAGGACACCATCAGTAGAACAAAAAGACTTCCTACAATATGGGAAAATATATTCATAAATGATGTATCTGATAAGGGGTTGACATCCAAAATATACAAAGAACTCACGCACCTTAACAAACAAAAAGCAAATAAGCCAATTAAAAAATGGGCAGAAGAGCGGAACAGAAACTTCTCCAAAGAAGAAATTCAGATGGCCAACAGGCACATGAAAAGATGCTCCACATCGGTTATCAGAGAAATGTAAATTAAAACCACAATGAGATATCACCTCACATCTGTTAGGATGGCAACATCCAAAAGACAAACAACAACAAATGCTGGCAAGGATGTGGAGAAAGGGGAACCCTCCTACACTTCGGGTAGGAATGTAAACTAGTTCAACCATTGTGGAAAACAGTATGGGGGTTCCTCAAAAAACTCAAAATAGAAATAGCATTTGACCCAGGAATTCCACTCCTAGGAATTTACCCTAAGAATGCAGCAGCCCAGTTTGAGAAAGACACATGCACCCCTATGTTTATTGCAGCACTATTTACAATAGCCAAGAAATGGAAGCAACCTAAGTGCCCATCAGTAGATGAATGGATAAAGAAGAGGTGGTACATATACACAATGGAATATTACACAGCCATAAGAAAAAAACCAATCCTACCATTTGCAACAACATGGATGGAGCTGGAGGGTATTATGCTCAGTGAAATGAGCCAGGCCGAAAAAGACAAGTACCAAATGATCTCACTCATATGTGGAGTATAAGAACAAAGAAAAAAAAAAAACTGAAGGAACAAAACAGCAGCAGACTCACAGAACCCAAGAACGGACTAATAGTTACCAAAGGGAAAGGGACGGGGGAAGAAAGGCGGGAAGGGAGGGATAAGAGGGTAAAAGGGCATTACGATTGGCAGACATAGGGTTGGGGGGCACGGGGGGTACTGTACAGCTCAGAGAAGACAAGTAGTGATTCTATAGCATCTCACTATGCTGATGGACAGTGACGGTAATAGGGTTGGTGGGGGCGACCTGATGAAGGGGGTAGTTTAATCATCACAATATTACTTATGTAACTGTAGGTTAATGATACTAAAATAAAATAAATTGTAAAAAAAAAAAGTATGAACCATAAAAGGCAATAATGATAAATTGTATTTCATCAAAATTAAAAACCTCGGAAAGACAGCATTTAGAAAGTGAAAAAGCAAGCCACAGATTAGAATTATAATACAATGCACATATCTAACAAAGGACCTGTTTTTAGAATATTTAAAGTTTTCTTAGAGGTCAATAATAAGAAAAACTACCCAGTTAAAAAAATGGGTAAAAGATTTGAGCAGAATTTCTTCACACTTGGCCACTAAAATACACAATCAAAAAAACAACATAAAAACATGTTTACATCACTGAGATAGGGAAATACAGTGAGACAGCACTACACATCCAGCAGGATGGCTTAAATGTACACTGACAAAACCCGATGATGTGGAGCGACAGGAACTCTCGGACAGGTTTGGTAGGAACACGGAATAGCTCGACTCCTTTGGAAAACCATTTGGCAGCTCCCAAGTCACTCACACATCATGTGTTGCAGCAATTCATCTCCTAGGTATCACAAAAGCTTGTATGTGAGCATTCTTAGGAGCTTTATTCATAATGGCATAAAATTGCAAAACACCAAATGTCCATCAGAAGATGAATGGATAAACAAGTGGTAGAATATTCATGTGATGAAATACTATTCAACAATAAAAATGAATGAACCGCCAACAAATGCAACTGTGGATGAATTTAAGATCATGATGCTGAGTAAAAGAGGCCAGGCCAAAAAAAAAAAAATACATCTTGTGCATATTCATACTTGCATATGAAATTCTAGGAAAGGCCAGTCTAATCCACAGTGATAAAAGGCAGATGATGGTTGCCAGGGGTTGAGGGTTAGTTATTAGGAAGGGGTACCAGAGGGCTTCTTGGAGTAATGGAAACCTTCCAGATGTCGATCATGGTGGTGGCCACAGAATTGCATGAATTTGTCACTTGTCAGGCAGTCATAAGTCAAAATGAAAACTTAACTGGGTGCATTTTGTTGTATGTAAATTATACTCAAAAAGATTTTTATGTAATGCTCAAATATTTACTGAATGTTCACTAAATGGTAGGCACTGGCTGAGTGAGAAGGACGTATGTAGCAATAGGAACTGAGGATGTCTTCTCAGCTGAAGACGACGGGTCAAGGGAGATGCATCCAGTTAGAGCAGGTCTGAAGGCACGTGTGTGACCCTGAGTGGGCATCTGTGATGCGGGGTCTCAGGATTCGCCCATTACTAGGTTGACAATTAGGAATTTCCCTGATTAGCCGGTGATGTATGCCCTAGCCCTGACCGTCTTCCGGGGGTTTAGTTCTTTAGTCCGAATGTGGTACTCCCCCACGTGACCAGCATCTGGGAAGGGGCATGGGGCAATAGCATCAACTCTAGTGGCAGCTTCATTTCTGCAACTTGTTCTACCTGCTTTGAGCCTCTGTGGATTGAACCAGGTCGCCTATTCCCCAAGTCATCCAGATTTCCTCAATTCACTTCACTTCCCCCCTAAATTCAAAGTTGCTATGTGATCGTCACAATTTGGGGAGCAATGGACTTGGTTTTACTTCTCTTTTGTCAGGCCGCTTGCTGAGTAAGTGGGAAATATTTAAACTTGGGGGGCTTTGCCAGGAAGCAGTTTCTGCCTCAGGGGTGAATGCAGGATGGCAGTTTTGTCCTTGTCTGCTCAGCGAGTAAATCTTCCAGCGAAGTCACTGCTGAGTGTCCGCACTGCCGGGCAGCCACATGGGTTGTACACGGAAGCACGGTCTGTGCGCCCACTCACGGCAAGCTTGCGCCAGTCTTTTGCCCCAGATTGCCTCTGACAACCAACTGTTTCCTTGATATGTTTCTTCTCAGTGATATTAATGAGCACAGACCACTGACTCAGCTCTTCCCTGGAGGCTGTCTGATTGTACGAAGTGGGAGAAGTTTTCCGCACTAACGTGCCTTCCTCCCCTTCTAAGGCAAAAGCCCACCAGAAGCCTGTGCTGGCTTTGTGAGTGGTGTGCACATGATGCCTTCAACTTAAACTAAAAGCCAGTGAATTCATTTACTGTCATTGGCAGCCATTAGCTGGGCTGGTGGGCTTGCTGTGTAACTAGTACAGTGTTGTTGAATCGCCCCTGTTGGTTCAGCCTTGATGGGACACGCTGGGGGCTCCTATGGTCTCTTCCCTCAAAGACTTTATGTTTCAGTGTCTCAGGGAGACCAGAGGACGTGCCGTGCTTTGCAAGCAGTTCAGATGAAGCCCTCGGAGGCAGCTGCTCAGCTGTCAGTGCTGCCTGTGGCCATCAGCATAGGGCCCAGGACTCAGGCTGTTCCCCAGGATAGGTATGGCTTCTCTGAGACAACAGGGGTCGGCCTCATCTGCTCCTGAGCCATTTCATGCTGCAGCGTGCCGTTTGACTCTGTCTGCCTCTCAGGAACTTCTGGACCTCAGATCGCTCCTCTGCTGCTCTGTTCTCTGCCTGTCTCTGGCCCACCTCTCCTCTCCCCTCCCAGGGGAAGGCCTCACAGCTCCAAATTATGCTCTGGGACCCACATTTACCTACTCTAATTTCTAGGGAGTTATGCCATTTTCCATTTGTGTTGCAAGTGAAAAAAATCCAGCTCAGTTTTATCTGTCTTGAGAGCTTGGTTTAACATTTCCTAGAAACAAACTTCCTCAGCTTTTGTCTACCTGAAAACCTCTTTATTTCAATTTCAGATTTGTGGTATACTTTTCCTGCAAAGAGAAGTCTAGTTTGACATTTTTTCTCCTTTGAGCGCCTTAAGGAATTTCCACCATCATCTTGTCTCCATTGCTGCTGACGAGACGTCAGCCATCACCCTGTTGTTTCCCCTGTGTATATATCATGTGCCTCCTTCCCCCCCCTGATTGCACTTACCAATGTTTTCTTTATCTTGAGTTTTCAGCAGTTTGGCTTCTATATGGCTGTATATTTTTCTTTGTTTATCCTGCTTGAATGTCTTAGATCTGTGGGTTGATATCTTACACCAGTTCTGTGAAATTCTTAACCATCCCTCTTCAAATATTTCTTCTATGCATTCTCTCCTGCCCCGCTTCTAAAATGCCAATAATGGGTGCATTGCTGGGACTTTTTATTGTCCTACATATCTCAGGCTCCCAGTTATTTTCCTCCCTGTATTTCAGTTTGTATCATGGCGGTTCAGTTTGGCTACTGACTCATCTTCAGGTTCACTGATTCTTTACACCACTGTGTCCCATCCTCTGTTAACACACTGAATGGATGCAGTTTTTCATTTATTTCCATAGGTTCTTTTTTATATTTTTTATCTCTCCACTCAAATTTCTCACCTGTTCCCACATAACGTGCACATCTTCCTGTGGACCCTGCTGGGTGGCCTCCAGCTTTCACTGGGCCACCGCAGTGTGTTTGGTGAAGGCCTCAGAGGACTTTCTCAGCCTCTGGCATGTTGCCCCCGTGCCTCAGTGGATGCCCAGGTGGGTGGGTGCAGACTTGCCCTGTAGCTGTGGCCCCTTGGGATTTCTGTCCACCCTGCAACTCCCCTGTGGCCTTGGGAGTCTGTTGGCTCTTGAGAGTTTGGCTAGTGTCTCCCTACCCCCGTCCAGGTGGGTTCCTCTGCCTCTGACCACAGCATCTGGAGGGAAGCAGCCTTGAGTCTTCTCTCCTAGGGAAGGCTTGTCACTTTCTGGCATTTATTTTAGTTTGTATTTTTTGTATTCTCGGCTCTCTTGTCTTCAGAACACATGAACAATCATATGTAGCTTAAGCAGATCATTCCTGTTAGGTATGAGTGGTGGCTTTTATTAATCCTCCATTCAACAAATACCCATGTGCCAAAAATACCATGTTCTACATAAGTTGCTGCTACGAGCACTGGGTTTGCTGGTGGGGTCTCAGCCTGTGACTCGCTGACAGGGTGTCCACGGCAGCCGCCCGTGTCCCCCAGTCTTGGCCGCCTCCTCCAAGCAGGGCAGGCAGTAGAGCCGCCGCCAAGCCTGAGTGCTGGGCTCCGAGCTGCCCTGTCGGGGGTTGCTCTGCCAGGGCGCACAGGTGGCCTGTTGGCGCCCTTCCACTCGCTTGCCTGGTGGAGGGGCACACAACCTACATTTCTTCATTGTGGTAAAACAAAATGGATCACACTAGTCAAAATATTCTAAAGTGACTCACTAGGAAAATTCCTTTTCTGATCAACAACAGTATAGCTAATCTTACTGAACTCTGTGCCAGACACTTTATATGTTCATCTCATTTAACTTCACCACAACTCTGCGAGGTCAGTACCATCCCAGGACACACACAGGAACAAACTCGGATTTTATAACTTGCCCAGAGCTCCCAGTTAATAAGTGGTGGACCCAGGCAGTATGCTTCTGATCCCACATTGCCAACCCTTAACCAGGACTCTCCCTGCTTAGCTCTGGCCTTGGTTGGAGAGGCCAGGAGACACCACCAAAGGGAGTGGGAGAGGATGGACAGGAGGGGACGAGCCACAGGACTGGGGCAGCACGCAGCAGAGGGACCATGGCCTGGAGGGAGAGCGTGGGGGAGGTGATGGAGCCTGTGGAGGGAACAAGAACTCAGAGAACAATATGAAAGCAAGACCTGAGTATGTGGGGAGGGTGGTCAAGGCTGAAACCCTTGCAGCTCATGGCCTGCCTCCAGCCCTCGGGCTGGACTCTCCTGAGGTCACAGGTGCCCCAGGACCTTCCTGAGTACAGCAGGAGGGGCGGCGGGGGCCGGCCTCTCACACTGCAGCCCAGCACGGGTGGCCCTCTCCTGTCGTGACTCGCTGAGCGACTGAGCCAGCAAGTGCCGACCTGGCAACCACTCTTGTCTCCTTTAACCCCACCGCCACCCTGCAAGGCTGCACGACCTCTTCCCGCTCTCCACTGGAGGAGACAGGCTCAGGGAGACAAAGGACTTGCCCACGGTCACAGCGCATAAAAGCAGCAGGGCCGAAGCCCGGGTGCCTGTCCAAATGCCCTCTCTCCGGACATGCACCCACAGAAGCCCCATCTGACGCTGGAGCTGGATTTTGTGTTAATTTATTATGCAGAATCCTTTGTCTCTGACCAGTCCAGGCGGGGTAGGCCTGCTCCCAGGCCCCCTTGGGGAGGAGAGCTGGGAGAAAGGGCTGAGGACACAGGCGTGAGCTGCCCTTGTGGAGTGGTGGTCCTGGCTCATAGTAAGGGGTTGAGGCAGTGGAGGGCGGCATATTGTGAGAGGAGCTCATGGGGTGGCTTCTGTCATTCCAAAGACAGGCAGGGCCCAGAGACTGGTGAGCTCCGCCTCAGGATCTGCAGCATGGGGGCTCGGAGCCCAGGGCTGAGCTGAAGGGGGCCAGCCTCCAGGCCTAGATGGGTGCTTGTCACTGTGGGGAGGAGTGGGTATTTTGTCCCAGAGGACATTGGGCACTGACTGGGGACATTCTGGATGTCACAGCTGGCGGCTGGGGGCTGCTACCGCACCTCCGGGGTGCAGTTCAGAAAAGTGCCCCCACAGCCAGGAGTCTGCTGCCTGAACGTCAGCAGTGCTAGGCTGGAGCCCCGGCCCCCTCCGCACCGCCCTTGCCGGACCTCCCATCTGTGCTACAGCCCCCGGCACTCACCACCTCCATCTCCAGCGCTGAGCCAGGAGCTCCGGGCCTCCCCTAGTGCTGAGCTCCCACACCCAACAGGGTCAGGCCAGCCTGTGCGCTAGTGTACCCGCGTCTGAGGCCCCCAGGCCCCCATCCCAGCAGAGGCGCCCCCAGCCGGCCCCCTGCCCAGACCAGGCTCACCACTTCCTTTGCCCCCCTCCCCACGTGCCTCGCCCGGCTCCGCTGGCTGTGTCCCTCCTGGGACACCACACAGCTCTCCCTGTGCACTGTTCTGGGGACTTGGACAGGGTCCATTCATCCCCCCATGCCTATTGCCCCCGTTTTTTTGTTTTTTTTTTTACAATTTATTTTATTTTAGTATCATTAACCTACAATTACATGAGCAATATTGTGATGATTAAACTCCCCCCTTCCTCAGGTCCCCTCCACCAACCCTATTACAGTCACTGGCCTACTGCCCCCGTTTTACAGAGGAGGCAGCTGAGGTCTGGGGAGGGTAAGGATGCATAGGCCGCCACTGCTGAGGGCTGGGTCCTGACTGACCTGTGCACATGGCCAGGCCTCTCCAATGCCACAGGTCAAAATCCCTAGTTTTTGCTGGTCTTCTTAGGGTGGTAAGTTAGGATATTCTGGGCTGTCTCCACTTCAGTGGAGGTGTGCTGTCCCCTGACTCCCCACCATCCCCCTGCACATTCATCTTCTACGCTTCGTTAGGATGCAGTAGACCTTTTCATTTAAGCAAGGTTAAATTCATACTCAAGCTGATGTTTTTGAAGCAAACAAACATTCCAACAACTTTCTAGAGATAAAATTCAATGCTCTAAAATTCACCTGGTTTTCATTGTACTGCCCATTGATTTTGAATAAATTCGGAGTTGTGCAACTATCACTACAATCTAGTGATAGAACATTTTAATCATCCCCAAATGATCCCTTGGGCCCACTGGCCCGTCCCACCCCAGCCCAGGCAGCCACTCACCTACCATCTGTCTTAGAGCTCAGCCTATTCTGGACACCACACATAAATGCAACCAGACAGTATGTCACTTTTATACATTTGGCTTGTTCCACTAAGCAGGATGTCCTCAAGGTTCATCCCTGTTGTAGCCTGTGTCAGCACGTCATTCCTTTTTGTGGCTGAGCAATGTTCCATCATCTGGCCCATTTAACAGCACATTTTATTCATCCATCGGTTGATGGGCATTGGGCTGTTTCTACCTTTTGGCTATTATTATGGCAGCTGCTAAGAATATTCATATCCAAGTCTCCATGTGGACCTCTGTTTTCATTTCTCTTGCAAGAAGTGAGAAAAGGAATTGCTGGGTCATACAGTTAATTTATGTTTAACATTTTAAGAAACTCCAAACCTTTTTACAAAGTGGCCATCCCAATTTACATTCCCAGTGGCGATGTATGAAATTTCCAGTTTTTCCACATACTTGCCAACAAGTCTTTATTATAACCATTTAGTGGGTGTAAAGTGGTATCTTATGAGGTTTTAATTTCTAGTCTTCTAGTGACTAACAATACTGAGAATCTTTTAATGTGTTTATTAGCCAGTCACGTACTTTCTTGGTGAAAGGTCTATTCAAATCCTTTGTCCATTTTTTAATTGGGTGGTTTGTTTCCTTATTATTGGGTTGTAAGAGCTCTTTATATATTCTGGATTCTTGTGTTTTATCACATATATGCTTTGAAAATATTTCCTCCCAGTGTATGGCTCATCTTTTCATTTCATAATGGTGTCTTTGGAAGTGCAAAAGTTTTAAGTGAAATTTTTGAAGTGTGTTTTTTGAAGTCTAGGAATTTTTGATGAGGTCTAATTATCACTATTTCCTTTCATGGACTGTGATTTTGGTGTCTTATTTAAGAATGGTGCCTCACCCAAAATAAAGAAAGTTTTTCTCCTCTTTTTTTATCCCTTTAGAAGGTTTATAGTTTTAGGTCTTATATTTGAGTGTATGATCCATTTTAAATTTTGTGTGTGATGTGAATTAAGCATCTGAATCAATCTTTTGGCCTGTGGATATCCAGTTGTCCCAGCCCTTTTTCTAGTAAATTGCATGGCACCTTTGTCAAAAATCAGTTTGTCACATAAATGTAAGTACAGAAGGAATCTAGATTCTGCCCCATTGGTCTGCATGTGTATCCTTATGTCAGAACCACACTGTCTTGATTACTGTAGCTTTGTAGTAAATTTTAAGTGTCAGTCCTCCAACTTTCTTTTTTCAAGATTGTTTTGGCTGTTAGGCTCAGTCTCTCAGTTTCTGGAAAAACACAAGCAGGTTGCTGGGAATTTTGATAGGATTTCTCTGAATATATGGATCACTCTGGAGAGCATTTCCTTAGTAAGGCTTGGTCTACATGAACATGAAATCGGTACAGATCATCTTTAGTTCGCCTCAGCAATGTTTCATAGCTTTCAGGGCACGAGTTCTGGACTTCTGCTAAATTTAGTCCTGAACATTTTATTCTTTTTGATGCTATGATGAATTAAGCTGTTTTCTTAATTTCATTGTTATTGTTCATTGCTAGTGTACAGAAAAGTACAACTGATTCTTTAGTATTGATGTATCCTGAAACCTTGCTGAACTAGCTTAATGGTTCAAGAAGTTTTTCTCATGGATTCTTCAGGGTTTTCGACACACAGGATTGTATTGTCTACAAATAAAGATGGTTTGCCCTCTTCTTTTCCAGTGTGGGTCATTTTTTCTTCCTGGCTACACTGGCGAGATCCTCTAGTACAGTGGTGACTAGGGGTGGTGAGAATACACGTCGTTCCTGATCTTGGGGAGCTCATTCAGTGTCTCCCTATTAAGTGTTGTTAGCTATGGGTTTCTCTTGAATACCCCTTCCCGAGGGAGGTAGTGTCCTTCTATTCCTAGTCTGCTGAGAGATCTTGTCATTAAAGGGTGTTGGATTTTGTCAAACAAAACTTTCTCTGGCTGCTAAATGACAGTTTTTGAAAGCAAACAAATTTGAAGATTTAGTTAGATATCATTTTTTACTTTCCTAATGGTTACTAAATCATTGAATTTCAGAACTATAAAATTCATTCAGCCTTGTGTCTTCAAATTTTGTGTTACTCGTGCCGTAGTCGTTTCACCTGTATTACTTGCTGATGTCTGTAAATCAGCTCACTTAAGTACATGTATTCTAAAAAGGAAACCTCATGTTACCACACATGAAGAACAGTCTTATTTGCCTAAAGAAAAGATATTATAGCATAAAAATAATAGGGGCCTCTGGGTTAAGATGGTGTTTTGAGAACAAAAGTGATAATACCCCCTACCCAAACCCTGTGAAATTGCAGTAAAGGGATGTTTTATTGAAGCACAGACTCCATGTGGGAGCCTGAGGGTCTGTGGATAGCAGGACGAGTGCTGACTAAGTCTGTGACCTGGAGGAAAGGGGTCTTGGATTTCCTGGCCAGAGCTGGCAGCTGAGCTGACGGACACTGCGGGCCCTCAAAGGTGGGGGCACTGCTCCCCTGGGACAGGGGCTGGTGTCGAGGGGACTTGGGAAGCAGCTACACCCTCAGCTCGCCAGCCCCTGTTACCCGGCGGGTACGTGCTGGCCCCTGCCGCTGCGGAAGCAAAGGCTTGTGGATTGTGGGTCACAGTCCCCTCAGAGGAATGGAGAGACTGATCCAGACCTGGGTGCTGCAGGCAGACTTCAGGCCCTCTTCAGCTGCCAGCGGAGGGACTGGACAAGGTCTTTCTGGGGGCTCTGAGCAGCTAGGAGGAAAGGCCTAGGGAAAGTGGTTCTGGCCCTGGGGTACAGCAAAAGATAAGAAAGGGTAACACTTGCTCAGGTGTAAAACTGTAAATAATGAACTCTTGATTTAACCACAAGTTCTCAGGGAACCACTCTGGGGAGGTGAGAGGGGCAGTGGAGGGGGCGGGCTTGCGAGAGCTGATGAGGCGGAGGGCACGGAGAAGAGGGTCTAGTGAGAGCTGCAGATGCCAGCACATGGTGGCTGCACTGGGAGACCGACATGCTGATGTAGAAGGGCTGGAAGAAAGAGCTGAGCCCGCAAGGTCGCTGCCCGCAGAAGGGGCCTCAGGGGAGCGGGAGGTCGCGCAGGGGCCGTGGCACTTTGGGAGAGCCTCTGAGGGACCCCTGAGTCCGTAAATTATGTGCGTGCTTTATTTGTACAATAGAATGCGCCAAATAATACATTCACAGACCTGTGTACTCGAAAACAATTTTCTCATGGAGAAGGGGGCGCTGTCACATTAACCAGCAAGCAAGAGGGTGTTTGGCAGAACGTTGCTGGAGACTGGCTGAGAGGGGCTGGATTTGGGCTTTGGAGTTGACGGGCAGGCAGATCCGCCTCACGTGTGTAACGAGCATAAGGCAGAAGGTAGCTGCCTCTCTGCTGCAGTCAGGTCCAGCCAAGCGAAATGATTGTGCCGGGCATTCTGTTCGTCCTCCCAGACCCTTCTCCACCTGCCCTGGGCCCCATCATTAGGTCCCCAGCCTCGGCTGCCAGCTGGGTCCACCCAGTGGGAAGCACCTGCGGGAGGCCAGAGACCAGCAGGGCCGGAACACTGCACACTCCTCCCTCCCCGCTGTAGCCCTCGGGCGCCTTCACCCTGCCCTACCTGCGTGCCTGCGTGCGTCCCTCCCGGGGCTGGCCCGGCTGCCTACTGTTTCCTGCCAGAACCTTGGGCTGCATGCGTTTTATTTCGAGAAGCCCTCTAGAGTGAGCTCTGGAGTCTACCCAAGATCTGGGTGTGCCTGCCTCCCCAGCAGCCTTGTAGGTGGGGGGAGGAGGGCGTGCTTGAGTTCTCTCAGAACAAACCTCACGGTCATAATGTTGGAATAACGAATTTAAAGAAAAAACTGTTGAACAGGAAGCAACAGGTTTGGTCCACGCTGGAGAGGTAACCTCTGTGCCTGTGCTGGGTATGAAGCTGCAGAAACTCTGAGGGCAAATGCGGGTTCAGCTGCTGCGTGCCCAGTTCATCACGCCGGCCCAGCGTGCTTTGTCAGGAAGCTGGGGCTGCCTCCACTCTTGAAGTTCACCATCTCTAGGGGCTGGAAGTCCGAAGGACTGTGGCCATCTCCACGGAGCCCGCGGCTGCTCTGTCCCCTTGCCGCCACACGATGGCAGTGGGGAGCCAGCTTCCCCGCTGGAGGCGGGGCTGAGCATGCGCGGCGCCGGCCGAGGTGCTCGGTGAGTGGCGCTGCCCGAGGGCTCTTCGCCCCGGCGCCGCTTGACTCTTTTCCTGCCTGTAATACACTTAATTAGCGAAAGTCTCTATGACTCGAGAGTCCCACGCTTGAGTGCCTTGAGCGCTAGGCGCTAACGCGGTCAGGAAAGCACAAGTCCATGCAGAGTGGCGCCTCGCTGCTGCCCCCTGGTGATGAGGGCCGGCGAGGCCCGCCTCCCAGACAGAAAGGAATTTGTTTCTGTGTGAATCTTTCACATACCGGCAGCTAATTCCCTTCTACATCAGCTAACTAAGGTAGCCACCGCCTCGCTCGCTGTGCAGAACATCTTTGTACAGAACTCCGCCGTCCTGGAAGAGTTCCCCCGGCCGTTGTCAGCCATCCGCCCCCGCAGTACTGAGGCCTGGCGACAGCTGCTCACCTTCATGCTCGGCTCTGAAACGGACTCGCGCGGTACCTGGTCTCTGTAGCTCATTCTGTTCATCCAGCACGAGGCATCCGGGACTCCGACCCTGCGGCAACCAGTGGGTCCTGCCTCCCTGTGGCTGAGTAGTATTCCAGTGCACTAATAAAACACAGCTGTCCCCGATTTGACCAGTTCAAGCCACGTCTCTGTCATTTTCTTGTGTCCTCATCTTTCTTTAATCACTGCCTTGCTCTCTGGCAACAAGATGTTCTAGGCCCGTGTGTGTGTGTGTGTGTGTGTGTGTGTGTGTGTGTGTGTGTATCAAGAGAAATGCACAACATAAATTAACCTTTTAAAAGCATACAGTTGAGTGGCATTCACAATGCCATGCAACCAGCACCTCTAGCTAGTTCCACAATATTTTCATCACCCCAAAGAGAGACCCCGTGCGCATCAGACACTAAAACTCCCCGTTCCTCACTCTCCCCAGCGCCTGGTAATCTCTACTGCACTGTTTCTTTGAATTTGTACTCCACACATTTCATGTAAGAGAAATTGCACAATATTTGTCCTTTCGTGAATGGCTTCCTTCACTTAGCCTAACATATTTGAAGTCCATGTTGTAGAATGTGTCAGAACTTCCTTCCTCTTAAGGCTGAATAAGAATCCACTGCCTGGTCAGACCTCTCTTGATGGACACTCTTCTTTAGTCCTTGGCGGTGAGGCTGGAAAGGAGGCAGAAAGATGCATGAAAAGCAAAGATAACTGAGTCCCCCTCCTGTCCTCATGGGTCTGCCACTCCTCGGAGCAAAGTTCAAGTCCTGTAAGCAACTAAGACCTGCGCCAACACAAAGCAAGGGCCCTCAGGAAGCCCCATGTCTATTCCCTGCAGCCACCTGCCTGAGGGACTGTCTCTTCCTGTTAGAAGTGCAGAAATCAAGGCTCAGAAATGGCCGTCCGTCCAGGGGCACAGAGCATGTCGGGCAGAGATTATGTGATCACCTTTCTCTCCCGTTGCCTTGTGACAGCCCCTCCTCGAAGGGCTCAGGGGCCCCCGTCTCTGCACAGACTCTCAATGTCCTTGGCCCCAGCCCAGCTCAGGGCACCAGACGCACCCTTTCCTGCTGCTCATTTTAAGCCATTGTTGCCAAGATGGCAGGACCCCCTGGCCCAGAGAAGAATCAGGGGAAAACCTACATGTAGAGTGAAGGATTTGGGCCGCCTTCTTGGCACTTTGGGTCCTGCACAGTCCCCTTCACTAGAATTGGAACCCGGGGTCCTGCTCCCTGGGCCCTGACCTAACAGCTCTGCCTGTGTTTGCATGCACGAATAAAGCCCTAGGACATCAGGGCAGAAAGAGGGCTTGATTCTAATTTCACTCTCTCCTCTCCTCTCCTGCTGGTCTCACTTGCGGACAGTGGTCCTGGCTGGGGGGCTCTCCACCTGGCTGGCCAGCTGCAGCCCAGCAGCCCGTAGCCTCATGGGGCCTTTATGGGCGTCAGGACTGTTCTGAGCGCTCGGCAGGCAGTACTCACGGGGTCCCCCTTCAGATGGGATATGGAGGCCCAAGGCCACACAGAGGGCTGTGGCCTGGACCGAGAGACAGGACGTTGGCCTTCGGAGCCCACGTCCTAAACCCTCACACACCCCTGGGCTCAAACCCTGGTCCCTACAATTCCTGGGCTGTTCTGGGGCTCAGGTCAAAGTCAGCCAGGAAAGGAGCTTTTCTGCAACCGACCTGACTGAGGTTTCAGCTCTTTCTGGGCTCTCTCTTGTTTCCAGACTGCATGGGAGGAGCCCTGCTACTGAATGTGCGTGAGGATGCTCTGTCCAGGGTGCTGAGTGCTGGGACACCTGCAAGCCCTAGCCCTCCAGCTGCGTGTCCACGGCCTCTCCCTCAGCCAGAGGGACTTCGGGTCCTGCACCACATGGCTCAGCAGCTGTGGTGTCACTGACTGTGACTTCAGGGGCTTCTGATGTCATAGTGAGCCTGTGGGCCTGGCCAACAGGAGCCCTGGCTGGTGGCAGGCCAGCTTCCACCCTTCCAACATCACAGAGGGCAGCTCGTGAGTAGCCCAAAGCTTGGATGGCTCGCTCCTTCCCAGCCGGAGGCTCTGGGCACCTGGGGCATGTGCCTCTCTACGTCCCTGAGCCTCCCAGGAGGGCGCCGCAGCCAGGGTCCTGCCTCCACGAGTCCTCACCCTGCTGGGAGCAATCTTGGGGGACAGGGGGCACATCAGATCTTACACCTGGTGTCTTACTGCCGCCAGGGCACTCTGACCCAGCCCCACTGCCAGGCACTGGGACGCCGCCTGTGTGGCTGGGAAGGACTGCCCTGAGGCGGTTTGGGAAGCAGCAGGTGTGTGTGTGTGCGTGAGCTTGCATCCAGACACAAAATTGGGTAGATGTCTCATTAGCTTTCACCCCTCAACCTGGGTCCTAGCGAGTTCTGACGGCTCCTGTGCTTGCTGGGCAGGAGGCCCGTGTGGTGTGAGGTCCCCAGAGCAGGGCCTGGGACCAGCTGCCAGTGCAGGCGGGTTGCTCCCAGGAGGCACTGGCAGGGAGTGGGCTGTGGGAGGGGAGGGAGGCGCTCAGGGAGTGGGCAGCCCAGCCCAGCCCCGCTGTGCCCTTTGGGTGGTGGTGCAGAGCACACCGCTGTGCTGTCCCATCCGAGGGGCAAGGCGGCAGGGGTGTTTGTCCACAGCTCGGAGCCGCCTCGCCTGTGTGGGGGTCTGGAGCATTCCTGCAGCCAGAGGTGCCCTCAGAGCTGCAGACGTGTCTCCCAGTGTGGAGGTGGGGTAGGGTGTAGGTGTGCGGCACTGACAGCATCTGCTCTAAGCCCCAGCCTGACACCAGGGCCTCAGCCGGCCTGGGCACCTGCTCCTGGGGGACTCGCCTACTGGAGCCAGCCCCCCGCTGAACTTCACCTGTCAGCTTGAGGGATCAAATGTGGAACCTGAGGTGCTGGCAGGCAGTTAGCATCATCACAACCAGCTTTAAGGGCACGTGTTGATGACATGATGGCTGCTTAAGTCACAGTGAGGCCCTATAAGCACGACCACAGGCCAGCAAGGGTCAGGCGATCTGATGGCAAGTGAGACACCAGCGCTTAGACTTCAACCCCACCTGCTCTCTGCTCTGATCTGCGCTGGGCACTGTAGGAAAGACAGAGTCTCTGGTATGCTGCTGGGGGGTACGCAAATGGCACAGCCAGTCTGGTGAGTCATTTGGAAGTTCCTTTGAAAACTTAAAGTGGATTTACCAGAAGCCCCAGCAATCATATATTCCAGAGAAACTAAATTCATTTTTATTCAGAAACTTGTACATGAGTACTCATAGCAGCTTCATTTGTAATAGCCTCAAACTGGGAACAATGCAAATGTCCTTCAATAGACAATAGTTAAACAGATGTGGTACATCCGTGCCATGGAATACTACTCAGCAGCAAAAAAGGAACCCGTTCTTGATACACCCAGCAACTGGGCGATTCCATCACACAAGTGAGATGAGGACAGATGAGGGGTCGCCAGGCTGGGGGCGGAGGGCAGCACGCATGAGAGCCTGGTGGAGGCTGTTCAGCTGAGGATCGTCCCGACTGGTGGGGACATGAAGCTGCACATGTGACAAGAGAGCATAGAACTGACACACACACTTACACGCACACTCGAGCATGTATGGTACAGTGTGGTGAGGCCAGGGCACTGGGTGACAGGCCAGCACGACCCAGCCCTCACTCAGACCCGTGAGGCCCGCAGGGACACACTCTTCCGTCCCCTCTGAGGTCATGGATGCCGTGGTCCCAAGGGGAAGCCACATACCTGCTGATCCTGGTCCAGGTCCAGACCGGCTCCTCGCAACCTCCCCGGTTCTGATGGGCCTTCTCTTGTCTTCCAGCCATGGCTGAAGGGCGAGCCAGAGCTTAGCCCCGTCTGTGATGGACACGAGGGCCCGCAAGAAGTACTACCAGGATGAGAAGAGCAGGAACAAATCCCAGGAGAAATTTACCAGGAAGTTTCCGTACAGGTACAGGACCCCGAGACCCCTGGGTCCAAGTCCTGGCTTCCTCAGGTCACCCACCACAAGCATGCTGGGGTG
Organism: Phataginus tricuspis; assembly: GCA_029783875.1. Taxonomy (NCBI): domain Eukaryota; kingdom Metazoa; phylum Chordata; class Mammalia; order Pholidota; family Manidae; genus Phataginus; species Phataginus tricuspis. The sequence continues at coordinate 73,948,673 of JAQQAC010002837.1, read as the reverse complement.
CATGGGCTGGAGCTGGGGGAAGGCTTCTCATCACAGGGAATTCTCTAGCAGCTCTGCGACCGTCTGGGCCCCCCTTCCTCACCCTGCATCCTGACCTGAGCTGAGGGCCGCTAGGTAGGTGCTCGGGACCCCAGCCTCTTCCCTCTCTCACAGGAGCTGCCTGAGGAGCGTGCTTGTGAGCACCTGCCCGGGAAGGTGTGGCGGGACCGCCTGGGGTGGGCCGGGTGGGGGTAGTTTATAAAGCCCCAGGGCACTCTGGAATCAGCAGAGCGGCCCGGGGCCCTCAGCCAGCAGCAGCCACAAAACGTGTTACACAGGGAGGCTGGGTCCTGGGTCCCACCAGCAGCAGGGCTGGTGGTCCTGGAAAAGGTGCAGTAAATTGGAAGGTTCTGGATGGTTCTTGCTTCCTGAGAATCATCTCAGAGTTGGGGTGGGGATGGAGAGAGAGCCCTCACCACACTCCTGGCCAAATACACACTGGTCATCTGAAAATGTGACTCCATTAAGCCTAGTTGCGCAAACACCCAAACAGCCAGAGGGTGGAGGGACAAGCAGGATGCGAGTGACAAAAGGCTGGCTTCCAGAGGAATTCCTGCAGGTCCCTGGGGCACTGCGCAGAGCCTTGGAGGGCGCTGCATGCAACAAGAAATCCATGTCCCAAACGGGGCCCCATCTGGGGAAGGCACCTGAGACCACGTGTGCAGGGTGGGCAGGAAGGGGGTGTCTGGCGATGCCAGGGCACACAGTCACCAGGTCCCAAGGTGTCTTGGGGAGCAGCACCCACCACTTCCGGAGCTCAGTTTGGTGACCTGTGACCTTGCCGTGGCCCCCCTGGTGGTCGCACCATGCTGGTCCACGGGGTGAGCTGGGACACTAGGCTGTGCAGCTCATAGAGGCCACACAAGGGTCTTGTGTGAAAGGCAGCCAAGCTAGGATGGAGGGGGAGACCATGGTCACCCCAGGGAAGTGCTGTGTGGCCCCCGAGGGCCAGTGTGGCCTCAGCCTGCCACCCACGGGGCGAGGTGTCTGCTCTCCGGAGCCTGGGGCCGTCTCTGAAACCCGAGGAGCTCAGATGAGGTCTGCAGAAGGAAGGCCTGGCCTGCGGCACTTGGCCCCTCTTCCTCCAGACCCAGAGCCCGGCAGGCCCCTCCACCACCCGCGCACGGCCTCCTGCTCGCCTGAACGTGCCCCTCTCGCACCTTCACCCAGGCGGTTGGCTGGCCAAGGGAGGGCTCCTGGCCGCCCTGAGCTGAACCTTCCAGAGAGGACAGGCTCCACACGCCACACATGGACTGAGCAGGCTGGACCGAACACCTGTCCTCAGGAGACCTAAGTGATGGTCTCACATCCCTGCACTGTCACCATGCCACAGACGCTGTCCTGCGAGGCAGATACACACGGCACAGTGTCTAGACCCTAAGGTTAAAATGGGAGGAGCCTAAAACTTGGGGGCTAAAATGGGAGGAGCCAAATGCCTCCACTTGGCTACAGTGGCTGAGATGTGGCTCTGGAGCTGGCGGCCAGCCACATACAGCTCTCACTTCCTGGCTGTGTGACCTCAGGCAAGTCATTTAACCTCTCTGTGCCTCAGTCTCCTCATCTATAAAGTGTGTTAACAGTACCTACCTCAGTGTGGTTGTGACTTGACACATGGGTTAGTGTTGGTAAAACAGAGCAATACCTGCAAATAGGAAGTTCCAGATGAGAGCAGCTCCCTCCTGGGGCCAGTGGCCACAGTCCTCCTAAAGATGCCAGGTGACCTTTGTAGGGTCTCTTGGCTGACGGAGCCCAACCCGGAGCCCCTGCAGCCCTGGGTGGTCATGAAGACAGACAGCTCACTGTGGAAGCAGCTGCCCCTGCAGAAGACGTTGGTGCCAACGAGATCCATCCTGTCTGAGGGTGAGTCGCAGGCCAGGATGCAGAGCTCCACACCTGCTGACCGCATGCACACTGTCTGGCCTTCCACCCCATGTCTGCACACAGACACTCATATGATCCTCCCATCATGCTCCACGCTGAGGAAACTGAGCCCCAGAAAGGAGACCCTTGTCCAGTGGTCCCTCCCCCAGCAAGGCAGCTGGGGGAGGCTGCACAGGCCCCTCAGGTTGGGAAACAGGCCTGAGGGGAAGGGACTCAGCTGCCATCCCTCCACATGGCACAGGCAAAGCGGAAGGAGAGCCAGCCAGCTTCTGCACGCGGTGCAGCCTGCTCAGAGGGTGGGGGCATAGCCCCAGGCTGTCCATGAACACATGCCCCCCCGTGCGCCCCACACAGGCGGCACATTGCCAAACACCCAGACACCCTTGGGAAGACTCCCCCACACAGACAGAACACACACTCGCCAGGACTCAGATCCAAACTGGGCTCACTCGGCTGGCACACGCCAGCTGTCACATACTGAGGGGCCCCCAGCCTGCCTCCCGAGGACCCCAGCACCACCCCGACCACCTCAGCCCCTCCTGCAGCTCCTCCGGCAAATCGAGAGTTGACTCCAGGCAAGCAGGGCCTCAGGGCCAAGGGCAGTGTCGGTTCTAATGGGCAACGCCCTGGGCCCCACACTCTGCATGTCCCCTCTGGCAGGTCGCAGAGGTGAACACACAGCGCCCCGAACGGACCCCCAGAGGCAGACATGCCCACGCACATTTGCACGTGTGCGCGCGAGCACACAGACGCGCAGCTGCCCGCCCCTTTCCTGTTCACACTGGCTCCAGCCTTTGCCCTGGGTCTCGGCACCCCGCCCTCACGTGGCTGCAGGCTTCGGCTCTGAGATTCTGAGCTGAGCAGGTGGGAGCTGAGCACTGAGGCTGGAGTCTGAGGGCACAGGTGTCCCTGGGTCTCAGCTTCTGCTTCTGCAGAACAGGACCAGCTTCAGGTGGGTGGTCCTCTAGGTCGTACGCCTACTGAGGCTGAGGATGACACTCGGCACCTGCGGGGACCAGTCTGGCTGTGCAGGGGGAGCCAGGTTCTTCGTGCTGCTGTGAGGAGGGGAACTGCGGCCTGCCCCAGGGGACCACCTTCCACATGCCCAAGTGCGAGTCTGGGAGAGACCCACAGAGGGGCCCCTACATTGGGAGGGTAGGCAGGGTCCAGAGGAGCAGAGCAGGAGGACGAGCTCACACTGTCAGGGGGCCGCAGGAAGTGGGGGGCTCTGCGGACCCACCAGGGCCCAGCACTTCCTTGCAGGAGGAGCATGCAGGGGGCTGCCATGCAGCCTCTGTGAAGGCAGCAAGCAATGGGGCATGGCTGGGAGGGATCCCACCACGTCCTACCCCCTAAATTCCTGCCAGTCCTTCTGTTGGGGAACTAAGCAGAGTCCAAGGGTCAGGGCCTGGGGGCCAAGGTCAGCAGAGGCCAGAGAAACCTGGAGAATGGTTGGGGTGGAGGCAGGGGAGGGTGGACTCTCAGGGGGAGGGGCCGCACAAGGCTGGTGCACCCACTGGAGGCGTTACACCTACTGGATGCACTAGGATGACACTTCCTTAGTGGCTGGGCAGGCCTAGGGGACCAGGGCCCTGGCCAGGTGTGGGGCAGGGCATTGGGAGACTGCTGGGTTTCTGGCTTGCACGTCTCTGAGGACAGCTGGTAGGAGGATGGAAGAGACTGGGTCTGGGGGACCCGGGGCAGGCAGGCCTGGGCTGGGAGCAGTGCTGGTTGTGGCCCTCCCTGGCCTCGGGACCAGTGCGGCTCTGTGTGGCTTCTCTAGGTTTGAGGCCCCAGAGTTTACATCACTGTCCTGCTCCCACCCACCGCTGCCGTCACGCCTGGACAACCTCTGGCACCTCAGGCTACTGCGCCACTGCTTCCCCGAGCCTGGCGCCAGCACTGCCCAGCCCTCCAGAGGCCTCTCAGCCCCTCTCTGTGCAGCCACCCTCTTGGCCACCTGGACCCTGGCACTCTGGGCAGTGCCGCAGAGGACTCCCTTCTGGACAGAGGGGAACTTTGGAGATGGAAACAGCCTTGAAGGGGTTCCCATCTCCTTAGAGACCACGCCATGCAAATAAACCTGGCAGGTTCAAATCCCACGTCTCCCTGGACTGATCACTTTGCCTTTCTGAGACCCCATCTTCTCATCTATCAGATGGGGTCATGTTTAGTCTTGCAGGGTTGGCGTGATCATTAGGAAAAGTGTGAATGTCATTTCCAAGAATTCATCCTAAAGATATACTCACCCAGGTAAGTAAAGATATTCATTATGGTGCTGTAGGAGATAGCACAAGATTGGCAACCACCTAAATATTCATTAATAGAAGCCTGTTAAATTTTACCATAGCTGCACCCTGAAATTCGAGGCAGCCATTAAAATGAAGCAGCCGTTTATATACTGATCTGGAACAACTTACAAAGTACATGAAAATTTTTTTTAAAGCACAGCACAGGAATGTATCTGATATGCTACCATCTTGTGGATTTCAGAAAACTGTGTGTTGGTGTGGATGTCCCTATGCGTGGATGTCTGTGTGTGTGTGTGTGTGTGTGTGTGTGTGTGTGTGTAGCAGGTAACACTCATTGCCTCTGGGTAAAAGTGGAGAGCTTGGGTGACAGGACTGAGAAGGCGGCATACCATTTTCAGAAGTTTTAATACGTGAACTAGATACCACATTGTTGGTGTGTCACAGACTCCACAGAGAAAAGTAGTATGGAATGAAACAGGTATAGTCTTAGCCTGCCCAGGGGCCAGAGACTGGCATGATCTCTCTGGACTGGTATGCAGGATGAGGCCTACTGAGATGCCAGGGTTCCTCCCACCCTCTGTCCCATGAACAGAGGGACTAGAAGTCCCCTGGAGTGCTGGGGCAGGCAAATAAAATCAAGACACCAATTGCAGCCCTGCCCTAGGACAGAAGGCTGAGGGGACCCTGGAGATGACTAGGGTGGCCACACTTAGCAAGGTGGGCGAGTGGCCCTATTGTTCTGGAAAGGTGTAACGAGGCTGCCTGTGGAAGAATGCTGTCCCCAGGCCCCAGGGAAGGATGGGGGAGTGACCCCAGTCTGCAGGAGGCAGAAGTCAGTTTTGCTGTGCACTCCTGGGGATCTGGGGCCTGGGGAAAGGGTGTGGAGGGCTGGCACAGGGTGGGCGACACGTAAAGAGCCCCTGGGTCCCTCCCCCAGCTGGGGAGACAGCACAGTGTCTGGCAGTAGAGCCCAGCCCCTGCGGCAGCCCCTCAGGTCTGCAGGAAGCAGAGCTCCCAGGGTCCCCTCCTCTTGGGGTTGAGTCCCGACTGATCTCCATTTGGACTGCAGAGCGTTCTGCAGCTTCCATCCAGTGTTTAAAGCTGTCCTATTTCACAGATGCAAATTACAGGGAGGTGTGCCTATGATGAAGCACAGCGATGAAGGGGCCCATCTTTACACCTTCACTGAGCTTTCCACCCCTGCCCCTGCCCCGGCCTCCTCTCCCCTCCCCTCCCCTGAGGGGACCACGTCTCTCTCCTCCCCTTTTAAACATAGTGTCTCAAAACAATGCACAGTTCTCTTTTTTAAAAAATGATATAGGATTCTATCAGGGTACGTGCAACTTTTTTCTTCTCAACAAGTTACTAAGAGTCACATGAGTACATAAAATCATTTACTCACTTAATTTTTGCTGTGTAATACTGCAGATTTGTCCATTCTCTTTCCAGTAGGGGTTTGGTGGTTCCCACCTCCTGCCATTGTGGGTGCTGCTGCTCCGAGCATTCCTCTCTGTCCCTGGGCACGCTTCCCCAGCGAGGAGTCCCTGGCCAGGAGGCTCCCAAAGGCCGCCTTCACCAACTCACACACAGCGTTTTCCTGCGCGGTGTTGCACACGCCACGAGCAGCTGAGAGAAAGGAGTTCCTTCGGAACCACCATGTGCTGCTCAGGCTGTGGCCCCTGAGTGTTCAGGAAATAGGTAGAATGGTGTACAGGGCTCTTCCAGCACGTGGGGGCAAAGCTGGTGGTTCCGTTGGTAGGAAAAACTCTTACCAGTCACCTGAATCCAGACTCATAAAATGTGTGTGGTTCCTCTCCTGTGATTTTTATCCTAAAGAAAGAATGTTCAGGCAGTCAGGCACTCGCTGTTGGTCCCACTGTGTGTGCTGTTTATACGTATATGTTGTCCTAAGAAAACAAACCTTTTAGGAAGCATGCAGTGCAAAAGTCCTCATGGAGAGACGGCAACAACCTAAATGGTGGACAGGGATAGTTTAGCAGTGTTTTCTCTGCAAAACTACTCCGTAAATGTTGGAAGTGACAATGGTGGCCTATACAGCAATGTGGGGTGTTCCCAGGGCAGCCAGCACATCCGCAGCCGTCCTGCCATGAGCCCCATCACAGGAAGATACGGACCAGCAGGCGGTGAGGCTCCTGAGGAGCAGCCCAGTGACAGCGCGGTCAGGGTGTGACTCGCCTGTGCGGGACGAGGTGTGTGCAAGGACATCATAACACAGAAGGACACAAATCAAGTTAACTGCGTTGATTCCCTGCCTAGGTTGGGTCCCCTGCCCCCTGCCCCCACAAGCAGACCTGGAAATAAGGATGTGGATGCAAGTAGTTTAATTGGGAGGGGATTCAGGGAAGCCCCACTGAGAGGTCAAAGAGGGAAGCAAAGCAAAGGGTGCGCCACTGAGCTGGCCGCCACTGCCAGGGCCGGGGTGGGGGTGTGGCGGGGGCGTGAGGTTGGAGTCCCAGGGCGGAACTCCTAGGCCACGCCTCCACGTGACTCCACCTGGGGGGCACAAGCTGCAGTTTTCACCCTCCAGCTTCCACCAGACCTGGTTGGGGGCTGCTCAGGGCGTTAACTCCCTGCACGCCCAGCATCACGGTGCCCAGGCCGTGCAGGCCTGGTGGTCCCAGGGGGTGTACAGGGCAGCAGGTGTTGCAGCTGGGAACCCACTGGGCATGGCCTACAAGCAGTTACTGCCAAAGGGATGAGGGCTGGGGGTGGCGGGGAGGCCTGTTGTTCCGAGCCTCCCTGTGGCTGGACCTGGCAGTAAGGCTGCACTCAGGTCCGTGGGATCTGACTGGAAATGGATATACAATCCACAGTTTGTGTCTTCAAAGGAAACCTGGTTGACCTTCTGATGCTTGCAAAGTGGATGGCTCACTCTCATGGACCACATGGAGGAGGACTATGTCCTCAGGACGGGGGAGCAATAGGAGAGAAGGAGCCCATGCCCCCAGTGGCTCTGGGGACAGCCGCCCCACCAGTGCCACCTGCCTTCCTCTGGGCAAGACAGGTTGCCTGGTTCAAGTCATGGCTTTTAAGTCTCTGTCTCAGCAGCCGCACCTTCATCCTAGTAAGAGAGCTCCAGCGTGGTGGGAAAGGCAGCAGCTTCACCTGGGCCCAATGCGAGGGGCTCTGGGCCTTGCCTCACCCGGGCCATGTGGCAGGTGCTGCAGCCAGCAGATGGATCAGCCACAGTTCTGACTGAATGACGCATGTAGTGCCTTTATTGCAAAGAACCAGAGACGCATTTTAGCAAAACTCTAAGCCATGGAGATACGCCTCCCTGGGAGCTGCCTGGGTGACAGAGCCACAAAATAAAACTGAAAAACAAAACCAACAGAAACAAACCAACACCATAACTGCAGACATCTGGGAAACATTTTCCAGGCAAAAGGAGGAGAAAGCCGAGGAACATCGAAAATGATTTTAAACTAGTCCTTGTAACCCAGTCCACCACCACTGAACCAGTTCTGAGAATGAAAACTGGGAATTGAAGACAATTGTGGGGAATTAAAACGCCAGCTGATCTTCAGTGTGGGCTCTGCACCCCTTTAGAAACTGCTGTGTGGTTTGTGTGGTTGAATAGAAAATTGCCAAAGGGGGTGCCTGATTAAGAGCCCCCCGGGGCACCCTCATGTCCTGTCCAGCTCTTTACATGAGACCCTGTCTTTCTCTGGTAATGTGATGGCCCAGCTGGGAGTCCCCCCATCAGGGGCAGGCAGGCAGGCTGTGATCCAGGGGGACAGACACATTCTGGCAGCAGCTGGCGAGGAAACAGATCAGCGGGCAGCCAGGGCAGGGAATACCTCAGGGCAGGCGCCGCCTCCAGCCCCCCAGGACTGGGCATGGGCCCCACACTCACACAGAGGTGGGGCTGGTGCCGTCAGGTGTGCAGTCAGCAAGGCGCAGGGGGAGGGCAGGATCGGGGGCAGGGCGGGGGTGCCTGCCTGCAGAAGAGTGTGTGTGCCTGCGACAAACGTCAGGCGCTGAAGGGATGAGAGTGTGACAGCAGAGCAAAAGGGTGACTTCCAAGGTGATGCCCCTGGGGCTGGCATTGGGATGTCAACTTCCAGCAAGTGGGTCACATCAAAGGGTGAGTTGAGCTTGGACACAGGTGAGTGTCATCGAAGTGGGTGTGTGGTTCGGAGCACAAAGTGGCACATACAGCATGTGTGTGCAGCCATGAGGGAGTGTGTAGGCAACGGGCTGTAACAAGTACACAGGACCAGCCCCTCCGTCCTCATGCTGCTAGTGGTCCAGGGCCCGCGGCTGTCTGCGTCCCTCCAGTGGGCTTCCCTGGGAGACCAGCCACAGCGCTGCCCCCTCCCAGGCCTACAGAGGTTGGCCCCCACCAACCCACGCCAGCAGGGTCACGGACACAGCCCTGGGGATGCACACAGAGGTATCCTGAAGGCCTGGGCAGGCCTTGAGAAGGGACCCTCGGACTGGCCGGGGAAGGGAGAGCAGCGACTGCAGGGGGACAGCATCAGCAGACGTCAGGGTGTCAGGGACTGAGCTGCCCAGCCCCCATGGGCCAACACAGCTTGGTGACTGGGCTCTCAGGCCCTCACTACAGGAGGTGGGGCTGCACAGCTGGGCTTTGGCCTCACCCCTGCCAAGCTGCCCTTCCTCGGTAGTGTTCTGATTTCCTTTTTCCAACGTCAAGCATGCCCTACTCCGTTCCCAAAGTTCTGGCATTTCTACTTATCATCCAGGGAAAGTGATATACAGCTGATCACCAAGGGACTCCCATGGCTGGCGGTCTCCCCAGGGCTGGAGGGCGGCTCCTCTCTGCCAAGTGACCCAACACACACCACAAATACAGACGTACACACGGGTGTGAGGCAGCCCAAGGCACAGGGCTTCTGAGCTGGTCAGGACTTTCATCTTTGGTCCAGAGAGAGTGAAAGGTTAGGTTTTCCCCCCCAAGTTGCCACTGTTGCCCCTCGACAGATTTAGCTCCTCCCACCACTCAGTGTACCTGCTCCCCACCCTGTCCCCGTGCAGACCCTCACCCGTTTGGGCTGCTGTGAAGGTGGACCAGGCTCTCCATCCCTCTCATCTGACCCTCATAACTGCCATTTGGCAGCAGGGGAAAGTGGGGCTCAGAGATCAGACAGAAAGTGAGATACCCAAGATCAGAGAGCCCCATGCCCTAGAGCAAATGGCAAGATGAAGCGGAGAAACTCTAACCTGTTAGAAAATAACAAAATATTTATTTCAAAAATGAGCATTCCCAGCTCACCAAGGTCCTGTAAAACGTGCCACCATGTCACATGCTGGGCTCTGTGGGCACACACAGATCACCTAGTATCTGGCCAGACTGAGATGAGGGTTGTGTCCTGGGCAGCGCCAGCAGGGCAGAGGCAGCCTCTCTTGTGTATTGCAGAATGGAAAGGAGCCCAAGGCTGGCTCCTGTGCTGTGCCTACAGACAAGAGGGTGCCTAGCCTGAGTCCAGCAAGAGAGGTCTTCTCTCCTTGGCCAGTAGTGTCCTTAGCAGGGCAGGGAGGTGGGGAGGGCACTGGGATGGCTGCAGGCTGCCCCAAGCCAGCATTCTGCTTCATTGCACCATGGACAGGTTTGGGGAAGGTGACCCAAAAAGTTGACCCTTCCAAATGGCCCCTTACAAACTAAAAAATACCAATTATTCAGTCCTCCCCTACCCAGAGGTCCTGGGGAAATGCCTCCCAGCTGGAGCAGTTAGATGAAGCAAGCAGCAAGTGACAGGCAGGCACAGGTGCAGAGCCACCTGAGGTGGCTGAGGCCAAACCTGGCCGGGTGTGATGTAGGGCAGGTGGGCTGGCGGAGCAGGGAAGTGCGGGAGCAGTGGAGTCCCAGACCTGGCAGAACCAGCATCTCCTGGAGGCTGCCATGAACGCATATTCTCCCGTCCTGCCCCAGACCTCTGAGCAACCCGGTGGCCGGGTTGCTGGGTGCCGTGGCCTAGTGCAGCTGCAGGTAGGAGGGAGCGGAGTAGTTGAACAGCAGGAAGTCCATCCTGTAGAGGTCGAAGAGGCGCCGCTGGTAGAAGGGGCTGATGTCCTCGAAGAGGTGCGCAGCCTGGTCATGGGCGGCAGCCGCCCTGGCTCGGGGTGGCGGCGCAGGGAAGCGCAGGCTGGGCGCACCAGCCAGGCCCAGCACAAAGGCCGCATCCTCGGCTAGCGTCTCGAACTTGCCCACGACGTCGTAGCGCAGGCGGCAGGGGTGGCAGAGCGCATGGGCGCGCTCCCAGTGCTCGTTGAAGGGCTCCTCGCGGCGCGTGCGCGGGTCCAGCAGGTAGGCCAGGAACTCGGCGAAGCGCACGTCGTGGCCGCGGGCCAGCGCGTCGGGGTCTGGGCGCGGCCGCAGGCGCCGCACGATGCGCGTGCCGTAGCGCCGTTGGAAGGCAGCGCTGTAGGGCCGCGCGAACTTGTTGCGGTAGGCGGAGGCCAGGCGCTCGAAGGGCTCGCGCACGAAGAGGAAGGCCAGGTAGGCGCGCAGGCGCCGGTTGATCTCTGCAGGGCTGAAGTCGGCCAGCGAGCGCAGGCGGCCTGGCGCGTGGGCCTCGTGCGCGGAGATGGCGCGCGGGTCGCCACCCGCGTGGCCGCTCAGCGCAAGCAGCACGCGCTTCCAGTTGGTGCAGGCCACCTTGGGCACGTAGCAGTAGAGCAGGCCGTGCGCATCGTCCACCAGCACGTGCCGCAGGTCCTCGGGCCGCAGGAGGCGCTGTCGCCGTGTGTGGCGGCTGCAGGCACGGCGTAGCAGGTCACGCCGCTGTCGGTGTACCTCGGCCAGGGCAGAGCGCGGGCCCTGCGGACGACAGGGGGACGCGACAGAGAACGGGTCAGCACTGCTGGCCCTGCGACCACCCGATGCAGTGTGCCCAGGGACCCGAGGCTGGGCCAGAGCCGTGCGGCGGACGGGAGAGCTGGACTCGAACCCAGCACTGCCAACGATCAATGTGTGACTTGCGGCCCCTGGACCTGAATTAGGGGGGAAGTGAACCTAACCTTACTGAGGCACTTGTTGGGCACTCAGGACGGAGGAGTTCCTGATAACAAATATGGTGATGTCAGACTAAGCCTGATAAATAAGTATGACGTCAGAATGCTAACCGCGGGCCCAAATTGAATGCTTACTGTTCACTGAAAGGATAGTGGATAGGAACGGTAGTTTTAATTCCTTATACAGAATCTTTTTAAAGAGTGGGAAAATGCAGCCACTTGCTGGTTATCAGGATATTTTTGTTCAGTAATAAAATTAGCTAAATCTGTATTTAAGAATTGGCATGTTCCTTTGGGTCCTGATTTTCTCCCCCGCCCCCAACAGATTCTAATCTCAGTGCCTGGGCAGGTAGCTTGCCTTCTCTGAGCCTGAGCATCCTCTGTGAAATAATTACACCCAGCATTTATCTAGCAGGTACCATGTGTCGGGCACCTTGCTATGCACCGTACAAGTCTATGAATTATGCAGTATTAGGAGGCCTCAGGCCGAACCCTGCCAGCCTCCCTCAAGCCATACCAGACCCAGGCCACCATCTCCAGGACCCCCACCCTTTTTTCAAGTCCTTTCTGTCCTAAAAAGGGTCCCCACCTCTGAGAATTAACCCTCCAACCCACTGCCCCTGTCCTTGTTGGCTTTTGGTCTAAGAGTTCTTAGGTGAAAAATGTTAATATCTCAAAACTGCACTAAAAGCCTTTAGGATATAATTAAAGAGACAGAAACAGATATTGGTGGGGATGTGGAAGGTAAGGTGGGACAGCTGCCTTGGGGAGTAGAAAGCAGTTTGGCCAAAAAGTAAATACCATCCATCAGCTGCAGTCCTAGTATACCTCCAAGTCAGCTGAAGAATACGCCATGCCAGAACCTGTACGTGAATGTTCACAGCAACGTTATTCATAAGAGCCCCAAACTGGGAACAGCCCCAGTGTTCACAAATGGATGAATGGAGAAACAAATGTGGTCTCCCCCTACAATGGAACATAATTCAGCCATAAAAAGGAATGAAGTTCTAGTACATGCTGAAACATGGATGCACTTTGAGAAGAGTATGGAACCTGACAGGAAAGGCCACCTTTTGTAAGACTCCATTTCTATGAACCGTCCAGATTGGATCCACAGAGACAGAAAGTATATTGGTAGTTGGCAGAGGCTGGAAGGATGGAGGGGGAAGGAGGAATGGCTGCTACTGGGTACAGGGTTTCTTTTTGGGGTGATTAAATTAGTTACTATTGATGGCTGTGCAGCTTTGTAAATATACTAAAACCTCTATACTGTACACTTTTTTTTTTTACAATTTATTTTGGTATCATTAACCTACAGTTACATGTGCAATATTATGGTGATTAAACTACCCCCTTCATCAGGTCCCCCCCACCAACCCCATTACACTCACTGTCCATCAGCGTAGTGAGATACTATAGAGTCATTACTTGTCTTCTCTGAGTTGTACAGCCCTCCCCGTGCCCCCGCTACCTTACGTCTGCTAATCGTAATACCCCTTTTACCCTCTTATCCCTCCCTTCCCACCCATCTTCCCCAGTCCCTTTCCCTTTGGTAACTATTAGTCCGTTCTTGGGTTCTGTGAGTCTGCTGCTGTTTTGTTCCTTCAGTTTTTTCCTTTGTTCCTATACTCCACATATGAGTGAAATCATTTGATACTTGTCTTTTTCGGCTTGGCTTATTTCACTGAGCATAATACCCTCTAGCTCCATCCATGTTGTTGTAATTGGTAGGATTTGTTTTCTTCTTATGGCTGAATAATATTCCATTGTGTATATGTACCACATCTTAATCCATTCATCTACTGATGGACACTTAGGTTGCTTCCATTTCTTGGCTATTGTAAATAGTGCTGCAACAAACATAGGGGTGCATCTGTCTTTTTGAAACTGGACTGCTGCATTCTTAGGGTAAATTCCTAGGAATGCGCTTCCTGGGTCAAATGGTATTTCTATTTTGAGTTTTTTGAGGAACCTCCATACTGCTTTCCACAATGGTTGAACTAATTTGCATTCCCACCAGCAGTATAGGAGGGTTCCCTTTCTCCACATCCTCGCCAACATTTGCTGTTGTTTGTGTTTTGGATGTTGGCCATCCTCACTGGTGTGAGGTGATATCTCATTGTGGTTTTAATCTGCATTTCTCTGATGACCAGTGATGTGGAGCATCTTTTCATGTGCCTGTTGGCCATCTGAATTTCTTCTTTAGAGAAGTGTCTATTCATGTCCTCTGCCCATTTCTTAATTGGATTATTTGCTTTTTGTTTGTTAAGCTGCGTGAGTTCTTTGTATATTTTGGATGTCAACCCCTTATCAGATGCATCATTTATGAATAAATTTTCCCATACTGTAGGATGTCTTTTTCTTCTACTGATAGTGTCCTTTGCTGTACAGAAGCTTTTCAGCTTGATATAGTCCCACTTGTTCATTTTTGCTTTTGTTTCCCTTGCCCAGGGGGGATATGTTCATAAAGAAGTCACTCATGTTTATGTCCAAGAGATTTTTGCCTGTTTTTTTCTAAGAGTTTTATGATTTCATGACTTACATTCAGGTCTTTGATCCACCTTGAGTTTACCTTTGCGTATGGGGCTAGACAGTAGTCCAGTTTCATTCTCTTACATGTAGCTGTCCAGTTTTTCCAACACCAGCTGCTGAAGAGGCTGTCATCTCCCCATTGTATATCCAAGGCTCCTTTATAAAATATTAATTGGCTGTAAGTGTGTGGGTTAATGTTTGGATTTTCTATTCTGTTCCACTGGTCTGTGGATCTGTTTTTGTGCCAGTACCAAATTGTCTTGATTACTGTGGCTTTGTAGTAGAGTTTGAAATCAGGGAGCGTAATTCCCCCTGTTTGATTCCTCCTTCTCAGAATTGCTTTGGCTATTCGGGGTCTTTTGTGGTTCCATATGAATTTTTGAGTTATTTGTTCCAGTTCATTGAAGAAAGCTGTTGGTAGTTTCATAGGGATTGCATTAAATCTGTAGATTGCTTTAGGTAGTATAGCCATTTTGACAATATTTATTCTTCCTAGCCAAGAGCATAGGATGCACTTCCATTTGTTAGTGTCCTCTTTAATTTCTCCTAGGAGTGTCTTGTAGTTTTCAGAGTACAGCTCTTTCACTTCCTTGGTTAGGTTTATTCCTAGGTATTTTATTCTTTTTGATGCAATTGTGAATGGAATTGTTTTTCTGATTTCTCTTTCTGTTAGTTCATCATTAGTGTATAGGAAAGCAACAGATTTCTGTGTGTTAATTTTTTTATCCTGCAACTTTTCTGAATTCAGATATTAGTTCTAGTAGTTTTGGAGTGGAGTCTTTAGAATTTTTTATGTACAGTATCATGTCATCTGAAAATAGTGACAATTTGACTTCTTCTTTACCAATCTGGATGCCTTGTATGTCTTTGCTTTGTCTGATTGCCGTGGCTAGGACCTCCAGTACTATGTTGAATAACAGTGGAGAGAGTGGGCATCCCTGTCTTGTTTCCGATCTTAGATGAAAAGCTTTCAG
>JAQQAC010002837.1:73764163-73918996 GCA_029783875.1 Phataginus tricuspis | reverse complement strand
GCGCTTACGGTACCTTTCAAAGTACCAGGCAGCCGTCCAAGGCACCTGAAGGGAAGTACAGAACGACTTACCTACCCCATTTTGGGTTTAAAAAGGGTGGAGAAGGAAATCAGAAATGTAAGGACGTGTTGTAGGGAGTGTCTCTTGATACCTCCTGAAACAGTCACAGAATCAACAAGGCTGGGATTTGCTTCCGAGTAATTCCAGGTAGCGGCTGGGGGAGGGGGCTCTTCACCATCCGGCAGGAGTTAGTCGTTGTTCCGACTGTGCCGGGAGTATGGGGGCTCACTGTTATCTCCTCTCTCCTTCTGTACGTGTTTGAATTTTTCACAATGAAAAGTTAAAGCAGAGAGAGAGAGAGAGAGAGGACATGCATACCTGTAGGGAGATTTTGAAAAAGTAACAGAGCATCAGGCACTACATAGGTGCCTCGTATCTGGCTGGACACACCCGTCCCCTGGTGTGGCCAGAGTTAGGGGCCAGCTCTGCACTGTGCTCTGATGGAGTAGTAAATGCTCTAACACGTGCTTATATTACTTTTTCAAAGTCTCACCATGGGGGTGGCTGCTAAGTTCAGCCCCGACTGTGGGGGACGTGAGGGCACTCGAGATCCCGTTCCTACCCTCTGACTCGAGCTCACATGACTGGCCTCAGAAGCCTGGCCCTGCGTGGGTGCCAGGAGAAGGCTGTACCCAGGGGTCCCACAGCCAACTCTGCTTTCAGCTTCAGACACCCACCATGTTTCTTGTGGCAGGGAATGCTGGCCACCCACCTGTCAGTCACCCTCCTTCCTTCCCAGCAGACCCCCATTGTGGGTTTAAAAAGGGTTCATTCCTCAGGGAAAGAACCAGTCATGGCAACCTCACACCCTCTCACTAAAGTGATTGTCCACAGGTGGGCAGGTGGGCATGTGGCCTGGTTCTGGCTAAGGAGATGTAAGGGAAAGTCTTTCTTTCAGGACAAAAGTGGGGGCTCCTGAAGGAAAAGAAAACCTCTACCCACCCCCTTCCCTTCCACTTGGGATGCTGTCCTGTGAGATGTCTGGAGCCCTGGCAGTCATCTTGCAACCATGAGGCAACAAGGCTGTGACAGAAGTGAACACCAGAGGATGATGGTGGGCAATGTGTTGCCCCTGTACCATGGGGCTGCCGGTCTCTGAGCATCTTGACTGTTTTAATGGCTTAAAGGGGCCTCATCAGCTTTTCTGTAGCTTGAGTACCAACACAGGCAATGCTATTTACATTTTACAGATGAGAGAACTGATGCTCAGAGGAAACGAGTTTGCCTACGGTCTCAAGTAGGGGTGTTGAGACTCCAACATGGGTCCCTCAGAACTTAGAAGCTGGGGCTATGTCTGCTGGGCCAGGGCTGAATTGTATAGCTACAACCCTTTTCCCTTCCAGCCCTGGCTGGATTCAACAGCCTGGATCCTTAGCCTTGCTATAGTCCTTCTGAGCTCTCTGCCTTCTCAGGGTCCTTGGCCTCCCTGTATCTCGGTTTCCTCATCTGTAAACAGTGATAACAACAGCCTTACAGGGTTGCTGTGAGGACTAAAGAGTTCACAGAACTAGACTGCCTGGGACATGGTTAGCACTTGTCAGCCAGATTGTCTTTATTACTATCACTTCTCCCGCTGCAAGGTGCTAAGCTTGCAGGGCCTTGATACCAGCACTCACTGGGTCCTCAGGCGGAGAGTGGGCTGAGCCAGCCCCATCTGCCCCTTAGAAGCTGTGGAGCTAGTGGCCCCTAGAGCCCTGATGGGAGCCTGGCTTGCCCCCAGCTTGCTGTGTGGCCTGGGGCAAGCCAGCCACTCTCTCTGAACCGAGGCCTTCCCACGTGCAACCCAAAGGTATGGGTCAGATGAGTCCCCATAGGCCCCTTTAGCTCAGACCTTGGGCTCAGTGAGCAGCCACCTACCCAAGCCCAGTCTGATCATTCTCCCCAGCTTCATACCCTCCACGGCTCCTATTGCACTTGCCTTACCTGCCAGGCTTACCGAGCCACTGCCCACCCGGCTCACCTCCCACACCCTCTTCTGCCCTCCACTCACCGCCAGGCACTCACCCCTACTGTTTGCTTCTTAACTCTTCCTCTGCAGGTCTCAGCTTCAAAGTCCATTTCTCAGAGGGGTCTTCTCCCTCACTTAAACTGGGGCCCTTCTGGTAGAGCGCTCATTGCCCCTCATGCTGCCCCTTTGGACCCGATCAGTCACAGGTTGGTGCAGGCGGTGGGGGGAGGATGTCTCCGTGCCTTGGGACTGTCAGCTGCATGAGGTCAGGGACGTGGCTGGCCCACTTGCTGGTCTGCAGCATCCTGAGCGCAGCCCACATGCAGTAGGTGCTCGACAAGGCTGCCTGGATGGGCGCCTCCGTGCACCTGCTGGGGTGTGTGTGAGCCGGAGGCCTGTGGCTCTCAGTGGGGTGTAAGTGTGTGCATGTGTTTGAGCTGCATGTGGCCCCTGGCAGAAGTGGAGCACGTGGGTCAGCAGGCCACACTGCCCAGGTGCTGGAGAACAGCATGAGGGGACTCCCTGCCTGGTTTCCCTACTGCATGAGTTACTAAAATGTGGGGGTTCACTTCCTATTCCCCACTAGACCGTCATCTCCCTGAAAGCAGACACTGGGTCTGTTTTACTCTTCTATAGCCGTAACACAGTGCCTTGCACAGTGTGGCTTCCGTCTATCATTGGGTGTTTGATGGATGGGTGAGAGTTGTGGGGAGACCTCAGAGCTCTCAGCTTGCTGCCAAGATTTGCCTTTGTCCCCTCTACAGACATTCCCTCTCTGACAGAGCCCAGACTGCAGGGGCGCCTCTGTGCCCAGGGTGGGCTGCAGCCCCGTGACAGGAGGGCTATACTGGGGCTCTCAGCGGAGGGAGGCACCCCTGGGCAGAGGTCTGGCCACCTACCTGGTCCAGGTCATAGAGCATCTGCAGGGGACTCCTCCTCTTCCAACCAAGCCAGCCAGAGCCCAGGGCCCCATTTTCAAATGCTGCGGAGCATAAGGACAGAGGCATCATTGCGGCATCACATGGACAGGCTGTGGTGCTTGTGGGACTCGGCCAACTCACACGGGTACATTTTAGCCACCTCTGGGGCTCATTTCCCTGCTGTGTCCCACCTGCCTCAAGGGGGCTTGGTGGAGCGTGGGCAGGCTGACAGTGTCCCTAAACAACCAGGGCAGGGTGCTTGGTATCACCCCTATCCACATGTCCTGCCTTCTAGATAAGAGGGGATGAGAGGGAAGATGTTACCCACCCACAGCCCTCTGGGAAAGGCCTGACCACCCAACCTGACCTCCTTCTGTCTGCTTTCATCTCATACTTTGTTCCTGCAAGCCCCCTGTCCATGGAGGCCTGAGGGGCTCACCAAACTGGCTGGCTGTCCAGCCTCCCCAGATCTTGGATGTATGCAGCCAGAAAGGGCTGGGAGGCATTGGAGGTGGCACAGCCAGGGTGCAGGTTCTCTGGGGACAGCTCACCAGGTCAGGTGGCCCGCTGTGGACTCCTACCGCGGCCTGTACTTATACCACCTCAGAGTAATGCAGTTTGGGCTGGAAGCCTTTGAAGACAGGGATGCCATCGGCCTGTCTCAGTGCTGCATTCCTCAATCTCCTAAAGCTGCCAAATTCCACTCAATACATTTATTCTTTTATTCTAAATGTGTTTTAAGGAATATCTTCTTACATATTCAATTATTAGAAATATATTCACAGAAATATCATCAGTTTAGGTAAGGATAGGCTCATGGCCTTATGCTTCCTGATCATATTTTTCTTAAATATTATACTTATTAACAAATGAATCAAGTATAACACAATCTTTGAAAAGATCACCAAAACTAGCAAATCTTTAGCTGGACTGACTAATAATAAAAGAATGAAGATTGAAATTACTAAAAACAAGAATTAAAGAAGAGACATCAGTACTGGATCTTACAGAAATAAGAAAGGAGTTTAAGAGTATAATATGAACAATTATACAACAGCAAATTAGATGACATATGAAATGGACAAATTCCAGGGAAGATGCAAATTCCTGAAACTAACTCAAGCAGAAAATCTAAATTACATATAAAAAGTAAAGAGATTGAATTAGTAATTTAAAAAAAACTTCCCACAAAGAAAATCCCAGGATCAGATGGCTTCACTGGTGAATTTTGCCAAATAGTTAAAGAAGAACTAATGCCAATCTCTTCCTAATGCTTCTCCTACTTCCCACACACTTCCCCCCAAAAAGGGGCAAAACACATGTTAATTGATCATATAAGCCCAGTATTACCCTGATACCAAAACCAGAAAGAGACATCACAAGAAACCTACAGAGCAATATCTCTTACAAAATAGATGCAAAATATTCAACAAAATACTAGCAAACTGCATCCATCAGCATGTAAAAAGACAAGTGAGATTTATCTCAGGAATATAAGGTTGGTACAACATAGAAAAATCATTTAAGGGATTACACCACATTGATAAATAAGTAAAGAAAACCCATGATCATCAATACATGCATTGCACAAAAATGAAAAAGCATTTTCATGAATGAAACAAAATCCAATACTCTTTCATGATAAAAACACTACATGAAGTAGGAATTGAAGGAACTTCATTAACCTGATAAAGGTCTAGGAAAAACCCACAGCTAACATTTAATGGTGAAAAACTGGACACTTTACCTCTAAGACTGAGAACAAGACAAGGGATGCCTACTTCCACCACTTCTCTTCAATGTACTGGAAATTCTAGCCAGGGTAATTAAATAAAAGACATCCATGTTGGCAAGGAAAAAGTACAACTGTCTATTCATAGATGACTTGATTCTATAACCCCAAGGATTGCACACATTATTAGAACTAATAAATGTAGGTTGTAAAATGCAAGTTCAATATACAATAGTCAATTGTATTTCTAAATACTAGTAATGAATACTCAAAAAATGAAAATAAGAAAACATTTCCACTTAAAACAACATAAAAAATAAAGTAATAAAAACTAAACTTAACAAAAGAAGTGCAAGACATGTCATTGAATACTACAAGATGTCATTGAAAGAAATTAAAGATCTGAGTGAATGGAAAGATATCCCACATTCATGGACTGGGAGATTTAATATTGTTAAAGTGGCAGTACTAACCAAATTGATTTACAGACTCAATACAATGTCTATCAAATTCCAGCTGCCTTGTCTGCAGAAATTGACAACTGATCCTTAAATCAGTTGCCTTTCATTTCACCTTTTAAGGTTCCCTTAAGCATTTCTTGTAGGGCAGGTCTAGTGGCCATGAACACCCTCAGCTTTTGTTTATCTGGGAATGTCTTATTTCACCATCACTTTTGAAGGACAGTTTTGCCAGATATAGGATGCTTGTTCAACATTTTTTTCTTTGAGCACTTGGAATATATCAGCTCACTGACTTCTGGCTTCCAAAGTTTCTGATGAGACATCTGCTCATAATCTTACTGGGGATCCTTGTATGTGATGAGTCAACTCTCTTGCTGCTTTCATGATTCTGTCTTTCCTTTGTCTTTTCAATGTTTGAATATGATGTGCCTTGGTGTGGGCCTCTCTGAATTCATCTTATTTGGGATTCCTTGAGCTTCTTGGGCATTTATATTAATATCTTTCATGAAATTCAGGAAGTTTCCACTTGTTATTCTTCAGTTATTCCCTTAGCCCTTTCTCTCTGCTTGTCTTCTGGGACTCCCACAATGTGTATGTTGGTCTGCTTATGCTGTCCAACAGGTCCCTTAGGCTCTGTCTACTCTTCTTCTACCTTTCTTTTTTTCTGTTCCTCATATTCAATAATTTCCATTGTCCTATCTTCAAGATTGCTGATTCTTTCTTTTCTGCTCCTGTCTTTGAATTCCTCTAGTGAATTTTTCATTTCAGTTACTGTATTATTCAGCTCCAGAGTTTCTTTTGAGTTTTTTTTAAGTTTCTGTCTCTTTATTAATACATTTATTTTGCTCAATAGATTATGAGCAGATGTCTCATCAGAAATGCTTGAGGGAATCTTAAAAGCTGAAATGAAAGTACACAGTAACTCAAAGTGACATGGAGAAATAAAGATCTCAATAAAGGTAAATACGTGGGCAATTATAAAAACCAGTGTTATTGTAACACTGGTTTGTAATTGTACTTTTTGTTTTCTGCATGATTTAAGAGACTTGTACATCTAAAGGAAAAAAATATACAATTATTAGCCTAAAATTTAGTATTGTTGTAATTCCAAATCTTGTTTTATACATAACTTAAAGGAGTAATGCATTTAAAAAATGGTTAGTTTATGTATTTGGGCACACAATATAGAATGATATAATTATAGAACCTCAACTGAAAGAGAGGGGGACAGACCTCTAAAAAGAGCAGAGTTTTTATGTTATTAAAGTTAAACTTATATAAATTCAAAATAGAGTGTTATGATTTTAGGATGTTAAATATAAGCCCATGATAACCACAAAGAAAATAGCTATAGAAAATACATAAAAAAGGAGAAAAGAATTTAAGTATTCACTACAAAAAAAATTGGCTAAACACAAAAGTTTACACTAATACAGGAAGTGGGGAGCACAAAAGTCACGTATATAGAAATAATTAGCAAAATGGCAGATGTTCCTCCTTAACAGTAATTATTTTAAATGTAAATGGATTAAACTCTCCAATTAAAAGACAGAAGTTGGCAGAATTGATAACAACACATGACCCAACTCTGTATGGTGTGTATAAGAGACTCCCTTGAGACCTAATGGCACAAACTAGTTGAAAGTGAAAGGATGGAAAGAAGGTATTCCAAGAAAATAGGAACCAAAGAGAGCAAAGGTGGCTATGTTAATATCAGACAAAATAGAATTTAAATCAAAAAGGCTATGAGACAAAGAAGGACATTAAATATTAATAAAGGTTTGATACAGCAAAAAGAACAGTCATAAGCATTTACTTACCTAATGGTAGAACATTAAAATACATGAAACAAAAACTGACAGAACAGAAGGAAGAAATAGTTCTACAATAATAGTTGGAGACTTCAATAGCCACTCATGATAATGGGTAGGATAGAACAACCAGGAGATGCGTAAGGAGACAGAAGACTTAAACAATGCAATAAACCAAGTAAATCTAATAGACATAGTCATGGTTCCTGACCCAACAACAATGTACACTTTCTTTTCCAGTTCACGCGGATCATTTTCCAGGATACACCATATGTTAGGCCACAGATTATGTCACAAAATATTTTAAAAGATATATATTATTATATAAAGTATCTTCTCTGACCACAAGTAGGAAGTCAAAAACAGAAAGAAAAATGGAAAATTCACAAATTCATGTAAATTAAAAAACACACTGATCAAAGAAGAAATCACAGGAGAAATTAGAAAATACTTATGTATTTCTTCTGTGGTCAGAGAAGATACTTGCAGAAAATACTAAGAAATGAAGATGAAAATGCAGCATACCAAAACTTACAGGATGCAGTGAAAGCAGTGCTAAGGGGAAAATTTAGAGCTATAAATGCTTACATTAAAAACAAGAAAGATCTCAAATCAGTGACCTAAACTTACAGCTTAAGGAAATAGAAAAAGAAAATAATATGCCAAAGCCAGCAGAAAGAAGGAAATATTAAAGATTAGAGCAGAGATAAATAAAATAGAGGATAGAGAAAATTAATGAAACCAAAAGTACTTCAAAAAGATCAACACGATCTACAATCTTTTAGCTAGATGGACTGGACTAAGGATAAAGATGACTCAAATTACCAAAATCAAAATGTAAAATGAAAGTGGGGACATTACTATTGGCTTACAGGAATAAAAAAGATTACAAGAGAGTACTATGAAAAATTGTTTGCCAAATAAATTAGATTGGATTACCTAGATGACATAGACAAATTCCCAGAAACACAAAACCTGCTGAGACTAAATCACAAATAGAAAATCTGAACAGACTTACAATTAGTAAGGAGATTGAATCAGTAATCAGCCTTCTCCAGACGAGTTCACTGGTGGATTCTATCAAACATTTAAAGAAAAACGAATACCAATCCTTCTCAAACTTTTCCAAAAATTATAGAGGGTGGAACACTTCCTAACTCATTCTATGAGGCCAGCATAACACTGATAAAAAAAGCCAGACAAGATATTAAAAGAAGGAAATCTTGCCATTTGCAACAATGTGAAAGGACCTAGATGGTATCATGCTAAATGAAAAAAGTCAGATAGAGAAAGACAAATACCATATGATTTCACTTATATGTGAAATCTAAAAAAACAAAAACAAGCAAGAGAAAGACAAATACCATATGATTTCACTTATATGTGAAATCTAAAAAAAAAAAATCCTTAGTTACTGACAACAGACTGTTGGTTACCACAGGGAGGGGAGTGGAGGGATGAAGGGGATAAAAAGATACAAACTTCAAGTTATAAAATAGATTAGTCATGGACATGGAAGTACTATAACCCATATTATTGTAATATCTTGGTATGGTAATGTAACTATGGTGAGCATTTGGTAATGTATATCATTATCAGTCATTAGGTAGTATACCTGAAACCAATATAATATTGTATATCAACTATATCCCAATAAAAAAACTGTAAAAGGAAAGATATTACAGGAAAAGAAAGCTACAGACCAATATCCCTTATAAACACTGATGCAAAAATCCCTCCATAAAATGCTAGCAAACTGAGTACATCAGCATATTAAAAATATTATATACCCATGACTGAGTGGGATTTATTCCTGGACTGCAAGGATGGCTCAACACATGAACATCAATCAATGTTATAAACCACATTAACGGAATGGAGGGAAAAACCACATCATCATCTCATGTGATGCCTAAAAAGCATTTGACAAAATTCAACACACTTTCATGATAAAATCCCTCAAAAACAAGGAATAGAAGGAAATTAACATAATATAAGCCATATATGAAAACTCCATAGTAAACATCATACTTAATGGTGAGACTAAATGCTTTTCCTCTAAGATCAGGAACAAGGATGCCCACTTCGCCGCTTCTATTCAACATAATACCAGAAATTCCAATCAGAGCAATTAGTCAAGAAAAAGACATAAGCTAGAAAGGAAGTGGTAATATTACCTGTTTGCAGAGATATTATCTTAAATGTAGAAAGCCTTAAAGACTGCACAGAAAAAAATGGTTAGAAGTAGTAAATGTTTACCATAGTAGCAGATACAAAGTCCACACACAAAAATCAGTGCATTTCTCTACAGAAACAATGAACAATATGAAAAGGAAATTTCAAAAGTAATTCCATTAATATTAGCATCAAAAGGAAGGAAATACTTAGGAATTAACTTAATTAAGAAGACAAAAGACTTGTACAATGAAAATCACAAAACTTTGCTGAAAGAAATTAAAGAAGACCCAAAGATACAAAACACATCCCATCTCACAGATCGGAAGACAGGATTGTTGAAACGTCAATACTTCTCAAAATGGTCTACAGATCCAATGCAATCCCTACCAAAATTCCAATGACGTTTTTTGCAGTAATAGAAAAAAACCCATCCTAAAATTTATATGAAATCTCAAAGAACCCCAAATAACCAAAACAGTCTTGAAAAAGAAGAAATGGAGGACTCACACCTCCTGATTTCCAGAGTCACTATAAAGCCACAGTAATCAAAACAGTGTGCTAGTGTCATAACGACAGACGTGCAGACCAATGGAACAGAACAGAGATCATAGAAATAAACACTTCCATATGCAGTCAAATGACTTTTGACAAGGGTGCTAAGACTATTCAATGAGGAAAAGAGAGTCTTTTCAACAAATAGTGCTGTAAAAACTGTATATCTACATGCAAAAGAATGAAGCTGGATCCTTACCTTATACCATGTACAAAAATTTGCTCAAAATGGATCAAAGTCCTAAATGTAAGACCTACAATAATAATACTCTAGAAGAAAACACAGGACAAAATCTTCCTGATTTGGATTTGGCAATGATTTTTTGGATACAGGTAATAAAAGGAAAAGTAGGTAAACTGGCCTTCATGAAAATTTAAAAATTTTGTGCACCCAAAGACACTATCCACAGGGTAAAAGGCAACCCACAGAACAGGAGAAAGTATTTGGAGATTATATACTTGGCAAGAGATATAGAGAACTCCTAAAATCAACAAGAAGAGACAACCCAATTCAAAAATCGGCAAAGGACTTGAACAGATATTTCTCCAAAGAAGGTATGCAAATGGCCATTTGGAAGGATGTTTGAAATGGACACTCAACATCAGTAATCACTAGGGAAATGCAAGTCAAAACTAAAATGAGACACCACCTCACACCCATCATTATGGCTAGAATCGAAAAAACAACATGCGTTGGTAGGGATGTAGAAAAACTGCAACTCGCGTGCACTGTTGGTAGGAATGCAAAATGGTACAGCTGCCATGGAAAACAGTACGGAGGGTCCTCCAAGAAAGTAGAATCCTCATATGACTGAGCTACTCCACTTCTGGGTACATACCCAAAAGAGCTGGAAGCAGGGTGCTAAAAAGATATTTGCACACCCTGTTCATAGCAGCATTATTCACAATGGCTAAAACATGGATGCAATTCAAGAGTCCATCAACAGATGAATAGATAAGCAAAATGTGGTCTAGACATAAAATGAGTATTATTCAGCCTTGAAAAGCTCTGCCTCTGAGATGGGCTACAACACTGATGAACTTTGAGGACATTATGTTCACAGTGAAATAAGCCAGCCACAAAAGGACAAATAGTCTATGATCCCACTTATATTAGGTACCTAAAGTGGTCAAATTCTTAGGGACAGAAGGTAGAATGGTGGGTTGGGAGGGGAGTGGGGAGAAGAGAAGAGGGAACTGGTGTTTAATGGGGACAGAGTTTCAGTTTCACAAGATGAAAAGAATTCTGGTGATGGATGATGGTGATGGTTGCATAATAATATCAATGTACTCAGTACCACTGAACTGTACAGTTAAAACTCATTAAGGTGGTAAGTTTCATGTCATGTGTATTATACCATGGTAACAAAAACTGGAAAAAAAGTTAAGTATAGAATTATGCTATGACCTAGCAATTCCACTCCTAGATATATGCCCAAGAAAGCTGAAAACACATTTGCATAAAAACTTATTCATAAACGTTCCTGTCAGTATAATTTATAATAAGCAGAAAGTGGAAATAATGCAAATGTCCATCAGCTGAAGAATGGATAAATACTGTAGCATTTCATGCAATGGAATATTATTCAGCCATAAAAAGGAATGGAGTACTGATACATGCTACAATGTGACCAAACCTTATAACCTTAGGCTAAGTAGAAGAAACCAGATTCAAAAGGCCACATATCACTTGATTCCATCCCATAAAATGTCCAGAATAGGCAAATCCATAAAGACAGAAAATAGACTGTGGCTGCCAGGGGCTGTGGAGGGAGGAAGGCACTGGGGAAATGGAGAGACTGCTGATGGCTGATGTTCTGGGATCATCCAGTGGTGATATCACACAACTTCTGAATATACTAAAAACCACTGAATTGTACACTTTAGAAAAGTGTATTTTATTGAATGAGAATTATATTTCAGTAAGAACAAATAAACAAAAACATTGATCACAAAAAATATATCCAAGGACATTTTATATAAATCTAGTTTACCAGTTTTCTTAATGACTATCTTAATATATTATTGAATTTATAGAATATTGAATATTCATAAGAAGAATATCTTCAAGAATTCAGGATCGTATGAGAAAACAATATACTCACAAGAAGAATGAATGTTTCCGTGACCCTTGGCTTTTGACTGAATAAAGTCTCTTAAAGTGCTGCCAAGAATACAGCTCATTCTTGAACCACATGGGGCCACTTCTATGTGGACTTTTTCAATAAATATATTGGAAAATATTTTGGAGATGTGTGCCAATTTGAAAATTTTTTCTTTTCTCTAGCTTATGTTAGTGTAAGAATACAGTATATAATACATAAAACACAAAATATATGACCATCAACTGTCTATGTCATCAGTGAGGCTTCTGGTCAACAGAAGCTAGTATTAGTTAAGTTTTTTGGGAGTCAAATCAAGGTTGTTGCCACTGCATTGCTCAAGGGTCAACTGTATATTCATTGCAAAGATCCAAGAGTTTTCCTTAAGACAAGTTTTTGGTGAACGAATAAACTTGGAAGAGCTGATCTGTTGACAAATCGACATGCGCCATGGTTCTTGACCTCCAGCCTGTGTGGGGGTCTGTGAAAGCACAGACTGCCCAGCCCCATACCCAGGGGTTCTGGCCCAGCAGGTCTGGAGTGGGGCCCAGGAACCTGCATGTCTAACAGTTTGCAGGTGACACTGTTGCTGCAGGTCCGGGCACACACTCTGAGAACCGCTGCACTAGAGCAATGCCTGGCAGAGGTTGGTTGAATGAATGATGACTGAGAGCCAGACTGGCCTGGCCCTGGCCTCCGGAACCTTCTGTGTGCACCTGGAGCCTGCTGTCCAGGGCCCCTGCTGTGCCTCTGGCAGCTGCAGGCTCCTTCCCCATCCAGTGTTCCCAGAACAAGGCCTGTGACCAGGGCATGTGGATGAGGGGAGGCCCGCAGGGCCTGCCTGTGTCTTGTCATTCATCAGAGGTCCCACTGCTTGAACTTCTGTCTCCTGGCAGCTGGGCTTGTCCTGGGAATGCCACTACCATCAGGAAGTGAGCTGACAGGAAAGGGCCGCCATGTCGGCTGGCCCCTCAGGGTGCAGGGAACCCCTAGGGTCGGGGCTGGCAGGGCGGCGGGCACCCGGTGAGCACAGCACCTCTCACCCCTGGAGGAGGTGTCCTTCTCACCCCTCTGCAGATGTGTCACCTGGTGAGGAGCTGCCCTCCGGGCCACAGCTGGGGATGGAGGAAGGGCTGGTGCCCACCAGGGGGCGGCATGAGGAGCCCCGTGACAGTGAAGCAAACCTAACCCTGTATTTACCAAGGGCCCCGTGACTTGCAGGCACCCAGCCTCCTGCAAAGACTAACCCTTGCATATTTTCTGGCCAGACCACAGCCTGCAAGAACGTGGGTCTGTCCCAGATCCCAGGGCCCAGTGGGTGGAGAGCAAGAGGGTGTGGGTACCAGAAAGCGGCCCAGAATAGCTGTGGCTTGTGATTACAGGGCTAGAGTGCCCCCGCCCAGCCCCACCCCTGCCCACTGCACAGATCACAGAGCCCAAGGCTCTGAGGGATGGTCAGGTGGCCATGGTTGGGGACAACGGTGTTTAGGAGGGTCGGAAGGAGACTGCCCCGACGATCTGTGGACTCAGCCTTCTGCTCTGGATAGCTGCACGCTAGGGCTCTGAGGGTAGGGCTGGCCCCAAACAGGGCCACACTGGGGCATCCCCCAGCCTCCACTCTGTTGTCCCAAGTCCCTCTGCCCCCCAGCCCTCCACAGGCTCCAGGTCGCAGGCCCCTGCCTACATGGAGCAGGCAGGCCACAGGGAGCCAGGCAGCAGGCCCTGTGAGTGGTCAGGGAGGGGCTGGAGCAGCCCAGAGGCCACAGGCAGAACCACAGCGGGACATCTGCTTTGGGAAAGGAAACAAAAGTATCAGGAGACTACGCAGAGAGGGGGGAGGGAGGTGCCAAGACAGCCAGACAGAGACAAAGAGAGCTGGGACGAAGGCTGGGACATGGAGGCAGGATAGCCGCAAGAGCTGGACTCCTGAAATAGCTCAGAGCCGCCAGCCGCCTGGGCAGGGGAGGGGAGCAAGGGGCTGAGCTGCTGACATCTGGGGTTGGCCAGATCATGCAGCCCCGGACTCCAGGGCCGGCCACGGTGCCAGCCCAGCGGGCCAGAGTGCAGACGGACCTGACACTTGCGGCACCCGCTGCAGGTGGGTCGGAAGCCCCGAGGAGAGCAGGGCAGTCAGCGGCTGAGACAGGGCTCTGGGGAGCAGGGGAACCAGGCAGGAAGTGCCCTGCACTGTACTCAGTCCTCTGCGCACACTGCACACCAATGCTTCCTTCTGTCGGCGGGAAACTACTTTTGTCCCCATTTGACAGCTGGGGAAACTGAAGCTCAGAGAGGCAACGAAACATACGGAGGCCTCACAGTAAACAAGGGCCAGAGAGATTTGATCCCAGGACATGGCATGTGTGTGCTTATCGCACAGCACCTATCCTGTCTCTCAGACACCCATCCCAAGCTGCTCATGAACCTGCACATCCTCACAGACCCTCAGGCCACGAGGGGAAAGGAAAACAGGAACCTGAACCGCCCTTGGCCAGGGGGAAGGGGAAGTCGTTCCGTGGGCCATTTGCAGGGAGGCACTGTTTGGTGAAGTCCAGTCTGCTAAGCAAAGATTACGTGGTCTTGGTTAATCAGTTCTTTCTAGCTGGGCACAGTGTCGCAAGACCAGACAGGCAGGAGCCTGGGTGCGGACTGCACGGCCTCCCCGCAGGGGTCTGCCCGCCCCACTCAGTCCCCCCAGGTGACCTGGAGATTCCGGGGTGATTCGTGTGCCCCAGGGTCAGGGACATTCCCTCCTGGCGATCAGGCCCAAGGAGGAACTCTCTGACAATCCCTTCACAAGTGAAAAACAACTTCGCCTTTAAAAAGGGAGAGAAATACCTTTCTTGTATATAAAATTCAAATTCCATTCACTGAATTCCACAAGCCACCGATTATGGAACCCTGAACTGGCCAGACTTTTCTCAGGTATAGGTGCATCAGCTCTGCCTCCAGAATGATCAGGAAACCACTCTCCCCCACCCCCACCACGATCAGCCAGACACACACACACCTCTGGCTCCTCCATGGCCCTCAGCCCAGGGCAAGTCCCATCTGCTCAGCTCAGGACACCCGCAGGAGTCTCCTTACCTGGATCATATTTCTATTCCCTGTACTTTGGTGATTTTACAACCTGCACGGCTTCCCAGCGGCTGACAGTCCCTTCCCAGGGCCCCTGCAGGCGCACCTGTCCCCCACGCCCTGCACACCACCGCATTGGCCTTCCTGCAGATCAGTGAACACATTAGGTGTGTCCCCACCACAGGGCCTTTGCACTAACTGTTCTTTGCACCTGGAACGCTCCTACAAAATCTTCATACTTTAGGGTAAATTTAGGGTAAATACTTCTTGTTGTTTGGATCTCAATTCAAATATCCCCTCAGAAAAGAGGGCCTCTCCAATGAACAGCACCCCACACCAGGATCTTTCCCAGCCTCTCCCTTCAATTTATTCACATCGCATATTACTGCTGAAATAATCCCATGTGTGTATTGGTTGAGGTGTGGCTGTCCCTCTGGAAAGGCAGCTGTGTAGGGAAAGGGACTGTCTTGTTTTCTTGTAATCCATGTACCTCACTTAATGTCAGTGAATATTTAAAGCCATAGGGAGATCTCCCCAACTCCTAACCTCCCATTCAAAGCCACCCATGACTGGACCCCAATTTATAAGACATTTCTGGTTTCCACCCCACAATTCCTTCATGAACTCTGAGCTCCTCCCACAGCACATCCCTTAACACACCAGGCCATTTCAGCCCTCCCTGCTTTTGTTTGTGCCATCCCCTCTGCACACAGTGTACTTTCCCCATTTTCCCACCTGGTAAACTCCTGTGCAGCCTTCAAAGCCCAACCCAAATATCCCTGCCCTATAGAGTGGAAGGCATAAGTGTTTGGAATTTAGACTAGGATTTAAATTCTGGCCCCCACATTTCCCAGCTGGGTAACCTTCCTGACTCCTTCCCCAGTTCTGGCCCTCACAGACAAGTGAGGAATCAGAGACAGGGAGCCCCCAGAGAACAGCAGCTTGCTGAGGACAGCCCAACCCAGGCCAAGAAAGCAACTCATTTCCTTTCTCTTGATCTTACAGGGGATCCCGTTCTCTACAGAATGGGCTACCAACCCCTGCCTTGGCTTGCTGTCCATCTTGCCAACTTGCCTTTCCTCATGGTACTCTGGAGGCCTGCCGGGTGCCCCTAAGCCCTGGAGACCTGGCAGTAGCTGATAAGGGACAGTAGTGTGGGAGCATCTATTGATTTGGCTCCCAGCAGCCACTCCCCCTACTTTTGCTAGCCCGCCTGATTTTCCTCCATGAACAAACCTGCTTACATTTGTCCATGAGGTTCTCATAGGCTCCCGCCTCTTGTAGCTGCTGGGATAGGCACGTGACAAGGTCCGGCCAAGCACAGCATTCCATCCCTTTCTGCCACAGCGGCTGACTCAGAGGTGGGTACCATTTGGCCCAAGCCAAGCCAATGAGACACATCCTTGGGACTCTGGCTGGAACTATTAGTAGGGGAGTCCTCCCTTTTGGCTGCAGGAGCTAAGAGTGAGGCCTCCACAGAGAAAAGCCAAACCTAGAGCCAGAGACATGGTTTGATCCCCTGAATCCATCCATGCCTGGAGGCAGCCACATCTGGCTTACATAGGCTCCTTCCTCCTGGAGATGCTTCAGGAAGGAGGTGGAGGAGGCCACCCTTGGACCTCGGGCAGGAAGTGCTGGGCCCTCAGGGAAGGGATGTGGCCTGGAGGAAAAGGAGGGCAGCGACAGCCCAGAAAGGGGGGACAGCCCTGGGAACAAGTCCCCCCATCCAACCTTGTTCTACACCCTCCACTCTCTCCCTGGGAGCCCAGGGTCCCCGAGAAGTAGACAAGGCCTAGGCAGACTGGCTCTGAAACACCCGTGACTTCCAGCATGGGGAAAGGTGTTCAACCCCTGTGGCCCCCGGAAGGGGATGCAAAGTCAGACTGGAGCGGGGACGGGCTCCAGCGCCCTGCAACAAGGCCCGTGCGGACCGGCTGCGGGGCTGGAGCACACCGTGCTCTCCCTGGGCGTGCCTCTCAGGGCAGAGGATGCAGACTGGATATTTGGGTTTCTAATATTAAAAACGTAAGCTCTGTGAGGGCAAGGATATTAGTAAGTTTTGTTCCCAGACCTAGGCAGATGCCTGGCACAAGCAGACGCCCAGGAATAGGTGGTCCACAGTGGCATGGTCGCCATGCCCAGGTGCAGACACAGAGGAGGCAGGAGTGAGGGGGAGTCACAGTGGGGCTACCAGTGGGGGCGAGGGCAGGTGCTGAAGGCACCAGCATCCTGGGCAGCTGTCCCACCTTCCCCGGCATCGTCCTCATGCCCAGGGCCTGGGGCACTAGGCCTACATTGCTGGAGTCCCTGGGTGCTGAGGGGTGCTGGGTGGCTGCTCCAGACCACATCCACCCCACTACTAAGGGATAGCAGGAGCCTTCGGTGGTCCCCTGCCCAACTTGGGGCAACACCTTCTGCTCTGGAGGAGGGGACAGTGCCAGACTCACATGCCTGGAGTTAAGAGACTAGAATTCTTCCAGGCCCTAAACCCTAATCCCAGGCCAGAGTTCCCTGGAGGGCACAAACCTCACCCTTTACCCCTCCCAGCTCAGGCCACGGCTGTGGGGACACACTGGAAGATGCTAAAGGGCTCTACTGCGGCCATTTCTGGCGGCCCTGAACAGCAGGATCCACCTCCAGCAGGCCTGCATTTCCACCCAGCCGTCGCCCTCCCATCTGCTGTGTGACTGCAGGCCCACCGTGAGCACAGCCTCACTGGCTTCCAAGGTCAGGGGCTTCAGCTTCCGGCTTGGGAGGGAGAAGAGCCAGCAGTCACTCCGGTAGGTTATTGTGATTGACCCCTGTTGTCCAAGGTCACGCTCCAAGCTATAATGGCCGAAAACACCATGGGGAAAGGGCTGAGTCAGGCAGGAGCAGAGAGTGACTCTGGCAGGGGGGAAGGAACGTGCCCCAGGAGCTCAGAGACAAGGCCATCCCAGTGTAGGTGCAGGGGCGGCAGGGGTCTGGAGGCTTCTGCCAGACCAGATGTGAAGAGGCCAGCCTGCTGGGCGAGACACCATGGCCAGGGCAGCCCAGGTAGGGGTACAGCCCGGGCAACAGCTAGGAAGGGGGTAGGTGACTCACCCCCTCCAGGTTTGCATGTTTGCAGGAGAGGAGGGAGGACAGAAGGAGCAAAGTATAGATGGTGACCAGGAACTTGTTTGGTTTCTCTTCTCAAACCTGGGAGAGGAGGCGGCGGGAGAGCTGTGTCCAGGCAGGGGAGACACATCCTCCCCCAGACACACAGGCACTCACCACACAGACAGCCACACTCTCCAGGCACCCCACACACACATCTGGGCCCAGACTCTGTCTGGCCTTCTCTCTCATGGGCTGAGCCCTAGGGCTGGGAGCCACTGTGTCCTGCTGGTCCCAGGTCCTGGGTAAACATTTGTCTTCAAATGACTGGGTGAACAGAGACTGTCATGGCCAGAGATATCAGGACCACGCTGTGCAGGGGACACTCTGCTCCACTAAGACAGGAGAAAACGCAGCATGAACCAGGAGCGCCACCCTCAGCTGGTCAGCCAGCTCCCGGAAGGCAGAAGGTTGACCTCAGCTCCCTCCTTTGGCTTGGGGAGGTGTCCAGGTCTGTGTGGTTATGTCCAGACATGGAGGGCACAGGGTGAGTGGCGGTGACTGAGCAGAGCCCTGCTGGGCACTGAGGATGCCTCCCAAGCCCTGCTCAACTGGCCCCCAGCCCAACCCTGGCCTCCAGCCCAGAGGAAGGCACAGAGGTTTGCAGGAGCCCAGAAGGAAGTCCCTCACCCCAGGATGGAAGGAGCAGTGTCACCCTTAATCATGACGGCCAGCACAATGAAGAGACTTGGGGCAAGCACCTGCGGTCTGCTCTCGTTGTACTTCACCTCCCGGAAGCCCTGTGTGGAAGAACTTGAGCGCCCAGTGTTATAGACGGGAGTCCTGAGGACTTGAGAGGGGAGGGAAGAGGTCACCCAGCAGGTAAGGCAGTGGGATGACCCTTATCCAGGAACCTAGATCCAGCCAGGAGGGTAAGTGCTGCCACCAGAGCAGGTCCACCGCTGGGGCCACCCTGACCCACTGCCCACAGTCCCTGCCCACCCCGGGCGTGGGTACTAACCGCTGTGGTTGCTTCCTTACCCTGGGACCGGGTCTGTGTGGGGCGATTCCGAGGACTCTCACAGAGCCCCCAGGGAGTGGAGGAGGAGAGCAGAGCCCCCCTCCCCTGGCCAGCACAGCCGCAGCCAACAGAGCCAGAGGTCAGAACAGGCCACTGCCTGGGCCCCTTACGCCCTAGGCAGACTGTAGCCAGCAGGTTAGCCATCTGCGCCCACCTCAGCCTCTCTGGCCTCAGTTTCCTCTTTTGTGAAATGGGGAGGTGTGAGTGAAGTCTCAGCACATGCCTGGCCCCAAGCAGATACTCCACTTTGTGGGGTCATGACTGGCTGTCTCAGTTTCCCCGACCAGACCGTAAGGTGGGTGGGTGCAAGGAGCCCAAGTCCTTCCCAGTGTGAACCTCAGCGTGGAGCAGAGAGCTCTAGGCAGCAGCACCAGTTGCACCGAGGGCCCACCTTCGCTACAGGGGAGCGTCAAGCTGCCCCACCCGCCCCTGTACCCCGTGACCCTTGCGAGGAGCTGGGGCGTGGGCGGGGACGTCTAGAGCCTTTCTGGACTCACCCACCCCTACATCCCCAGCTCAGAAGATGACAGCAGGTGCCCCCAACACGCTGAGGGGTCCGGCAGCCGGTGGGGCGGCACTCACCAGGGCGCAGGGCGCGGGGCGCGGCGCCCAGGAGCAACAGAGCGGCGCAGAAACACGCGGCCGTCAGCAAGCGCCGCGGCCAGCAGCGCCTCCCCATGCTGGGCCCGCGAGCAGGCTGCAGTCGGCGGGGTGCTGCAGGCTCGGGGACCCCAAAGCAGGACGCGCCCCCGGCCCAGCTCTAGCCCCACCCCGGGCCCACCCCTCCCCGCCCCTGGCCCCACCCCCCGGCGGCACGTACCCAAGTGCGCGGCGCGGGGGGTGCCAGGGCTCTCCTCGCAGAGCAGGCTGTGTGGGGACGGGGAGGTGGGCGAGGCGGGGGCCACGGCCTCAACTAATCTACAGCTCCCGCACCCGACCCAGCGGTCACGCGCAACCGCCGTCCCGGGCGCGAAGGGTGGAGACGGGCGGAGGGATCCCTGTCCCCGGGGAGGCTCTGCTCCCTTCAGTTTGCCCCAGGGGGCCACCCGCCACCCAAGGCCAAGAAGCCTTGTCGGTGGCCGCTCAGCGGGTCGGCGGAGGAGTGTCCTGCCTTTTTGAAGCCTCACATGCCAGGAGCCCAAGGGCTGGTTTGGGGCAGCAGACCCCTGTGTGACTCCCCTAGAGCTCCCATCCCCAGTATCAGGCCTAAGAGTGCTCAGTTCTAACCCCAAAGCCACACCGTAGTCTTGTTTTCCACAGGTGTCTCCAGGTTCTGCCTGAATCCTGGCTCCTGCAGGTCTGGGCCAGGCTCCAGGGGGAGAGGTGGGGGGTCTCAGATACATGCCCCCTGCCATCAGGACTGTTGTGCCTCACCTGGTCACCTGCAGCTGCTCCAGACTCCGGGTGAGCCCTCAGAACTCGCTGAGGACTCCTGTGTGATGAGAGTGAAGTCCAGCCTTTAAAGAGAAACACATCCAGCTAGCCCTGTGGGGTGGAGGCCAGGCCTGACCCCAGCGTCTTGTTGCCCAAAAGTAGGGCTAGCAGGGAACCCGAGGCTGCAGCTGGTGCCCTGAGCGCAGGTGTGTGCTTGCGAGTGTGAGTGTGTAGGGATGGGTGGTGCAGTCATCTCCAGTTTCTTAACTGCCCTTGAAAAATCTGGTGATTCTAAACCCTGCTGACACTTACAGGCTGTGTGAGATCAGGAAAGTTGCCTAACCTCTCTGTGCCCCAGTTCCCAGTACAAGGGGATAGTACTAAGACATATCTCATCACACGGTGAGAGCTCAATGAAACGAGATGTTTGGAACAGCCTCTGGCTCTCAGTGAGTGCCATCTCAGTACTCGATGTTAGTGATTAATTTTTTTTTGATAGCTATTGCTTATTTCCGGAAAGTGACTCCGGTTTCTGTTACAGCAGTGATATCGAAAGTCCTACCTATTACATTTATTTAAGTTTTAAAGCTCTATTTAAGGAAGAATATTAAATAAATAGTAGTTGTGCTGGCTTAAAGATGTGGCTCCATATGGTGATGATAGGTCTGAAATGGCAGAGGGGTAATCACAGATACAGCCCAAAACTCCTTATTATGGCTTTCCAGGGGACCTGGACAGAGAGCACTGGGGGGCGTCCAGCTTAGCTCCACCCTGGCCCGCCAACAGGGCTGCTGCTATTCTGGGACCAGTACCCGGGGATTCTGGGTCATCCGCATCCCCAGCGGGTCCCGAGTCACACCTACACTTGCATTTCTGAGCCTCCCCCATTCTGGCATTCTCTGTGGGCGTCTCAGCCCCTAGAGTCCTTAGGGCAGGAGTCTTGGCTGCCTGGGCTGCCACCTGGTGGCCAAAGTTGAGAACAACCTCTCACTCCATCCAGTTCCATCAAGGTCCCTTGGAGACCTGGTCCCTGGAGGCACAAGGGGGGACCCCGGTGTTGGGACTTGCGGTGGGAGGGTGAATATGCCTCGCCAGAGGCCCAGTGACTCAGTAGCTTCCCTGAGAAGACACCCTCTGCAGCACCTGCTCTCTCACGGGGCTCCCGTACATTCATACATTCATTCAACAGATGCTGTGCTCCAGTGTACAGAACAAGACAGGTGTGCTGTCTGGCCCCATGGAGTTTACATTACAGAAGGGAGGGCATAGCAAATAGTAATAAATACATAAGATCATGACATGGAGTAAATGGTGCTGTGAAGAAATTAAAGCAGGATAAAGGGATAGAAAGTGTGTATACAGTGCATATAATATTATATATAAAAGGGTGGGAGGGGCAGGCCTCAGGGAGCTGGTGACAGGTGAGCAGAGATGTGAACCAGGTGAAGTGGAACCATGCTTGTATCGGGGGAGGAGAGTTCCAGGCAGAGAAACAGCCCTTGTGGGGGCCCTTAGGCCATGTTCCAGTGCTTATTGCTAAGTAACAAATTGCCCTAAAATTTAGCAGCTTAAAAGAGCCATTTAAATTTAGGTCACAGTTTTATGGGTCAGGAACTGGGGAAGGGGCTCAGTTGGGTGCTTCTCACAGGGGGTCTCATGCTGCTGCAGCTGAGGGCAGCTGATCTCCAGAGGCTGGCCTGGGCTGGCTGTCCCCCAGGGACCCTCACACGCTGGGGCTCAGCAGGGTGGTTTCCCCAGGCACCTCCACCTGGCACTCCCCAGCCTAGGATCCTGGGGTATTGGGGCTGCTTTCTACCTCAAGCTGTTTTCTACCCAATTATGAGAACTACTAAGGCTGCCCCAAGTGCCACACCCCAGGCTCATTTGGAGAAACACCCAGGCAAGGATTTACTGGCATATTTTAAGATCACCATGGACGTCAACTCCTAGAACAAGTTGCAGCAGGAAGGCCCCTGGGTGGGAGGGAAGAGTCAGAGCAGCAGACAGGAAGTCCACATCCCCGGAGTGCCACGGGCCACATGTGGGCTATTCTGGGCACAGCCTACAGCTGGATTGCTAAAGACTGGAGGTGGCAGGGAGGAGGTGGGCACCAGGAGAGAGTCTGGTGCTGTCTCTGGGCGTGGATCAGGGTGAGGTGCTCTCAGGGTCCAGGCTACCTTCTATGGTAGAGGGGTCAGAGCCAGAGTGGTTCAGAGGAAAGTGCCCAGGTGGCAGAGTGGCTGGAGGGATGGAAAGGAAGCTGGGACCAGGCTGATTGTATGAGGGACAAAAGTCTTGTCTGGCTTGGGAGGACCAGCTGGACATGCTGGTGACCTGGCAGACACCAGGGCCCAGTGTGGCCTGGGGTGGGGGTCCCAGGTGGGCAGCCTGGGACAGTCGTGCTGGTTGCCAGGTGGTTCTAGGGGCAAAGGCCAGTCAGGACAGGAACAGCCACCGAAGGCCACCAGAGGGGAAACTAAGGCAGGTACGTGGTGACAGGCCCCAGGGAGCCTCAGGGGCCCAAGGGCTGAGGCACGTGGGAGGGAAGACAGGGTCGGCTTGCAGTGCCTTCCTGCTTTTCTTTACTCCTTATTAGTTGTGCATTTTATTTATTTGGTTTGTCCATGGAGCAAAATTTAGACACCAGAGTTTTTTAACTGAGGTGAAATTCACATACATTCACATAAAATCAATCATTTTAAAGCGTGCAGTCAGGGGCATTCAGTACACTGGCACTGTTGAAAGCACTGATGAGTTTTACAGCAGAAAGTCTCCTTTCCACCCCATCTCTCCCCAGTATGTATATTGTTTTTCTTTACTTTCTGTAATACACACATTGTCTGTTCCTTGCTTCTTTAATAGAGGCAACAATTAGAAAAATGACAATGTCTTATTCAGGGTTTAATCTGTGCCCGGCTCTTTTCTAAGACGTTTACATGTGTTGCCTCATTTAATCCTCAGACACATCCCATGAGGTAGATACTGTTATTACTTTCATTTTACAGAGGACACTGAGGCACAGAGAGGCTAAGTAATGTGCCCAAGGACACACAGCCAGTGAGTGGTGTAGCCAGGGCTTGAATCTGCCAGTCTGCCATATGCAACATGTGGAGAGTGGGGAACAAAGGAGACTTTTTACTGTTTAAAATAGCTTATACAATTTAAAAAATAATTAAACTATTTATTTTTGGATTGTAGATCACACACAGATGTGAGAAATAATACAGAGAGATCCCAATGGTAGCATCTTGCAAAACTGCAGTTCAGAATCATAGCCAGGACAATGACATTGAGACAATTACTCAGTATAGTGTTTAAAATGATTTATTTTTTATTAAGGTGTCACTGATGTACAATCTTATGAAGGTTTCACATGAGCAACATTGTGGTTACAACATTTAACCATATTATCAAGCCCCCCCACATACACCCCATTGCAGTCACTGTCCATCAGCGTAAGATGCTATAGAGTCACTACTTGTCTTCTCTCTGCTTTACTACCTTCCCCATGACCCCCCTACATTATGTGCACTGATCATAATGCCCCTTAATCCCTTTTCCCCTCCTTCCCTTCCCACTCATCCTCCCCCACCCCTTCCCTCCAGTAACCCCTAGTCCCTTCTTGAAGTCTGTGAGTCTGCTGCTGTTTTGTTCCTTCAATTTTGCTTTGTTATTATACTCCACAAATGAGTGAAATCATTTGGCACTTGTCTTTCTCCCCCTGGCTTATTTCATTGAGCATAATACCCTCTAGCTCCATCCATGTTGTTGTAATTGGTAGGATTTGTTTTCTTCTTATGGCTAAATAATATTCCATTGCGTGTATGTACCACATTTTCTTATCCATTCATCTACTGATGGACACTTAAGTTGCTTCCATATCTTAGCTATTGTAAATAATGCTGTGATAAACAAGGGTGCATATGTCTTTTTGAATCTGGGATCTTGTTTTCTTCGGGTAAATTCCTGGGAGTGAAATTGCTGGGTCAAATGGTATTTCTATTTTTAGTTTTTTGAGGAACCTCCATATTGCTTTCTACAACAGTTGAACTAATTTACATTCCCACCAGCAGTGTAGGAGGATTCCCCCTTTTCCGCATCCTCGCCAGCATTTGTTGTTCCTTGTCTTTTGGATGTTGGTAATCCTAACTGGTGTGAGGTGATACCTCATTGTGGTTTTAATTTGCATTTCCCTGATGATTAGCGATGTGGAGCATCTTTTCATGTGCCTGTTGGCCATCTGAATTTCTTCTTTGGAGAAGTGTCTGTTCAGATCCTCTGCCCCTTTTTTACTCAGGTTATTTGCTTTTTAGGTGTTGAGGTGTGTGAGCTCTTTATATATTTTGGATGTTAACTCCTTATCAGATATGTCATTTATGAATATATTCTCCCCATGCTGTAGGATGCCTTTTTGTTCTGCTGATGGTGTCCTATGCTGTACAGAAGATTTTTAGTTTGATGTAGTCTCATTTGTTCATTTTTGCTTTTGTTTCCCTTGCCTGAGGAGATGTGTTCAAGAAAAAGCTCTCATGTTTATATTCAAGAGATTTTTGCCTATGTTTTCTTCTAAGAGTTTTATGGTTTCAGACTTATATTCAGGTCTTTTATCCATTTCAATTTTACTTTTGTGTATGGAGTTAGTAATCCAGTTTCATTCTCTTACATGTAGCTGTCCGGTTTTGCCAACACCAGTTGTTGAAGAGGCTGTCATTTCCCCATTGTATATCCATGATTCCTTTATCGTATATTAGTTGACCATATATGCTTGGATTTATATCTGGGCTCTCTATTCTGTTCCATTGGTCTATGGGTCTGTTCTTGTGCCAGTGCCAAATTGTCTTGATTACTGTGGCTTTGTAGTAGAGCTTGAAGTCAGGCAGTGTAATCCCCCCTGCTTTATTCTTCCTTCTCAGAATTGCTTTTAAAATGATTTTTTAACTGATTGCAAACATTTAAAAATCAGATTTCATGAAAAGCGTTAGATTTCTGGCTTATCTTTAGCCATCAGAAGATGAGTTCTTCCCTAAAAGCAAATCCGGAGAGGAAGTTTCAGTACACCTGTTTTGTTGAGGATCTGTCTGCTCAGGGAGTAGGGAGAGATCTGGAAAGGAAAGCAGTGATCCAGGGTGTGACACCCCAGCCCTGTCCTGCTGGGGACCCTGTGGACAGCATAGAACCCTCTCCAGAGTTATTACTGCTCCCCACTCCCAGCTGACGGGCAAGGGAGCTGGGCTTTTATATCACAGTCCCATCTGTTGCTGGCTGAGGGTAGCTCCCAGCAGGGGGCTGAGGGGCCATCACTGCCCTGGCCTTCCCAGCTCTCCTCCACCCGTGATTAGATGGGTGGCCTTGGTCAAGTCCCAGCCCTTTTCAACCTCAGTTTCCACATGTGTAAATTGACACTGCAGACTCCACAGGGCCAATGAGAGGACAAAGTGAACTGGATCACATGCTGTGCTCAAAAGTGAGCCTTGGGAGGTATTGGTTGTTTTCTCACCTTTCCCTGTGCTGGGTGTTCACGCAACCCACGTGTGCCTCCTGCAGCCTGAGCGGTTCATTGCCACACGCTTGTGTAGACTGGGACAGGGCCCAAGGCCACGGCGCTGGTCAGGAGCTGAACTGTTTCACACCCAGGGGTGTCGCTTCACCAGGACCACCAGGATTCAGCCGCAGTCACTTCCCGGTTGTGTGAGACCCAGGCCTGTCTTCCCATCCATAGCACAGGACTTATAAGGAACACTCCTTGCAGAGCTGTTGATGGGATTGGGGGTGAGGGCCCTCTCCAGGCGGGCTCTTGGCAGAGAGCGTTGGAAAGGGGGTGAAGCAGTGTGTACCCCCATGGGAGCCAAGAAGGGTGCACATGCGGCTGGGTGGGCTCCTGTCCTGCCTGTCATCCAGCCCCACCCCCACTGATGGCAGGGGGAGGGGTACTGCCTGCTCGCTGCACAGACCCTGAGCTCTATGCCAGGTTTAATAACACATGGCTCCCATCATCAAACAAAAACCCTGTGTTGCCCGCCTAGTGTCACTGCCCTGTAAGACTACCAGACAGACTCAACGTTAGAGCCCCATTAGCTCCCTCAAGCTGTGTTCTAGAAAACATACCCCTCCAGGCCAGCATCCAACTAACAGGACAGATAAACCCCCACCAAGCCATCCCCTCTGCCTGGCGCCTGCCTGCCCTCCCCCCACCACCCCAGCTCCAAGTCAACAACAGGGCAGCCAGCCTAGGGGCCAATGACCCAGTGACCCACACGGGGCTCCTTCCGCAGGCCCTGGGCCAATGAGGGGCTAGAGGAGGTGGCCCTGGGGTCAGAGGTCTCCGCCCCAGCTGGACCTGGACTGCAGTCTCTTCCCAGCTTCCCCACAGAGCTGGCCAACGCGTCCGTCTCAGCCAGACATGTCCAGCCTCCAGGCACTATGCTCCGGCCTGCCCCTGCAGCCACTCCCAGAGAACCGGGGACGCTGGGCTGGTGTGCCCCATGCCCCAGTCAGGACCCCAGACCTCAGCCCCGCAGAGGAGCAGGTAAGGAGTTGGGCCCCGTTTCTGCTGGGGCACTTTTCCCCCTGGGAGGTCCTAGCAGGCATTCCCACTTCCTGCTCTCTCCACAGGGGCTCACATGACCCTCCCACCCTTGACCCCCAGGATGCCCCAGTGGGTGTGGGGGCGGGAGAGGGCACCCACCCCGTGCCATGCTCCATCACACCCAGGATCCCTCTCCCAGTGCCATCCCTGGGTGCAGGATTACGATCCCATTTACTCTGGGGCTCGGGATCACCCAGCCACTACATGGTGGCACGGTGGCCGCCTCCAGGCTTAGAAGGAGGGGGCCACCTGAAGGGCCTGCCCAGAAGCACAGGCGCCATCGTGTGCCTTCAGGCCGCAGGCTCATCCGTGACCTTGAAGTTCTCCTCCCAGGAAGCCAGCCCTTGTTTTGGTTTGTGTCCCTCCCCCTAAATCTTCCAGTGAGCTTGCAGCTGCCTGGCTAGAACCCTAGAGAGGGCAGGGTGGGGCTGGTGAGAGCCCGCGGGAACCCCGAGTGCCACTCGGCCCGGCGAACCCGGCGGGAGATGAGCCCAGGACGTGGCGCCCAGGCCAGGGCCCATCAAGCCCCTGTGGTCGGGGAACCACGTTTGTCTGCCCTGTGAGCTGGGGATGGAAATGATTCTGTCACAGGGTGGTACAGGAGACCACATGAAGTGAAGCAGGTGGTGCGGTTTTAAAAATGGTTTTCTCCTGCTTTTTCTGTACTCAAAATTACTGGAGAACTTCAGGGACAGTGGGAGGGGGAGTAGAAATATAGATTAGCACCAAGATTAAAAGAGGAATCACACCTGTCCAGCCCAGATCAGGACTGCAGCCCTCTGGGTGGCTGTCCCCAGAATTTCTGATGGGCGCCACCCGCAGAGGGGGGGCAGGACGCTGGGGTCGCTGGCGGGAGGCTGGGCCGACCTGGGGCAGGGGACGGGTGGGGAGGGGTGTGGCTGGGGGCGGGGCATTGGGGCCAGGGTGGGGGCGGGCGGGCTGCGGAAGGGTAGAGTGGGGGAGTTTGGGGGCCACAGAGCTGTCACCGCGTTGGCTGGGCAGATCAGGCCCTGCTCAGCCACCTCAGGTGCTGGTCGATGTCTCCTCCCCCGGGACGCCTCACTGCGAGGTGCTGATGCCTGGGCCTTTGGCCACCAGGGTCTGGAGGGCTCTGGCGCCTGCACGGCTCGGGCGGCACCCTTATGGCGTGTGCTGTGCCTTGTGCTGGGAGGAGGGCAACGGGCTGTGAGGAGCTGGGCCAGCTCAGCTTTGCCCAGTGTATGTCGCCATTTGCTTGAGGGACACAAGTCCTTGGAGCAGAGCTAACCTGGAGGCTCGGGAGTTTGAGCTGTTGAAGGGGATGAATCACCCCTCAGCCAGCAGGTGCCTGTGAAATAATAAGAAACATATATATGACCTTTGCCCTGCCCCCCCTTCCTGCTAATATTTGGTCTTTGATCCTGGTGCGTGACCCAGGGCTCCTAAATCTGTTGGAATTTCATGGGTGACAGGAGGGTCTTTTGTTCTTAGGAGGCCACTCTTGATGGGGTCTGGATGGGGCTGGTCATGAGAAAGACCACACCGTAATTAAAGGCTTGGAACTTTCAGCACCTCCACCATTCTCTAAATTGGGGGAAGGGGCTGGAATTGGAGTTAATAATCAATCAGCCTATGCGCTGAAGTCTCCATAAGAATCTTTTAACTAAGGGGTTTGGCAAGGCTTCTGGGTTCCTGAACTCAAGGCGGGGCTGGGAGGGTGGTGAGCCTGGGCAGACCTGGACACCGCGCAGCCCTCCCCCAGACCTCACCCTACGTACCTCTTCATCTGGTTGTTCATCTCTATCCTTTAGCTTACATATTATTAAACTTAAATAGAAAACCGTCAGTTACTTTACCAGCAAAAACAGATTTATTTGGAAATAGAACAGAATTGCAACTGGGGACATGCAGGCTACAGCAAAAATGTAGGCATGTCTGGAGAACAAAGGGGAAGAAAGATCTTTGAGAGGAAAGTGGGGAGTAAGGGAGGTTCTTGTAAATAAATAGAGGAAACTGAAAGTTCGAAGTATAGTGGCCTCTCATTGGCTGAATTTTGACAGTCTCTCATTGGCTGGGCTGTTGCCAGGGCAGAGAAAAATCTTCCTTCCTCCTACTGGGGCAGTAAATCGGGCTTCCTCCTTTTGGGAATGCAAGGTATGTCTCTCTTCCTGGTGGGTCTGGAGTGGTACTGATGAGAGCTCCTCCTTCTGGCCTCCCAACTCCATTTTAGTAAGGTTTCCCTTTATTAATTTTCACAATATTCTATAATAAACCAGTAAACATATTTTCCTGGGTTCTATGGGCTACTCTAGAATATTAAAGAACCCAAGGAGGGAATTGTGGGAACCCCAATTTATAGCTCATGGGTCAGAAGCACAGGTGACAACCTAGGATCCACAGTTCACCTCCCCAAGGCACCAAGACCTTTCTGGCACACTCTTCCAGACACTTCTGTGTGTGCTTCTTAAGAATGTAAGTGGAAGCATTCTATCCACATTGGTTTGTTTTAGATCATTCATTATTGGTATGTTCCTTTGACTGTTGTGTATTTCATTATTTGGATGAACTAAAATGTGCTGCATTCTTTACTCTTAAGTTGATCCTCTATTTAAATGTAGAGTATGGTTACACAGATGGCTGTAACATTTTCAATGTATAAATAGTCAATGTATTCTCAACCCAAGCATGGAACAACTTCTACAGTACAGAGGGGAATTTTTGTCATGTAATGGGGACAGTTCCTCTATTAGAATGTCTTCAGCAACTCCTGCTCCCCCAGTGCAATTACTCCTAGTGATATTGTTGTGCCCAAGTTGCGAGTCCCCGAGAGACCACCAAGGAGCCGATTCCAATGCAAACACAAAAGGGTCATTTATTTCAAGTTCAAGCTCGGACCCACAACCTTCACTGACGCAGCGGGTCAGGAATGTGAGCCCGAGCCCAGGGCAGGCAAAGTTTTTATGCATTACAAGGTGCAGGAAGAAA
The DNA here is from genome assembly GCA_029783875.1 of Phataginus tricuspis. NCBI lineage: Eukaryota > Metazoa > Chordata > Mammalia > Pholidota > Manidae > Phataginus > Phataginus tricuspis. The sequence continues at coordinate 73,889,074 of JAQQAC010002837.1, read as the reverse complement.
GGAACTTGTGCCTGGCCTCTGCTGATTGGATGATTTAAAGTAAGGGTGACTTGTACATTCTTCATTCATTGGCTGAGTCCGGCTGGTACCAGGCTGCCGGCTGATGTAACATGTAAGGTATGTTATCTTTAAGGGACAGGAGAGCCTGGACCCTGAGTCTCTGGACCTTGAGGTCATTGCTAGGGAACTATCTGGGGTGAGGGTCACTGGAACAATAGGTGGTTTTTCCAGTAACTGGAACAAAGTTTTCTTAGAACTAGGTCGGTGTTGAAGCTTTTTTTCTTAAGATGGCCTTTTTAAAATGGAGTTTCTCTTGCTCTCACAATATTTTCCCCAAATCCTCCCCACCTGCAGGGGTTGTGCTGGACATCAAATACCAGATCTGAAGACCTCCCACATCTGTCTGTGTCCCCACAACTACTTACACTCTCCTGAGTGTCTTAAGGGTTGGGCCTTTTTGGATTGATTTCTGGGTCTTCAGGGACATCAGTAGTTGTTTTTTGAATGAATAGACAAGAGCATATGCTAAGTGCCCAAATCAAATCCTGCAAGAGTTCAGTGGGCAGGGGAAACTTAGGAGGGCTTCTTGGAGGAGGTGGTCTTTGGAAATATGGGAAAAGTTCTTAGACTGGGAGATGAGAGAAGGGAGGCCATTTGGAAACAAAGGGAGGTAGCGAGCAGAGACACAAAGCAGGCCTGTCCAAATGATAGAGAGGGTGGAGGAGGCTCTGTAGAAGCCTGAGCTGGGTGCAGGGCTTGGAGGGCCAGACCCAGCCTGATCATAGAGGAGCCTGAATGCCAGGAACAATGTTGGAACGAGTAATGAGGAGCCCATGAAGGATTCTGAGGAGGGGCATGACCTGCTGCTTAAAAATATTCCCCACAGAGTATACAAAAGTTTCTACACAGTTCCTAGAGCAGAGGCCCACCTTGAAGAAAGAACTGACAGCATAGAAGACCATGAATGTGGGAGATGGTCATTCTGAGAGCTGGCACGCACATGGCACACATGATTCACAGGCCATGATCTCACCAATAAAAATCCATCTCTGACACTCTATATGCCTGCGTAGCAGACCCTCTTTGATTAAGATAAAGACAGCTGAGGTGCTTGGGGTTGCATTTTGTGATTAGCATGCCAGCTGACCACCTAGCATGTGAATTCCTAAGTAGGATGCCTACTGGCTCTCCGTGTACATGCCCCTGTGTGTGCTGTGGCATTTTAAAGTAAACTGAAGACCTAGAAAAAAGGAAACTGAGAAGCCGGGGATAGGGAGGAAGCAAGAAACACTCCCCAGGTTCTGGCTTGGGGGTCTTTAAAAGAACAGGTGAATAGAAGGCCTGGCACTATGTGCTGGACAGTGTGCATTATCCCCTCTAATCCTTCCAACGACATGGCTGAGTGGGCCATGCTGAGAGATGAGGAGACTGAGGCAGGGGTAAGAAGCTCACACAGCTTGCAGGCGGCACAGCTGCGTCTGCTATTCTAAGCTTACCAGGAAGCTGCCGACCCCATCACTCATCTGGCCCGTCCTTGCAGAGCTTCGTCTCCTATTGAGGTTCCTAAGGTATGTGGGGGCACATGGGCCTCCCCCCAGGCCTGCCCGAGGCCTACTTCATGACCGAGGGCAGGTCACACCATTTGTCTGAGCACCATTGTCTCACCTTAATGCTGAGAACTGTCCAGAGTCAGAGATTTGAAGTATCAAATCCAGGCAGCAAATAGAGCTGCTTCTTTTTTATTTTTTCCCTCAAGAAATACTAGTTACATATCTATTATGTAACTCCAGACATAGGGGATAACATTATTGAACAAAAATATAATAGAAGAAAACTTTCCTGAACTCAGTAAAAACAAAATAGCAGATAAAAAGTTGTAGTTCATCCTTTAAAAAAAAAGAAAGAAAACGGCATAGAATAGTTGACATTAAGACATGTCTAGGCTAAATTAATGAGTTTCAGAGAAAAAGAAAAATTCAATGATCATAAAGTATAAATCTTGTATGGGGGGAAAATATGGCAAACAGAGCTTTTGTGCTGCATTTAGGATTTGGGAACGTGCTAGAATCCCCTTTATGTTTATGGCACATATGCATTCTTCATTTTTGCACAGCCTTTAAATACATTTCAAAGAATGGCTGAGTTGTTTCCATCAACTGACAATTTAAAAATTGTTAATTTTGGCAGGAACCGTTTGTTGTGATTTTTGAGTTACATGATTATTTAAACAAAGTTGCAAATGCATTTGACACCATTGAGCCCACACCTTCTATGTCTATCACCTTAGTGAAAACTAAGTTTCACCTTAGTAAGGGAGCTGACATTGCTTCAAAAAATGAATACAGTGGTTTCAGACTGCTGCTGCCACCTCTGGGCGAGTTATGGAATCACTATTTATTAGAAAATGAAATAAAAGAAGCTAGACTGGGATAGACTTTACAAACAACCCATGCTGTAGCAGTTGTCTTTCGTGGAGGGTGTGTGTCATTGTGTATGTGTAATAATGTATATTTCTTTTGAAACTTCTTTCAATGTTGTTTCACCTGTCAAGCTCTGATTAGAAGCTATACACCAATTAAAAAAAAAAGCCACCAATCTTTGTTGTGAGGTGTAATGCACACAGAAAGCAGCCGAAAGCACATGTGCTCAGAGGTGTACCTCACAGACACACAGGCAGAGGGGCATGGACCCCGACAGAAGGGGAACCACCATCCTGACTTCTAATGGGCTTCCTTAGCCATGCCTGCTCTTGAACGTGGTGTCCACAGGCTTACGCAGTGGGGCAGATTCCCAGCCACGATCTTAAGGGAGAAATTTATATTTCTTGTCAGTTTTTTTTCCAAGACAGGAGGAATGATATGCATTTATTCCACATAAAAAACAAGTGGGAGAAAGGCTCTGCAAACCCTGTCAGGTTTCCAGAACCCCCTGAGCTGGCGTCTCCTCATTGCCTCTCTTGCCCTCCGCTCCCTCCTGACTCATGGCTCTACTGTCTCCCACCCCACTGCCACTAAGGCCCCCAATGACACCTTTGCCACTCAGTCCCATGTGGTGTTTTGGCCTCTGGGTTCATGGGACAGGCTTTCCCTTTCCTGACCCTCTGCCCTTGGCTCCCGGGGGACCCATACTCCTGGCTGGGTCCCTGGCTCCCAGTCCCTGGCCCTTCTGCCCAAATGCCAGGGTCCTCATGGTCCAGTTCTGGGCCCTGAGGTCCTCTGTCACCTCCTGCCTTCCTGTGCCCCAAGCCCACCTGTCTTCTCTGAGTCTCAAAGCACCTCTCCCCTCAGTAGACATGTGCTGAATGAGTGAGTGAATAAAGTCACCACACCCTCATCACCCCTCACCCCCAAGGTGCTTTGTTCTCCAGGGTCAGCTGGTTAAATAAATGGCCTCAACATCATCAGCCTGGGTCCCTCCCCCACTTTGCCAGCCTCCACCCTCAAGGTCCAGTCTGGGTATTGGAAGGAAGATTGCTAAGAAGGGGTCTGCTAAGACTCTGGCTCTACTTGAGCTTTGCAAGACAGATTGTAAGCAAGGAAATAAACCATAGAGTGTCTGCGTATCTGATGATGAAAAGCTTGGGAAGAAAACAGACAGAGAGAGAGGCTGGGAGTCAAGAAGGCACGGCCTCTGGGCTGTGGGGAGGGGGAGGTGGGGGGTGTCTGGACTGAGACCTGCATGAAGGGAGAGGCCCTCCAAGAGAAGACAGGGTGGCAGAGGGGGCTTAGGCAGAGGGAAGGGTAAGCGCCAAGGCCTTGAGGCAGGACCAGGAATGTCAGTGAGGGGAGAGTGTGGGAGTTTGAGCAGCTTCCCCCAGTTGCATGAGGAGCCTTTGGAAGGTTTCTGTTTCTCTCGGCCTTCAGGCTCTGGCCTGGGCTGCCCCAGACCTTGCGGGTTAGCACTCCCAGAGCTGCGGATACTCAGTTGTGCGCTGCCCGGGGCTACTTGGCAAGCTGGGTGCTGGTCAAAGGGTGCTTCTCCATACTTCACAAGGTGCCTCTGCTCTCCTGGCAGGTTGGCCTTCCCTCCCCTTGAATCTGCATCTCCCGCTGTAGGCACAAGCCCCAGGGCAGGCCCTTCTTCTTTACCTGCTGTCAAGCAGCCTGTCCCCAGTGAGCAAGAAGAGGGAAGGACTGGAGGTCTGCCTGCATGAAGGGGAGAGAGCAATAAGGGAAGGCTTCCTGCAGGAGGTGACATTATAGCTGAACCTAAGGTGAGGACTAGGCAGTGAGAACTAAGGTGGGACCCTAGGTTTCTGAGTAGAGCAGGGGCAAATCCAGGTGGCAGAGAAGATGACCCCTTATGGAAGCCTCACGATGCTTGGCCTGGGCCACCTGCTGCCCCCCACCATTCTCCTTCCCCAGCTCGCGCTGAGGAATGCCCTGCGATACTTCCCCCCGGATGTCCAGGAGCTGCTGGCCCCTGAGTTTGCCCAGGAGTTGCAACTGTACGGGCACATCTACATGTACCGGTTCTGCCCCGACATTAAAATGAGGTGAGTGCCAGCAGGTGCCGTTTCAAAGGGAGCCCAGAGGGGGCACCATGCCTGGAGGTGAGGAAGCCCGGAGGGTCAGCTGCGAGGGGGCAATCCAGCCGTCCACATGAGGAGGCCCATGGATGTAGCATGCTGTCCAGGCCCCTCACGCACAGAGAGGGGGTGTCTGTGTGTCATCTGCAGGGGTCTTTAGCCCCCACGCTTGGCTAAAAGACAGGGAATCCTTTTCAAATGGGTCTCTATGGCCCACTGTTCTGGGCGGTCAACTCTGTCATTCTGGAGCCAGACTATACAACATCCCTTTCTGAACCCCACGTCCAGCTCAGTAGCCCCAGCGGGGGTCTCAGCTGAAGGGTGCAGGACACTGGAGGCCCGTGTAGGCGGGCCTGGCTGGCCTCCCCCTGCACTGTGGGTTCCGCAGTTCTAGGGTGGGGCGGAGGACGTGCCATTCTCACAGTCCCCCAGAGATGCCGCCCTCGGGCATCACACTCAGAGTGCCGCTGTGTTTGGATGCGCCCAGAGCCCAGACTTGTCTGGGACCTGGGAATGTCATTTCTCCCATGAAGCAGGCCCATACCCCTGCAGTCCTGTTGGGGCCTGCTGGCCTGGCACCTGTGTGAGTTAGTGGCTGGGAGCACTGGTGAAGGAAAGAAGGAAGGAATAAACTCTCCCCTGAGTCAAGGCTTCTGGAAAGCAGACATCAGCTTTGCTCCAAAGTCAGCTGTCTTCCAGTTTGATGCTGCCAACTGGGGAGACAGAGTGACGGGTAGGACGGAGGCGGGCTCCTGACCCCTGGTGCTGGGTGGCGCTAAGCCCAACCTGAGCTGCAGACTGGGCTCCAAGGCGACCTCTGCAGGATGCGGGGCTTGCTGTCTACACCCGTGTGGCCAGGCGCTGGGCTGCGGCCAAGGAGTGCCAAGCCTGAGTAGGAGGGAAGCCTGCCGCCCTCCTGTCGTCATGCCTGGTGGCTGGACTTCCCTTGCAGGGCCTACCCAATCGAGCAGTACCCCAGCCGGACGAGAGCTGCTGCAGCCATCATGCACATGATCATGAACAACCTGGACCCTGCCGTGGCCCAGGTAACGGCTGGAAAACTGAGGCCCGGGACCAGCAAGGCCCAACAGAGACATAACGTGAGGCATAGATGCAATACGTTTAAGGTGTTTTTTATCTAGAAATAATGATGGATTTGCAGGAAGTTGCAAAGGTAGTGCAGAGAGGACCACATACCCTTCTCCCAGCTCCCCCAGGGGCGGCATCTCTGGGGCGCAGCATCACACCAGGGCACCAGCATTGGAACCATGCACTCATGCAATTTTAAATGTTCCAAGGCCACATGAAAAAGGAAAAAAATCAAATTTAATACTGCATTTTGTTTATCTCAATATATTCGAAATATTACCATTTGAACATGTAATCAATATAAAATTATCAAAATATTTTACAATCTTTTTTCCTACTAAGTCTTTGAAACAGGGGGTGTATTTTACAGTTAGAGCAAGTCAGATAAGCCACGGTTCAGGTGCTCGATAGCCATGTGGACAAACCAGGCCTGGCCACATGCACCTACCACGGACATCCTTGAGAGCCAACCTGTGCGTCAAGATACCTGGGTTAGAGAAAGGACAGCCTTTGTGGGGTCTCCCGGTATCATACGTGAGGGCGAGATGGTCCTAGAACTTGACCACCCCACCTAGATGGCCCCCAGTGTGGACCCCAGGTTGAGTTCCCAAAGTGACTGCGGACCCAGCGCTGCCCTCACCCTAGTCACTGACGGGCCAACGTCCCCACAGAGGCCACGGTCCCTGGGCCTCGCCTCTCTGGCTTCTCCCGCTTCAAGGGCCGTTGGCTATCTGCCCCATGAGCCCAGCACAGGCGTGCAGGCCTTCCCTTCCCAGGTGCCCATCTCAGATGACACCGTGTCTTCTCCAGTTTCCCCAGGAGCTTGTGACCTACGGAGGAAATGGGCAGGTGTTCAGCAACTGGGCCCAGGTATGCTGGACTCTGTGGCCTGGCCACCCCCAGGCTCAGGACCTCCCCACCACCTCCTCTGGTCAGGTGGGAGCTCAGAACTCAGGTCTCTGCCTCCCGGTGCCCAAGATCCCAGCACTGGGGATTACTGGGGATGCTGGCAGTCTAAGGGTCGGAGTGGTGTTATTGGAGGCATGGAAGCCCCTGGAATGTAATGGAGGCCGGGAGGGACGGGGCACTGGGCAGGACCCCTGGGGCCTGTAGGAGCTCTCTGGGCCTGGGTGGCAGCTTGGGGCCCTCTATGGACCCCCCACTTACAGAGCTCTCCACACTGTGTTCTCCCCTGCAGTTCAGGCTGACAATGTCCTACTTGTCGCAGATGACAGAGGAGCAGACCCTGGTCATGTACAGTGGACACCCGCTGGGCCTCTTCCCAAGCAGCCCCGGGGCCCCGAGGCTGGTCATCACCAACGGGATGGTGCGTCCCAGGCAGCCAGGCCCAGTGCCTGCCTGGGGATGGTGGGGAGAGCAGGTGGCCCCAACATCTGTTAGCAGTCATGTCTGAGGATCTGTGCTGCACCCACCTCTGGGCTTCTGTCCCTCTTTTCCAGGTCATCCCCAACTACTCTTCCAGGACAGAGTATGAGAAGCTGTTTGCCATGGGGGTTACCATGTGAGTCTTTATTTCAGTTTATGTTATGGAGTTTCCTCCTTAGCCATGCTTTGTTACAAAACAATGTAGCGATGTTAAGTACAGTTTTGAAAAACACAATCACAGCCCTATAGCACAATTTCCTAATTCAGAATTTACACATTCCCTAGTAGTTTTTATGGCTATGCCTACAATTTTTATCTACTTGCAAGAGAGTGAACATATAATTTGGATCCTGTTTTTTTCTAACATTTTTATTATGAATAATTTCAAGTATACAGAACATTGAAAGAATTAACAGTGAACAAGATTCAATGATTAATTTACTGCCAGACTCCTTTTAGCCCATGCCTATCAATCCATCCATTGCTCTATGTACTCATTCATTCAACTTGGTTTTTGGTGCATCTGAAAGTAATACAAATACTATGGCTGGAATTCAATATTTGTTTTACAAGGTTTTCCCCCCTCTTGAATGATATTTTCATGTCATGAAATGCACACATCTTACCTGCACTGTCTGATGAGTGCTGACAAATGTGGGTGCCTGTGCAACCTAAACTCCACCAAGATATGGAACCCGATCATTTCATTTGTGATGAATTAATGCATGCTCTGGATTGAGAACATTCCCCTAAGACATTATAAAAGTAGCTACAATGAAAAGGAAATCCCTCCCGCACTGTAGACTCCTGTGTCCTGTTGGGAAGAAGTTCAGTTCCAGAAGCAGGGAAGTCAGAGTGAATAAGTTAAGGAATTCATTAAAGCGAGAGCAGCAGGGAACGGCAGCTGCCCTGAAGGCAGCAGAGAGCAAGGAAGAGCAGAGGGGGGACAGGCAGGCTCAGTTAACTCCTGCTCAGCACAGGGCAGACCCCTTGCCGACTTCTAAAGCCAGGGTCACCTGGCGTCCAATGTCTGCTTGAATCTGCACGGCATAGAGACCAAGCCCTGACCACCCCAGGATGTCGGGGAGCCGTGGAGCACTGGTTCGAGTGAGATGATGTTCTGGGAACTTCCCAAAAGCAAAGAAAGGAGCATGAGCACAGAACTGTAGGCCTGTCCTGGTCCCCCAGGCGACAGGAACTTGCAAGCCCAAATCAGAGCTCTCAGCGGCATCCCCACCCCACATATCGGGAAAAGAAGAGAGAGAGTGTCACACTCAGAGAAAGGGGAGTGTGGGCAGCCTCAGAGAGGAGGCACACTTAAGGGTTAGGGTTTGGGGTTTTATAGGGCCTTTTGGGTAGGGGTCAGCATAAGGCATGATGTCTACAGGTGATTTGTAATTCCTTTGAAGTTTTGTCTTAAGAACAGGGTTATTTAGGTGACTGTGTTGGTCCAGATTTCGGCATTCTTTATCCACATAGGTTCATTTACACTTTGGAAGTTTATCTCCTGTCTTGGTTACACAGTCACTTGATTAAGGGCTAGAAGAAGAACAACATATAGATTAAGTTAAGGAATAAGCTGGGCCTCTTTGCCGGCTAAGTACATATTACAATGGCATGATCTACTTGGTACAATGAAGACATGGGCTGCACTCAGATACTTTTCTTAATCTGGGGAATATCTGGACATTCCAAGTCACTCCTGGCCTTTGAAACTTCAACTAATTAACTCATTAACTCTGTGAGTCCTTTCCGGCCCTCTGGTTTTATCTAGTTAACTCTTTGAGTCCCTTTGAGTGTACTCCACTGGCCTTACACCCTCCATCTGCTCATGTCTGTCTTTCTGCCCAGCACTTCCAAGCATTTGTTATGTGCGTGGTTATAGATTTAAGTCATTAGACCACGAGAGATGCCCTCTGCATTTGCCTTTCTGCCCAGAGTAAACTTGGGCTGCATAATTTTATTTCCAAGAGTTATCTTGGGAGCACCATACAGAGGATCATTTGAGCACAAAAGATTGCGACAGAAGGACTTAAAATCAGTTTCCTGCTCTGCCATGTATCCCTGCATAACCTTGGACCTTGGGTCCTACCTGGGAAAGAGGGTATAATAGCTCCTGCCTCTATGAGTTGTGTGGGAAGTAATGAAATGAGGAAGATGACCCCCTTAGCACGTGGCACGACGGGAGCCGCAGGCGCTCTGCTTGAGCGGATGTGGGGCCAGCAGGGAGGCTCCCCAGATGAAGGTCACTGCACACCCTGTGCCGGGGTCCCGCTGCTGGCCGCACTCTCTCGTGGCCGCTCCTCCGGGCCACAGGCACAGTGGGTCTTTGTTTTTTCCCTTTGCTGTATAGTGCTCTGTTGTGTTCAGACACCACAACTCATTTCTCTCGTCTCCTGTGATGGGCGTTTCAGCTGTTCCAAGGTGTGGCCACGCAAATAGGTTGCACTGGACATAGTGTGCGTGTCTTCACATGGCCGGGAGAGTGGCTGTGGGAGTGCTAGGTCACGCTCAGCTTTCGCTGGTGTGGCCACACAGTCCCAGAGTGATTTTACCACTTATTTGACAGTATTTAAGGCGGAATCTGTTTGTAAAAGGCCTGAGAGGCCAGAGGGGACCAGAATTGGGGGCCTCTAGCTTTGTCTATAATGTTTTCTTTTCTTTTTTTAAGTAGAAGGTATTAATGCATTTTTGGGTGATTAGAAACGAAGCTTAAACCATCTAAAGTGTGCATCTGGGAGAAGCTGCAGCTGGCTCTGGGCTCACCCCCGTCCTTGCCTTCTCTGGGGTCAGGTACGGCCAGATGACTGCAGGCAGCTATTGCTACATTGGTCCCCAAGGCATCGTCCACGGCACCGTGGTGAGAAATGGGGCCCCACCCGGCCATGGGGTGAGAGGTGGACTCGCTGGGAGTGGACAGTGAGCGCCCACCTCCTCTCCCTGCAGCTCACCGTGCTGAATGCTGGGCGTCGCTATCTGGGGGTCAAGGACATGGCTGGGAAGGTCTTTGTCACCTCTGGGCTGGGCGGAATGAGTGGGGCCCAGGCCAAAGCTGCGGTCATCGTGGGGTGCATCGGTGTGGTGGCGGAGGTGAGCCCCCTCCCTGCCAGCTCTCTCCATCCCCATGCCAGAGCCCCTCCTGTCCACGCCCCTCTCCTCTGCCTCCGCTCCATCCACAGGCCCCCCAGGGTGGCTCCCCCAGCACCGAGCGCCTCCACCACTCTCTGCCGTCGCTGCCGGCTGACGCTCCCCCAGGAACTAGCCTTCTATGGGCACCTCTTCCCGGATCCCACCGGATCCCTGGGACAGAGCTGAGAGACAGTACATGTCTGTGAATAAATGAACATAGACAGCCCCATCTCTGCCAGTTTAGAGTCAGGTGGGGCAGCAGCAAGTCGCCTGTCCAAGGGATGTGCAGTCAGCTTCCCCTGATGGCCCTACAGCTCTCTTTGGTGTGCCAAGGGCAGGAAATGGGAATAGGAGGGCAGGGGTCTGAGAAAAGCCTGGTGAGACACACCTTTGTGATTTGCACCCAGTTGATACTAACCCTTTGTGTTACATACTTGTACTTGGTAGGAGCCGGTTTGGCTGCAGGTAACAGAGGACCAGACTACAGGCAGCTTCCATTAATAGGGTTTTCTTTTCTCACAAAGCCAGTCATGCTGGCATTGGTTCAGCAGCTCAGCAATGTCAGGGCCAACATCTCTAGATTCTCTCGTGTGTCCCCAGTGGCTACAAAGTGGCTGCCCCAGCCCCAGCCATCCCATCTACATTCAAGGCAGGAAGGGAGAAGGGGGAGTGCCAGCCATGACTGAATCGATTCCAACAGGAAAATAATGTCAGAGAAAGCCCTTCTTTTCCCTCATTGGTCAGTGTTGGATCAAACGGAAGTTCTTACCTAAAAGGAAGGCTGGAAACAGTGGAAAGAGTAGCGGTGATTATCTTGGACATGGTTCATCTCCTGGGGCTGAGCAAGGTGTCACCCTGAACAAAATCTGGGTCCTGTTGGCAAGAAAGGCAGGAGGTGGAATTGATATTGGAGAGCAGCTCATAGCACGGGCCCTGACACTGCTGTGGAAGTGGGTGGTCTGCATGGGGGTGGCATCTTCCTAGGAGAGGGTGACACACTCAGGGGAGGCTTGTGACTGAGAAGCCTCGTGTCTCCTGGCCCCAGGTGGATAAGGTGGCCCTCACGAAACGCCACGAGCAAGGCTGGCTGATGGAAGTGACAGACAGCTTGGACCACTGCATTGAGAGACTCAGGTACAGTGCCTGACCTGAGCATCAGAAAGCAGGGAGACCTTGCCAAGGAGCTGGGAGGCTGGGCTGCTTTGTGTGGGCCTCACAGGTGGCTGTGGGGTCACCTCGCCAAGTGGCCACCTGGATACCTACAGTAGAAACACCCGAGGAGGGAGCTTCTAAAATGCTCTCTCTTGCTAGTGTGCAGGAAACCCCTGGGTCCACAAAGCTGGTGGCCAGACACTTGGCTCTAACAGATTTTCTGTTGTTCTCTTGGTGGTCCCAATACTTAGACACAGGTTTGCCAAGAGTGTGTGCTGTGCGTCTCACTGTTGTGGCCTCAGTGCCCAGCCCAGAGCCTGGCACACAGTAGGCGCTCATCTAATCTTCTGGGGAAAACGAGCCTTTGAAAGACAGCTCCTCCTCAGCCTGTCCCCGTGAGCTCAGCACACCTGGTGAAGTGGGGCCTTCCCCAAGCCTGACTCACGTGCTGTGGGCAGCATTTCCCTCCGGTCTGCTGTCCTCTGAAGTGTCTCACTGTGGACGAGAGAGGACTGCCCTGGGGGCTGCAGATCCATGCCTTTTTGAAGCCTCTCAACCGATGTACTTTGCAGAACTGAGCTGTGTTTGGGGAGGACGCAGCAGCCAGGTGCTGCTCCACCCGGGCTGCAATGAGCACCACTCGGGGGACTCTAAGGGGTTTTGGGAAAATGTTCAAGTACACACAGAACTTGAGAAATAGCCCCATTACCAAGGGTGGATCCTTCTGGACATAGACCTTCCTAAAGTGCCAGTTTGACCACACCGTACCCCTGTGTAAAACTCTCAGATAACTTTCCACTAATTCTAGGAGAAAGCGCAGACTTCTCTTGCAGGGCTGAAGGGTCTCGCCTGATCTGCCTCCCATCCCTGTCACTGCTGTTTAGCATCCCGAGCACACTCACCTGCACACATACACACACACAGACTTCCAAGCACTCTGATATTTTTGTCATCTCTAAACACAACTCCTCCATCCGCTTCTCTTGTTTGTCACTCATACAAAATTGGAGCCAGCTTGCTTCCTACTGTCACACACATGTGCGCAACACAAAATCAGTTCGAGTCACTATAACAGCCTGCCTTAAGCAACGTGTCTCGCCGTTTCTGTTCCCTGAGCTGACAGCCTTTCTGGAGGCATTCATAGAATGCCTGATGGGAATGGAGGGGTCCCCCGGGGCGCCCAGCTGTCCAGCTGGTCCTCAGCCGGGACTCCGTCCTCCTCCTGCAGCTCTGCGCCGGCCTCCCTCGCTGCCGTGGGACCATGTGCCCTCCTCCTGCTGCCTCTTCCCTGCACCTGCTGGAGAGAGGTCACATCTGGCTGCCCCAGCATCCCCCTGCTGGCTCGGTGTTCAGTCCGTCCTCACCTCTGAGTGGGCACCACACCGCCTCACTTATTGTTGTTCTTTGATGCCTCTCCTGTCAGTGGGGGCTTTTATTGAATCAAATTTTTTATTTCCCCAATTATGCTTTCTTTTTTTTAACCTCTTGTTTTTCCAAATAATGTTTGGAATCACCTGTAGTGATGTCTAAATTTTAGCATCACTTTGAACGAGTTCCAGAAAGTTCTCTACTAGAACTCTCATAGTACTAACCCTGATTCTATGAATGCCTCCAGAAAGGCTGTCACCATTGTCAAGTGAGTTCCCCGGTCCAAGGCACTCAAGCCTGCATCCCTTACGGGTCTGGGCCCTCAAAGGATGCACCCTGGAGGTCTCTGCCTCGCAGGCCCTGGGCTGTGGCCCTTTGCTCGCCTCCTGGGCCTTGTGCAGTCTCGCCAGATTGGCGCTGACTGTGTGCTGCTGGGGGTGAGCAGCTACAAGCAGGTGTGGTGGGCCACCGGCTCTGTTCTTGTGCCCTTCTAGGGAAGCGAGAAAAAGGAAGGAGGTGCTCAGCCTTGGTTACCACGGCAATGTGGTTGATCTTTGGTGAGTGGGGGATGGGAACTGGCAGCCTTGGGGACCCCAGGGGAGTCTCTCCCTCCAGCCGAGGTCCTGATGGTGGCCAGGACACAAAACTTCAGGTGTCCTCTGAGGCTCTGCTCCCAGTGTTCATGCCCGGATCCTGGCACGAGCTCACAGTTGACTTCTTTGCCCAGCCTGACCGTCCTCCAGGTTTTTTCCTGGGTGGGGATGCAGGACCTGCCTCAGTCCCTGGCTGGGCCCAGAACCTGGGCCCTGGGTGGTGCCTACCCCTGGCCTGGGCAGATGCCACCCTGCACTGATCACATCTTCCCCAGGGAGCGCCTGGTCCACGAACTGGACACGACAGGGGAGCTCTTAGTGGACCTGGGATCAGACCAGACGTCCTGCCACAATCCATTCAATGGTGGCTACTACCCCGTGCAGCTGAGCTTCGAAGAGGCCCGGAGCCTCATGGCCTCCAACCCGGCTGCATTCAAAGGCCTGGTCCAGGAAAGGTGATACAGGTCCAGGGATGCTCGGGGGATGGAGATGGGATGGGGGTACAGCACATGGCCAGCAGGAGCTTTTGGACTGGACAGCTCTGGCCTCTACCTGGTTCTCCAAGGGCCAGCTGTGGGGACTTCCTGAGCCCCAGTCTCCTCCTGTGTCAGAGAGACTGAAAGTCAGAGTGAGGGCCAGGGAGCTGCATGGGGTGTGGAGGGCCGGCTCTCACAGCCCCACTGTGGGCAGAGCTGATTGCTGACCCCTCGCCTCTTGCAGCCTGAGGAGGCAGGTCTCAGCCATCAACAGGCTGGCCAAGGGGAACTTCTTCTTTTGGGACTATGGCAACGCCTTCCTCCTGGAGGCCCAGAGAGCGGGTGAGAGAGAAAGCATGCTGGGCGGGGCCTCGGGCTCCCTGGGCTGGGAGGGGCTGGGACGCGGGCCCTGGGCTCGCTCCCCTCCACCTAGCCAGGCCTCACTGTGCCCCTGCCTGGCCTTCTGGAGGCTGGGCCTCCCAGGTCTTCGGCCTTCCTGGGCTCAGCTCCACTTGCCTTGACAACATAAAGTGCCATAAAGACCGTGGGTCTGATGCTTGGTGTGAACTCCCACGCACAACCATGCATGCATTTCTGTGAAGGAAACTTCCTTCTGTGAAACAGGTGATTCTCTCATGGGTGTAAAGAAGGCACCAAAGATGTACAGTGACAAGTCTCCGGCGCCAGCCCCCCTGGGAGTTCACAGGCCCTGGCGCCCGGACACGAGGAGACCTAGACACAGACAGTGGCGGCAGGCTCCACGCGGCTGCACCTGCTCTCTCTCCTCTGACCTAAAGACGCCCCTGATTTTTCCCCTTTGGGGCTGAGCACGTCAGCAGTCTTTCCCTGGGCTCGTTGCTTAGATGACCACTGGGCAGGTGGTGCATGTCCTCGCCCTGGGGTGAGCCCACCAGCCCTTGGCCCCTGCAGGTGACTTCCCGGTGGCTCTGTCTGCAGGAGCTGACGTGGGGAAGAAAGGCGGCAGCAGGACGGAATTCTGCTACCCCTCGTATGTTCAGCACATCATGGGGTAGGCCATGGGCCCTTCCTGGTGTCTGGGTCCCAGACATTCAGATCAGAAAAGCCCCCTCCTCTGAGGACCGCTGAGGCCATGCACTGAGTCCCCTCTCTCGGCCCCAGAGGAGCTGAAGATGGGACCGTCCTCATGCAGGGGCCTCAGTGAGAGAACGAGGAGGTGGCAGGCCCCCGCCAGGCCACCTCCTGGTGAACACTCCCATCTCTGCAGGCCTGCCACCTAAGTGCCAGGTCCCAGGAGCTGCCCATCTCCTGGCCGCGGCCGTGCACCCCAAGCCCCGAGCGGGCAGCTGATGGCTTGATCCGTGAAGGCCAAGGCCTCCATCCCCTGAAGCTGGTGTGCCTGCCAGGCCCTGAGGGGCAAGTCCAGGGAGGGCAGCAGCCCAGGACACGTAGGGCGGGACAGGAGGAGTTTGGGCTTAAGTGAGCAGGGGCGGGGAGCAGAGGCCTCACAATGCTTTTGGATTTTGGATGACATGCAGCCCTTGGTGTGTGGGAGACAGGACCGGAGGCCTAGAGGAGAGAAAAGCTTCTCAGGTCTGTTGTGGGTGGGGAGGCGGAGCCAGGAGCAGCTGAGTCGCTGTGGAGGGAAGCAGAGGGCAGCCTCTGCGGGGCTGGGTGAGTGCGAGAGCCCAGGGAGGGCCCAGGCCGCTGCCTCCCCCTGCTGGGGTCACCTAGGAAGGTCATTCACTAAGGTGAATCCACGAAGGCAATTTGGTTTTAGTCTGGTTTTCAGGTTGCGTTTGTAACAGCAATTTAAGGAATTTCTGCTTGTCTATGTTCCAGCTTCTGACTCCTGCAGCTAGAGATGGTGTAGCTCCGGGAGCTGGGGGACAGAGGACTAGAGTGGGGAGAGAAAGGGCCTGAGGAGGAGGGAGGGAGGCTGGAGGGGATGGGACCTCTGAACACCTGAAATCTCCTGTCCAGTGAGTGGCTTAGGGGCTTCCGGTAACAATGTTGGACGGTGAAGTCTTCACTTCACTGCACCCCACAACACACACCCCAGCCCTCACACAGCCTTCACTGCGTGTCAGGTCGGGAACTCGTGCCAGCCTCCCATCCTGGGTTCACGGTGCCCCTCCCCCGGCCAGTGGGCAGAGCCAGCCTGGGAAGCCCAAGGCGATGGCTCACTTGGTCCTTGCAGGGACATATTCTCCCAGGGATTCGGGCCTTTCCGCTGGGTGTGCACGTCGGGGGACCCCCAGGACCTGGCGGTCACTGATCAGCTGGCTACGTCTGTGCTGGAGAAGGCCATTGCTGGTGGAGGTGAGGCCAGCGGTGGGAGGTGCTCGAGGGAGGGTGGCGTCTCAGAGGCTCCCTTCCCGGCTCATCTCCGGCCTCGCCCTGGGGGCACCAGAGCATGCGGCCTTGGCTCTGTGCCTGTCGGCGGCGCTCCTGGTTCTCTGTGGCTGCCTTCCACGCCGTCTGCGCCGTCAGCCACCACATCGTTCGGGCCCACTCTGCTTTTCCGTGGCTGAGCCTTGGCAGCCTGCCTGTGGCTTCTCTGGCAGAGAGCGCTGGTTCCGCCTTTCCAGGTGGACAGTGGGGGTGGCCCTGCGTCCGGACTTGTGCCCGCCCCTTGTCTAACCACAGTCCACGCTTGAGCAGTGGCCTTGATGTGGCCCTTATCACAGGGAGCAGAGAGGCATGACTTCATGAAACTTCTCAGCTGTCAGAGCTCCTGCTTCCATTCCTTTGCAGCTTTCCTACATGCCAGGTGGCCCTCTCTTCCAGGTCTCTGCTTGTTTAAATCCCCACGGGCCATTTTCACCCTGCTGCCCACATCCAGGCTGATGGGCTGGGACAGGTCTTGTCACAGGGACCCAGGGCCCTGGAAGCAGGCTGGGGGGGGCCGGGCCACCTGTGTGGGAGGAGCCAGGCAGGGGCCACCTCGAGGGAGGAAGGGGACTCCGGACCTTCTCCTGGAAATCTGGTGAGACTCCTTGCCTCCCCAGGCTTCTGGTGTTAGAGCAGCTGCGCAGCTGCGAGCAGGCGGGCAGGCGGGTGTTGACAAGCAGCCTTGGGAAGAAGCCCTGGGCCAGGCACCTGCTAATGGCGCCTGTGAACACTCCCGGCGCAGCTGATGGGGCTGTGGCCATGTTTTCCCCCAGGCAGGTGCCACAGCAGCCCTGAGGGCCCAGGGCCCAGTCAAAGAGTACAGTGATTAGGACATGGTGACTTGTGAGCATTACCTTCAATTTTAATACAAATTTTAAAAGTGAGTTTATTTAGTCAGAAGTTTAGTGATGTCTGTGTCAACCACTGTCACACAATTTCTGAGGATTTAAGTCTACTCTCCTGAGCCTGTTGGAGTGGCTTCCGCACCACAGCTACAGCCTCTTCTGCGCCCTCGGTGCTTTAGCTGACTGGCCTGTCCTGCTGGGAAGGCCAAGTTTCTTCCCTCTGCAGAGCCTTTGCACCTGCCCTTAGCTCTGCCTAGAATGCTATTTGCTCAGCTCTTTGTGGAGCTGGCTCCCCTTACATTTAGGATGTCACCTCCTCAGAGAGGCCTTTGGTCCCCAGCCCACCACCGTGGTGACTACCTCACCACACTCTTATTTCCTTCATGGCCTCAAACCATCTGTTCCCAGTGCCTGGCACCATGCCTGGTATACAGTAGGCACTCAATAGACATTTGTGGAGGCAGTGACTGTATCAGGTCTGGGCATTGCTCCACATGACCGTTGGGACTGCCGTTTCTGGAGTCGGCTGGCCCAGTGTGGTGTGCGCATGGGGGCTCCCTGACACCGCGTCCTGGCCCCAGTGAGGGTGCGGGCCAGGGGCCCGTGCTGAGCAGCATGCCGGGGGTCTGCACCCCCCACGAGGCAGGGGCTTCCAGGGACACCTTCCCCCTCTCGCCCTGCAGTGAACCCGGCTGTGAAACTCCAGTATGTGGACAACATCCGCTGGATCCGGGAAGCTGCCAAGCACCAGCTGGTGAGGGCTCAGCCAGTGGGGGCAGAGTGGGCTTCCGGATGCCCGGCGGGAGCTGAGGTGCTCCTTGCCACGGCCTGGCCAGTGGATGAGCACCTGAGAGGATGCCCACGTGCCCATGAGATAGCACAGGTGGCAGCCCCGCTGGTCTCCGAGGAGGCAGCAGCCCCACTGGCCCAGGAGCCTGCTGGGCAAGGAAGCCCAGGGCGGCACCCACGTCTCCGGGGCAGCCCCCAGGCCAATCAGGTTCTTCACCCGTTACTCCACAAAGAGCTGTCTCCAGAGGCAGCCACTGCAGGGCCCGGGAGCCAGGCCTCCTGGCTTCTCAGCTGTGTGACCTAGAGTGAGTGGCTCAGCCTCTCTGAGCCTGCGGTGTCATGTCCATGGGGGAGGTGCTGTGAGGGGAGCTGCGTCCTGGCCGTGCTGTGTGCTGGGGGCAGGCCCTCTGTGGCACTCTGCACGAGGCACTGCCAGGGCTGTTGACAGTCGGGCATGCCACTGCCTCTACTGTGTGACTGTGAACATGGACTGGAGTGACACAGGTGGGCACCTATACAGACCCAACAGAAGGGTATCTCTGAGGGGCTGACATGTGAGCTTAGGTGTAAATGCCAGGGGCCGGGGGTGGGGGAGCAGCCATGTGACAGTCAGGGGAGGCAGGGGGACCAGCCAAGGCCCTCAGGTGACAGCAGCCTTGGTGCATCAAAGGGGCAAATGGAAACTGGGCTCTTGGTCCACATGCCTTTGGCCACAGACGCCAATGGCCTCTGGTCACAGGACCAGGAGGGAACTGCCTTGCTCACTGTCGCCCTCTCCTGGGCTTCTGTGGTCTGGCAAGGTCCACCCCACCTGCTGCCGCCTCCTTGCCCAGAGGTTTGCATGTGCGTTTCAGCCACAAAAGCCCTTGTGCTGACAGAGGTCGCGGTGACCCCCCGGGGGCTGAACTGCCACGTCCAGTGGCCCTTAGACCTGGGGGCCTGGGGCCTGGGGCCAGTGTGGAGGTGGGCCTCGAGGGAGGGGCCCAGACGATGGAGACAGAGATGAGGGAGGTGGGCCATGGGTGGGAGGTGGGAGGTCCTGGCCTGTGGCGGGATGGGCAGCAGTCTCTATTGTACGTTTGAGTTAAAGCTCTTCAGAGATCACGTTCTCCCTGCTTATTTCATGCTGCTCTTCCCTCTATGGAAGATGGTGACCGCAGAAGGAGCATCCTTTTGAAAGTTTTAATTGAGTTTTTTTAATGTACAGTCTTGGCAAAGCTGACAGACCTGTGCCGGTTTCTCCCCCGTTTACCCTTTTGGGATCCAGGGAATCGGAAAGCCTCTGCGGTGCCCACTGACACTGTCTGTCCCAAAAGGGTCATGGCAGCTGGCGTGGGTAAAGTACGATGGTTTGAAAGAAAGCCCTGAGGCAGGAAGAAGCCACCGGGCTGGTGGTGTGGGCGAAGCTGGTGGCCAAGACCCGGTTCATGGTCAGGCGCAAGGCCAGCCCCAATACCAGCTCCTGCCCTTCCCACCCCAGCCCTGGACCAGCTGGCCAGGCCGCTGGGGAACACCTGCCTCCTCTTTGAAGAAATAGGGCTTCTCAGCCTCGGCACTACTGACATCTGGGGCCAGATAATTCTTTCATTCTGTTTTCACTTATGGCAAAATATACATTATTATAAAATGTATCATTTTAACCATTCTTAAGGTATAATTCTGGGATTAAGCACAAACACATTATGTACAACTCTCCCCACCATCCATCTCCAGAACTCTTCTGTCTTCTCAAATGGAAACTCTGTTCCCAGAAACACTCACTGCCCTTCCCCGGCCCTTTGTCCCCATGACTGTGATGGCTCCAGGGGCCTCATAAAAGTGGGATCGTACAGTATTTGTTCCTTTGTGGCCAGATTATTTCACTAAACAAAATATCCTCAAGTGTCATCCATGTTGATTCTGTCACAGAATCAGCAGAATTTCCTCCTTTTTAAGACTGAATAATGCTCCATTGTATGCCTAGACCACATTTTGCTCATCCATTCATCCACTGATGGACACTTGGGCTGCTTCCACATTTTAGCCATTGTGAATAATGCTGCTATGAGCATGGTGCACCCATCCTCCCAGCCCATGGGGGCTGGGTAATTCTTTGGCATTGTGGGGGGCATTGTAGGCTGTTTGTCAGCAGCCCCACCCCAAAATGTCATGGCAGCAGCCCCGAAAACCATCTCCAGCCACTGCCAAATGCCATACTAGCTGAGAACTACTCCTGCTAAACAATGACTCCTTTTCATTTGCTGAAGCCTTCCCTTCCTTACGGCCACTGCTTTACCCCCCAGAGGTGCTCTGCCCTGGTTGTTGAGCACCTGTGAGCTCACACCACCTACTGGCTGGATGGCCAGGGCAGGTTGCTCTCTGGGCCCCAGTTTCCTCATCTGCAAAATGAAGCCAAAGATGAGGCTAGCAGCATCTTCCTTATAAACTCACTAGTGAGTGATTACGTGCAAAGGACCTGGAGTTGAGTCATGCATAATCAAAAATTGCATTAGGTGGGGTTAATATTATTATTGGAGGGACTCAAGTAGCATTGTGCTCATAAGTAACATCCCTGGAGATGGGCGAGTCAGGGTCTCAGAGGCCCCTCCAGGGTTTAACTCTTGAGGTGATGGATTATGGGAGGACGTCTGGGGATCCAGGCTGTGTGAGGACATGCAGTGGACTGGTGTGGCTGCATGTGGGCTGGACATGAGGGCCCATGGAGCTTAGAGCCACCACACACCTAGAGGGGACCACCGACCACCTGGCTGCTGGGTGAGTCACCTGAGTCTCCCTTCCGCAGCAGGTCACTGAGGTGCCTCTTCTCTCCCTTCCTTCTGCAGGTGGTGGGCTCCCAGGCAAGGATCCTGTACTCAGACCAGAAAGGCCGTGTGGCTATCGCTGTGGCCTTCAACCGTGCCATCGCCCACGGGCAGATCAAGGTGGGAGGCCTCCGCAGGCTCTTCTGTCAGCGCCACATTGCCCGGGACCCCAGTTCTGTGTCTGTGTCACATTGGGAGCCATAACTGGGTGTTGGCAGTCCTGTCCCCCTGACACTGGCCCTGCTGTGTAACCTTGGCAAAGTCAGGTGCCCTCTCTGAGCCACATTCACTGTCTTCTCTGAAAGGAGAATATTCTTACCCTTGAAGCGTGGGTGCAAGGATTAAATGAATTGGCTTCCATGCAAGTATTTCATGCATCTTTCTTAAATTATCTTTTTTCAAACCATGACAAACTTCCCTGACTTTCCCTCATTTTCCTCTGAGTCAGCAGGGCCCACTGTCGAGGATGTGGAGCTCAGCATGCTCGTTTGGAGGGGCCTCTCACTCTGCTGTGTAGGCCCAGGCTGCAGAGCTCTTATTTGCATCCTGTGTGCAGAACTGATAACCAGATATGAAAAGGAAATCAAGATAGATGGATGTGAGGGCCATCCTTTGACTGGCTGTGGGTGGTTCCAGGTAGTGTTGGTAGCAGGGCGAGCAGTCCCCAGCCCATCTCAGGGAGCAGCAGTGGAGCGTGCCAGCACCCAGCGCTTCCCGAAAGCCCACTGGGTTTAGGAGGATGGCTGGTGCAGCTCGGACAGACCATCCCTCTAGGCACCTCACTTCCAGGCTGCACAGACACCTGGGCATTTTAATCATTCGTTTATTCAACAGCACCTGGTTGAGCAACTCCTCTACGTTGGCTTGTCCCAAGCACATAATCTGTGGAGTCTATTAGAAGTGTCTCTGCTTCCTCTTGCCGGGGAAGGTCTACTTCCCAGGGGGAGGGCCCTGACCCTGCACTGCCACCTCTGCTGGGCAGCTGTGGTGGACACTGTTGGCTGGCATCCTGTATCCATCCCCGCTGCAGGCGCCGGTGGTCCTGAGCCGAGACCACCATGACGTGAGTGGTACAGACAGCCCCTTCCGGGAGACCTCCAACATTTATGATGGCTCTGCCTTCTGTGCAGGTGAGGAGGGCAAAAAGTTAAAAAAAAAAACTTTTTTTTTAAATGTTGGATTTGATTTGTTTAAAAATCAGTTGATTCATTCAATGAGTTATGATGTTGTGAAAAATGTCCCGAGAGATGTGGCATAGGGTGACCACCCCAGGATTGAGAGGATTCTGGGCTATGGGAACTCTGGTTTTAAAACTGGGCCAGTGCCCAGCAAAATGGGACAGTTGGATGTTCTACACTTGGGTGTGTGTCTGGCCATGTCATTTGCTGGGTAATCTTCAGCAAGGCACTGAAAGTCTGTGGGCCTCAATTCCCTCATCTGTAAAACAAGAAAAGTCAGAAGGTTGTTATAAAGAATTAAATGAATTAATGCACGCACAGGACTGGACCAGTGTTGCATGGCCAGTGTTTAAAGAAGCAGCTGCTGTTTCTGCTACTGGTGCCACACCCACTGTGATTCCAGCCACCACAGAAGCTATGGGTTCTAGTTCTGCGTAGCTTCCTCATTCCCAGCCCTTGAGAAGTCCTTCAGTTATAGACGGCATCCCAAAGGAAGGAGATGGACACTCAGGAATACCATCTGCATCATTTTTTTTCAAGGAATTGGTCTATTTCATCTAAATTATTGAATTTACGGGTATAGAGTTATATTCTTCTTTCATTAGTTTTTTTATGTCTGTAGAGTCAGTTATGATGTTCCCTCTGTCATTCTGATATTGGTCATTTATGTCTTCTTTCTTTTTCCTTAGTCAGTCTGGCTAGAAGTTTATCAATTTTATTGATCTTCTCAAAAAAGGAGCTTTAGTTTATTTTTTTCTATTGCTCATCTGCTTCCAAATTAATTGATTTCTGCTATAATCTGTAGTGTGTCCTTTCTTCTGCTTGATTTGTATTTAATTTTCTCTTTCTCTGGTTTCATGAGGTGGAAGCTAAGGTTACTGATTTGAAACCTTCTTTTCTAATGCAAATATCTAATGCTATAAATTTTCCTCTGAACATTGCTTTGGCTGTATCCTATACATTTTTACCTATTTTCATTTTCATTCAGTTCAAAATATTTTAAAATTCCCTTTGCAGCTTCTTCTTGAACCTGTGGGTTATTTAGTGTCTTAAAATTTCCAAGTTGGGGGGATTTTTCAGACATATTTCTGTCACTGACTTCTGGTTTAATTCCATTCCAGTCTGAGAACTTAACTTGTATTTGTTCTGTTCTTTTAAGTTTATTAAGAGTTATTTTGTGACACAGAATATGGTCCACCTTGTTGCACTGAGAAGAACATGTATTTTGCTGTAATTTAGGGGATCTTTATGTGTCAGCTAGGTCAGGTTGGTTGCTAATGTGGCCATCTAGATCCTTCCTGGTTTTCTGCTTGTTTGTCCCATAAATTACTGGGAGAGGAGTAGTGAAGTCTCCTATTCTGCTAGAGGATTTGTCTGTTTCTCCTTTCAGTTCTTATCCATTTTTGCCTCAGTATTTTGAAGTTATGTTGTTAGGTGCATATTCATTTAGATTTATTATGTATTCTTGAAGAATTGACCTATCATTATGAAATGTCCTTCTTTATCCCTGATAATATTGCTTGCTCTGAAATTCTCTGATATTAATATAGTTTATATTTGTAGCCTACCACCACTGTAACAAATTACCACAAATGTGTTGGCTTAAAAAAGCACAAACGTAATTTCTCACAGCTCTGAAGGTCAGAGGTCTGAAATTAGTTTCAGTGGCTAAAGTCAAGTTGGCAGGGCCCCTGGGAAGAATCTCCTGTCCTTTACCAGATTCTAGACCTGCATTTGTTCCATTTCACAGGGCAGTACCAGGAGGAGAGCAATCTCAGGATTCTCCCTGATTCACTCTGAGAGTAGGGTTTGGAGAAAGAGCCCGCTAGAGTGTGCAGACCCCCTTATGTCAGTGTCCCAGGGGCCTCACAGTCTTAAGCAAGCTCACACTTGTCCTTTAGCAGTTTGTTAGACACTTGTAAGGTGACCTGCCTGGGTTCTGTTTCTCTGTGCAAGCACTTGTCTCTCCCCAGATTTGCTAGTTGCTTTGGGACTTCCGTTGTCTGACGGGGCACCAAGGAAGGTCATTAATTTACAGCTTGGCCCCCACCCTTGTTTATTTTGTTTGTTTGTTTTAAGGGTGGGAGTGATATTCTTGGACACTACTTCTCTGAGGTAAAATCAGTACCATCTTCCTTTTAATTCTTTTGTTCTTTCTGATTCTGGGGCACCTTATCTGCCATTCAGTGCCAGAGACCATAACTATAGGGAAGGATAATAGTGGGTAGCTGGGCATTTGTCAATACACCTGCTTTGCTGGCTCTGCAGACATGCATCATTGCTGTTCTGGAGTCTGTCCCTAGTTCCCCATCTGTCCTTCAGGCCTGGGTGGTGCTGGCTCAGCAGGGGAGCCTGGGGATGCCCACCCCCCATCTTGTTCGGAGAATGATGGGTGGTGGCTTCTGTGTCCACAGACATGGCGGTGCAGAACTTCGTGGGAGATGCTTTTCGTGGTGCCACCTGGGTGGCTCTTCATAACGGCGGGGGAGTCGGCTGGTAAGGAGGTTTTGAAGAACCAGGTGGTTCAGGTGTGGGCTGATGTGGAAGTCTCAGGAATTCCCTGAGGGTCCCCGCTCCCGGACCTCACTCTGCTAAAGCCTTTGTTGTGACGGGTCCTCACATAAGCTGGAAATCAGAGGGCCTAAGCCACTCTAACTTCTGGGTTTTACCTGTCACATGTGACAGGAGGGCTTGTGCCTCACCTGTCACACCACCTGTCACACATGCTTGCTGTGGGTGCTGCAAGGACAGCAGTGGTGCCTTTCCTGTCCATTTCCCAGGAATCCTCACAGTCCTGTCCTGGCCCAGGTCTGTTCATTCCACCTGAGGTTCCCGGGTGGCTGGGTGGGGAGGAGGGAGACCTGGGTTCTGGGCTTCCCCATCTCCCATCCGCAGCTTTGTTCTGCTGGGGCCTGTTTCCAGTGTGCGCCAGGAGGAAATTTGGGTTTCTGGGAGGGTATTCAGGTGACAGTCACAGTTCCATCACAAACGTGTCTGCTATAATTCTGCACCCCTAATCTAACCTGTGAGGGCTCCCCACACCACCAAGCAATTCTCCACCACCAGCTGAGTGTCCTACAATTCAACTCAATCCTGACATTCTGTATTCGAGGCAGCATCAGATCCCACAGGTTAAAGGCTTCATCTCACAAGAATTGCCCCACTTCGGATGCCAGTCGCAGGCCCAGGTGTTACCTGTGCTTCTGACAGAGCCTTAATAAATCAGAGGTTCTCTGACTCCCTCCTTGGTTTCTCTACCTTTTGAGAGCGGCTCACAGAACTCAGGAAATCAGTTAACTCACTAGATTGCCGATTTATTACAATGCATATGAAACGATACCAATCAATAGCCAGAGAGATTCGCAGAGTGTGGTCCTGAACAAAGGAGCTTCTGTCCTCACCGTGTGCGGTCCTGGTCCTGTGGAGCAGGGAAGTGAAGTGGCCTAGTCCCCAGCCTGGGAGCTCTCCGGCCCACCCCCACCCCCACCCCCGTCCTTTTAGGTTTTTATGGTGGCTTCACTACACAGGAATGAGTCCCTAAATCACTGGCCCAGGCGACGGGTTCGACCTCCAGCCCCTCGCCCCTCCCTGGAGGTCAGAGGGTGGGGCTGAACTTCCAACCTTCCGGGCGCGTGCAGGGCTGGTTCCCCAGCCATCAGCCACCTCCCTTGGGGGAGGGCCTTCCACAAGTCACCTTGTTAACATAACAAAGTCACCCGGATCGCTCTCACTTCACTTAGAAAATTCCAACAGCTTTAGGAGCTGTGAGCCAGAAATGGGACAAAGACCAAATACATAATTCTAATTCTAAGCCACAGTATTACGTTTACTGCCAAGGATAATGAATAACTAATATTTATTGCACGTGGACCATGCGGCAAGCATTTGCTAAACTCTGAATCCACTCTCGCACCTAATCTTAGAAAGGAAATACATTTTACAGACGAGAAAAGTGAGGCTCCTGAGGTCAAGTAGCTGCGCTCACACGGGGTTGCCTCTGTGGGGGGTCACGTGGCAAAGCCCTCTCCCCGGGCTCCAGGGCCAGGTTGGAGTCCCGGCTACTTGGAACAACAGGGGGTGCTGCAGCTTTGGAGACGAGGACAGTTCCAGGCCAGGCCATCCCTGAATTGCCTCGGAGCCTGTTTTGGCCGGATCCATCCTGGCCTCACCTCCAGTGCCAAGTCCTTCAGCTCTGGCACTTCCCAGGGCATTCCGGCAAGCTAGCGGGCCTTGGCCTTTCCAGGCCAGAATGCCGGGCCGCAGCCCAGTCAGGTGTCTCTAAGTAATGGAAAATGTGACTGGAGTGCGTGTTCCTTCTGAAACACAGGCTGGAGAAACCCAGGGCAGAGGAGTGCCTAATTGTTTGGTACCTGGCGCTCGGCCCTGGATTTGCAGAGTTGGTCCCAGAAGCGAAGGAGGGGCTCAGAGACCCTGTGGCCCAAGGCCGCAGAGCTGGTGGTGGAGCTGGGGTCTGAACCCAGGTCTGTGGTCCCCCAGGACCCGCCCAGCCTTGCCCACAGGGCAGCAGAGGCAGGAAGAGGTAGAGCAGAGCCGGCCCCAGAAAGTGTCCATGACACAAGGGCCTCGGGGCAGAGGACGGCAGGGCCAGAGTTAGGACGTGGCTTGCCACTGTCCCCCTGCACATGGGGCCCCGAGACGACCTGTTCCCTGGCAGTTCCCAGGTTGCTGCCACCCCGCGGCTCTGCAGGCAGGGACCCAGGCTCGCGGGATGCTGGCACCAGTGACCTCTATCCTGGCTGTTCTCAAGGACTCTTTTAGGAAAGGACCTCAAGTTCTCCTTGGACCCCATCAGGCACTCTTGCAAGGCTTATTGTCAGAAATCAGAAAAAAGAAAAAAAAAATCTGTCCCAGTGGAAACCACTTCCAACACTTCAGCTCTCTTTTTCCTTTGTTGTATATAAATCCATGTTTCTAAGTTATAAGCTCATCCTGCTACTTCCTGATTTGCTTTCAGTTTTTATTTTGTCTATTGGCTCCCTGTTTTGGGGCACTTAAGTCTCCAGGATGATGTCAGCTGTGGGTCCTTCTTCGGCCCCTCTGTTGGCTCTGTCTCCTCAGAGCCCCTCTGTCTGCTTGCTTGCTTGGTGC
Organism: Phataginus tricuspis; assembly: GCA_029783875.1. Lineage (NCBI taxonomy): Eukaryota > Metazoa > Chordata > Mammalia > Pholidota > Manidae > Phataginus > Phataginus tricuspis. Next base: position 73,862,258 of record JAQQAC010002837.1, on the reverse strand, counting down.
CCATCCGCCGGCGGTCTGGGCGTGTCACAGCCCTGGGCACTTCCACACCTTTGGACCAGGGGCTGCAGAGCAGGAGAGGTCAGCCTCTGGTGTCAGGCTGGCTGGACAGGCCCATGAAGACTGTTCTGGTCTTCTGTCCTTTAGGGAGGGTGCCTGAGGGATGAGTGGGAGGGACAGGGCCTCACTACATCTCCTCAGTCCCTAGGTTTTCCTGTTTGCTGTGTCACCCTCAGCTCGGCCTTCCGTCATCACACTCAGATCCAGCCCTAGGGGGCCCACGACTTTGAGGAATAAATGCATGTATTTGGTCTACCATCTTTACCCAGATACTGACTTCTTTTTCTACCATACAATGTCTTAGATCACATCTCAAAATTGAACATGCACAGGAATCCCCAAGGAGCTTGTTAAAATGCAGATTGTGTCTGTTAGATCCAGAATGGGGCTGAGATTCAGCAGGTCTAACTAGCTCCCAGACAGTGCTGCTTCTGGTGGCCTGAGAGCCACTCCCTAGAGCCAGGGCTTAGAGGGCTCTCACCATGTGCACCCACAGATCTCCTCGACACCCCCCACCCCCAGTGCAATGGGGAGCATCTTTGCCTATATTTTTGTAGCACAGTGAAGAGTGTGGATTCTGAAGTCAATCTGTCTGCACAAGTTAAGCTCATTGAGCTTTGATTCTCATCAAAAAATGGTTAACAACTGCTGTGCAGGCTAGTGGTGACAGGGTTAAATGAGTGACTAGCTAACCTTATATATAGTGCATAATGTACAAGGACTAAACTTACGTGGTAGCTCCTCTAATTGCGACAATGGTGCCCTCTAGAAATAGGTGCTGCCCAGACCAGGTCAGTAACTGCCCAGATTTCACAGCAAGCTCTGGTGGCAGGAGGCTGGCCCAAGGCAGGCGCTAACCTACCACAAATCACTGTGAGGGAGACAGAACAGGGCCTGGCATGTGGCACTACCATATATGTTAGTCTTTATCATGTGCATGCATTCTTTGTGATTGCAGGTTCAAAAAGGATGGGCATTTTACCCTTTGAGAGCTACTGTTCAGTTTCCCCATGTAAAAATTCGTTTGTGTAACCTCACCGACCCTGGGTGTTACCACTCTTTTAAACGTGGGACTTGCCAGGCTGGTGGGCAGGAAGCCACAAGTCCTTTTTGTTTTGATTTGTATTGTTCACCTGCAGGTTTTTGTCTTTGAGTCATGGGCTTTTTCTCATCGGTTTGCTGGCATCCTCCATCCATTCTCTGTGTCTTTGAACTTTGTTTATAGGAGTTGTGTGGGCAGGGTTCTCCAGGAGGCAAACACTGAGCTGGAGCTGGGAGTGTGCAAAAGGCTTATTGTATGGACACCTGGAAAGGAAGGGGGGAGCAGGATAGGGGGACCCACAGTTTCATGCAGACCCGGCAGCCTTGCCACCCAGCAGGGAGCTCTGGAGCCAGGATGGCCCTGGGAGGAGCCTGCGGGGGGCAGGAATGACCCCCCCGCAGCCTATGGCATCCCTCAGTCTCTGTGCTGGGAGGACCCTAAGGAGTTATCACTGGGGCCTGTGAGTTAACCACCTTCCCCACAGCAGGGCTTTCTGGAAGGGGCACCTGGGTGGGCCCCCTTCCTCACAGGGGACTTTCATCTTTATCCAGTGACTTTTCTATTCAGGCTCTTTGTTTTCTAAATGTTGCTTTAAAGCACCCCACACACACACTCACACACATACACACATTCCTGAGTTATAAAAAAACATGCTCCTAAACCTTCTTTATTCATCTTTTAATTGTGACTATTTCCTTCCTTTGTACATCTGGTCCTTACTGGTCTTTATGTGTGATGCGGGCTTGCGATTTTACGTGTTTCTCAAGGGGAGATCCAGGTGTACCAGCAGCCTCCGTGAGGGACCCCATTGCCCCCCCCTCCCCCGGTGGTGCCGCCTTGACCACGTGGCCCTCGCAGTCGATGCACCTCTGGGCTCCTCCTTCGTCAGTGTTTGCTGACGTCTCCTGGAGCTGAGCAGCTCTGCTCTCTGGCCATCTGGGCTTCAGGCTCCCAGATGAAAGATGTACTTCCGACCTCCCAAAGACCTCTCTGGGTGAAGGACACACTGAGGTCCTCGCTTGGTGACTGTGGCTGCCGCCCTCTTTGTCCTCTGACACCCAGTGTCAGTCTCTGACAGTGGGTGGTGAGAGCTTCAGTCTCTTCAGAGCACCCTCTGTCCTAGAGGCTGGTGGGAGCCTGGGTGGGAGCCGGCTTCCAGGCACAGGGATGCAGGTGAGGGCAGGGCAGGGGCAGCTGGCCCATTTGCAAGGGTTTGCAGCTTCTGTGCCCTGGTGGGGCATGCTGGTGGCTCCCAGGACAGAGGGCTCCTCACTTCGAGGTGAAATTGTCAGTAGGGTCCAAAGTGGGCAGAGAAGCAGGTAAGGTGGGATGGGTCTGAAGCACCTGAGCCTAGAGAAACTAGCTACACCTTCCAGGTCAGGAAGGAGAAAGTACAGATTCACTGGAAGGGGGCCTGAAAGGCCCGGTGCTGTGGTCCCAGGGGTGTGGTAGAGCCCTGGCAGGTGCTGGCAAGATTGAGGGCTTTTCCTGTGTGTGTAACCAGAGGGGGGATGCAGGGTGCCGTGAGGGGCTGGGTGGGGATGGCAGCCGGGCCTGGCCGGGCAGCAGCCCTTGACAATGACGATGAGGGTGAGGACAGAGGTCCAGGCTCACTGCGAAGGAGAGGGTACCCATGACTGATAGAGAACAAGCTCTGGGCAAACATGAGGCAAATGGGACAGCACGGTCACACTTCAGGAAGATTCAGGTGGCACGTGTAAGACTTGAATGAATCACCAGACCTGTGAGAGGAGGTGGTCCACGTGGTACTCCCCAACATGCATTCATTAGCAAACAGGAAATGCTGAAAGGAAGGGAACTCACCTTCAAATCAAGTGGTCAGGACTCCTAAATACACATAAAGCAGGCAGAAAGAAGAGAGGGGAAGTAAAGAGCATAAAGACACAATCAGGAGGAATTAGAGGGGATCGAGTGATGCTAGAGACCCCCAGGAAGCGCACCTTTAGGAAGTGCTGAGAACTGCGGAGGAAGTGACACTCTGCAGTGGACCCGGTAAAGCACAGAGGCAGGAGCGGCAGCCCGCAGCCTGAGTAGAGTGACTCCCGCGCCCCCGGGCTGCCCAGGGAGGCCGCAGGGCCCACCCTGCTGCCTGTGCTGTCTGAGCCAAGGCCTCCGCGATGTCCGGGAACAGGTGCGGCTTCTGCCTGCTCCAGGCGGGGTGGGGCCCAGGAGGGGCCTGGAAACCTCTTTGCCTCCTGCAGGGGTGAGGTGATCAATGGGGGCTTTGGCCTCGTGCTGGACGGGACCCAGGAGGCCGAGCACAAGGCCAGGATGATGCTTGGCTGGGATGTCTCCAATGGAGTAAGTCCTCTGGGCTGCGCCCTGGCCCAGCCTCTTGAGCCCCCAGACCTGGGGTAAGAGTTCTGCTCCCTTCCTCCCCAGCAGGCAGTCCGGAGCCAGTCCTTACTCCCCATCTCTAGCCGCTGCCGCGCTCCCTCCTCATCAGTTGCCCACAACTCTCCTGTCTCCTGCGCTGCCCCCGAAGTCTCCTTTGTGTCCCCTACCTCTGGTCTTTCTGCTCCAGTCCAGCCTCTGTCCACGCGGGGCCCCGGCTGTCCTAACCCTTCCCTCACGGTGCCCCCGCCCCACTGCCAGTGCTGAGAGGCCTCCTTTTATAGCATTATTTTTCCATCTCTGAAGGTGGGTCAGAGCACAGCTTCTTAAGCTAGTGTGGCTACGATTTGTTACTGTTGCACAGAGTCGCTTCTGTGTGCGTGTGACCGTGCTGGGGGCGCCCTTCCAGTCTATTCCCACAGCACAGGCAGCAACGAGGGGGAAGCAGCACAAGTGGGAAGTCAGGCAGTGCGGGGGAGGGTATGTGCCCGCAGACAGGAGCGAAATGGGGAGGGCGGCTCGGAGAGCCCAGCACAAGGGCTCAGAGGGCTTGACTGTTGGGGTAGCCCAGAGGCTGGGCTGGACACTGGAGAATGGGGGCGCCCTGTGGCCCCAGCCAAGCCAGGTGGTCTCCATTCTGAAGGCAGTGAAGCAGTGAGGGAGCGGATGGGGGCTCTGGAGGCATGCGGATGGGGGTTGGTGGGCATCGCAGCAGGGGGCCGGGGAGGTGCCATGACCTCAGTCTGGGGGAGCCCTGATGATGAGGTGGAGAGGAAGACTCAGCCTGGAGGGGTTTTAAGGCAGAGCTGAGGGGGGTGTGGATTCTCTGAGGACGAATTCTGGGTGCCTGGCCTGGTGCCCCGCGTGGAGGTGAGCATGTTCTCCGAGATGGGGTAGGCTACAGGATGGTGAGTTTCAGATCAGAGGGGTGGGTAAATAAGTGGTCTGGCCAGGAGAGGAGAGGGCTGGGCTGGGGAGGGGCAGCGGAGCAGATGCGAAAGGCTGCTGGCCCTGCAGATAGCATGGCGGGTCCCAAAGTGGAAGAGGGCAGGGGGGTTGGAGCCCAGCCACAGTGTGTCCAGAATGCCTGGGTGGGAACCCGGTGATACTGGCGCCAAGAGCTGTCCCCTCCTTTCCATGCCCTGCCGGCAGGTGGCTCGCCGCTGTTGGTCCGGGAACCAGAAGGCCTATGAGATCATCTGCCAGACAATGCAGGAGAGCGAGGGCTTGGCGGTCACCCTCCCGCACGAGGTGGCAGACGAGCACCTGCTTCAGCGGGCCCTGCGGCCATGAGCCGGAGTCCGGGGGCCGGCCGTGCTCCCTCAGCCCGCTTGGTCCCTGTCCTCACCCTCACAACCACACCACATGGTGTACAGTATGCCCGAGTCCCCTGTGTCAGGAGTGTTACATGCCTCCCTCACTGGGCCTGACAACATGCAGAGGCTGTGCCCCTCACCATCCCCATTTCACAGATGAACCAGCTAAAACCCCAGCAGGTGGAGCCATTTGTCTGTGACAGGGGGACCCCTGGAGGGCAGCAGAAGTCTTGTTCAGGGCTGAACCCCCCAGCTTGCCACAGAGCAGACTCCAGCAGCTTTTGTGGGGCCTGCGTGCCATGAGCTGGCTGGGCTTCAGCAGGTCCTCTCACCATTCCTTCTTCCAAGAGGGCAGGGTCTCCTCTGGCCAGGGTTTATCAGTCTCCCTGCCTCCTGTCACCGTCCCTCCACCCGTGCAGCTATCTTCCTATCTGCTGGCCTGTTTGTGCTGGTCCTTTCTGCACCTCTGTGCCTCCGGCTCTGGCCACAGAGGAACACGACCAGGCCCTGGGCTTGGAGGAGTCCAGAGGAAGACAGGCAGGGAGATAAAGGGTGAACTGGGGGCCGTGCGGGGCATTGTGGGCAGGGTGGGCATGGGGCGTGGGATGGGGACAGGCAGGGATCTGCCCTAAAGGCTAAGTGGTACTTCATTTTGACAAAAAGGAGAGAGGAAGGTGCTCCCCATGGCCTGCACAGAGGGAAGTGCAAGGAAGCACCGCCTAGTCACTTACAACAGAAGTCCACCCAGGAGCTCTTTTTGGGACTGAGTGTCCTCCAGGAGCTGTGCTGGGCCCGAGGCTAGGTTCTTGCACCCCACCCACCAGGTCCCCAAGCCCAGTAAAGGCTGGAGCCACAGCCAGCCTCGGAGGCAAAGGACCCAGGCAAAGGGAGATATGTGGTCGTGCTTTTCCAAGCCTTCATTTTGAAGTAGGCGCCTCTTTTTTTAAGGGGTCCCCTACTTTTAGGCCCCTTCCTGCCTCCCTGATCCCTGGTTCCCTGATGCCCCTCCCTCTGGGGTACTGCAGGTTTGGGGTACAAGCCCCTTGAGCTGAGCTGGTCGGGAGGAGAGCATAAGGCGGCAGTGGGGTGGGAGTGGAAGGAAGTGGGGAGAAAGACCCCAGAGAAGCACTGCCCTCTTTGCCCAGAGGGGGGCATGTTGGGGGTGGACATTTGTCTTGCCTGGTTCACGAGGCAGGAGCGAGGCCAAACCCCTTGCCTTTCTCAGAGGGGTCTTCAGCACCTTGCTCCCATCCAGGACAGGCCATGGCCCAACCCTGCTGTGTGACCAGGTCTGCGAGGTGGGGACAGGGGATCGGGTAACTGCTTCCATGAGATGACCCCCTTCCTTTGTAATTAATGAGCCTTTAGAAATAAAACACCAAGCCTCTGATAAAACTTGTGTTTATTTAAGTCCAGTATTACTGGAGAAGAATTGTAAAGGCCAAAACTTGCTCTCTGGAATGTGCATGTCTGCTTCTTCTGTAAAATAAGAATTTCTCCTAAATCAAGGGATGGATGTGGGGTCCAGGCAGTCCTTAGCTTTCTCCTCAGCCTGCCTGCAGGACCTCAAGCCCCGGCCCTGTCTGAGCCTCAGTTCTCAGCTGCATCACAGGGTGATAATCTTCATCACCGCCACAGGCCGGGGGAGGGTCGGCTTTATTCTCAGCCAAGTTATCAAAAGGAGCCAAGTGGGGTGATGAGTTCCCTGCTCTCTTCTTCCCCCCTTTGCACCCCACCAACTGATGCTGGAAACATCCAGGGCCATGCAGAGGACTGGGCAGAGGCTGCCCCTGGGCAGGCCCTGCCGCACTTGCTGGCTGGAGACCCCCAAATTCTGCTGTGCAAAGTGGGGCAGTTTGACCATGCACCTCACTCTCCTTAGCTTTGTTTTGGCTCAGGCCCAGCGGGGCCCATGGCAGGCAGAGAAATGACTCATGCTTCACAAAGAAAGGACGAAGAGTTTGGGGGTGGGTATCTCAGGAGCCACAGAAAACCTGACGCCCATTCCCTCCACTTATGCAGAGAAGAGGCCAGTCTAGCTGGGGTCTGAGTCCTCAAACACTTGACAAACACATTCATCTCCTTCCCAGGGGCCACTCTCACCTTTTCTCTTACTAACGAGACTCCTGTTTTGTCCAAGGAGCAATGTACACCTTTAAAACATAGTTTCTTTTCAAGGCTTCCTGCCCTGTAATCAGCAGTGACCATTGGTCTAGCTCTGGCTCTGCGATGAGGTGGAGGTCTGCTGGGTCGGACTTCTGGAAACCTGTTGCTTTTCTAATAAAATGGTCAGATGCGCCTCCACTGCTTTTTGCCTTCTCTTTTTCCTGCCAGAATCTCAGGTGTGATGCCTGGAAGCATAGCAACCCTGCTGTGACCACAAGGGACACTGTAACACATGGAGGGTGCACTTGGAAAGGCAGCAGGTGGAGGCAAGGGACTAGCCCTGGCTGCCCCTCTCCAGGCTCCTTGGTGCTCACCTGTTAGAGCCCTCCCAGCAGAGCCTCTAGTCTACCCAGCAAGCCAGCACTTACAATCTTACCTTGTCTGTGAGCAAGTCTCCAGGGAAAGCACCCTGATCCCCACTGTCCATCTCCAGAACTTTTCCATCTTTCCAAACTGAAACTCTGTCCCCATTACATACTAACTTCTCATCCCACTCCCTCGGTCCCTGGCAGCCTCCAGGCTGCTTTCTGTCTCTGTGAATGTGACCACCCCAGGGACCTCACAAAAGTGAAGTCCCACAGGATTTGCTCTTTGGGGACTGGCTTATTTCACTGAGCCTAATGTTTGCTCCATGTTGTAGCCTGTGTCAGAATTTCCCCCTTTTTAAGGCTGAATAATCTTCCACTGTATGGAGAGATCACACTTTTCTTATCCATTCATTCATCCACTGGTGGACACCAGGGTTGCTCCCACCTTTTGGCTGTTGTGAATAATGCTGGTATTGGAACTTGGTGTTGGTGCAAATATCTGTTTGAGTTCCTGCTTTTAATCCTTTTGGGGTCTATACTCAGAAGGGGAATTGCTTTATCATATGGTAAGTCTATGTTTAGTTTTTTGAGGAACCGCTGTACTGTTTTCCACAGAGGAGAAGAATATTTCATTATAAAAATTACTTTAAAAACACTCATGATCTAAGCCAAAATCAAATAGCACCAGAGGGAGTAAAGTGGAAAGTGGAAGTGCCCCTTCTCTACCTTACTTCAAAGGCAGTGATAGGTACCAACTGGCAGTATCTGGTGTATTTTTCTAGCAACTTCCTAAGGAAATGTAAACACATACATATACATATAGTTTTGCCTCTTATACAAGTGGGAGTCTCCTGAACAATGTTCTGCATTGATTTTTCCTAACAATATATATTTAGTGGTGACATACAGAACATAAAGGTCAGTGTTTTAAAGTGTACAAGTCAGTGGCTTTCAGTACACTCACTGTGTGTGTCCTCACCACCACTGTCTAATTCCAGGACATTTCCATTACCCGAAAAAGAAACTGTAGCTATTAGCAGTCAGTCACCTGCCAGCTCCCTCCATCCTTGGGCAACCACGAATATACTTTCTGCCCCTATGGGTTTGCCTGTTCTGGATATTTCAGATGAATGGAATCATACAATATGTGGTCTTTTGTGTCTGGCTTCTTTCTCTTAGCATATATTCAAGGTTCACGTATGTTGTAACCTGTGTCAGTATTTCCTACCTTTTTATGGCTGAATAACATTCCATTATGTGGATACCATATTTTGTTTATCCTCACGTCTGTTGAGAGATAGTTGGTTATTTCCACTTTTTATATCTCCAATTGTTCTTATAATTATTATTCCACTCTATTCACAGATAAACTTTTGTGTGGATTTTCTTTTCATTTCTTTTGGGTATTTGCCTAGGAGTAGAATGACTGGGTCTAACTTTTAACTTTCTGTGTTTAACTTTTTCCAGGAACTTCCAAAGCTTTTTTCCACAGTGGCTTACCCACATTACATTCCCAGCAAAAAATGTATGAGGGGTCCAATTTTTCCACACCCTCACAAACACTTGTTATTTTCCATTAAAAAATATATATATATGTTTTAGTGGGTATGAGGTGGTATCTCCTTGTGGGGGTTTTTTTTTTTTTACAATTTATTTTGGTATCATTAACCTACAATTACATGTGCAATATTATGGTGATTAAACTACCTCCTTCATCAGGTCCTCCCCACCAACCCCATTACAGTCACTGTCCATCAGCATAGTGAGATGCTATAGAATCACTACTTGTCTTCTCTGAGTTGTACAGCCCTCCCCGTGCCCCCCCACCTTACGTCTGCTAATCGTAATGCCCCTTTTACCCTCTTATCCCTCCCTTCCCACCCATCCTCCCCAGTCCCTTTCCCTTTGGTAACTATTAGTCTGTTCTTGGGTTCTGTGAGTCTGCTGCTGTTTTGTTCCTTCAGTTTTCTTCTTTGCTCTTATACTCCACATATGAGTGAAATCATTTGATACTTGTCTTTTTTGGCTTGGCTTATTTCACTGAGCATAATACCCTCTAGCTCCATCCATGCTGCTGCAAATGGTAGGATTTGTTTTCTTATTATGGCTGAATAATATTCCATTGTGTATATGTACCACATCTTCTTAATCCATTCATCTACTGATGGACACTTAGGTTGCTTCCATTTCTTGGCTATTGTAAATAGTGCTGCAATAAACATAGGGGTGCATCTGTCTTTTTGAAACTGGGCTGCTGCATTCTTAGGGTAAATTCCTAGGAGTGGGATTCCTGGGTCGAATGGTATTTCTATTTTGAGTTTTTTGAGGAACCTCCATACTGCTTTCCACAATGGTTGAACTAATTTGCATTCCCACCAGCAGTGTAGGAGGGTTCCCTTTTCTCCACATCCTCACCAACATTTGTTGTTGTTTGTGTTTTGGATGTTGGCCATCCTCACTGGTGTGAGGTGATATCTCATTGTGGTTTTAATCTGCATTTCTCTGATGACCAGCGATGTGGAGCATCTTTTCATGTGCCTGTTGGCCATCTGAATTTCTTCTTTAGAGAAGTGTCTATTCATGTCCTCTGCCCATTTCTTAATTGGATTATTTGCTTTTTGTTTGTTAAGGTGTGTGAGTTCTTTATATATTTTGGATGTCAACTCCTTATCAGATACATCGTTTATGAATATATTTTCCCATATTGTAGGATGTCTTTTTGTTCTACTGATGGTGTCCTTTGCTGTACAGAAGCTTTTCAACTTAATATAGTCCCATTTGTTCATTTTTGCTTTTGTTTCCCTTGCCCGGGGGATATATTCATGAAGAAGTCGCTCATGTTTATGTCCAAGAGATTTTTGCCTATGTTTTTTTCTAAGAGTTTTATGGTTTCATGACTTACATTCAGGTCTTTGATCCACCTTGAGTTTACCTTTGTGTATGGGGCTAGACAGTAATCCAGTTTCATTCTTTTACATGTAGCTGTCCAGTTTTTCCAACACCAGCTGCTGAAGAGGCTGCAATCTCCCCATTGTATATCCAAGGCTCCTTTATCAAATATTAATTGACTGTAAATGTTTGGGTTAATGTTTGGATTTTCTATTCTGTTCACTGGTCTGTGGGTCTGTTTTTGTGCCAGTACCAAATTGTCTTGATTACTGTGGCTTTGTAGTAGAGCTTGAAGTCAGGGAGTATAATTCCCCCTGTTCCTTGTGGTTTTGATTTGCAGTTTATGTGCTTGCTTCTTCTTTGGAGAAATATCTATTCAGATCCTTTGTCTATTTGTCTTTTTGTTGTTGAGTTGTAAGAGTTTTTAAAATATAATCTGGATAATAGAGCCTTATCAGATAAATGATTTGCAAAATTCTATCCCGTTCTTTGGGCTGTCTTTTCACTTTCTTGTTAGTGTTTTTTGATTTAATTTCGATGAAACCTGATTTGTTTTCTATTGCCTGTGCTTTTGGCATTATGTCTAAACCATTCCCTATTCCAAGGTCACACAGATTTACATGTAGGTTTTCTTCTAATAGTTTTAGTTCCTACATTTAGGTCTTTGATCCATTTTGAGTTATTTTTTGTGCCTGGTGTGAGGTAGGGGGTTCCAAATTCATTCTTTTGTATGTGGGTGTCCAGTTGTCCCAGTGCTATTTCTTGAAAAGGAGATTCTTCCCTCCACTGAATGGTCCTGAAACAATATATTTTTAGCATAAATTCATTCATATAAAGATGTTTCCTATTCTATTCAATTTTATTAATGTACCTTATTTTTAAAGTACTTATAATAAAGCATTCATCTATTCAATACATATTTACTGAGAGTCTTTGCTGCTGGCCTCTGGGCATAGAGCTGTGAATAAGACCCACACAGTTCCTGTCCTCAAGGAGCCTACATTCTAAAGGGGGACACAATGCATTAGCCAGGAAAGGGACAAATAAAACAATTGCTGCAACACATAGGAAGCAAGTAAAAAGGGAGGTGGAGAAAAAGGGGCTGGGTAAGGGTGCACTTTGGAAGTGGAGTGTGCTTTGATGAAGGCCACCTAAGTCTTCTCAGAGGAATCTAAGACCAGCTGTGCAGTCTCTGAGGCTGGAACTAGCTTGGCCTGTTGGAGGAACTGGGGAAAAGGTGGGGACAGTGGGCTTGTAGAGTGAGAGGTAAAGTGGTGAGAAATGAGAACAGAGAGGTGTGCACTGAGAGGCAGACCAGCAAGGTCATAAGAGCAACTGGGTGCACGGAGGAGGGGGCACACTTGATTTGCGTTTTTGGAAGATCACAATAGATTGGGTGGAATCTGTGTTACTACAATAGAGTGGTGGATGAAGGCAGAGGACCAGCTACCTAGTTATTTTCCTAAGAACCGAGGGGTAAATAGGGGTTTGGATCTGGGTAACAGTGATACGAAGGAAAGTGGGGGGCCTCCAGATTGAATCTGGAGATGAGGGGCTGGGGTGCGGGGGAGGGCAATGGCTGAGTTCAGGCAACAGCGAGTTACAGCTGCTGGGTGTGAAGCTGAGTGGTTTAGGACAAAATGCAGCTGGAGTCTAGGCCAGGGTCCCATCAGGGAGGCCGGCCTACCGGGAAGCCTGGGGCGCTGCAAGGGCCAGAGGTCAGCAGCGGGCAGGTGGCAGGTCCTGAGCTCCGGGGGCCTTGGGCGGCCTGGCGGTCAGGAGCCCGCTGTTGGAATCCGGAGTCCACCGGCTCCCGCTGTGGGACCCCGGGCCAGGGCCTCAAGCTCTCTGCGCCTCAGTTTCCGCAGTGGTGAGCGTGCAGACAGTGGACTGCTATTACTCATCCACTACCCAGAAGAAGAGCAGGCTTGGTAAGTCGGGGCGAGCGTCCCAGTAGAGAGCAGGCCCCACGCACCGCCCCTCGGTTCCTGCGCACGCGCGGCTCCGGGGCGGGACTCCGGGCGGAGATCCGCGCCACGCTTTGGCGCCGACCGGCAAGGGCCGGCCGCATAGCGTAGTGCACGCCTGGGCGGGGCGGAGCACGCTTCCTCTGAAGCGGCGGCTGCGACGCCGCTGCTGGGCCCAAAATGGACCTCCCGGTGCTGCTGGCCGCCCCGACTGCGCGCGGAGCCCAACATGGCGGCGGCCCCGGCCGCCTCCGCCGAGGCTCGCCGCCGCCCAGCTCGGGCCCTGCGCGCCGCCGTCTACTGCTGCTGCGGGGCTCCGAAGATGGCGGGCCGGGGCCGCGGTGCGGGGAGGCCCGGGCGGCGACGGCCGCGGGCCCCGGGCCGAGCCCGCCGCCCCCCGAAGACGGCGGCGACTCCTTCGTGGTGCTGCTGGAGGTGGCGCGCGGCGCCGCGGCCGAGGACCCCGGGCTGCGGGAGGCCGGGTCCTGCGCCGGCGCGAGCCCCGCCGGCCTCCCGCAGCAGGGCCCCAGCGTCGCGGACGCCGCGCCTGGGCCGTGCACCGCCCTCTCGGGCACCGTCACCATTAACAGCCAGGACCTGTTGGTGCGCTTCGACCACGGCGTCTTCACGCTGGCCGCCGCGCCGCCGCCCCCGGGCCCCCCGCCCCACGGCTCCCCTGCGCCGCCCGGCGACGAGGCCGCGAGCCCGGCCGAGGGCCGCCGCGGGCCCCCGGGCCCGGGTGCGCCGGGCTACCGCTGCCCCGAGCCGCAGTGCGCGCTCTCCTTCGCCAAGAAGCACCAGCTGAAGGTGCACCTGCTGACGCACGGCGGCAGCCAGGGCCGGCGGCCCTTCAAGTGCCCGCTGGACGGCTGCGGCTGGGCCTTCACCACCTCCTACAAGCTCAAGCGGCACTTGCAGTCTCACGACAAGCTGCGGCCCTTCGGCTGCACCGTGAGCGGCTGCGGCAAGAAATTCACCACGGTGTACAACCTCAAGGCGCACATGAAGGGCCACGAGCAGGAGAACTTGTTCAAGTGCGAAGTGTGCGCCGAGCTCTTCCCCACGCACGCCAAACTCAGCTCGCACCAGCGCAGCCACTTCGAGCCCGAGCGACCGTACAAGTGTGACTTCCCCGGTAACTGCATGCCGCGGGCTGCGGGCGGGCTGCGGGCGGGCCTGGGGCCCCGGGTCCCAGGTGGCTCAGCCGCTCGGGCTGCGGCGTCGCTCGGCCTCCGGCCGCTCTCTCGGGATTTAAATTTGCTGGGCCAAGAGTGAGGGAGCACTTTAGTGTCTGTGTTCTAGTTCTTTTCGGGTGATTTGATTCCACACCTGCGTTGCCGTAGGGATTTTGACAAAAGGAAGGTAGCACATATGATCACAGCTGTCCTCCACGGTGGAGGCAACATCTCTTTTAGAAATTGACAACGCGTCTTCTCAGAGATAAGATTATGAGTCAGGTCTTCGGTTCCTGGGTCTCATCACTTAGCAGTACTCAGTCAGCAGGTATTTACCGGGTGCTCACCCCGTCCAGGAGGCACACATGAAGCTGGCCGGACGTGAGCCTTTTAGGCTGGGGGATAATCGCACGTGTGTGGGCATCACAGGCGTGCCTTTTATGCTTTTATTTCTTTGGACTAAACAGTTTTGTGAAGTTCTAAAAACGAATCTCACTTTGTAGATGAGGAGACTGAGGCGAAGGGCGAGGAAGAAACCCAGCAGAGAGCTCTTTCTCTACTGTGATTGCCTGCAGTGCCGGGAATGTAAGCCTCCAACACGGAGCTTTTTACCAGGATCAGCAGGGTTAGGTGCCCAGAGAAGGAGCGCATGCCTCCCTGGAGTAGAGATGGTTCCTGCCTGGGAAGAGGCGTTGGCTGGGGGTGGAACTGCACAGCCGAGGCAGGGACTGGGCTGTGGGGAGGGGCTGGGGCAGGCAGGGGTGGGAGGGCCAAGGACAGGGTGAGGGACCTTCTGTGTCCCCTTCTAAAACAAAGCTCAGGCGTGTGCCTAGCAGGCACCCAGCATGGGCCCACCATGTGTTTCGATGTATTGCACATGGGCAGTGCTCTCTTGATAGTTGTATACATTATATAATTTGCTCAAATATGGGGATTTTGAAAGGGTAACATGAAAAACAAATATTAACAGATTCTAACATTTTGTTCCCACGTGCTCAGGGACTGTCACATGCATCCCTCTTCGTGGAGAACATGCCTGTAGGACACTGATTCGAAACCTTTCTCGGTCATACACTACAGGAATTGACAGAGGCTTATGACTGCCTGATCCCTAATAAAATGTACGAATTCTGAGTACAAGACTAGGAAGACGTGGGATCCAGCCTGCTTTGGGGCATGAGGTCCACCCTGACGGTTTTCAGTTGAGCAGGTGTGAGATAAGTAGTAGGAGAGGGAAATGTTCCAGACCTGAGTTTCCTGAGGGGCCATCGGCTGGAGGCGGTGGGGATGGTGAGGAGGCTCCAGGTAGGAAAGACCACAGAGGCAGGATCAAAGGGGGACAAATGATGGTCCGCTGGGGTAAGGGTGATTCTTGCTGAGGCAGAGATTTAGCCCATTCAGATTTTCCTGCTCAGAGTGTGGGGTTCACCAAAGCGGACAGTAAGGAATTAGGAGTGGGGTGGGGTTGGGGGTGGGCAGATTTACACCAAGAGGAGGATTTTAGGGCATTAGGAAGATGAGCTTTCCCAGTTAAGTGTTCTGAGGGAAAGCAAGGTCCCTCGGGCTGGTACTTCCTGAGTGCTGTGTTTATCTTGGCAGTGAACAGGCATGATGGTAGTGTGCTCAAGGCTCTGAGAGGAACTGCAGCCAAGACATCTGATAAGCATCTTGCAGGCTGGCATTTTCCACCCTATTTGAGCCCTGAACCTTTTTGTCAAAGGAAAATTTGATGTGAAAAGTCTGGCAATTGCTGAAGTAGGCTCCTTTCCGGTGGCTCAGCTGGGGGTTGAGGATGGACGGGATGGAAAAGGCCATGTGAGTGAAGATGACAGGATGACCTCCTTTCACAGAGCAGGGAACTCTGCAGTGGGCAGAAGGGAAAAGAAAAGCCAGGTGACAGAAGTGGGGGCTTTGTAGCAGAGGAAGTCAAGGAGGATATGTAGAAGTGCAGCATCACCTGGGGGTAGGAATGTCTCACTTACTGCAACGTTTGTGGCTCTTCCAAGCTCAATCCTACCAGACTCAAGTCTTGGCTTTTAGTATCTAATTTATTATTTCTGGGTTTTTTTTGGAATTACATCATTTAATCTTGATCTCTCAAGTACTAAGAGCAGTAACTTTAGCTTGTGATTCAAATTTCCTGTATTTGTAAAGATAATTGCATTTCTTTACAAGTTGCTTGAATATTTTCTTAACTGACAAAGATCTCTTGGATTCCTGCAGCGTGTATCAAAAGGATATATTATCAAGCTGTATAATGTGATAGAAAAAATTAACCAATATTTACTCCCATTTCAACAGGATAGTATCATCTAACTTTTTTTTTTTTTACCAAAATAAATAGTGAAGGAGCTCATAATTAAAAGAAATCTTTAAAAAAACATGTGCCTGAAATGTAAATCCTAATGCTGGGATACTTGACAGTTCAGGAAATCTTAATGTATATGTGCCCACGTGCAGTATCACCCAAGAACGTCTCATTCTGCAAGATAAATGCAGCTAGGAACACAAAATAGTAATTAACTAGGTTTCTTGTTTTAAGATTAATAAGAAGAATTGCAAGTCCTGATAGTATCTGCGGGCATTTATTTACTTCTCATTCTGGATACTTTAAATGCTGCTGCCTTTTAATCTCCAAGTAGTTTTAACCTTAAGTATGGATGCAATAGATAAAATCTGACTTAGGGTTTATGCATATATTGGAAATAGTTTACTTTCAAAGGAAATATTAAATTATTGCTGTCTGTCCTGCCAAAAATTTCCTTAATTTCTGCATTCTTAGATTCCTCTCAAACATTGCTTTTATTTTTGTGTGTTTCTCTACTCCCCTGCTCAGAAGAGGGAGGGAAGATTTTGGACCTGGGTGTTGGTTGAAGAGTAATGCCCCATCACTTTGGATCTACATCCTTGATTCTGGGCATCTGGAAGCTTATTAAAAGTGCAAAACTGCAAGCCCCATCTCAGTCAGAACTACTGAATCAGAATCAGAATTTTTGCAAGTTCTCCAGATAATTAGTATGCACATTAAATTTTGAAAATTGTTGCTTTAGATGATCCTAGGATCTAATTTTGATTAGGAGCATTGACATTTGAAGTCACAAGATGTATGCAGATCTGTGCTACAGGACTGGGAGGAGATGGCTGTGATGGTGGGACTTACTCTTAATCCCTTGCTTCATCTCAAAGTCGCATCACGACAGGTGGCCTGTGTGTGCTTGTTGGCTGCCCTTAGCCACCCCTGATGTAGCTGTAACAAAGCAAGACCATGGTCATAACTTCCCGGAGGTGCTTCTGAATCGTTTTCTACCTTGTCTGCTCCAGTGCAAGCAGTGCCTTGGGCTGGTGACTAGCTGAGCTGTGTCAGATTTTTGTCAGGCCAGTGAGCAGGTTTTGTGTTTGTCTTGTTCAGGCTGTGAGAAGACGTTCATCACAGTGAGTGCTCTGTTTTCCCATAACCGAGCCCACTTCAGGGAACAAGAACTCTTTTCTTGCTCCTTTCCTGGATGCAGCAAACAATACGACAAAGCCTGTCGCCTGAAAATCCACCTGAGAAGCCATACAGGTAACGAGCTAGAGCACGCTGCAAAGTCTGGCTCCGGGTCCTGTCTTTGCAGTAGCTTGCCTTTATGATTCTGTGGTGTAATTTTTTTCTTTTCTAAGGGGAACGACCTTTTATTTGTGACTCTGACAGCTGTGGCTGGACCTTCACCAGCATGTCTAAACTTCTAAGGCACAAAAGGTAATCTTTATGTTTTGATTGAATTATCTTTTGAAAATTGATCTGAAAACATATTGAAAAAGTTGAATTGTTTGTCAGTAGCAAAAGCCTATGGATGAAATGTCTGCCCGTATTTTAAGTTACTAAAAAAAGGAGCTCAGTATACATAATTTAAGAAAATTCAGAAAGCTGTAAGAAGAAAACTACTCAAAATCTGATTGCCTGAAGTCAGTTTTTTCTATGTATACTTGTTTTAAGTTTAATAGGTATGCTTTACATGCAATTCACTATTTAAAAAACATGGATGTCGTATGGTAAGCTTTCCTCTGGCAAGGAAAAGCTATAAACTTTCCACCTTGGAGGGCTGAGTGCAGGTGCTGCTCAGCAATTTAAATGTGTAACACGTTTAATATTCACAACTCTGACCCTGATGTTTGTGTTCTCCTTACTATGCATTGGGACCCAGAGAGGCAGGGTGGTTTGTCCCTGCTTGCACAGCTGGGATTTGAGGAGTTTGATGTAGAAATGTTACTTAGGAAGAAGACACTATGCAAGGGCTTAAGAGGGTCTTCCAACATTGCAGCCAGTTTTTTTGTGCACACTTGCCCTCTGTAGCTTCAAAAACTTATTTATACCAGAATTTCTAAGCTATTGATGAAATAGCTTCATCAGTGCCTTTGGGACTCAGCTGTTCCTAGAGTGAAGCAACACTAATTGGCCTGTGTCTGACTCTGCTGTCAGCTTAGTCATTAAAGTAGAATTTCTAATGACAGGGTAGCTAAATGCAAATCTGCTCACATGGTTTGAGACAGAAATGAGATTTTTCTGAAATGTATCCATCATCTTTTTTAAATGCAAAGAGTCTGTAGTTTGTTATATTTTGCAGACTTCTAGACAAAGAGTCGCCTCTGAGGCCTGGTGCCCCCAGGCCAGTGAGCCGTCAGTGTCCCTGTTCTCTGCCTGCAGGAAGCACGACGATGACCGCAGATTCACCTGCCCCGCGGAAGGCTGCGGGAAGTCATTCACGAGAGCAGAGCATCTGAAAGGCCACAGTGTCACCCATCTGGGCACGAAGCCATTTGAGTGCCCTGTGGAAGGTAGGTGTGACACATGACTTTAAGCTGTACACTAGCCCTATGTCCACAAGTGATGTTGTGAGTTTAAGTTGTGTGAAGGTAAGTTTTAGTTGTTGAAAGACAAGGCGAGTGTAAATTGCAGCATGACATTTACTTGGCCTGTTTTTAGTTACTTGCTGTATCTTGGGAGCAGTTTATCAATAACAGACTTCAGATCAGACCTGGTTTGACCCTTGACCCCACCTGCGGTGCTCTCACTGGATCTGTGGATCTAGTTACCTGTTGAATGTGGTGTGGCTGTGAGGATTGGGTGAAATAATACATGGAAAATGCCTGTTTGGGTACCTGGTATGTGTCATGGACTCAATAAATGGCAGCTACTCATGCTCCGATTAGATAGTGAAACTAGGCTGTCTTTTTAAAAGGATGTTAGGTTTATTTTTCTCAAAAACATGGAAGGCATGCTGTATTCCCCTCGAGTCTGCATTCGTCCTGGCCCTGCTCCAGTGCCGCACATGAGTTTGGGGCCAGGGCCAGCTTGTGAACTGGAATCCTGGCTAAACCCCTCCCTGAGTTGGTGATGTCAGGCAAGCTTCTCTGGGCCTCTGTTCCTTATCTAGAAAAGGGGATAGTAAAGACCCATTTGAAGCCGAGACCAGTTCCCAGGGTATGATGAGTGTAGTGCAGATGTCACACCCAGTTCTTCCTCTCATCAGAGCTGTGGCCGGGCTGTGGCAGACAGGTTACATGCAGGCGCTGCAGGGCACAGAGGAGGTCACCCAAACGGTCCTGGGCCATGGGGCCTCGGGAATGGCCTCCCACTCAGCTGAGAGTGAGGAAGAGCTCGCTGGGGGAGGTGGAGGCAGAAAGGCCAGCGTGGGGACATGGCCCAGAGTGCCTAGACCCGCGGGCTGAGCGCGCAAGGCAGGGGGGTGGCGGGCCCCTATCTGAGGTCAGGCTTAGGCTGGCTTCCCGGGGAGAGAGGGCTGGGGCCGGGACTGGGGTTTGCCGGTGGGAGGGGAGAGAAGGCACAGATGAGAGAAATGAGTTAGAACTCCGTGGTGTGGTGACAGATTTGGAAGATGGGGCTGTGGGAGAGGCAGTCGTTGGGGTCAGTGTCTCAGCTGAGAAGGGATGCAGGGCAGTGGGGGGACGAAGAGCTGCATTTTAGGAACCCACAGGCTTTCCAAGTTCAGGTGCTCAGGGATGGGGGCAACTGTTGTTGGGAATGGGTGAGGCGGCGGGCAGCACCCCAGTCACCATGTAAGCCCTGGAAGTGGATGCAGTTCTCAAGGAACCGGTGAAATGGAGAGGGGCAGTGGAGTGGAGTGAGCAGAGCAGAATGCTGGTGTCAGGCTGCCTGAGTTCAAATTCTACGGGGCCCCTTGAGTAATGCTGTGGCCTTGGACAAGCAGCTCAAGCTCTCTATGCCTCTTTATTGTCTTTAAGGTAATAAAATTTCCTAGGGTTGTTGAGGGGGCTCACTTAGTAAGTTTAATAAAGGCAAACAACATCAGTAGATGTCACTTATTGTTGGTAGCATTGCTCTTAAAAATGAAAGGGCCTCGGACAGAACCCTGGGGACTGCCTCAGATTCAGAGCAGTGGGGGCACCCTGGGGGCGCCTGAGAAGGAGCAGCGAGTATGCGAGTGTGCAGCGCTGGAGCACGGAAGCCAGGAGGGGAGTCGGTCCCCAGCGTGGGTTGCTGTGGGGTGAGGAGGATTGTGTGGGCCCTCACCTCCTGGGGGTGGTGACAGGGCAAGGGGGGATGGCCGTGGAGCGGGGCTTACGTTTGTCTTTTGGGAATTCGAGCCTTGAGAACTTTGAGCTAGTCTGGGTGCTGAGGTGCCTGTGGAGAGAGATGCAGGAATTGGGGGAGGGGGGAGAGGTGACCCGGCAGCGGGCTTTGGGAGCTTCCATCTTGGGAGTGGGGGTGAAGGCGGGCGCCTGGGGGAGGACCCAGAACCCTTTTTCAGATTGGCTGAGAGTCGGTAATTCTTGAGTCTGGGTGATTATACCGTTTTTTCTGTTTCTTTAGGTGTTTAAAATAGTAAAATAAATAATAAAAAGTTAAAGTACATATTAAAAAATTAAAAAACAACTGCTCACCTTTGGCCTAGTAGCAGGAGGAGAAGGAGAGGATGGGGCATAGGGCAGTGGGTGTGTGCGGGGGCAGAAGGCAGGGCTCCTGGCGGGAGTGCGGTGGCTGCCCTGCTGTGGGGGCCCTGGCCTTGGGAAAGCAGCCTGATGAAAAGTGTCTTCAGTGGGTCTGCTCTCTGGTCTGCCTCTGGAGTCCTGTGCCGAGTGCCAGCTGGGAAAGGGGGGCCGGGACCTTGTGTGTCCCATGCTCCCCTGGCAGACAGTGCCCCTGGCAGGGACACCGGAGGCACCTGTTCTCTCTGTTGTGTTTCCAAGTGAGCCTGACCACCGGGACACAAGTTGAAAGTTTTGTTTGAAAGTAAAGAAAGTTCGAAAGTCCTCTCAGAGGCAGCCGAAGCCCTCACTCACCTGGTTGTATCCTATCTTTGTAGCCTCTTTTTCTAAGATAGCCCTCCCCAGGCCCCGGTGTCCAGCAGTTCTGGCCGAGCATTCCAGTAAGGTGCCGGCGGTGTCGTGATGCCCACGCCTCACCCCTGGGCACTGTGCACGTGCTCCAGCACTCCACTGCTTATTTAGTCCTGTGAGGCAGGCATCATTCCCACTTCACGGAAAATAAAGGAGACCCACACAGGGCAAATAAATAAGGCCACCTGGCTCACAGGGTGCTGAGCTACAGTTCGGATCCAGCCACACTAGCTCCAGAGTCCAGGCTGTGTCCCGCTGCCCTTTGCGGCCCCTGTGCCTGCGTCGGGTGGCCCCCTGGGCCAGGGGCCCTCCTGCTCTGCAGTGGGAGGTCCCTGCTGTTTGTCAGGGCCCATTCCTCAAATGCCACCTACCTCCTGAGACTCCTGTTCTCTCCAGAGGTGCGCAGCTTCCTCTCTTCCCGAACCACAGTGGCGTCTGTTCTGCCCTGTGTTACGACAGCTGTCTGTGGCTCGGGATTTGCCGCATTTCCCTCTGATGCGCACGCAGGCCTGGGGTCTTGCTGACTCTGGCTAAGCCGTGTGTTGTCAGCAGGGCAGCGTCAACCCCAGCAGCTCTGTGCTCCTGTTTGGGGCTGTTTGCTTGGTCCCTCTGGGCATCAGTTTATCAGCATTTAAATTAGAAGAATTGGCTTTGATGGTATGTTGAGATAGTTCTGAACAACAAATTTGATGGGATTACAGTTGTCTTTATAGCGGTAGCTTAATAGACGGGATTGGTATTGATCAGTAGCAGTGGAATGTTTGAGGAATAGTTGAACATTTGGTCTGACATCCTCTTCCCAGCAGTCCTGTGTTGGTGGGAAGCAGGCTCAGAGCTAATCTGTGTGATGTCATGCACCTTACACAGAAATGGCGTGGGCCTTCAAATCCTTAAAACAGTTTGCCTCTGCATGTGATCCCCGGGATGCTGCCCAGGGGGTGTTTGGTGTCTGTCCCTGCAGGTGGCCAAGGCATGGGCATGTATTGTTGATGATTCTAATGCAACATGGGAAGGTCAGTGCGGGTTCCTCAGGAATCCTCGGGTTTAACTTTTAACACATATCGTCCTTTTGGTTCCAGGGTGCTGTGCCCGGTTCTCCGCACGTAGCAGTCTCTACATCCACTCCAAGAAGCACCTGCAGGACGTGGGTGCTCCAAAGAGCCGTTGCCCGGTCTCCAGCTGTAACAGACTCTTCACCTCCAAGCACAGCATGAAGGCCCACGTGGGCAGACAGCACAGTCGGCGCCCAGGTCTGCTCCATTTCCATCCCGTTAGGGTGCTGCCAGGATGTGTGAGCTCAGACAAGCCACAGCGGTTCATACCAGCCTCAGCTCCTTCCAGGGGCTCTGGTTCTAGGTTAAGTTAATTGGGTACAGTGAAGCTTACGAGCCTGTGGCCCGAGGTCGCAGAGCCTGTTGGCCTCTGTGACCGCTGAGCCTGTCTCCTCCCCCTGTCTCTGGAGGCTTCCCTGGAAGAATGCTCGGTCTTCACTGGGTTGGCTTCCCTGGCACATGTCTCCTAATAGTCTCCATATGACCTTTGTTGTGGATTCTGAGCCTGCCTCCCCACCCTGCCATCCTCTCCAGCTCTTTCTAACTGTTCTTTCTGAGCCTTCCCTTCCATCTCCTCTTCTCCACCCCACTGCCAAGTTGCCTTCACGTGCTGAGGAAAGTCCCTGAAGACCAGAGAGTTGCGCTGTGGATGTGGGTGGGGCGGGGGTGTGAGGGCCCGGAGAGGGAGGGCAGAGGGGGACTACCACAGTGGGCCACCAGGACACCCCGGGCACATCTGAGCCCTGCCGCCTGTCCCTCGGAGCTCACACCACCCTGCTCTCGGGCCTGCTGGGGTTGCTGGCCCCCGCAGGCCCGGCCAGCTTCGTGTTACTGAGCACACTGCTGACCCCACTCACTTCCCTGCGTGACAGGCTGTACCAGCCTCAGGGTGCAGCCGCTTCCCAGCGGTGTGATCCTGGCAGGGCACAGGCCTGCGAGCCCTGGTGTCCTCATCTGTAACACATGGAAGAGAGTCCAAGTAGTTCTCAGACTGAAATGTCAAAGTGCCTAGAGCAGAACTTGAGGCACAGTTTAGTCCGGTGAGCATGTGCTTTGGTGTCTTCTGATCAGGCCCTGTTTAGATGTGGTCACTGCTTCATTCCTTTGGCTTTAGCAATAATCTCCATTTGCCTCTATTTAAAGAAGCTGTCCTTCAAAACTAGGCATCTTGAGGACTCCTGTGAGAAGCTGTCATCTCAGCTTGCAGAGGCCAGTCGAGGGACCTGTGCTGGTGTCGAGAGACCCTGAGCAGTTGGCTTCCTGCCTCTGTCTCTGCACGCACATTCACCTGTCCCCACTCTGGTGCCCTGTGCCACAGTGCCTAGGCCTCGCCTTGCTCCTTCTCTTCCCCCTGGCCTGTCCTGGCTCACTGAGAGTCAGCAACGCTCCTTCCAGCTTTTCTCAGCATCTAAGGCCAGGGAGCTGTTTCCCAGGCTCCACACCGATGGTGTGACATCGACTTACTCGTGTGTCATTTACCCTGCCTCATGTCAGGGCAGACGACCGGATGGTGTCTGTGCTCACTCAGGAGATGGTGGTGCTGGGAGCGTCTCTTTGGTGAACCAGCTGTGCCAGGGGCTCCGGCAGGCCCTGGGTCGGCTGTTTGAGCTCCTCACGGTGGTCCTGCGTGGGGGTCCTTTCTCTGTGTCCGTGACAAGCCAGGGTGAACAGAGCTGGACTTGCCTGGGGTCACACAGGGGTGCCGGAGCAGGGGCACAGTTGTAACCTTATGCTGGGTGGTCTCCTAATTAACGTTTATTGAGTCATTTTTGAATCTGGCTCTACCACAGGGCAGCTCTCCAGTAAATGTTTGTTGAATTAATAAAATGCTAATTAGGAAATTTATGAACAAGTTGGCATCTATTTGCACTGAGCTTATTATTCCTCATCTTTTCACATGGCGCTGAATCCTCAAGATAATCAAGGGAATGTTTGGAAAGTTTTGAAAAGTTTTTCCAGTTTTTAATTTCTTTAAAGAATCATGGGCATTTTCTTTCACAATGTTTCATTGGAAGTAGGACATACTTCTCAGAGAAGATAGATTCTGAATTTGGTTATTTATTTATATGGGGGGTATATTTCTCTCTGGGTTTGCATTAGAAATATAATAGGCACTCTGGCCTGGTGTTCACAGCAGAAAGTATGAGTTTGGGATTAGCCAGCAGTTGGTGTGGGAGGACTAGAGCCAGACTAGGCCCTCGGGCCCTGGAACGTTCTGAAAGCAGCAGGTGAAACCTCTGGGGAGGAATGATATCAAGGCCTTGTTTGGCTCCTGTGCGAGCTCCCCGTGCTCCTGGTTCCCTGTTGGCTTGGTGGTGGAAGAGTCCTAGGATTTGGGCTGGTTGGGTGTACCTGTGTATAAACCCCCAATTAAATATTCATAGAAACTTTAAAGAACTATGTCAATGTACTTTTTTCTCCCAAGGGTGTTCTGATTACTTCAATTACCTAATTGAATAACAATCAAATTTTTGAAGACTGTTCTACCAATAATTAAATATAAGACTGAATGAAGAGGGATCTGCTTGAACTATTTCTACTCTAATCATTAAGTGCTGCTTAAGGGCCATGTTCTGTGCCTGGTGCTGAAAGGACAAAGATGGGTCAGACAGATGCTCCACTGTCAAGCTGATCGTAGCCTGTGGGGTGGGGGGAGTATTAGAGGTTGGAAATACAGCAGTGGTGGGAAAGGGGAGCCCGCCCATCAGGGGGACACAGCTCACCTGCCTCATGTCCGCGTTCTCTACAGCTCCCGAGAGCAAGGCCCTTCATCCAGCCCAGAGTCAGACCAGCTAGGCCTTTTTGTGTACCCACTGATCACCCCCAAATGACCCATCCATTTTGGAGTGGTAGCTAGTTGTGGAGTAGGGTGTAGAGTTTGGTGAGACATGAGCTGACACAGGCTGATTCCAAAAATATCCACAGAGCTGGAGTTCAGCTTGTTTCTGACTTCTGAAGATTTCAGTTCCATGGACAGTTACAATCTTCTCAGGGGTAGCAGTTGTGGTATAGCGAGAAGATAGACGGTTTGAAGCCAGAAAGACATGGTTTCCCGTCTTGCCCATCCCTGTTACTAGTTGATGTGACTTTAGGAAATTATATTTAGACTCTCAAGTCATTTCCTGTGTCTGGAGGGCTCATGTCAGCTCAAGGGTTGGAGACAACGTGTGGAGGATGTCTGACCTGTCATCAGGCAGTTCCTCCCAGCAGCACATGGCCACCTTTGATGTGCCAGGCCGTGGGGACAGCAAAGGACAGGATTTCCTCCATTAGTCGCTCGCTAACACCTTGAGCATGAACAAAACTTCTGGTGTTCCAAGGGCGTGAAGTAACTGGAGTGTATTCCCTTTTCAGATCTCTACCCTCAGCTCGGAGGCCCGAGTGCCCTCACGCCCAGCAGTGGACTCAGCAGCCCAGGCCAAAGCGAGCTTAACAACATAGACCTGGCCGCCCTCTTCTCCGGCACACCTGGTGATGGTGGGGGTGCAGTGGGGGCCTCAGAGGAGGTGCTGGGCTCCGGGGTCCTGACTATTGACGTTACTTCTGTAAGCTCCCTTGCAGGGAACCTCCCTGCTAATAATGGCTCCTTAGGGCCGATAGACCCTCTGGTCTTGGTGACCCAGGGTGACATGCCTCCAAGCCTAGATGGCCCTCTTGTTCTTGGGACAGCAGCCACAGTTCTTCAGCAGAGCAGCTTCAGCGTGGATGATGTGCAGACCATAAGCGCAGGAGCGTTGGGTTGTCTGGTGGCTCTGCCGGTGAAGAGCTTGAGTCAGGGCCCACAGACTCTGGCCTCCACTGGTAATTTAGCAGCAAACCCCACCCTACTGACCCCTTCAAGCAGCCTCCTGGGCAGCACCAGTGCTCCAGAGCTGCTGACTTCAATCAAAGTGGAGCCATACTCACCCCCCAGCCCTGAGACTGTCAGGCAGCAAGAGCAAAGCAGAGGGGCGCCCCCGTCTGTGTTCTCCAGCCCCGAGGAGAAGCACAGTCCCCAGGAGGACACTGGGCTTGGTGCTGGGGCCGGCAGCTTCTATTTGGTATGAGGTGCTATGTTCCGTCACCACACAGCTCACTTCTTACACGTGCTTCTGAGGGTGTTCTGGACTAATCACTTCTGTACAGACGTTTCCCGCTGGCTTGTGAAGGGATGGAGCCCTGGACTTACAAGTCTGGAAACCTCAATTCCTATCTTGAGTTTTGAACTTGAGTTTGAACAAATCACTTAACCTGCCTGAGCCTTAAATTCTCACTTAGGTCTAAATGAGGGGTTGGGCTAGATGATTCCTCAGGACTTCTGAATCCTGTGGTGACGTGTTTCTTCTCTTGAAAAAGTGGGAGTGTTGCCTAATGTCGGAATGTTCGGCTTTTGTGCTTTTCACGTAGTTAAGTCCTTAGGCTTACTGATGGCCAGAGGAAGCAGAATCGCAGCCTCAGCCGTCTTTAAAGGTTTAATGGAAACTTTAAAACCATTCAAAAAAAATTTTTTTTAATTAGAATTAACAAGAAGAAAGGGAGTGGCTTGTGAGCCTTTGTTTCTAGGGGTGTTATAAGGGTATTTCTCCCAGTTTTGAGGCTCAACAGTTAAATCATTTATGTCAGTTATACATTAATATAACTTAAAATAATTTAAAGATTCTTGAGGGAGAGTCTGACTTTTTCCTCAGTGTCAGTTGGGAATCAAATAGGTTTCTTCTTTGTGGCCTAGGTTAAGTTTGGTGGTGAAGTTCATCTTGTTCAAACCATTAAATCTTACTTTATCTTGGTTTTTAAAAAACTTAAATCCTTTGAATCGGGCTCCATCTTGAGGGACGCGGTCACGCAACTGCTGTGGAGCCAGCGTCACTTCTTACAGCCTGAGGGAGCTCAGTCTAGGGCGCAGCCCCCTCTTGCTGGCGGCACAGCCGGCCTTGCCCAGGGGATCGCTGAGCGGGTGGGTGATGGGCAGGGGCAGGGGCATGGCTCCGAGCTGCGGGGCAGGGCCTCGGGGGCTGGGGAGCAGGCGTCCCCTGGCGCCGTGCATCTCCGGAGCCACAGTGGGGGTGGAGGCAGGAGGAGCCGCCATGACCTTGACCCTGACCCCTTGTCCGCTTTCTCACCGGCTGTGTGGTGTTGGGCTGCCTCAGTTCTCTGAGCACAGATGGTGTGTGGCGGATGGGTTACAGGTACGCCACGAGCTGTTGAGGGCTGCGCTTTTTCTTTCTGTATGATAAGTATTGAACTGTTTTCTTATAAAACATTCTCCAGTTTGCAGTCGTTGGAGTCCTACTTGAATACTGTTTGGCTCCCTCAGTAAACTTCCTGAGTCCAGTCACCTAATTATGATTTTGGTGTGTAAGAGCTGAGTCGGCGTCTGCCGCCAGAGCAGTCTCTGCTGTGGGCACGTGGACTCGGACCTCCCAGCCCTGCCGTGGCATGTTCTAGAAATGTCGGGAAGTGCTGCAGCTAATTAAGCCTGAATCGCCAAGGGGAGGCTGGTCATTTGTTTTGGACAGCAGAGAAGTCTTTAACTCATTTTATAATTTGCTGTGTAAAATACATCTTAGACTTTGGAGGAATAAACTTTGCTTCTCTGGATAATAAAATTATGTGCATTGTTCCAGCTTGGATTCTGTTCTGCTGTCACTGTAACTGGATGTAGCATTTGACCTCTGAGCCTTTGCCGGAGACCCTCAGCTGCCTGTTGAGGAAGCAAACTCAGTACTTCTCAGTAGTTCCCTTGCTATCCTTACGTGCTGTTTGGATCAAGTGACTGACACACTTTTCTTTGGTCTCAGGAAAGTGGGGGCTCAGCAAGAACTGATTCCCGAGCCATTCAACTAGCCAAGGAAAAAAAGCAGAGAGGAGCTGGGAGCAACGCAGGTGAGGCTGTGTGTGCCCCAGCGTGGGCAGTGTGGGCGGGCCGCCGCGGCCGCCCTGAGGCCGGAGATATGCAGCATGGCTGTTATTTATGTTCTCAGTGCCCTTTGTATCAACTCCTTAGTCTTACGTGAACTGAAGGAAAAAAATTGCCAAATTCCCAGCATCCATGTGGACGTGACAGACTGTAAAAATGCTGCATGTAGGTTAGCAGTTACAGACTCCAGTATCTGTTTCCTGGTGGGCTGCTCAGGTAAAGGGCAAAGACAGGCGTCAGAGAGGTAGCCAGGGGAGCCGGGTGCTTCATGGTTGCTGGTGCCCGACCTTGGCATTGGGAAGAGAGGAGGGGGCTGCTGCAGAGCTAGCCCCTGGGTAGCGTGTGGCAGTTTAGATACCTAGTTCAAAGTTACATTGAAATCTCCTAATTTTAAAATGTCAGGAACTTTTTTGATTTTTCACAAAACATTAAGTGGACCAGACAAGACCTGCTGGTTTGTGGCCTAGCGTATCTGCCCTTCCTGAAAATGGGATAGTGGGACACGGTGCTTCCAGGAAACGGCAGCAAATCCTTTTGTAAAGGTAACAGTGACTTTTTAATGTATGTTTCATCTTCCTTATATTTATCTAAAATTTATTTTAAATGTCTCAAGGGGTATGTGTAGGATTAGCAATATCTTTTTATGTTTTTCTGTTCTTAATATCGTGGCTTCTCATTTAAAATAATAATTCCCTATTTTCTGTGAATCAGGTTTCTTAAAGCAACTGCTGCCCTGTAATGAATGTGTCCATGTCAGTGCTTATGGTGGCTGAGGGAGGGTCACACCCACATGTGTGATGTGGCCATATGGACCCTAAAGAGACATAAAGCATGTGGTGGTGGCAGCAGGCTGCAGAGTGGAGGGAACCAAATGTTTTCATTTAACCTGATAGGTCATTTCGCTTGAGAGGGAAAACTGCGGACCTTCATGTGTATCCTCCAGGTGATACCAATTGCTTGCTTTGGGGTAGCATCTGTAGAGGTAGTTTTATATTTTTACTGTTGCTTTTGTGAACATTTCAGCATTATCTTTAGAAAAAATAAGGACACTTAAAAAACATAATGACATAACTTGTCAACTCTTTAAAAATTAAGTTTTCCTTAAAATCTAGCAAGCATTCAAATATTCAGTTATCTCAAATGCTATAAATGTTTTTTTGTAACTGTTTGTTTGAATCAGAATCCAAGTAAGGCTCATATATTACCATTGGTGGATATGTTTCTTAAGTCTGTTTCACAACTACAGGTTTCTACATTGCTGTCCTGTGGTTTGTCACGTTGGCCTGTCTGGACTTTGCTGGGTGCATCACTGTGGTGTTGTTTAACAAGTTCCTCTGTCTTCCATGTTTCCTGTAAATTAGTAATAACATCTAGAGGCTTGATCTGACTGAAGTTTGATTCTGTGCGGATGTGTGTGGGAGGTTTGCAAAACTCATTTGCAGGTGGTGGGGGCTCTTGCAGAAGGTCCTGATGTCTGGTGGTCAGTCTGTCTGTCCTGTGTTGTTAGGAGCCATTGATGACCGGTGACTTGATCTGTAATTCCTTCGGGGTTGCAGAAGGATGATGTTCTGTCATTCCTTTCTCATAACTAGCTAGATTTCTGTAAAGAACAGCTTCTCCTCCATTCTCTACCCTGCAACATAGTTCTTACAGGAAAGGCAGGATAAATGTCTGAGTCCTTTTCTTTATCGGTTTTCAAAATGAGGAGCCAGTTTCTTAGCAGCCTGCAATGGCTGTCAAAGTATTTTTTATACACTCATAGATCTGAACATTTTAGAGACTTGTAATGGAAATAGAAATCTGGAGCCTGCCAAGTAGCCTTCTATGTGAAGGCTGTACAAGAATTTTCTTGTAGGTGCAGAGGCTAACGTCTTGCCCCCACATCTTCCTGGAAAAGCCCTCTGAAGTCCTATAACAGGCCAAGAGATAGAGAAGTGTAAATGTAGGCCCACTGTCCCTTTTCCAGAACGCTTGGGGCCACCTGTGCTTTTCCCCCTGACATTTCATTTTGTTAGAATTTTAGGCTTGAAGAAAAAGTGTTTCCCTAACTGGCAGTGTTCCGTGGGTATCGTCACCCTTCTGTGTCCTCCAGTTGAGGCCCTTCACCCAGCTTTCCCTCGTGTCAACCTCTCCCGCCCTCACAACACATTTACCCAAGCTGAGGGGGATCCCTGCTGCCATTTGATTAAATTGTCCACAGGCATTTTCTGGATATGACCAGTTTCCTGCTAGTGTCCATTTCCTGTTCTGGAATCCCATCTGGGACCCCAGGTTGCGTTCGGTTTTCACAACTCTTCTCCTGCAGTCTGTGGTGTTCATCAGCCCTTCTTGCCTCTCTGATGCTTTTGCGGGTCCTTCACTCCGAGATGCTGGGATGTCCCTCTGCCTGCACCTGTCTGGTGCTTTCTCTTGAGTAGGCTGTGGGAAGGAATTTTTGGAGCCAGAAGTAAGGTGCCTTTCTCATGGCATCTTATAGGGGTACATGCAATAAACATGACAGGTGATGCTAACCTTGATGACTTAAGGTGCTGTCTGCCAAGTTTCTCCACTGTGAAGTTTCTGTTTTTCCCACCTTAATTAAGAAATACTTATTTTGAGGTAGATAGTTTGAGATGGTGTGCACATCTCGGGTCTGCAAGACCATCCTCACTTCTGATACCAACTGCAAGTTCAAGGGTCACCACTCTTGGGTTTACTAAATCTCTAGAAGGACTCAGAACTCACTGTTACGGATTGTTGCAGTGAAGGGTACTGCGTAAAGTCAGCCAAGGGAAGGGGGCATAGGGCAGGCTCCGGGAGAGTCCTGAGCTCGAAGTTCCCAGCTGGGGTCTCCCTGGAGTTGTGGACTGTGCTAACTTCTCCCAGTGTGTGACAACACACAGTATTGCCCACCAGGGGTGCTCCCCCAGGCCTTTCTGTCTGGACGTGTATCAGGGCTGGATTGCATAGACGTGGCTTCCTGACCACGTGGCTGATTTAGTGTCCAGTGCTCAGAGGTCCTGCCACCATGACTCAAGGCCCCTGCTGTAAGTCACGTTATCAGACTCCCTGGAGTGGCCCTAGGCCTGCTGGTAAACAGAGATACACCTACCAGGCATGCCGTTCCAAGGACCTTGGGAACGGGGGATGGGGGGCAAAGGCCAGGCCAGGCCATCCTTGGCGGGGTTATTCCCGTGCACGTTGTGGACACCCTTAAACCTCCCACGAATTCATCACTTAGGGGTGGGTTAGCTTGTGGCAGTGTTAATGTGCTGGTTAATGGCAGTTACACTTTTCCTCTTTCTTGTACATTTATTAATTAGAATTCTGTAAGGAAGAGCTGTCCTTTATCCAGTTACAAAAGTATGAACTCAAAAATATTTATTTCATCCTTCAGGTTATTATAATGAATACTGGATTATAATCAATATCATCAGTACTTATTTTGCTGTTCAAATTGTTCCAATTTTGGGCCCTGGCAGCTCTTTTGCTTGGATTCTTGTGTCCTTTTGATGGGCCCCCATGCTTTCCTTTGCGGGGGCACTTCTTTGTGCCGCCAGGCTCATCTTGCATCACCCTTGCTGCAGCCCTGCTCCTCCTATTGAAGAGCGGTGTTGGGAGCCGAGGTCTGGGCGCTGGGGTGCGCTTGCTGCCCATTGCTCTTGGGGCATCATTCCGTCTAGGCGCTGTCGGTGGGCAGCGCTACGAAGTACAGTTCCATAAGGCATCCTTTGGAGAGTGTGCTGGTCCACACCGCTGCATAAAGCAAGTATCACTGAAAAGCAAGTTAAGTGAGCGTTTTGGCTTCGCAGCACCTGGGAAGGTTCGGTGCCTGCTGCACTGTAGTCTGTCATGTGTACAATAGCATTATGTCCAGAAGACAGTGTACACACCTCAATGAAAACACGTTATTGCTAAGAATGCTGACCATCACCCGAGCTTTCCAGGGAGTCATCACTGATCACACGTCACCATAACAAACAAGGTGAGAAAGTTTGAAATACTGTGAGAATTAACAAATGTGACACAGAGACATGAAATGAGCAAATGCTTTTAGAAAAGTGGCACCAGTAGACTTGCCTGATGGAAGGTCGCCACAGACCTTCACTCTGTAAATAAGCAGTACCTGCAGTAGTGAAACTGAAGCACAAACGAGGGGTGCCTGTGTATTATTAGCCATGCTAGCTGTGTTTTGAATCACAGTGTTTCACGTTTTAGCATGGTTATTTGGTACATATGTTCTGTCTGTCTTAACCTGTCCAGTTACTAAATCAGTACTGTCGGTGGGATGTATTCACTTAACTGGGATCAGCCAAGACGGTAAACAGCTTCACAGGAGCTTGGGTCAGGTGTTGCTGCTAAATTATTTTGGTCCCAACTGGGAAAAATGTGAGTTTTGGAACTCTTTGGGTTTTGAGATTGTGATTAAGGGATTGTGATGTAACAAGTCCAAGAACAGAAGGGTAACGGGCCTATTAGTGGAATTAAGTCATTTAAACATTTGGGACTTTATTGTGTGTGTAGTTAAGTGCAAAGTGTACATGTTTATTCTTATAAAGTGTACAATCTGAATGATTGGAAATAGAAGATAGGGTCTAAAATCCATGACGTTTTCCATTGGGTCACTATTGAGTGTAGAAAAAATAATGTGCCAGTTTCTTTATCTTTGGCATTTATGAGGTTCCCCCCGCAAAAAAAAATACTTTAATGAATATAAAAAGTGAAGAGAAACTTCTATTCTTCAAGTTGAGAGTTAGCAAAATAAGCTTTAAAAAAAAATGTAACAAACTTAAGAATTAAAAATGGGTGTGTACTTTTCTGCAAGGGGCAGGGGAAGAAAGAAAGTAGAATGCTTACTGGAAGAGACAGTCAGCAGCTGAACATGGATCTGTGTGACAGTAAAACTGGAAGTGAGCGTGACTCCCCTGACTTCTCTCCGTCAGCAAGCAGAATCCCAGCTACCTGTGTCTAGAAGAGGCATGTCCTGGATGGAAATACTTAAGAAGCTTAAAATTAAGATAAAACAAGAAGCAAACAAAAATCACACAGCAAGGTGAATACTGATTCGGAAGTCCAGGATCCAGAGAGAACAGCAGGGCAGAGACGACCTCCCCTGGCTTTGGCTGCGGTTCACACGTGCTTAGCAGTAGGAGTGTAAGATGGGTGACCTGTGTGACAATGTTCACATGGAACTTTGCAATATCAGACAGTATAAAGTAAAAACTGATGGACATCTAGGACAATTGGATAAATAAAAATGTAGCAATATTGGAAGTAATTAATTCAACTCATTACTGCAGATCAAGCAGAAAAAATAACATATGAAGGGTGTTTACAATGGGATTAATAAAAAGTTGACTTAATAGATTTGCCTGCATGATCATGGAATGTTTTTATAGAAATGAGGCTGTCAGGAAAACCATAACAAAGCCTCCAGGTGAAGAAAAACAAGCAACTTGGCAGTGCATGTTTTTTACTACAATGTAAAATAGAAGGTAAAAATTACTTGGAAAACAAAAGAGAACTTAAACTCCTGGGTGAAAGAAGAAATAAAAACTTTATTATAAATTCTTATATAAAAAAATGGATAGTTGTGCAGTTCTGAGTTTGAACTCCAAGCAAGCGGCGCTCTCTGCTTCAGTTTCTCCTGTAAGATGGTAATAAAGTGCCTACTTGGGATTC
Source organism: Phataginus tricuspis (assembly GCA_029783875.1). Taxonomy (NCBI): domain Eukaryota; kingdom Metazoa; phylum Chordata; class Mammalia; order Pholidota; family Manidae; genus Phataginus; species Phataginus tricuspis. The sequence goes on along the minus strand of JAQQAC010002837.1, from coordinate 73,829,015 downwards.
TCATGGGGATTAAATGAGGTAATCCAGGTAAAGTGCTTAAAAGCGCTCCATGTCAGCTGGTTGTTATTGTGTATAAAGGGATGTGGCCAAAGCTAGATGCAAGTGTATGCTGCGAATGCCTTCTAATTCACTAAGAGAAAAGCTAATGGAATAAGTTATTTCAAGATGGAAAAAGAACAATCTGAAAAGAGTCAGAAATCTGGATTTTGATGCTTAAATGTGACAACGTGTTCAATATTTTAAAAAAACACTGTGTGTGGGCCAAACAAAAACATCCTTAAATGGATACAGCCCCTAGCCTGTCAGTTTCTACCCCTGTCAAAAATTTTACCAAGGAAAAAGAAAAGTACAAGCAGATTCCACAGATTGATGTAAACTGTATGTTAATAAATTGGGAGTGCTTGCCACAAAATGCATAATTTTCCAGGAAAACAGAAATGACCCATTATTCAAAAATAAGGTTATCAGCAGTTCCACAGCCCTGGATGAAGTTGGTATTTCAGAGCTTGGGATTGCTCAGCGGTTATACAGATTGTGGTCCATGCAGTGTGCACAGTAAATGGTGTTCCAGAGCTCTCTGGAAAATGGGGTGCTCCTGCGGTCTGGGTACCAGAGTCTGACTAGGGTGCCCCAAACAGAGGGCTGTGACTGATGATTTCTGAACACAGATGGGCAGTGGTCTTGCTAAAACACACTTAGTGCCTGGCAATGTAAGTAATCTGATAATTCTGAACAAATGGGTTTTTAGTCAGAATGGTTTACTGTTAGGAGTCTGTTACTCCACTTACCACAATAATAGGTCGCGAAGGACTACATTATTTTCTCAGTGGATTCTGTATTTATTTAAAAAGTCAATATCCATCACTGCTGGAAATAGGAATATAATAAAAGTTCTGTAGCCCAAACCAAGCCAACATCATACATAGTGGTGAGTCACCAAAGTCATTGTACACGCACACCAGCTACTCTTGACACTGTTGCCATGGTTGCTTAATGTTGCCCTGCGGTTCTTGCCATTGAGATAAACGAAGAAAAAAGATAAGATGAACCTGTAGGAAGAGACAGGCAGTAGCTCAGATGATCTTGACTGTTTATTGGGAAACCCAAGAATCAACTAAACAGTGACTAGGACTTACGAGGTAGTTAAATGACCTTTTATAAATTAAGTATATGACCACCAGGAGTGTCCTCTGTGACATCAGTAGCTAGTTAGAAATAGAGTGGAGAAAACACCTCATTCACAATAGCAAGAGTTATGAAATATCCAAGAGGAACTTTCACAAATGGGTAGGACCTGAAAACCTGACTGGGAGAGAAGAGTGAGTGCTTCTGGGGGGTGACACCTTCCACGGTGCAGGGCCGGGCCCTGGGGACCCCGCTGCGTGTTCTGAGTGGAGATGGGGCAGCAGCGTTCCATCAACAAGGAAAATGGCGGATCGGATGGGAAAGGTGAGCAAGGGACGGGTGTAAGGCAGCCAGGCAGGCAGGCAGGCGGAGGCCGCACAGAGGTGGTGGTGCTTGACGAGGTGGGAAGAGCACAAGAGGACAGGCCTGGGCCGCTGACTCACCCAAGGCCGGCGTTTTCTGGAAGCGTCAGAGCTGGTGAGAAGCCAGACAGTTCAGGGCCTTGAAGTTGTTGGTGGAACTTCATCTTTCACTCAGTCGGGGGAGAAAATTAAAGGCATAGTTAGGAGAGTGACATGATATTTTTAAAAGGATCATTCCAGCTGGTCCTCTGAAGAGAAAGCATAGGGGACAAGGAGAGCAGGTCAGGGTTTCTTGGTCCCCCGGCAGGAAGACCAGAGTGACTGAGGTCTCTGGTACCTGAGCTGTGGGGAGAGGTGGATGAATTCTGGGCCTGCCTGGGAGACAGCCAGTGAGATTTACAGACAGCTCTGGGGCCAAGGGAGGAGGAAGTCATCGTGGGCATGCAGGCTCTTCCCATTTAGACTCCGGGAGATTTCAGGGCATTTGTGTAAGACCTGTGGGTGAGGATTCCTAAGGAGACATGGAAAAACCAGCGTCAAGGGTCTGCAGGGCTCAGCAGGACATCGCACAAGTCCAGCTATTACATCTGGTGGCGCTAATGCCTCACAGGCCGGCACACTAACAGAGCTGAGTCCATGCTCCCGTGCGTGTAAAGCTGTATCTTCCGGTCACTGGCAAACGAGTGATGGTCTTATGGGGAAAAATATTAAAAGTCCAAAAGATGAGAAATGTGAGGGTTTTTTCTAAGCATAAAAAGCGTGATAATAGCCAACACTTTGTTCTCTGTGCCTTACTGTGTCTGCTCGAATGTAACCCTCGCGGTAATCCAACAATAATAGACACTCGTTTCAGCCCCATTTCCGCTGCCGCCACCCAGGCCGCCCGCCCCGGCTTGCGCACGGCCGGCGTAGACGCCCAGAGGCACGCGCAGACCCGGCCTTGAAGGTCAGTGGGCATTGCAGGGTTTCTTAAATGAGCAGAAACAGTGTGAGACGATAGAAAGCTGAATAACCCTGGAGAAGAACGGATGTGGGGCGCGAGCAAGTGCCCTGCAGAAGGTGGCTACGCAACTAAGGAAGCGTCTTCCTTGCGGTCAGCAGAGCCACTGGGTGCCCAGAGGAGGAAGCCGGCCGGCACGGGTGCGTGACCTCATGCTCTGCAGCTGAGGGCCTCACTGGGGCCGGAGGTCACTTGGTAACGTTTCCTAATGCCAAAAAATATGTGTCGTGTTCAGTCTTGCTGTAACATTCGTGGTATTTATCCCAAGAAAACATTGGGATCTATGTTACGGCACATGTGCAGCTGCTGCTTAGTGCAGAAGTATATTGTTAAATGTTTATAACTCAGATGCCCACCAATAAAGCTGCATACTTTTTGTGCATATTTTTTGCAAGTCATGTTTGTAAGAAAAGCTGGTTGTGTTGATAGACACATTTGTGTCTGTATGTGCACGGGAACAAAAACGGTAGAACACATCAATTCATTAATAATTGTTTTTTCTGAGTGTTAAGATTATGGATTTTTAAAATAAGTTTTCATTACTTTTATAGTATTGGAAATACATTAATTATAGAACTGAAAAATCCATGTGAATCCCCCCATTTAAACAGAGCTAGAGCAGGTGCGCCCCCGGGATAGAGGCTCGCCAAGTGGAGGTATTTTGAGCTGCCCCTGGGGCACTTGGTTGGGCTCCCCTGGTGTCACCTGTGAAGGTGTCCTCGCGATCCGTTCCCCGCCCCCGCGGACGGGGGGAAGAGAGCAGGAGGGACCAGGCCAGGGCCCGGCAGGGTGGTGGTGGGGGGGCCGGACCTCATGGCCACTTGCGCACCGCTGGAGAAGGGCGAGCAGGCGGAGGCGAGTCCATGCCGCTAGAGTATTTGAACGAATAACTGGATTGAATTGAGCTCTAAAATCAAATCAGTGATCCAATTTTTATTATATCTCTGTACGTATTTTTCACATTAAAACAAAAACCTCCGGGCGTCTGAGTCACGGCTCCTCCTATTGCTGCTGCTGCCGAGATGAGATCCGAAGGGCCTCGCTGGGCGGGGCAGGAGGAAGGCGTGTCTCGGGAGTTAGAGCGTCCTGGCCCCTCCTTCTGGGATGGGATTCTGGTGACACTGACGTGCTGTTGGGGCCAAAGGGGTCTGTGAAGCCCCCCAGGTGGGCTTGGGTGGGGGTTCAGCTGCAGCTGCAGGGACGCTGCCCCGGTGCTGTCAGGAAAAAGGTGTCAGAATCACTCGGGCTTTCCGTGGGGCCATTCAAGGCCTCACCCGGGCCGCTGCGGCTTCGAGGCTGGCAGAGCCCGCCGTCTCCTGAGGCGGGGCGAGGGTGGTGACAGCAGGCTCCCGCGGCTGCGGTCACAAGGTCACGGGTGTGCCCCACATTCGTGAACAGGCTGCACCGGGGCCGCGAGCGGGCACTAGGGGTTCCTCAGCCCTGGTCACACAGGCCTGCGCCCTGCTGCCTGCCAGCTGTCACTAGTTTTCTTTCTGGTAACTTCCCCCTTTGTGGTGCTTGTGCGGTTCGCTGCCGCAGGCCCGCCCGGCTCCCCTCTCGTCCCCTCGGTGGTCACCTGTTCTCCCTGCGGGTCGGCTTGTCCCTGCTCACTCTCACCCTCCCACCTTGCTGTGGAGCGGCAGTGTGGAGGGCCGACCCGCCCGTCCCCAACCCTCAGGAGGAGGCCTGTCTTGGCCACGAAGAGCTTTGGGCTCTGCCATTCTCGTGAGAATTGGCTGTCCTTCCGTGCTGGCCTAGCGAGCTAGTGCGTGCTGACCGCCCCAGTGGCAGTGTCTGGGGTTCAGAGCACCAGTACTGAAGTCGGGAATGGGGGCTGGGGCCTGCTGCCCTGCTGGCAGTGGCCTTGAGCAAGGTCTGACCTCTGGCTGTTAAAGGGAGACAGTACAGGACCTGCCTTTCTAGGCGGTTGTGAGCATACATGCAAGGTGTTTTTGTAAAACAGCCCAGTACTGACTGAAAGACCCAGAGATAGGTTTAATTAAACGTGTTTTGCTCATTACAAAACAATAAAATTTGCTCTACTTCTATATATATCATTTAACCTTTAGGTGGAACAAAATAGGGAAAACAGTGGTAGGGCTCTGTATGTGGTTTAAGCCCCTGGCCCTTGGGGTCCAATGTAGGGATGGCACCCTAGGACCGAAAGCCCACTCTGGAGGCCTGCCCTCACTGCCCCCTGGAGCCCGGGCTACTGTCCTTTGCCAGACAGATGCTCAGCTGGTCCTGAGTGCACCCGGGACGTACTATGTCCTGCAGCCTGCCCCGGTTGCTCTGTCGCTCTGGGAGCTTCTATGCAGCCTTTGTATGGGAGCTGTTAGACTGCCCTTCCCAGAGCTGCCAGTCTGACATGCACGTCTTTGGGGACTGTCCTTCCAGGGCTCCTAGCCAGGGTTGGCTGATGGGAACAGAGGGAGGAAGGAGGAGCCGGGACCTCAATGTCTCTGCTCTGGGAGTTTCACGAGGATGGCCATGTCTCCCCTGTGGTCCCGGCAAGAGCCTGGGTGGTAGTTCTGGCTCGGGTGATCAGTTCCTTTTCTGGACTCTGGGTTGTTGGCGTCTTCCTGCTGTGCTAGCTGGGCTGCTTGCCTGTCGTGCACCATCACTCATGAATCCCATTCATGCAGTTGCTCCATGTGCAATACCTATAGAGTTCCCAGAATCCTGTGGAACCCTGACTCCCCCACCACGAACGGTTTCTCAAGGGTGTGACTGTATTTTGGCTGCTTATGTTTCCCCAAACCTTGCTCAGGGCCTCATGCAGCAGCCCCCTCAATGGTGTTTCTAGGGTACTCTCTACTCCTGCATTGAATTTCAATTCTGGGTTTGCCCTTACATCCCTGGGAAACATACACACACATACTGAGAACACAGCAACCATAAGCTCCGTGGTAAGGATGGCTGGCACAGCACCAGCCCCACGGCCGTTCAGTCTGCTGATGGCACATTCCACATCCAAGCCTTCAGCACACATGGTGCTCCACCTGCCGGAGGCGTGGCAGCTGACTGCACCTCACTGTGGCCCCAGCATCCTTCTGTCTGCTGCAGCCTGTGGTCCTCACAGGAGCCCTGTGAGGTGCAGGTGCTGAACCCGTTTTCTAGATGAGGCTGAGGCACAGAGAGATTAACTAGACGAGGTTTACACAGCCATTGGTCGACGGGACCAGGGGTCGAGCCCGAGGCTGAAAGGCTCCAGAGCCTTCACTGAGCCTGTTGGCTGCACTGCACGCAAGAAAACTGTGTCTCACCATCAGCGAGTGGAAACTCCCAAATAAAGTACTAGCACTTGGACTTGATGGTTAGGTCTTGTCCAGGGTCCCATGTAGGCCGTGGGCAGGCAGCTGTTGGCATGACCGGCTGCATCAGACAACCAGAGAGCCATGGTATCTACACTGAGGCCACATAAGGCACTTGATAAAACTCATCGTTGCTGATGTTTAAAAACTACAAATTTTCATCACCTAGGAGCCAACAACATTTCCCTGATAATAGGAAGTCAGACAGCAGCATTTTCGTGGGAAGACGTGTCCCCATTACCACCAGGAGAGGGCAGAGAAGCCAGCCGTGCAGTGATGATGGACACGTCTGCGGGGAGGGGAGGTGGTCAAGTAGGAGGGAGGGATTTCCTGTCGACAGTCACTAGCAGGCGTAGGAAACCCGAAGGCATAGTCTCAAATAATTAGAAAGGAGGATAACTAGGTAGCTAAGTGTACAATAAATATTTGCATATATCATGTTATTAGCTTTTCTATTAGAATAATCAGAAGAAAATAATGAAATAGATCTCGCTCATAATGCAATGGAAGTAATAATGAGTCTCAGGATCACCAGTGACCAATATGCTGGGCCTGGATTAGGCCCTGTTGGAGGCCTACCATGTATGTAGGTGGAAATACTTTGTTCTTAACTGTGAATTTACATCTTGTACTCAGTTCCTTTAAAATCCCAAAGGAACTTAAGAACACCTGTCAGTGTTATGTTCAAGGGGAGGAATAAACCTTAGTGAAAGTCTTCATACAGGCTTCGAGCAAGAAATCCAGGTGGGAGGCCACTGTGCTGGCGATCTTAGCATGCTGAGGAGCTGGATGACAAGGGAGGCGGTGTCCTGGGCGGCCGCTGCCTACACTCAGGTGCGAGTGAGCCAGAGACTATTCAGTGAATGATCCTGGCAGATGCTGGACAAAATATTGCTGGGTTTCTTACACACTTTCCCTTGTAGCCCCACCATGCAGAGAAAACCATTCCCAATGTTGTGATACTAAACATTTTCCTACATGTATAAACTACACCTCTTACTTATTTTGGAGAAATGATGCAAAAATTTTTTTTGCTTTTCCAATTCACTTGAATATTTTTCCTTGTGAATAAGTCATTACAGTACACCTTTGTAGCAGCTGTGCAGACCAAACATGTCAGGGACTGTAAGAATTAAGCCCCAGTGCCCTCCACTACCCTTGATATTTAATGAGCCAAGTCTCGCAGCCTTAGGAAAGTTGGGGAAATACTCAGAGTTGCTGGGGTTCAGTGAGGAGCCCCCAGGTTTTCATGGTTCTGCACACACCAGGTGGGGGAGCGTGAGGTGTCACAGCCAGTGGCGTTGAGGACAGGAGCCTGATGAGCACTTGGTTCTGAGTCACCTTCATTGCAGACCACCTAGGGTGGGGACAGGTGCTTCGGTCGGCCCTGGGCTGTTCTGTCACTGTCAGCGAAAGGAGCACGTTCAGTAGGTCTTCACAGTGGTCGTGCTGCTGCATGGGGGACCCTTCATGCAAGCCAAGCTCAGCGCTGCCATCATCACTGCATTCCCAGCGGCTCTGAGGTGAGGTGTGTGCTGCAGCTCATGGTGAGTCCGTGGGGGCTCGGCCACACAGTGCCTACACAGCACACTTTGCTATTAAATGCCCACACGTAGGATTCTCTCATTAGGGACACATACTAGAAACTTACTGGCTGGCTGGTTTCATGCTCTCTCCCCACTCTTTAAAGTTACCTAGTGCAAATCAGCATTCTGGATAAATGTTGGGTTGAAGTAAAATTCACTTCAGTATGAATACCACCTTGCATATTCATTACATCGGCCACATTGCATTTAGTGCCACGGCATCTTTTACAAGTGGGGGCTCAGGGCTGCGTGGCCATCGAGGGGTCATCTCCACGTGGAGACTGCTTTAGCTGGCCTGCGAGCTCCGTAGATAGACCCACTTAACTCAAAAAGGGCCTAGCTAACTTCTAGCCCATCTTAAATGTTGGTGACAAATGTGGGATCATTTAACAGAACACCCTGCCCCAAAGGGTAAAGGTGCTTTTCCTCTTGAGTCTTTTCTTTCCTGGCAACCTTCTCACAGATGCCGGTGGGCAGTGCCAGCCTGGTTCTAGGACCTTGGATGGGTAGGAGTAGACCTTCGAGGGGCAGGCAGGCACGGAGAGCTGTAGGGGAGGCAGCTTTCCGATGGCCGTCTTCCATCCACAGTCTTCCCTAAAACTGAGTTACCTGAGAAAGCGCGTCTGAGTCCACAAGTCCTGCAGGTTCTCTTTTGCACCTGCCCTTCGGCTTTCCAGACAGTGAGTCGTGTCCCTAACTAAGCTTTTACCCCGGGGCATCACCCCATGGTTGGTGTAAAAGCAAACAGAAGACTCTTCCAGGGAGCCACACCCAGGACCCCGAAGTGCTGGTTTCAGAGGAGCATCCTGGATGGATTAACACAGGCATCGACCCTGCTGCTAACTGCTGTCGCCAGTTCACCCTTTGTCGTGCAGCAGTTTTCCTGGGGGTGAACGTTGAGATGTTCTAAACTGATGCACATTTTCAGTGCACTTCTTTTAATATTTCATAATTATCCAAGTTTGTAATATGTTTTGTTATCTCGACTGGGTTTGCATTGCTAATTATTGCAATGTTAGTTCAGTTTTTCAGATGAATTTTAACTACTAGAAAGTATATTTAAGTACATTCTTAAGTAACAGCTCAGTTTCTGTACATATTTCTATTGTGGGGAATATGCGAGGGTGATAAAAGACTTCAAAGCCTAACAGTGCATTCCTGTCCAGCTCCAGGGGCATGTGGGATAGCACACACGCTCAAGGAAAGTGAGCTTCTAGCTGTTCACAGAAGAGTGCGTGAATTCCGCCCCTCAGCACCTCCCTCCTCACCCTAGTCCCAGCTCTCTTCTGTGTCTGGAAGCGTGTAGAGCAATTAGGAGAACAGGGGGACGAGCCAGAGCCAATCCAGCATTCCTCCCAGAACTTCGAGGTGGGACTCTTATTCCCATCTTAGAGGTAGGGAACTCTAAGGCTAGAGCTCAGGTGACTTGTTCAAGGTTAGGCAGCAGAGTCAGGATGGAGCCAGGATTTGAATCAGGGCCGTTGGTCTGCACCTCAGAGAGACCTGCTGCTCACAAACCATGTGTGTCTCAGAAAAACCCTTGCTGGGTGTTAGGATTTATGTCTTTCTTCTTTGCACATCAGTTAACTTCTCTTTAAGCATATTTTTATGAAACCAGTGAAACAATGAATTTTGCAAAGGAAGCTGGGCCGAAACGGCCTGAAGGACTTGACAGCTGTTTAGCATGTGCAGGGGCGTCCAAGGGGGATGCTGGGGCCTGATCTTTTCCCTCTGTCCTTGTCCGTGCCTTGTTACGTGCCTTCAGTAGCTCAGATCTCCCGCAGGCCTAGACCTTTTGGGTTGGAGGTTAAGGAAGTCTGCCCTCAAGTAATGGGGCTGGGGTCCTTGTGATTGCTGTCTGTCCAGAGACGTGTATGATAAGTTGCTGAACTTTTCATCAGAATCCTGCCTTCTTTTTTTCTGCCTCTTCCCTTGTGACTTTTTCTGTCAAGTGGTTTTTTAGTCTGCAGGGCTGTGCAGACTAAAAAACCCAGCTTTACCTTTTTTAGGATTGGTGCTTCTGCCTGAGGCCTCCTATAGCTGTCCTGCAGCTATTTAGGGCTGCCTGGGCCAACCACAGTCCGGCCCTGAGCTCTTGTGTCCGGCCACGTGGCCACCTCAGAGCATCTGACACCCACCCTGCCCTGCCCCGAAGCCCTGCTTCCCTTCTCAGGGTGGGTGGAGTGGCTTCATCAGGCAGCTTGGTCACCCCTGTCTCTGGGGACTGCTCCTGTGCAGCAGAGGCTGTAGCTTTACAGGTTAAAGGGGCTGCTTTCTTTTCTTCTCTTTTCTCTTCCCTACCAAAGTGAGCCCCTTGAGGGTGGGGCTGGCAGTGGGGAAGGCAGGGCCAGCAGTTGGGAGACAGAGAGCTAGCTGGCAAGATAGCAGCAGCTTTTTTTGAAAAGACACCCAGCAACAGATGTACTTTGAGGCAGAGAAACATGGGTTTTCATTCTTAACCCTTCCCCTGCCAGTTGGTACAGTCTTGGACAAGTACTTAGGCTCTCTGGGCCTCAGACTTACTGTCTGTAAAATGGGAGTAGTAATGCTCAGTGCTTGGCCAGAAGGTTTTTAAGGCTGTGGAAGCATCTGGAGATGCTGATGGTGGCTGCGGGTGGCTGTGGGCTGGATGTGCAGACGAAAGGCAAACCAGTGTGCCCGTCTTCATTGCATGCTTAAGGCCTGGGAGCCTCCCTGTTGCTGGGAGACCTGCAATCTCTCTGGCCGCTTCCAGCTGCACAGTGGTGGAGCTGGGACAGAGGCAAGCCTTTCCCTGGGGTCTTGAGGCTGCTGGATGGCATCGAGGGCACTCCAGGAAGGTGCCGGGAGCCTCTGGCAGAATTCAGGAACAAGCCACAGGAGGGAAGCTGGCACTTGTGCTGAGGGGAGGCACTCGAGTGGGGAGAGTGCTGGAAAGTTCCAGAAGGGCCTGGGAGGGAGGAACAGCCAGATGGCAGGTGGTTTGGGCCCCTTGGCCTGCTGGGCCTCAAGCTGGGACCCGGGACCCAGGACCAAAGTGTGAGAAGGAGAGCCAGGAGGAGGGGTGAGCGATCCCCAGGCCCTGATTCCCGCTCCGGCTGTGTCCTGAGGCCTCAGGGTGGCCGGGTCTGCCTTGCCTGGGACTCGGTGAGTGGGGCTGGTTCTGCTGGAGCCACAGGACAGTGACTCGTCCAGCCTCTGAGGTGAGGAATGTTGCCACCCTCGGTTAATAAAACCTGCCGTTGCCTCCCAGGTCAACCGTGCGGGAGAAGTCTTGCCATCGGTGCTCAGTCTGCAGCCTGCAGCCTTCCAGCCCCTGTTCACCGTTGATTTGCCCGTCTATGTCTATGTCCTCCAGGTCTGGATGCCTTACAATTCTCTGGGTTTGTTAGTAGGACTGTTGTGAAGCCTCTGGCTTCCTAGGGCTTCTCCCAGAGGTAGGCCTGTGTGGACACTCACAGGGGTGGTTGCCAGAGAGTTTTGCTGCTTTCTAGAAAAAGGTGGGTAAATGACCAAGAAATGAAAGGCTAGGAATAAAGCCCATATTTCTTGTCATTCTAGCTTCTATTTATAAACAAGGTGGAATTAAATACACTCTTCAAATACTTTATAGGTAGAAATTCTACTCACTTTCTCCTATGGGAAGCAGGCTGGCTGGTCTTTAACCTGTAGGAAAATAGACCAGACAGATTAAAGTAAGTGCTCAAGCTGAGTTTAGGTGGCAGTGCCTAATTCACATTTGGACATAAACAATGAAAAGTATGTAACTTATGAAAATTTTAAGTTTGGCTAAATATATATGTATTTAAAAAATCCATACAATAGTAATTTTAGTTTTCTTGTATTCAAATTGGGCTGTTCAACATTTTCCTTAAGGTTTAAAATAAATACTGAATGAGGCACTGGTATGAGGGTGTGGGTGGAGGCAGCTGGAGGCAGGTAGATCGCAGAGCACTTTGGGAGCATATATCCGGAAAACCTCATAAATGTGCTCCATTCTGTGTGACATTCCCACTCACAAGATCGTTCCTAAAGAAATCCAGTATTACACAAATAATTGGCCAAAAGATGTTCATCAAAGCTGTGAACCCAATGACGTGGGGATGTTTCTTCTGGCAAGAGGAGGAGGATCGGGTCGGTGATGGGGGCCTTGGGGCGGGCATGCTGGTCAGCCATTGATGCACATGGGCACCTAGTAACTGGGGAGATGCTTCCCGTCTTCCAAGTGTGGAAAAAGGGCTACAGGTTAAATAAGGACAAGTTTGCAGAAAATGTACAACACAGTGTTTAGTTCATTTTCCTTAATCTTGTTTATATTAACATTTTTGTCTTCAGGGAACAATAAGGGGAAAGCAGGTGTTTGGTGGAGACAAGCCGGAAGCACTTCCCCCTCGTGGGAGGGTGGTGCTGGCGGTGGTGGTCCCATCCCCGCCCTGCTCCCTCACTTCTCTGCTTGGTTTTGCAGGTGGTGCCACCTGCAGCTGGAGAGGCTGCTGGGCCTGAGGACACGTGCTGTGCAGGGAGCCCTGAGCCAGTGAGACCTGCCGTGAAGGGGCACTGGAGACGCCGCCTCCAGCCCGTGTCTCCCTTATGTGCTCTTACAGGCCCAGGGGACCATGCTTGATTTCTGTTCTTTAGAGACTTGGGCACCTGTATAAAAAATATGTTTTCTTTACATTTTATCAGGACCTAGTTTGGGCTGTACTGTTTGAACCCGCCTGTGCGAGCAGGGCTTCTGCGGGGCAAGGATGGCCATCAGAGAAAGCAGTGCCCTTCCTGGGCTCAGCCGCGCGCCAGCCGGCCTGGTCCCATTTGAGCCTTGGAACACGCCCTGCATTTAAAAAGCAGATGTGTAGGAAATAGGGTGGAGTGCAGGTCCCCCATCAGATGGGACTTTATCTGTAGCAAAACCCAGTGGGGCTCTCAGTTTCCATGACCTCACATTTGGCCTGAGATCTAGAAAGCCCGTTTCCTGTCCTGGAGCTGCCAGGCCCCCCCTAGCCCCTAGGGGTCATTTGTAGTCAGGTTTTTTGTCACACTGTAGGGCAGAAGCGGTCCTTACAAGATAGCGAAGCCAAATTGTGACCCGTGTCCTGGGGGCCAGGTGGGCAGGGTGTGGGGGGCGATGGTGAGGGTGCCGAGGGAGGCAGGTCGGCACCCCCAGATTTAGAGCTGCATTTGGGGATGGTAAAGTTAAAACTTTAAAGATAATTTTTCCAGATTCTGTAATTGGGTATTAATGTTTAATAGAACTTGACAATGGTTTACAAAGTAACATTCTGAGCACTCTAAGTGATATGTGGGACTGTAATAGTGGTGTGTCTATGTTTTCTGTTGAGGTTGAAGATGTGTATTTTTCCAGCACAGGGTCTGTCTGGATGACTTTATAACCTGGTACATATTTACTTGTTAATTAGCAGACTGGACACGGGGTCACTCAGAAATGCTTTTTGTTTTTCTTTTTTTTTTCTCTCATGCCTTCGGACATGTATGTTTGTTTATTCAGATGCTGTTGTGGTTCTCAGGTTTGGAATCATCCAAAGTCTGCCCGTTGTGGATTTCTTCATGCCTTGCGAATGACCCCAGCGTTTGATGGTGACCCCTGTCTTTGTCCTGCTCTGAGGTGCTGCCTGGATGCTTCTCCATTCAGACAGACTCTGGACCCATTTACAAATAGCTCTTACCCACAGGGTCTGTGCTGTGCCACGGACTGAAGCTGTGTCCACCTGGCACCTCTGGCACCTTGGTCCCTGGGTCATCCAGGACCCCCCACCCTCGACAGGGTGCCAGGCCTGTCTGCCAGTGTGCCACACTGTCCTGCTGATGGGAGGAGCGTTTGGGCCATGGGAATGTTTTCTCAGGAGATGTGTCCCCCAGTGACTGTCCTCCACGAAGTGGTTGGTACTGGAAAGCACTGAGCTTTCCTGCTGGCAGTGGGCCCAACTCTTAGTGCAAATGAATAAAAGTACTTGTACAGTTGCACACTGATGACAGTGCTTGGCTTAATTCGAGGCCCTGTGTGTACAGTGTTGCAGCCACGTCCTTCAGTCGGTGGGAATAACCCTTTCACCTGTCCAGGCTTTCTCGCTTGCCTTTGCCCGGGGACCAGCCCTGCCCGCACCGCAGCATGGATGGGGTTCTGGGTCAGAGCCCATCCGAGGAGCTCCAGCGGGGCTCCTCCCCTCACACATTTGCTTAGGGCTCATGATGAAGGGGTGCTGGCATTGGAAGTAGAGTCTGCCTCCTTAAACAGGCTTCAAGACAGCAAAGAGGCATTGGGTTTATTTCCCATAAGTGAGGACATGTACAGCAGGCGACCCGCGGGCACAGCAGGCAGCCTGCCCACCCCTCCCTGGGGCCGCCTCCGGCCGCCACCCAGCGGCCTGCTAGGTGAAGAAGAACAGTCGCTCCTCCTTGTCCTTGTCCGGCTGCCCGTGCTCAGGCTGCTCCTTCAGTTTCACTGCGGGGGGCTGGGAGCGCCCCACCAGTCTCCTGCCTCTCTGCAGGGGAAGCAGGCTTAGGGGGTCTGCACTCACGGCCTCACTGCACCTGGGGCGCCGCCTAACACAGAGATGGCAGGTACCTGCCCTGTGCGGGCCGGGAGGCGTGTGACCGGGGCTGGGCTCTGTGGACCGTCCCGGCCTCTCTGCTCACGCCTGCTCAGCCGGCAGGCCGAGGCCCAGAGCTGCTCTGAACTGACTCAGCAGTGAGTCTGTCCAGCACTGACAAAGCCTGTGTGTCAGAGTGGGGGTCCTGGGCACAGATTGGGAAACACTGGACTAAACAGAGGGAGCACACCTCTTTTGTTCTGGTGGTTGTGGGGAGGCCCTGCGGCACCCACCATTCCCCATGTGTCTGGAAAGTAAGGGTCAGTTCCAGGGAAAGCCCATCAGCCTTGTTTGTCTGTCCGGGGCTGTGTTTAGGCCTGGGCCTGCTTTACAGACCTCGCCTCCTGTTGCCAGGGCCAGAAGGCGAGTGGCTGCTCCAGCCCATTCACTGTGGCTGTCAGGGAGCCCTAGTGACAAGTGGTGAGCTTGCCCTGAAGTCTGGCTGGAGTGAAGGTGGTGCACTGAGACCCTGTGGGGGCTGAGCTGTTCATACCAGCTCTCCAAGCTGAGGGCCAGCACCTGGGCGGGGCTGGGATGGTACTGCCAGGCCACTCACTGACCAGGTGTGTGTGCACGAGGGCTGACAGCCCCAGGGGAAGACTTCGGGAAGCAGGGCTCAGTGGGGTTCACAGGGGCAGCAGGCTGGGGAATGACAGAGCCCAGTCTGCCTTGGCCTTGCTCTGATGGCCCCTTCTCCCCCCAGAACCTCCATGGTAGTGTCTGCAAAGGTGAGCCAGGCTCAAATGCAAGCCCTCAGCCCCTCCCAGCCCTGCGGGGCCTGGCCGAGGGACCCTTCCCCGGCAGTGAGTCCAGCGCTGCCCTGCCCACCTTCCTCCTGATCTCGGCCTGGGCCCGGGCCAGGGCCCGCTGCAGACGCTCCTCCTGCAGCTGCTTCTGCAGCGTGACCTTCTCCTCTCGCAGCCTGGGTGGCAGGGGTAGCAAGAGATGGAGAAGTGCTGGAGGGTTAGGGTCGGGGGCGTCCTAGAGCTCCTTCCCATGGAGACCCCATCAGGCCATGGCCTCCTCTTCAGAGAAAACCCCACTCCGCCCCGCCTCCCCTGCCAGGTCAGGGCTTGGCTTCTGCTCCTTGGGGTCCCAGCTTGGGGCTTCTGTGGGAAACCATGTAAGGGTCATCAGCTCGTGCCCCGAGGAGGCCCAAGTTCCTAGTTCCCCTCCCTGGTCACTGATCCACCTGTCCATGGCTCCCCCACCGTCACCCTTGAAGCCCCAGCACCTAGTTCCCTCCTGTCTGTACTTGGGGCACCAAACCTCTGCCCCATGGCCGCCCCCAGCCGAGCAGGGACAGAGGGAGAGGCCTGTCCTTGCAGGAGGCAGGGGACTGTTTGCACGGCTGTGGGTCAGGACTCTGCTCCAGAGTGACTGGCCCAGGCAGCTCACAGGCCTCCGGGCTTCCTGTGCCCACTGGGTCTGTGGGAAGCGTGCAGGCCTCTCAGAGGGCAGGCCTGGGCCCTGTGTCGAGCGCTCTGTCTGCCTGCCTCTTCCCACCTGTCACTGAACACTGGGCTCCCCTCAGCTGCTCCCTGAGTCTCTGCCTTCTGTCCCCAGGCCCTCATGATCCAATCCAGACAGGAAAATGGCCATTGCTGTCCCTTGTCCTTGGGTGAGGCTGTCCTGTTCACACCCTCCCTGTGGCTTCCGGGCTCCCTGAGTCCACACCATCCCCGCCCTCATGGGTCCCAGGCCCCGGCTTCCATCCCACAGCCTGGAGCACTGGGGCTGCGTCCTGGGGTGGAGGGCGTCCTCCCCCTCAGGGCCCTCACCTCATGTGCCGCTCCTTCTCCTTGGCCCTCTCGGCCTGCTCTATCTTGCTCTGGGGAATGTGCTCCAGGTTCTCAAGCAGCTCGTCCAGCTGGTGCTCGATGATGGTCAGCATCTGCACGGTGTTCAGGCTGGACTCGTGCTGGGTGCCGATGCAGTGGCGGTACACGTCCAGCACCTTGCGGTTCAGGCTCTCCAGCAGCATGTCCTGCGAGCGGACAGCCCCCACCAGGGTCGAGCAGGGCTCTGTCCACCCCACCCATGGCCACCAGGCCCAGGGCCCATGCTGCCACACAGCTGACCTCCCAGAGCCCGCCCAGCACACGCCGGGACACCTGGACTTCTCTGTGCCAGCACTGCCTGACCCCCTCACCCTCCTGTGTTTAGCTAAGTCCTGGTTCCCAGCCCCAATGGTCTCAGCATGCCCACCACAGCACAGTCTCCTCCTCCAGGGAGCCCTCCTGTTCTGCCTTTGCAGTGACCTCACCTGTCCGCAGGACCATGTCCTACAGTCTGCTTTCTGTGTGGCCCTGGGGCAAATGAACTCTCTCAGCCTGTTCTGACATTCAGACAACAGTTAACACCCCCGGCTGCACAAGTGGGTGTGAGGATTAAATGAGCAGCCAGCCAAAGGCTCAGGCCACGGGGGCACAGCTGTGTCCAACAAAGTCTGGCACACGGTGATGCACTGGCCTGCACATGGCAGCATCCTGTATCCCCGGCCTGGTGCCTGGCACACAGTTGCTGCTCCACAGGGATTTGAATGAATCAGGGAGCTGGGTGCACGCCCCTGGCCCCGGGGTGCTGTGAGGGTGTGTGTATGTGGATCCTGGCCCCACTGCCCGGAGCACCCCTGGCCTGCTGTGCCCTCAGGGTTTTCTCCCCCTCCCAGCCTGGCTTGGGTAGGGGCTCTCTCAGCAGGGTCACCTTCCAGACAAGTTGTATGTGTTAAGAAACAGACATATTTGTTGAACGAGAGGTATGTTAGCTGAGTGGGCACGGGGTATAAATACATGGGGTGGCTCCAGTTTGGGGGCCCAGGGCCTTCTCCAGCCAGAGGCCCTGGTCAGGGCCTGGAAGGCGGTAAGGGGCCCCAAGCAGCCCAGAGCGTTAGGCCTGGCTTTCCTGCTGTCTGAGCCATAGACCCTGGGCCTCCCGCAGGTGCCCATGCATGGACACCCCGGCCTGGGGCCTGAGGCCCCTGCACTCTGTGCGCCCCCATGAGCACCTACCTCGTGAGCACCCTTGTACTTGCCGAAATGGAAGACCCGGGCTTTGAGTTCCAGCTCGGCAGCTGCCTCCTCCTCCTTGGCAATGGACACTATCAGCACGGCGATCCACTGCTTCAGCTGGTTGGCCTCCTTGTCCCTGGGTGGGGGACCAGCGGGGCCCCATCAGTGCAGCCCTGGGCACTGCACCTCTCTGAGCGTGACCGCCCACCACTCCCTGAGGGCTAAGGGACCATGACTGCCCAGGGTCAAAGGTGCTGGTGAGGTGCCAGGGAAAACTTCAGGTCTTTAACAAGCAACGCTAAAAAACCCCAGCATTCTTGAGGCCTAATTCACATACCATACAATAATTATAAAATGTACAAGGCAGTTTTTAGTACATTCACAAAGATGCACAACATCACCATGATCTAATTTGGGAACATTTTCAATACCCAGCAAGAAAACCGGGACCTGTTAGTGGCTGTCCCCACTTCTCCCTTGATGACTTCGTGTCTCTCTCCCAATCATACACACGGACTCATACAGCATGTGGCCTTCGTATCGGGCTCTTTCAGCATGATGCTTTCAGTGTCCACCCACGTGTGGCATGTGGCAGGGCCGCATTCCTGTCTGGGACTGCGTAACGGTCCACCGCAAGGACGGACTACACTGTTGATGCATGCATCCATTCAGGGACGTCCGGGTGGTTCCACCTTCTGGCTCTTGGGAATCTTGTGGCTCTAAGCATTTACAGGCAGGTTTTTGTAAAGACATGTTTTCATTCTTTTGCGTTTATCTTTAGGATTAGAATGGTAACAATCACCTTTGAAATGGCATCATTTAAAAGGGAATTGCAAATAAAAAAAGATTTCATATTCACGGATGACACTGACTCCTCTATGTTGGGGTTTCCCGAGCAGAATTCCCGGCGTTAAGGGCCGGCATGCCCTCCCAGCGCAGGCAGCTGCATTCAAGGCTGGGTCCAGGCGACCATGTGGACATGTGGCCACAGCTCCCGCAGTGCCTGGGAGGCCCAGGGTGCCCCCTCTGGCCACCCCACGGTGATCTCGTGGATCTCTCCCGGTTCTTGATCTTAAGCCAAGCACCATGGACTGCTTCTCCTTTGCCCACTGGGGGTCCCATGGCCCGTCACATGGAGCACCACAGGGCGGCAGCCCCCAGGCTGCACCCTCCGGCTGTGAGCTGGTCTAGCCCGCTGTCCTGGGCTGATGCGCAGAGGCCGGTATCCAGAGAGGCCACACACCCCCCAAACCCACCTGGGCCCTGGTGGGGCTCATGCAGGCTGCCTGGGACAACAGGAAGCACTCACAGGCCTGGCTTCCTTCTGACCCTGAGAACCCACTCTACATGCCCCTCAAAGACACAACTGCATTGGCTGTAATCCGTGTTCCAGTACATCCCTCACGTTCACTGACTCACCTGGTGAGACCCTGCAGCCGGCTCTGCTGCTTCACCCTCTAGTGAACGGACTAGGCAGTAGAGGAAGGGTTTTGTTCTGTTCTACTTGAGGGAGTTGGAATAAAAAGATACCCTTTCCCCTACTAGCTCTCTTAAATGTAAAATGATTGGGTCACAATCTCTGATCATCTAGACCGCACTGCCCATTTCCAGAACGCGGAGCACAAGGGACATGCTGCTCAGTGTAGTTTGCCCTGCTCGTCAAGAGACGCAGAGTCTAGGCCACGCCCAGGACCTGCCCAGAGTTTAGCAAGATCCCAGGGGATGCTTGCGCGCACAATCCAAGGGGCGCTTGGCTGCTGGGAAAGTGATCTGGTTTCCCCAACAAGTGGTCTGCAGCGGGACCGGCCAGAGAGACACCCTATAGACTGGAGGCGACTTAAAGACAAAGCCAACTGCCGAGTGTGATCTTGGATCCTAATTCAAACTAACATTTTCAAAGTCAACTGTTTATGGATTATAGATACTCAATATGAATGATTAACTTTTTTTAGATGTGATGACGGTGTTGTGGTTATGTTACAGGTGAAATGATATAGTGCCTGGGATTCACTATGGGAGATGGGGGGTGGCCGGGGCCTGGGTAAAAGGAGGCTGGCTATGAGCTGACCGGTGCTGAAGCTGGTGACGGGATCCTGGGGACTCATAATGCTATTCCCTCCACATTTTTATATGTTTATATGTTTGAAATTTTCTTAGCACTGTTGGGCTGAATTGGAGAAGTTATTAAATTTTTTTTAAAAAGGTAACAAGAAAGAGGGCCTGGGGACATAAGCACCTCAGAACACAGAAACAGAAAATTTGTTAAGACTAGTACAGCAAGCCCCACCAAGTGGGAATACAGGTTGTTCAGATGACCAGGCAGAGAGAGTTGCCCTATTCCTACAGAAATAGCAGCAAAAGTAATAAAAATGAAATACTGTTAAACAGGAAGATGGCAGTGGAGGAAGCACCAGGACTCTGGCTTCCGACTGCGTAACAGCTGCTCTGGCGTAATCTGTCTGATAGAACCATCTGGAACTCTGAAATCCTTGAAGGCTTGCAACGTCCAGGGGAAGGCTTGGCGTCAAATTGTGCTTAATTTCGGTCAGTTTCAGCTCCCAGCCATGTGGCAGACAGCTGGGCAAGGCCCCGGGAGAAGCTGCACATATCCTGTGGGAACTAGGGTATCTTGTCCTCCAAATCCTGGGGATCTGTGCTCTGATCACTGACTGGTGCTTCCGATCACAGAGGTGCAGAGAGGCTTCAGCCATTGGGGCACCTCCCCCATTATTGCAAGCCCCTCCCCATCTGGCTGAAGGGACTGCCAAAGGATTTAAAGGGCCAGTGCTCCTTTTCACCTCCATTTTTTTTTTCCCTTTTGAGAGTCAGTTGTTAAAGACCAAGGACATTGAAAAACAACAGCATATACAGGGAAAATTAGAAAGTGACCACGCATGCCCAAGGAACCTTAAGTTTATACCTCAGGCTGATTCTAAGCACAGACAGTCCACAACATTCAAACAAACAGAAACAATAAAGAATGCACGGAAAACCTGGGGATAGGGAGAGAATCTGATCTGCAGACTCACTACATTATTAGACTCAAATGTTCAGTGTTCAACAAAT
Source organism: Phataginus tricuspis (assembly GCA_029783875.1). Lineage (NCBI taxonomy): Eukaryota > Metazoa > Chordata > Mammalia > Pholidota > Manidae > Phataginus > Phataginus tricuspis. The sequence continues at coordinate 73,808,964 of JAQQAC010002837.1, read as the reverse complement.
AAATTGCAAGTAATACAAAGAAACAAGAAAGTATGGCCCATTCAGAGGGAAAAAAACCAGAAACTCTCACTAAAAAAACCTAATGGTAGGTATACTATAAAAATGTTAAATAACTGTCTTAAAAAGATGCTCAGAGAATTGAAACAAAATCACATGTTCAAAAAGTTATATGCGCCCCTGTGTACTGCAGCATTACTTACAATAGCCAAGATATGGAAGCACCGAAGTGACCATCAATAGATGAATAGATAAAGATGGGGTACATATATACATGATGGAATATTACTCAGCCATAAAGAGGAACGAAACCTTGCCATTTGTGATAATATGGTTGGACTTAGAGGTTATTATGCTAAGTAAAATAAGCCAGACAGAGAAAGGCAAATGCCGTATGATTTCAATTACATGTGTAATTTAAAAAATAAAAAACATGAACAAACATGAAAAACAAACTAGAAATAGAGTAAATACAGAGAACAAACTGTTGATTACCATGGGGAAGGGGTTGGGGAATGGGCAAAACAGGTGAAGGGAATCAAAAGATACAGACTTCAAATTATAAAATAAGTCATGGGGAGGAAAAGTGCAGCATACAGAACATAGTCAATAATTCTATATCATTTTGGTGGCAGAAGGTAACTATACTTATCATAAGCATTTCATAATGTGTATAAGTGTTGAAGCACTATGTGGTACACCTTTATGTATATCAGCTATACTTCAATTAGGAAAAAAAGAACTAAAGTAAGATGTGGAGAAAGTCAAGAGACTGATGTGTGAACAAAATGGAAATATCAATAGAGATAGAAAACCTCAAAACAAAAATATATTCTGAGGCTAAAAATTTCAATAAATGAAATGAAAAATTCACTAGAGGTATTCCTTCAAAGGCAGATTTGATGAAGGAGAAGAAAGAATCAGTGATCTTGAAGATAGGATAGCGGGAATTACTGAATCTGAGGAACAGAAAGGAAAAGATTGAAGAAAAGCAAACAGAGCCTAGGGAATTATAACTCCAGGGAGAGGAAATCCCAAGGAAAAATACCTATAAAACTGAAATCAGTCAAAGGGAGAAATAAAGTTTAAAACCCATTTACTGCTTACCAACTGCAGTCTGGGCCTGTCTCTTTCCTGCTCAGGCAGAAACAAGGAAAAGACCTCCCCCTAACCTCTCAGGTTCAGATAAGCCCTTGGTCACCCAGGTAATTACCCACTGATATGGAGATGAACTATTCTATCCACCCCTGAGGAAAGCCTGTTGATATGCAGATGCACTAAAGCCAGGTGAGACATTCTGGAAATATTACAATTTTACCCAGGAATCTATGGGACACAAAAAGAGGACCACTATACACATTGTGTGAGTCCCAGAAGGAGGGGAGAGAGAGAAAGGGGCAGAGAGAGTATTTGAAAAATAATGGCTGAAAACTTCCCAAACTAGATGAAAGGTGTGAATATAAACATCTAGGAAGCTCAAAGAACTCCAGATAAGAGGAAATCAGACAATGAGACACATTATAATCAAACTATCACAAGATAATCAAAAGTCAAAGCCAACGAATTTTGAAAGCAGGAAGAAAAGCAAATTGCCACATACAAAGATCCTCAATAATATCAGATTTCTCATTAGAAACTTTGGAGGCCAGAAGACATTAGGCTGATATATTCAAAATGCTTAAAGGAAAAATCTGTCAACAAAGAATCCTATATCTAGAAAAAGAAGTTAAGACATTCCTAAATAAACAAAAGCTGAGAGAGTTCATGATCACTAGACCTGCCCTGTGAGATATGCTTGGGGGAGTCCTGCAAGGTGAAATGGAAGGACACTAGACAGTATCTTGAAGTGTATGGAGAAATAAAAATCTCAATAAATAAATATGTAGGCAATTATAAAAGCTAGTATAAATGTAACACTGGTTTGTAACAGTATTTTTCTATATGACTTAAGAGATTAACAGATTTAAAGAAAAAAGTTATAGCAATACTAGCATTTACATTAATAACTTTTTGGTTATTAATTCCAATTCTCCTTTTCTCATAGTTTAAGAGACTTATACATTTAAAAGACTTATTAGTTTATGTTTTGGGGCACATAATGTATGAAGATGTAATTTTGTGATATCAACCAAAAGGGGTGAGAGGGAACTGTAAAGGAGCAGGGTTTTCATTTGATAAGGTCTATGATGGTACAGATTGGTGATGTAGATGGTAAGGTGGTATAGATTCAAATTTCAACGTTATAACTTTAACATGTTAATGTATTCCCCATGGTTACACAAAGAAAATAGCTATAGAATATCCACAAAAGGAAGTAAGAAAATAATTTAAACATTTCATTACCAGAAAATTAACTAAGCACAAAAGAAGATAGTAGTGAAGAAAATGAGGAACAAAAAAACCCCACAAAAAAACTGTAGGGCACATAGAAAACAAATAGCACAATGACAGAAGTGTCTCCTTATCAATAACTACTTCAAATGTAAATGGGTTAAATTTTACAACCAGAAGATACTGGCAGGATGGATAAACATATAATCCAATGATATGCTGTCCACAATAGACTTACCTGAGATCCAAAGACAAACACAGGTTGAAAGTGAAAGGGTGGAAAAAGATACTCTATGTGAGAAGCAACCAAAAAGAGAACAAGGGAGCAATTGTAATATCAGAGAGACTTTAAATCAGGAAGGTTACTAGAGACAAAGAAGGACATTACATATTAATAAAATGTTAAGTATAGCAAGAAGATATAACAATTATAAACATTTACACACATAATCACAGATGATAAAAATTTATGAAACAAAAACTGACAGAATGGAAGGGAGAGATAGTTATATGATAACAGTTGGAGATATCAAAACACCCCTTGCAATAATGGATAGAACAATTAGACAGAAGACAAAGAAATAGAGGACTAAAACATCAAAAATACACCAACTGGCTGTAACAGGCATACACAGAATACTCTGCCCACCAACAGCAGTATACACATTCTCTCAAGTGCACATGGGACATTTTCCAGGATAGAACCATATATTCATCACAAATTAAGTCTCATAGAATTAAAATAATATCATACAAAAATCTTTTGTATAAAGTTAGAAATTATTAAGAAAAGTAAAACTGAAAAATTTCAAAAAAATTTTGAAAATTAACACACTTTTAAACAACCCATAGATCAGAGAAGAAATCACAAGGGAAATAAGAAAAAATTAGAAATGAAAACAAAACACAACATACTAAAACTTACAGGACATAGCAAAAGTGCTAAGCGGGAAATGTATAGTTATAATGTATGTAATTACATTTAAAAATCTAGAAAGTTCTCAAATCAACAACCTAAATTTACAACTTAAGGAACTTTAGAAAAAGTAGAACAAACTAAACCCAAGGCTAGCAGAAGGAAGGAGATTATGAAGATGAGAGGAGAAAAGCAAAATAGAAAAAAGTTAAACATTTTGTTCTTTGGAAAAATCAACAAAATTGACAAGCCTTTAGCTTAGATGGATTAAGAAAAAAAACTCCAATTACTAACCAGCAATGAAAATGTGAACATGACTATTGATTCTACAGAGAAAAAAAAGGATTATATGAGAGTACTATGAACAATTATCAACCCCAAAATTGAATAACCTAAATGAAAGTGACAATTTTCCAGAAACACCAAGACTAAATCATGTAAAATCTACCAAGACTAAATCATGTAAAAACAGAAAATCTGAACAGACCTGTAACTAGTAAGGGGACTGTAATAGCAATCCTTCTCAAACTTTTCCAAAAAAATTGAAGAGGAGGGAACACCTCTTAACTCATTCTATGAGACCAGCATAACCATGAGATACCAAAGCCAGTCAAAAACACTGTGCAAAATATACTTAGAAACATTCATACAAAAAAATCAACAAAATATTAACATGCAGAATTCATCATCATATTAAGCAAAATTCACATATTAAAAGCATTATACAACATAACCAAGTGGGACTTATTTCTGGAATGCCAGGATAGTTCAACATACAAAAATTGGTTAAGGTAGTACATCACAATGAAGAGAAAGAAACACGATCATCACAATTGATGCAGAAAAAGGATTGGGCCAAATTCAACACTCCTTTATGATAAAACACTCAACATAATAGGCATAACAGCAAAAACGTGATTCAAAAATGGGCAAAGGACCTGAGCAGACATTTCTGCAGAGAAGATACGTGAATGGACAATAAGCACAAGAACAGGGAAATCAAATAAAAACTACAATGAGATACCACCTCATACCCATTAGGATGGTTACAATAAAAAAAAAAACAGCAAACAAGTGTTGGGGAGGATATGGAGATACTGGAATTCTTGTACCCTTTGGTGGGAATGTGAAATGGTGCAGCCATAGTGGAAAAACAATATAGCAGTTCCTCAAAAGTTAAAAATAGAATTACCATATGATTCAGCAATTCCATTTCTGGGTATATACCCAAAAGGATTAAAAGCTGAGTCTTGAATAAATATTTGTACACCACGTCACAGCAGCTAATTTTGTAATAGCTAAAACATGGAAGCAACCCATGTCCATTGCTGGATGAATGAATAAGCAAAATGTAGTGCATACATACAATGGAATATTATTCAGCCTTAAAAAAGAAGTTCTGGCATATACTACGTGGATGAACCTTGAGGATGTTATGGTCAGTGAAGTAAGCCAGTCCCAGAAGGACACATACTGCGTGATTCCACTTTCATGAGGTCCCTGGAGCCGTTACATTCGTAGGGACAGAAAGTAGAATGGTGGGTACCAGGAGCTGATGGGGCTGTGGGGGGAAGTTAATTTTTAATAGGTCTAGGGCTTCAGTTTTACAAGATGTAAAGAGTTCTGGGGATGGAGGTGATGGCTGCACGACGGTGTGAATACTTACTAGTACCACTGATCTGCACACCTGAAAATGATTAAGATGGTAAATTTTGTTAAGTAGATTCCTAAGAAAGGGAATAAAATGGAAGAGAGACCCTCTTCACTCCACAAACCCAAGTGCAGTATTCTACTGGACCCCAGCATGTAGGGTTGTGGAGGAAGCGGGTGGGTGCACTTAGTTCTGAGCCTTTACAAGGAGCTGGGGTTTTGTCGTCCTTGTGTGCTTGAGTGTCTGGCTTTTTCTCCTCCCTCTTCAGCCCCGGGGGCTGTGTCCGGTGGGCGCCCCTTCCTCTGCTCTCGGCCCAGCCTTGTACAGTTAGTTCTTTCCACCATGAGTTGGATTTCGCGTCCCCTCCCTTTTGTCCGTTGTTCTCTCCTGGAATTCCTCCCATGTGTCACCTGCATGCACTCGCCCTGGAGTCCTGGCCTTGTTCCTGCCGTGTCACCTCCTGTCCTTTTCTTCCGAGTTCTGGGAGCTGGCCCCGGCATAGTATTGCTCCCTTTGCCACATTGATTGCCAGCCACATCCGGTCCTCGCTGTGGTCATGGTCTTAACCCTTTTGGGGTTTCCTGTGTCCATATGGGTCTCTCCAGAGGCAGGCGTACAGCCTCATGGGAGAGGAATTAAGGCGTTTCTCCTAATTCTTGCAGTTTCTACATTTATTTGGATTGTCAAACACATCCCCTTAATGAATGTATTTTCTTTCTCATGCTTTCAGTGACATTTTACTGCTTGCTTGTCTTTAGAACAGGAAGTCAGTGCTAGTCCAGCACCTGGGACTTACAATGAGTTGGGCCATTTTAACTGTGTTGGGACGAAGCCTGGGCTGGATATGTAGGCTAGCTTTCCCTGAGCTGTGGTGTCTCATTTCCCTGTTAGAGGGGCAGCCGTGGGTTGCAGGTGCCTAACATAGCTGTCGAGACTCAGCTGACACAAGGTCTCTCTCAGCCAGAGGTGGGCGCCGGCAAGCACTTCTGGTGGTGCCTCATCTGTCTGTATGGTGGCCCCAATTGCCCCAAGACTGGTCCTCACCTCCACCTCTGGCTTGTTGCAGTGATGGGCTGTCTGGTTTTCGGCTGGATTCCTTCCTGCTCATTTTCTGACTTGCTTGTTGGGCTGGTCCTTTGGGAAGGAAGGTTTGCATGTCTTCCAGGAAGGCATTCGGGCTTCATTTCTCTGTGCTATTCCCTTGTGGCAGAATCCAGGAGAGGCTGGACACCCATCCTCAGCTTTCACCTCACCTGACCACTTCTGCTTGTCTTCTCCCTGGTCCACTCTTCTCCACACTCTGGCTGCTTGGAACACCGACCTAAGTGGTGCTCAGACTCTGTAGCTGCCTCAGCCTGCCCGGGGGTCCTCGGAGGGCCCATCTTCCCGGTCTGGGCTCCCACTGGCCCTCCCTGGAGAGATGGGGCCTGAGCATCACAGCCGGACTGCAGCAAGGTGGGCAGAGAACAGGACGGGGACCTGTATATTAAGCCACCATTTTGGGGTAATTTGTTATGCAGCAATAGATAACTAATAGAGCTGGTGTGTGCATTGCAAATTAATAATGTAGTGGGCATTTTCTGGTGCCTGGCTTCTCCCCTCAGCACGATGTTTGTGAGGTTCACTCATGGTGTTGCCTGCATGAAGTTTGTTCCTTTTATGGCTGAGTAGATCTCCATGGTGTACAATGGCCCCCCTTACATGTCCATATCGTAATCCCATGAATCTGTGACTATATTCCAGCTGACCTTGAGATTGGGAGGTTGTGTAATCACAAGGGTCCTTATAAATGGAAGAGGGAGGCAGGAGAGACAGTAAAGAATGCCATGTGAGAAAGACTCGACTGCCATTGCTGGTTTCAAAATGGAAAGGGGCCAAGAAGCACTTAGAAGCTGGAAAAGATGAGATGAGGCTTCTTTCCCACCTCCAGAAAGGAATGCAACTCTGCTGATACCTTGATTTTTTAGCCCAGTGAGATCCACTTTGGAATTCTGCCCTCCAGAACTGCAAGAGCTTAAATGTGTTTTGTTTTAGGCTCTCACTTTGCAGTAATTTGTTTTTGTATGTATGTATGTATTTATTTATTTAGGTATCATTAATATACAATTACATGAGCAACATTATGGTCACTAGACTCCCCCTATTATCAATCCCCACCACATACCCCGTTACAGTCACTATCCATCAGCGTAGTGAGATGCTATAGAATCACTACTTGTCTTCTCTGTGTTATACTGCCTTCCGCGTATCCCTGCCCCCTACATTATGTGTGCTAATCGTAATGCCCTTTGTCCCCCTGCTCCCTCCCTTCCTAACACAGCCCCCCAAGTTCCTTTCCCTTTGGTAACTGTTAGTCCATTCTGGGTTCTGTGAGTCTGCTGCTGTTTTGTTTCTTCAGTTTTTTTCTTTGTTCTTATACTCCACAGATGAGTGAAATCATTTGATACTTGTCTTTCTCTGCCTAGCTTATTTCACTGAGCATAACACCCTCTAGTTCCATCCATGTTGTTGCAAATGGTAGAGTTTGTTTTCTTCTCATGGCTGAATAATATTCCATTGTGTATATGTACCACTTCTTCTTTATCCATTCATCTACTGATGGACACTTAGGTTTCCATTTCTTGGCTATTCTAAATAGAGCTGCGATAAACATAGGGGTGCATCTGTCTTTTTCAAACCGGGCTGCTGCATTCTTAGTGAAAATTCCTAGGAGTGGAATTCCTGGGTCAAATGGTATCTCTATTTTGAGTTTTTTGAGGAACCTCCATATTGCTTTCCACAATGGTTGAACTAACTTGCATTCCCACCAGCAGTGTAGGAGGGTTCCCCTTTCTCCACATCCTCACCAACCTTAGTTGCTTGTCTTTTGGATGGTAGCCATCCTAAATGGTGTTATCTTTTTGTGGTTTTAATTTGCATTTCCTGGTAATTAGCGATGTGCAGCATCTTTTCATGTGCCTGTTGGCCATCTGAATTTCTTCTTTGGAGAAGTGTCTGTTCATATCCTCTGCCCATTTTTTAATTGGGTTATTTGCTTTTTGGCTGTTGAGGTGTGTAAGTTCTTTATATATTTTGGATGTTAACCCCTTGTCAGATATGTCATTTACAAATATATTCCCCATACTGTAGGATGCCTTTTTGTTCTGTTGGGCAGAAACTTTTTAGTTTGATGTAGTCCCATGAGTTCATTTTTGCTTTTGTTTCCCTTGCTCAAGGAGATACGTTTAGGAAGAAGTTGCTCATGTTTATATTCAAGAGATTTTTGCCTATGTTTTTTTCTAAGAGTTTTATGGTTTCATGACTTCATTCAGGTCTTTGATCCATTTTGAGTTTACTTTTGTGTATGGGGTTAGACAATAATCCAGTTTCATTCCCTTACATGTAGCTGTCCAGTTTTGCCAACACCAGCTGTTGAAGAGGCTGTCATTTCCCCATTGTATATCCATGGCTCCTTTATCGTATATTGACCATATATACTTGGGTTTATATCTGGGCTCTCTAGTCTGATCCATTGGTCTATGAGTCTGTTCTTGTGCCAGTACCAAATTGTCTTGATTATTGTGGCTTTGTAGAAGAGCTTGAAGTTGGGGAGTGTAATCCCTCCAGCTCTATTCTTCCTTCTCAGGATTGCTTTGGCTATTCAGGGTCTTTTGTGGTTCCATATGAATTTTAGAACTATTTGCTCTAGTTCATTGAAGAATGCTGTTGGTATTTTGATAGGGATTGCATTGAATCTGTAGATTGTTTAGGCAGGATGGCCATTTTGACAATATTAATTCTTCCTATCCATGAGCACAGGATGTGTTTCCATTTATTGGTATCTTCTTTAATTTATCTCATGAGTGTCTTATAGTCTTCAGAGTATAGGTCTTTCACTTTCTTGGTTAGGTTTATTCCTAGGTATTTTATTGTTTTTGATGCAACTGTGAATGGAATTGTTTTCCTGATTTCTCTTTCTGCTAGTTCATCATTAGTGTATAGGAATGCAACAGATTTCTGTGTATTAATTTTGTATCCCACAACTTTGCTGAATTCAGATATTAGATCTAGTAGTTTTGGAGTGGATTCTTTAGGGTTTTTTATGTACAGTATCATGTCATCTGCAAACAGGGGCAGTTTGACTTCTTCCTTACCAATCTGGATGCCTTTTATTTGTTTGTATTGTCTGATTGCCATGGCTAGGACCTCTAGAAGTGTATCGAATAAAAGTAGGGAGAGTGGGCATCCTTGTCTTGTTTCTGATCTTAAAGGAAAAGCTTTCAGCTTCTCGCTGTTATGTATAATGTTGGCTGTGGGTTTGTCATGTATGGCCTTTATTATGTTGAGGTACTCGTCCTCTATACCCATTTTCTTGAGAGTTTTTATCATGAATGGATATTGAATTTTGTTGAATGCTTTTTCAGCATCTATGGAGATAATCATGTTGTTTTTGTCCTTTTTGTTGATGTGGTGGATGATGTTGATGGATTTTCGAAACATTGTACCATCCTTGCATCCCTGGGATGAATTCCACTAGATCATGATGGATGATCTTTTTGATATATTTTTGAATTTGGTTTGCTAATATTTTTTTGAGTATTTTTGCATCTATGTTCATCAGGGATGTTGGTCTTTAATTTTCTTTTTTTGTGGTGTCTTTGCCTGGTTTGCAGTAATTTGTTATAGCAGCAATAGACATTTAAATGCACATGGTATAGATACAGCACATTTTGTTTACCCACACACCTGCTGATGGATGTTGATTTCCAGTTCTTGTCTAGTATGAATTATTTTGCTATGAACATTGCTGGGATTTTTTTGGTGCACTGTCTCTAACACAGCCACTCTTTCTTCCAGTGTTAGAACAGACTGCTCACTTATTGTTGTATTTTTTTAATAGAGACTTCATTTTAAAAAGCAATTTTAGGGTCATAGCAAAATTGAGTGGAAGGGACAGAGATTTCCCAGATATCCTCTGTCCCCACCAACCTCCCTCATTACTGACATCCTGCACCAGAGCGGTCCATTTGTTACAAATGCTGAGCCCACACTGACACATCATCATAACCCAAAGTCCACAGTTTACATGAGGGCTCACTCTTGGTGCTCTGCATGCGATGGGTTTGGACAAATGTACAATGATGCATATTGTTACAGTATCATACAGAGTCTTCTCACTACCCTAAATATTCTCTGTGCTCCATCTCTTTATCCCTCCTTCCCCTTAACTCCTGTCAACTACTGGTCCTTTTATTGCCTCTATAGTTTCACTTTCTCCAGAATGCCCTATTGTTGGACTCATACAGTTTGTAGCGTTTTCAGATTGGCTTCTTTCACTTAGTAATGTGATACACATTTAAGGTTCCTCTGTCTTTTCATGGCTTGGTAGTTTTGGATAGTAGTTTTAGTGCTGAATAGTATTCCTTTGTCTGGATGGACTAAAGTTTGTTTATACATTCATCCACTGAAAGACATCTTGATTGCTTCTAAGTTTTGTTAATTATAAATAAAGCTGTTATAAACATCCATGTGCAAATTTTTGAGTGTATGTAATTTTTGACTCTTTGGGAAATACCAAGGGATGTGATTGCTGGATCATATTGTAAGAGTATGTTTAGCTTTTTACAAAACTGCCAAACTGTCTTCCAAAGTGGCTGTGCCATTTTGCATTCCCGCCAGCAATGAGCGAGCATTCCTGTTGCTCCACATCCTCATCAGCATTTGGTGGTGTCAGTCTTTTGAATTTTGGCCGTTCTACTAGGTGCATGTGATTGTATCTCATTGTAATTCCTTAATGACATCAAACGAACATCTCACATGCCAGGTTTTTCATCTGTACATATTCTTTGATGAGGTGTCTATTCAGGTCTTTTGCCCATTTTTAAATGAGACTGTTCATTTTTGTTATTGTTAAATTTTAGGACTTCTTTATATTTCAGATAAGTCCTTTATCAGGTATAAATTTTGCAAATATTTTTTCCCAGTCTGTGGTTTGTTTCCTCATTCTCCTGACATTGCCTTTCATGAGGCAGAACTTTTTAATTTTAATGAATTCCATCTTTTCTATTATTTCTTTCACAGATTATAACTTTGGTATTATATCCAAAAAGTCATCACCAGACCCAGGATCATCCAGATTTTCCCCTAAGTTTTCTCCTAGGAATTTTATAGTTTTGCATTTTACCTTTAAGCTTATGATCCATTTTGAGTTTGTTTTTGTGAAGGGTGTAAGGTCATTTCTATGAAGTCCAGCATTTATTGAGAAGACTATCTTTGCTCCATGGTATTGCCTTTGCTTCTGTGCCTTTACTCAAAGGGCAGTTGACTGTATTTGTGTGGGTCTATTTCTGAGCTCCTGATTCTGTTCCATTGATCTACTTGTCTATTCTTTTGCCAATACCACACATCTTGATTACTGTAGCTTTATAATAAGTCTTAAGTTGGCTAGTGTCAGTCCTCCAATTCTGCTCATCCCCTTCAATATTGTGTTGGCTTTTCTGGGTCTTTCACCTCTCCATATAAACTACAGAATCAGTTTGTCAATATATACAAAATAATTTGCTGGAATTCTGATTGGGATCGAATTGAATCTATCAGTCAAGTTGGGAAAAACTTATTTCTTGACAATATTGAGTCTTACTACCCATAAATATGGAATATCTCTATCTGTTTAGCTTTTTTTGATTTTGTTCATTCAGAATTGTATAGTTTTCTTCAGAGATATTGTACATATTTTGTGACTTATACCTAAGAATTTCATTTTTGGGGGTGCTAATATAATTGGTATTGTGTTTTCAATTTCAAACTCCACTTGTTCATTGCTGCGATACAGGAAAGTGATTGATTTTTGTATATTAACATTGTATTCTGCAATTTTGCTGTAATGGCTTAGTAGTTCCAGGAGTTTTTGGTTATTCTTTCAAATTTTCTCACAGATAGATAATATCATCTGTGAACAAAAACAGTTTTATTCTTTCCTTCCCCATCTGTATATAAGTATCCCCAACTTTCTGAAAGTTTGGGTAATGCCACTTTGCTTTTGTTAAAGACCTACATTAGTACCTGTTTTCCCTAAAAGAAATATGAAGAGGATTTTTGCTTTTACAAAAAAAGGTGAAAAACAAAAATAGCATTCAGCATTTGTTTTGCAGCGAGCTGTTCCATGGGCAGCACCCACCCCCCCGAGCCTGGGCGTGGCCCTGCCCAGCTCCTTCCCTGGGAGTCACACTCAGCAGCAGCAGCAGGTGCTGGAGCTCTGAACTGTGACTCTGAGCGTCTGTGCTTTATCTCGACTTATTTTATGCATCTATTAGCAAGATGTGTCCCAAGGTATCAGAAAAGCTGAAAAGAGGTTATTATTTGTGCCTGGAATGCTAAAAAAATTTTTTTCCATATAGAGGAATGGCAATTGCTCTTTGGCTTTATATCATTTTGGTTTACAAAAGGTTTCATATGTGTGCTCTACTTTTGGACAGTGGAGAAACCTGTACATTTTATTTACTTTTCTTGTTTTATTGCATTAGTGAGGTCTCTTGGTAAGATGTTGAAAAGGAGAGGACATCCTTGCCTTGTTCCTGATCTTAGCGGGAAAGCATGATGTTAGCTTTAGGGCTTTTGTGGCTGTCCTTGATAGATATCAAGTCCAGGAAATTCTGCTGTATTCCTAATTTATTGAAAGTGTTTTTATGAAAGGGTGTTAGAGTTTATCACATGCTTTTTCTGCATCTATTGATATGATGGTGTGATTTTTCTTCGTTAGCTTGTTGATGTGACTGATTATATTAATTGATTGTTATATGTTGAATCAGCCTTGCATACCTGGGAAAATCCCACTTGGTCACGGTATATAATTCTTTATACATTGTTGAATTCAATTGATTATATTTTGTTGAGGTTTTTATATCTATGTTTATGAGAGATACTGATATGTGGTACCTTTGTCTGGGAGTTAGGAAGTATTCCCTCTGTTTCTACTGTCTGAAAGAGACGGTAGAGAATTGGTGTAATTTCTTCCATAAACATGTGGTAGAACTCACCAGTAAACCATCTGGGTCTGGTGATCTCTGCTTTGGAAGGTTATTAATCATTGGTTTAATTTCCTTAATAGATAGACCTATTCATATTATTTGTTATATATATATTTTTAAGTGTTTATTTTATGTATATATGTATGTACTTATTTACTGAGAAAGGGTGGCTGAAATAAAATGTGTATGGACTGTGACACCCTTGGAAATAGTGTCAGTGCTCTTAGGGCTGGCGCAGCTATCGAAGGGGCTCAGCTGGCTGACAACCAACGACTGGACAGCATCTCCAGGATTCTGCCGTGTGTGTGTGTGTGTGTATGTGTTCTCTCATCAGGTTCTTGAAACCTGGCAGGTTGCCTGCTTCTCCCCAGCTCATCTCTCTCTGTCTCTGCTGCCTTTCAGCTTTCTGGGAAACACAATCTTGCCTGAATGATGGTTTCACATCATTCTGGAGTCTCCTGCTGGGAGTCTGTGGGAGGACATGTGCCAACAAGACATGGATACTCAAGAACATGGCTCCCCATGGGATATCCAAGCCTTGGGCTGGCTTCTACCTCAGGGCATTTGCACTTGCTTTCCTTCTGTCTGGAGCCCTCATCCAACAGTGCCTGGCTCAAATGACTTTCCCCTGGAAGCCTCCCCTGCCTCCTCCCATCTGCTTCAGACCCCTTATATCATTCTGTTTTCCAGCGAGTGTGTGTCAGTACCTCCAGGTTGGATCTGTGGGCCTGTCTGTGGTTTGTCTTCCCCATTGAATGTTAGCTCTGTGAGGCGGGGCCTTGCCTTATCCTTGCAGGGTCTGACCCAGGCCTGACCCACAATGCACCAGAACACACCCAAGCGGCAGGTCCCTGGAGATGTCCCACTGTGGCTGCAGGCTGCTCTAGGGTAGAAAGGGGACCAGCCCTGTGTGGCTCCACCCACCTGACCTACACCCACTTCCAGGCCCCTGCCCCAGAGGACACACCCTCTTCCCTGAGCCCTGAGTTCAGGGCAGGGCCAGGGCTGTGGATGGGGGGCAGGGGCTGCACTGCCCAGCTCCCAGTGTCTGTTGGGAGTCACAGGATGAGAGCCAGTGATGGAGCCCACCCCCACCCGCCTGAGTGGTTCTGGCACAGGACTTACATGCGGGTCTGGGTATTTTTCAGGGAGAAGTTCAGCTCCTCCAGCGTCTCCTCCATCTCCTGCATGTTCTGAATCAGTGAGAGGTTCTGCTCCTCTAGCTTTGTGAAGATGTCCAGGAGCTGCTGGGGCTCCGTGAAGTATAGCTCTAGCTCCTGCAAAAGGATCCATGTATGCAGGCAGGCTGGGTGGGTCTGGGGGGGACCAGCTCCCACAGCCCCCACCCAGAGTAGGGCCACTGACCTCCCCATTGCTGTCTGTGTCCTCATTAAAGGTAGAGTCTGACCTGTGGAGAGACATGGGGTCAGGGCACTGCTGCCCAGCCCGGGGCACAGAGGTCTGACACTGGGTGTCCGGCCCACCAGAGTGTAGATGCCTGGCATCACCAAAGCACCTCCCCACCTCCCATACTCCTCATCTCCTTTGTCCAGCCCACCAGTTAACTGGGCATGGGCACCAGACACCTCCTGGCCCCACAGCTGTCACACAGCTCCCGGGAGATAGTTTCAAAATCAGTTAGCTAATCTCACTCAAGTTAGAATAAACCTCAGTCTCCTCCCTGGAGCCCATGGGATTCCTGCCATCCTCCCTGTCTGTGCCCTCGCCTTGCCCCTGAGGTTACTCTGCTCCTACCCTACCAGCTCATTTTCTGTCTCACCAGGTGCTGATCCTACCTCAGGGCCTTTGCACCTGCACCTCCCACTGCTACAACTGCCCGTCCCCATTATCATTCTTTTCTTAAGAACTATCGTTGGGCCTTTTTCTACCCATTGCCCCTCTCTGTATTTGGCCTTGGTGCTTGTCCTTGATCTCCCTACTCATAGCTATCCTGTGACATTCAGAGGTTCCTCTGGTTGACCCTGAGCACCCTACTGTCCCCTGTGGTTGACAGAACCCAGATGACAGGGGCAGGGATTATCCTGGGCCCACCCACCCACGGGGTGCATGAAAGGCTATGTGGGCTTTGAGTACTCAGCATGGGGCCGTGGAGGGCCCTGCTGGACGGGGACCTGACCTCGGCAGACTTCTAAACCTGCTTTCATCACCCCTGCTGGCCTGCTCCAGCCTGGACCCCTGCCTGGATGGGAACGCTCCCCTGGCCAAGGAGAAGGTGGGCAGACTCACAGCCAGAGGAACCTGGGCTGAGGCCTGACACACCCCAGGCCCTGACCTGCCTGCAATGGAGAAGCGGTAAGTGTGCAGAGCCATGTGGGAATCCCATGGGGGAGCCCTGGAGGGCTTCCCAGAGGAGGGGCTACAGTAACAACTAAAGCGCTCACCATGCTTGCACCTTGATACACACTGATGTCCATTTGGCAAATGAAGAACATGTAACTCAGAGAGTGAGCCAACTGCCCAGGGTCACCTGAGGGGCATGGTGGGCCCATAATGTCCATTCTGACAATCTGTCCTCCAGATGGACATAGCCTGAGATGGGCTAGAATTCAGGCCCCACTTGCCCTCTTGGCCTAGTGCCTTGTGCAGTCCACAACCTGCACAGCTGTACTCAGCAGCCCTCATCACCTGGCTAACAGATGCAGGAGCCCAGAACAGTGGGATACCACACCTCTCCTCTCAGGGACTATCCCTATATGGGGCCTTGATGGTGGGAGCTCCAGGGCTGAGGGGCAGCCCAGGCAGAGGAGCCATGCACATCTAACCTCTTGGAGCCTCCATCCAACACCAAACTGGAAATAATAGCCCCCACCATCAGACGTTACAGCTATCAGAGGTAACCCGAGGCATGTGCCTGGCCCACCAGCGGTGGCCAGTCTTCTCCACAAGGCTTGGCCAGGATGCATAAAGATGAAAATGAGCTTGGAAATTGGTAGCACTTGGGTCCCTTTCCAGCCCAAGAAGCAAGCCAGGACATGGGAGGTGTGCTGAACATCTGGGGGGGACACCCATAGGAGCATGGGGTTTGGGAACAGGTTTGGGATAGGGGAGGGAGTGGCTAGGCCACTGGAAAGAAGGATGGACAGGATGAAGCATAGAAGGGATACAGACCCCAGGAAGGAGAGAGAATGGGAGAGAGTGAGGGGGGGAGCCCCCGGGCCACCCATCGTCCCCATCCCCAACACACTCATCCAAGCCCATAAACAAAGCCTCCGGAAGCACAGGAGAATATTTTAGTGACTTTGGGGTTGGCGAGGATTTCTTAAGTAGGACAAAAAATGCACCAAACGAAAAAGCAAAGGTTGGCAAACTAGACTCAAAAGATAACATTAAGAGAGTAAAAAGACACAGACTGGGTGAAGATATTTACTCTCTGCTTACTACATAAAGGACTGACATCTAGAACATATAAAGAACTAATAGAAAACCAGAAGAAGACCAATTCAATAAAAATATCCAAAAGTTGAACAGACACCAAAAAGGACATCCAAATGGCCATCATATTTATCATCAAAATCAAAATGAGATACCACTCCACCCCTGGCTTTACCCCTTTATTTTCTGTATTCTGATGTTTTGACTGTCCCTCCCAGGCCTGGCCAGTGCCTACAGAGTAAAGGACATCCCCTTGAAAGTGATTTTCAAATGCAGTCTAACCAGTCCAGAGCCCACATCCATCCCAAGCTCACACTTGGGGCCGCTATCCTGCTGCTCCAGTCACCCTGGAGCCAGGTACCAGACAGCTCGGGACAGTCCCTGTGCCCCAGAGGCCTGAAATTATTCAGGCTAGCCAATCCTCAGCCTGCTTACCTGTCTCACCTGTTCCTTCCCATGGACACCACAATAAAGGCTTCTGCACCACTCCCTCAGCCTCCTGACCTGTGCTAATGCTTCCCCATGTGGCCCTGGGAGGCCGGGAATGCCCCCACCCCTGGGAACCTTGTAAAACTAACTTTTCAGTGGCAGTCATCTCCTGGTCTGTTGGCCTCACTGACCTCAACTTTCCTACCAGTGCTCTCTGTTTTAACACAACCTGCCAGAATGCCTGGAAGGAAAGGAACCTACAATACCATGCTCCCGTGCCTGCTGCTGGAGTGTAAAAGGGCAGCTGCTGTGGAGGCCGCTCAACAGAAGCTGCTGAAGCTACACCCACACCCACCCTGTGAGCCAGCAATTCCACTCCCAACAGAAACTGCGCCCATGTGGAACACAGGGCTCACTTATAAACGGTCAAGAATGTGTGCAGGGCAGCTTTAATCAAAACAGCCTAGAACTGGAGACAACCCAGACGGCCACCCACAGGAGAGTGGGCTGAGATGTGGGCTTCCTCAGCCGTGGGATACCAAACAGCCCCAGTGAAGATGGCCTGCTGCAGCCCACGCTCAGCCTGAACAGTGAGACAGGTCTAAACAAGCTGAATCTGAGAACAGGGAGCATATCCCAGGGAGGTGGAGATCAGAAGAGTGGTTGCCTCTTGGGTGTGGGGTTGTCCCCTGGGGAGGGCATGAAGGGGTTCTGGCACTGAGAATGCTCTGTATCTGTATCTGGGTGTGACTCCATGCATAAAAACCTAAGTGTTCATGTAAGATTTGCTCATTTTGCAGTATGTCAGTAACACCTCAACGGAAGAGAAAAGCAGTGAGAGAAGCTGCTGAAACGTCTCAGCCCCTGTGGGTCCTGGGCCCACAGGTGGACTCTGGACCCGGAGCCAGATCTATGTGTGTTTCCTCGACAGTCATCGCCTCTCAAGGCTGCTGGGGCTCGGAGTGGCTGAGCTGGAGGAGCTAGGGGACAGGGGAACAAGGTGGGCAGGGGCTGGCTGGGAGGGAGCAGTGGAGGTGGGTCAGGAGGTCTGTCCTGTGGTCTCTCATCATGGCTGGTGAACATAACAGCATATGTGAGGTGTTAGGGGCATTGCAGGAGGAAATCTGAGGGGTGCCTTAAAAATTCTTGGTGGTCCCAGAAGTGGGGGCTGGAGGGGCTATGGGGCAAAAGTCACTGGAGCTGGAACTTGCCCCCAGAAGGGGCCTGGCCTTCAGCCAGAGCATCCAGGATGATTGACAGAGTTGTGAGACACTGGAACAACTCTGAACAGCTGACAGACCCAGCCCTGAGCCCCCACAATGGTGGATTTTATGTGTCAACTTGGCTAGGTCAAACTTTATTCTAGATGTTTCTGTGAAGATGATTTTTAGATGAGATAAGCAATTAAATCAGTTGACTCTGAGTAAAGCAGAGGTGGTGCTTCACCCTTCATAATGGGGTGGGCCTCCTCCAACACTCAATAGAAAGACTGACATCCCTAAAGAAGAGGGGACTCTGCTCACTGACTGCCTTTGGCCCCTCGTCTCTGGGCTCCAGCCTGTGGCCTGCCCTGCCGAATGTGGGCTTGCCGGCCCCTAATCACGTGTGCCAGTCAATCTCTCTCTCTCTCTCTCTCAGGGTTCCCAGCATGCCAGCCACCTGCCCTGGCTCCCCACAGGGCTCTCCGGGCTTCCATCCCTCTGGCCCAAGGGGGTCCACACTCCATGGGACAGGTCAGCGCCCTGGCAGTGGCCCTGGCACTGGGGAAGCAAATGCATGACAACCATCTGAGGCTGTAGTCAGTGACCCCCACATTCACACACTGAGACTATGATTATCACTCCGGCCAGGGGCTGCAGGGGCCACCGGGGAAGCTGGAACCCTGGCTGAGAAGGACAGCGTCTGGACACACCCCTGGTTATGCTGCTAACAGACAAAAGGGAGATGGTGCAGGGTCAGCAACCTTGTGACAGGAAGGATGGGTATAAAAGTCATCTTGGCCTGTATTTAAGTTGAATCATAAGGACATGCCAATACTGTTTTGACTACAAAAATAGCAACTTTATACATTGCCCTTTGATTCTATGTGCCTGCCTGGCTGCCCTATCCTTCACAATTGACTGTCCTCGTTAGCACCCAGGTAGGCTTCCCGGGCTTTAAATTTACCAAATCAGATAGAAACAAACCTTTAGAAATGCTTAGAAAACATCTTTGCAGGCTTAAGTCAGATGGCACACCCTCAGAATTGGGAACAGCCTCAGCTCATGCCCTCCTCCTCAGGAAGGCTTGGACTGTCCCAAGTACCCTGGCCTGCAGCCATCATGGAGGGCTCCCCACCAAGCCCCAGATACCTCCTTGGCCCCCCAAGCCCACTCACCCTTTGGAATCCAGCCCCCTAGCCATGCTGGGCTGGCTGGCCTGCTGGAGGCTGATGTAGCTGGACTGGACCCGCCCCAGCGGCACCACCTGCAGAAACTTTGAGGGCTTCTTTGGGCCCCGCCCATCTGGAAGAAGCAGAGGAATGGTTTCCATGTGCCCCAGCCCAGGTGGGGCCCCTCCAGCCTGGGGCAGCCTTGTACCTTTAGAGCCTGACTTGCTCTTGGTCCCCGGTCCTACAAGAAGCAAGGGGGTAGGTAGTCCCAGGTGGCTCTGGCTGGAGCCAGGCCTCCAGTGACTCTGCTTGGGGGCACAGGGTTCCCCAGGACCCTCCCAACTATCTGCCCTTCAGCTGCAGAAGGCAGGACATGCATGGGAGGAAAGCCCCTCGGTTTTGAGCTGAGAGCCAGCCACATCTTCGCTGAGTAGATGCTGGGGCAGAGTCATGAAGGCTAGCTACCCCTGGCTGGGGCTCTGCAAGGTACTGGAAGGGGCCTAGCCTGTGGCCTGGATGCCTCTGAGGCCCCTGTCAGCTGAGCACAGGGCATAGGTGGGCTCAGGGACCCCCTCTTTTCTGCTACCTTTGTCCCCAAGTGTGGGGAACACAGTGCTTTCTTTGGGGGTCTCGGTGATCTCCTTGGCCTTCTTGAGAGCCGAGTGCTTTCTCTTCTGCTCTTCCAACCATTCCTTGGGCGACAGCTTGTACAGGAAATCCTTGTAGGCCTTGTAATGGTGCAGAGTGTCTTCAAGTTTGGAGATTTCACTAGATCCAGGGAGGGCACAGGTGAGACCAGGCTCCACCTGCTGTGAGGCCCCTACAGAGGCGGCCTGTCTGCTTGGCCAGGCCGGGGCACTCCTTGTCCTCCTGGCCGACAGGCAGCAGAGGGAAAGGATGCCCAACCTGCAGGGGACCAAGGTGGGCTGGACCTCCCAGAATTAGAGCCCTCTGTGACTCAAGTTTCAATAGAACCCAGGGGACCGTCTGCCCGTCAGGGTGGAGCCCGGGGTTCCCTGGAGCCCAGTGGGCCCTGCCTCCTGGTGGCATGCCCCTGAGTCTCTCTAAGCCTGTCACTTCATCTGTTAACCAGACCGCAGCCGCCCGCAGGCCTAGCAGCCCCTGGGAAATTGAGGTTTCAGAAGTGAAGTAGTGAGGCATGCGCTCGGCAGGGCTCCCTTGGCTTGTAGGGGGGAAGCGGGGAGGTGGGGTGGGGGGAGGACTGCAAGCCAGCCTTGGACCCAGCTTGCCCTCCGACTGCACCTTTTGATATTCATGATCTGGGTTGTCAGGTCCCGGATCTCAGTGATCTTCTCCATCTTAGCTTTGGTCTCTTTCTCAGCGCTGGTGGGTGGGGTGGGGGCAGGGAGCCAACCGTAGACTGTTAAACTGGGGCGTCCACACTGCCCTCAGGCCACGTTGGGGGTGGAGGAACTGTCAGGGGCCTGGGTCAGGTCAGAGTGGGGGCGGGGGCGGGGGCGGGGTCAGGGCAGAGGCGGGTCAGGGTCAGGGTGGGGGCGGGGCGTATCCGGGCTGGGCAGGCTAGGGGTGCACATGCCCGGGCACTGTGGGGACGGTGCAGAGCTGGCCTTGGGGCTGCAGGCTCACGTGCTCAAGGCCTGCAGGGAAATGCTGTCATTCTCCCTGAGGAACTGCTCGAACAGAGTGGCAGCCTTCTCCAGGGCCTTCTCGGCCCGTCCAAGCTCCGCCTCCTCCCTGGCCGCCAGCTTGTCCAGCCGCTGGATCTCTCTCCGCTTCACTTCCAGGGAGTACTGCCGGCCACAGAGCGCGAGTCACACTTCTCACCGACAGCCCTGCTGGGTCCACCGCGGGCTCAGCAGCGCCTACCTGGATGAGGAATTCCTGGCGCTTCTGGTGGATGTAGTTGTTCATGTTTTCAGGTTCCCCCTTCATTGCTGCAATAGAAGGAGGGAGGCTCTGGGGACCAAGGAGGGCAGCGGGAGAGGGAGGGAGAACGGGCACCCAGCCAGGCAGTGCGGGGCCAGTCAGCCGCTCCTGGGGCAGGGCTCTGTCCCGAGTGATCCCGAGGCCGTGGAGCTCCCGAGGGAGATGGAGCTCAGACCAGCAAAAGGAGCGAAGGCTCAGCTGGTACATCACAGCCTCCATGGCAGGGGCGGGGCCAGGCGCGCGGTCCTCCCGAAGGTCCGACCGGAGCCTTTGTTGCTGCTGCGCTCTCTTCACCTGGAATGAGACTCTGGACAACCCCCGCCCTGGAAGTGCCACCCAGCTGGGCTTAGTGAGGAAAATCCTTTGGCCAGGACCGGAACAGCGCGGTGAGAGAAAATGGGGCAGTGTGATCTCTACTTAGGGCGCCCTATGCCCCTAGGGCCAAGTTTGCGCAGCATCTAAGTCTAGACGGCCAGGTTTAAACCGGGTGGGACGAAATTAAGGTAAGCATCTGCGGAGCCCTCCGGAGTGCAAGCAGAGGGGCAGCGCAGCTGGGGCCAAGCACGAAGGCGACCCGACGTCGGGGCGGGGAGCAGCACCTCTGGTCATGGAGAGCTTCCAGGCCGTGCGGTCTTGGTAGGCGCGCACCTTCTTGTCCTCCGACTCGTCCTCCAGCTGCAGCTCGCGCCGCAGGCTGCCGTGCCTGGCCGACACCTTGAACGGGTAGGTCATCTTCTCGTGCACCCGCAGCGACTTTTTCTGCTCGCGGCCCTGGGAGCAGGGTCGGGCGGGGTCGGGCGGAGCCAGCCTCCAGCGACTCGCGCCGCGCCGGGACCAGTCTCCTCCCCTCTGCGTGGCCCGGCCCTAGGGTCGCGGGGACGTAGGGGAGGGTGTGCACACTTGACTTGGAGGGTGCACGTGGCGGGGGTGCGCACGCGGTGGTGACTTGCTAAATCTGACAACTGGAGGTTCAGGGAAAGTGGCTCAAACTCAAAACCCTGCTTGGTCTGTGATTTCCATAGTCGGTATGGGCGGCCATGCGGTCACTGGGGCCCTGGTCCTCCCCACCAATTCCCCACGGCGCTGAGGGCTCCACCCCCAGGGCTGCACAGCCCCACAGCCCTTCCCTTGGCGGGGCCCCCGGATGAGGGCGGGGCTCTGCCTCCAGGGGGCTTGATGGAGGCCTCTGGCTGCAGGGGCGCCCCAGCCCACCCGATCAGACAGGCCGCCCAATGGACTCTCGCCTGGCCCTGGTACAGGCCTTTCCAAGGTCAGTTCTATTTCCGGCTGGCCCCTCCAGCTGCTAAAGAAGGCTGCTTCGGGACAAAGCGTCCGAACTGGGCCGAATCGAGCCTGAGGCCACTAGTCTGTGCATCCGTGTATAATAGCAAAGTCGGGGAAATGTCACCCGCCAGGGCCCCAGTGGCAGAAAGTCTGCATTCCGAAGTCACTGGGTAGCTGCCCCGGGTCAGTATTGGGGGTGGGCTGGCAGGGTGGAGGGGTATGAGGTAGGGGACTGAGCTGGAAGTGGGATAGGATTGAGGTTGCAGGGCTTGGCTGGGCCACAGGAGGAGTGTGATGTGTTTGGGATGAGGTAAGGGGAGCTTTAGGAAGAAGGCAGAGGTGCCCAGTACCAGGGCTGGAGGGGGAGAAGAAAATCAATTCTGTACCGGTGAGGCAAGAGAAAGGTCTCTAAGGAGGCAACATCAGAGAAAGGTGTGTGTGTGTGTGTGTGTTTCCCCACTTGGAGGCCTCAGAGAGTGTGTGCTGTTCAGTGTGGCCTGGTATGAGCATGCAGGGGTGGGGTGCGCAGAATGGCAGGGGGTTGG
The DNA here is from genome assembly GCA_029783875.1 of Phataginus tricuspis. Lineage (NCBI taxonomy): Eukaryota > Metazoa > Chordata > Mammalia > Pholidota > Manidae > Phataginus > Phataginus tricuspis. The sequence continues at coordinate 73,786,133 of JAQQAC010002837.1, read as the reverse complement.
GAAAACAGGATGGTGGCCCATCCAGGATTACAGGTGGGAGGTGTTGGAGGGGCTGGAGGACATGCCTTTCTGCCTGTGTCCTTGACCATGGGTTGGGTTTGCAGTGGGAGCTGTGGCTGTAACGAATCTCAGATGCTGAGCCCTGAGTTGAGGGAGACAGAGTCAGCCCAGAAGGGAGCCTGGGACAGTGGCCATGCTCGGGCATTGGCTGTGTGTCCCATAAACATGGCTGGTGCTGGCTGCTTCCCAGTGGGGATGCCCGCGGGGTGCATCCTCTCTGAGCCTGGCTGCAGTGAGGCTCGCTAGCGGGGCTGTGGTGGGGATGGGCTGTCTGGGAGCTTGGGCTCCTGGGAGGGGGAGGCAAGAGAGACTGCTGGGGCTCAGAGAAAGCAAGGGCCAGGGTCGGGGCTGGCCCCAGAACTGCCAGACCCTGCTGAGGGTCACACGTCTGTGTGTGTGTGTGTGTGTGTGTGTGTGTGTATCCTGGCCTCTGGGAATTCCAAGGAGAGGAATCATGCAAGGTTGTAGTAGTTGGGAGTGTGCAGGGGGTTCTTGGGGGAGGTGAGAGGGTCCCTGAGGACTGGGAGGTCTGAGATGGGCATTGAAGGATGGGGAGTCTCAGGAGGGGGTGGCATCTCTTGCAGGGAGATGAAGGTGTGGTGGCTGAGGCTGTGACCGCACCTCCAAGAAGCCCACCCTGGCACGGGCCCAGGAATAGTGGGGTGAATGTGGGTGAGGTGGTGGGGCAGGTCAGATGTGAGAACCAGGCACAGTTTCTGCTGATTTTATAGGAAATGGTGAGCCGTTGACTATTCTAGAGGCAAAGAGTGACCTGAGGAAAGTGCTCTTCTGAGAAGGGCAGTCTGGCTGCTGCTTATGTGAGGGAGGGAAGAGCTGTGGGCAGGCCTCAGTCCTGGACACTCACTGAATGAGCCTTACTCCGCTCCTGGTCTCTAAGCAAGAAGAAATCCACATCCTCAGACCCGTGGAATGGGTTAGCTGAACGGCCGGGAGCGATCACAGACACTGGGGAGGGAGACACCTTGTTGGGGAGATCAGCCAGCTCTTCCAAGCAGTGTCTCTGCCTCTGGGGTCCTGGTGCCCTCCCAGCCCAGCGCTGGGAGCTTCTAGGACAGCATGAGCCAGTGGTGAATGTTCTCTTGGATCCAGCCATGCCTGAAGTCCACTCCTGGACCTTCCAACTCCATAAACTCACCTGTCTGGTTTAACCTAGTTAAACTTGGGCTTCTGTCCCTGGCATCTGGAAGAGACTTCAAAAACACAGCCCCTCCTGTGTGTCAGACATATGTTACATCCCTGACCCTCTGTCCTCTCATTTCCAGTGTCGGGAGGGGACTTTACCCTCCACCCTCTGCAGGGGAGGGACAGGGGAGGAAGGAAGCAAGAGCTGGATGTAAATGTTGGGCCTGGCGGCAGGGGTCTGCTGGCGCTGACGGGAGGCAGGTGCCTGCTGTGGCAGGGGCATGGGGCAGGGCCAGGGCTGGGAGGCAGTCTAGGTGAACATGCTTTGCCTTTACAGGAGTCTCGTTCTCCACAAGCCTCCCAGGGCAAGCCTGCACTTTGGGGTGGGGGGTGAGGGTGGGGCTCAAAGTGTCTGAGGCCTGGCGAGGTGGGGCAGGAATCTGGGGTGTGGGACCTGCCAAGGACCCCAATTCTGCCAATCCCCCCACCCCCAGGTGTCAGGAAAGACAGAACCCAGAGGGCACCAAGCTGAGGGTCTTAAAAATATGGCTGCTCTCTCCCTCTACCCTTGATTTAGGAGGAACTCCATTCATTGTAAAAAAAAAAAAATGAAACAAAACAAAAATTTCTTGAAAGTAAGAGAGACTATTATTTAAAAAACTACTTTGATAACATTTCTGGGGGTATTTTTTCTAGTACTTTTTCAACACATTTTCAATAATTTGATATCTTCCTTTACAAATCACGTCACCATTAGCAGCTCCCTGTGAAATGACTGATTCTTTGTGAGTCCTGTGAGCAGACATTAAGGGCTGTGGTATCGGCGTGCGCTGGGCAGGATATACGTAGTAGCCGCAGTTGCCCTGGGCTTCCGCCCTGTGCCATCACTGACTGGCTCTTTGGAACTAATTTTCCAGAGGGAGGGTAGAGGCCAGGGGCTGGGAGCAGTTTTCCAGGCTTCAGAAACTTATGCTGATCTGCCTTCCTAGAGGTCTGTCCCATTTTACACCCCCACCAGCAGAAAGAGGTCACTGCTAGAGGAATCGGATAGTCTCAGAATGGCTCTGCACAATTTGCTTATTAATCACCAAGAGGAAAGGAGCTTTGCTCAGGGAAGCCTGGCTGCCTCTGCCGTACCCAAGCCATCAAAGAGCATCAGTGGAAGTGAGAGGAGCTGGCATTTGCCCTCCAGTTTGACCTCAGAACATCACTCAAGCATTCCTGCCTGGAACACTTCGTCCACATCCCCCTGTGAAAATTCATAAAGGGAAACCCCCATAAAGTGGAGTCGGGAGCCCACACCACTCCACATCAGTTACAGGAAGGAGTCATCAATTACAGGTCCCCCCACAGAGGAAGATGGACACTGCATCTCCTAAGAGACCCCCCCCCCCACGGCCCAGCTGTCCCGTGACGGGAGGCCGTCCTCACCCTGAGCCCTGCCTCTCTCCAGGGCAGTTTTGTTCAGAGCAATCCCTCCCAACTCCCTCCTGCTCCATAAAACAATATCCTCCTACTTCTTTGGTTGGATTTGCCTATGGCTTTGCCTTAGCTTATACATCCAGGATTGCAATCCTTTGCTATTCCTGAATAAACCCATTTTTGCTGGTAAAATAACTTCTATTTTTAACACTGCCATGAAGAGGGGTTGGAAGTCCAAAGTCATGGGCATTCTACAAAATCTTTGTACTATTCTTCCAACTTTTCTGTAAGAATTAAATCCTATCAAAATAGTTTCAAGACATGAGTTATGCTCAGAGTGAGAATATAGGCAGATCATGTGCTCCTCAGCCCAGCAGATGGGAGGAGGTCAGCTGGGGCCTCCAGGCAGAAATCAGCCTGCCTTCTGGAGGAGGGGCTGGCCTGCATGTGGGAGAGATGGCTCAGGACAGCCTGAGGTGCATCAGGGCCCTGTGGACAAGAAGGACAGAGGTGGGACAGGGTTCACACGGGACAGCATGGAAAGGGGGATGTTATAGGCCTCGTGCAGTTTGGTTAGGCGAGGGGATCTTCTACCATGCCTAATAATGATTTTCCTTTCCGCTCTTTGGTTCTGACAGAGAGATTCTGGAAGGCACGGCCCAAAGGCCTGGCTGTCAGTTGCATGAGGCCAGGGAGGTGGCTGGGGATGGTGAACCCAGACATGTCCTTCCTCCCCCACCAGGCCAACCCCACCCCCCAGAAATGACATAATATACATTTAGAAATCACGGACAGCTCTGGACAAGAAGGGATGGTGCTGGTATAGGGAGCTGAGTAATGGTCCCTGAAGATGTTGCACCCTAAACCCCAAACCTGTGACTATACATAGTAAAGGGGCCTTTGCAGACGTGATTAAGGACGCTGAGATGAGAGAGGATTCTGGATGGGCCTGAAATAATCATGAAGGTCCTTCGGGAGGGTCCGAAGCAAAATGAGGAGGTGTGACCACAGAAGCAGAGGCTGGAAGATGCTGCTGGCTTTGGAGATGGAGGAAAGGACCATGAGCCCAGGGATGCGGACTGCCTTTAGGAGCTGGAAAGGAAATGGAGACAGATTCTCCCCTACAGCCTCCTGAAGAGCAGAGCTCTTCAGATCCTAGCCCATTTCAGATCTGTAACCTCCAGAACTGTAAGACAGTATACTTGTGTTGTTCTAAGCCACTGCATTTCTGGTGATTTGTTACAGCAGTGGTAGGAAATGAATATAGGAATGTAAAGAAACCTCTAGGTGGAATATTGACCATTTCCCTCAAGATTAGGAAGGAGGCATGGATGCCTATTCAATGCTGCAGTAAGGCAAGAAAAAGGCATAAAAGGTACAGGATTGGAAAGGAAGGGAAGATAATGTCATCTCAAGGTGATATGATTGTATAGTAGAAAATCCAAAGAATCTACAAACAAAATGGTTGCCATTAGTGTAGAGATGGTTTGTAGATCTTACTGTGAAATGAAAGCAAAACTTGTAGAAGATAAATTAGTGGATATCTTCATGATCTTTTGGGTTAGCAAAGAGTTTTAAAACAGGACATGGAAATGATTGGAAAAAGAACTACATTAAAATTAGGAACTTTTGTTCATTAAAAGGCACTACCAAGAGATTGAAAAATTCCCCAATCCACAGAGTAGGGAAAGGTATGTGCAGTTCTTAAAACTGGTGAGTGACTTGTATCTAGAATATGTAAAGAGCTCCTAGAAATCATTAAAACGAAAAGACAGACAAACCAATAGAACAGTGAGCAGAAGCCAGGAACATGAATTTCACAACACAGAATCATCAATGGCTCATAAATATATGAAAAGTTAATCACCCTTGTTGGTCACATGTGCCACGAGATGCTAATAATATATCCAAAGGGCCAAGTAACGTTAAAGGTATCAACAGCATGCCAAGTGTTGGAGAGGTTGTGGTGCATCTAGCACTCTCACACCTGCTGGTTGGACAGTGACTTGGTGCGATTGCTCTGGAAAACTGTTCAGTGGTATCTGCTAAAATTAAACGTGAGCAGCAGTTCCACTCCTTTGTATACACCCAGGAGAAATGGGTGCTCATGACCGCCAAATGGTATGCACATGAAGGTTCATTGCAGTATTGCTAAAAACCACAAAACAACCCAAGTATTCATCAAATCAGGAAAGAATAAATATGTTTTTGGCCCATGCACACAATGGAAATACACTCAGCAACAAAAAAGGAGGGAACTCCTGCTCCCACCATCTCTCAGACATGATGTTGAGCCAAAGCAGCCAGAAACAAAAGAGGACAGGGTGTGATTCCATTTATGTGAGGTTCAAGAATGAATGACATGATTCTGTGGTAATGGCGGAACAGGGTTGCCTCTGGCAGAAAAGGGATTTCTGGGTGGACAGGAATGTTCTAGATGGTGAATGGCGTGGAGCACCAAGTTGTATATACCTTTGTCAAAACGTATCAAACTTGATATTTGTGCATTTCACTGTATTATGAATTATACTTCAGTGAGGAAACCAAGCCAAACCCAGACCCCTCACCCTTAGTGTGATGAGCAATTCACAGCATTCAGCATTCGCACAGCATTCATGGGCTGAAAAAACTGCTGGGTGAATGGCTGATGAGATCTGTGACAGAGGGTCAGGCAGTCACCCCCTGAACCCACTGATCCCCACATAGCCAACATCAAGGCAGCGGGATGCCCATGTAGCAAGGATTCTTGTGGACGAAATGGAATATGGATCCTATCAGGCATCTGGGGTTAATGTCCAAGGAGAGGAAATATGAGAAACAGTTTCATTGACAGACACAGGCAGGAAGCAGACGCATACAGAACAGAGGACAATCTCCAGGATAATTAACACCATTTCTCACCAAGTCTCACACAAGACAGTGGAAGGAGGTTGGGGAGGGGCTCTGCTACATTAGAAAAGACTGAAGATACTCAGATCTCATTTGAATCCTGATTTGAACACACCTTCTATAAGAGGACATTTCAGAAGTAATTGGGTAGATATGACAGTGGACTGGTTTACTTCATTGTGGTCTCATAAGGAAACGTCCCTATTTCTGAAAAAATGCCCTCTGAGGTGGGTAAGGATGAAATGACATATCTGGATTTTACTTTAAAATATTCTGGCAGGGACAAAAAGAGAAGGACAGAAGGAAAAGATGGAACAAATGTGGTGAAACCTCATCCACTGTCCCATCTGGTGATGGGCGTGTGCATTTACTGGGCTTTAGTCTCTTCTCCTGGGAAGATGTGATTTTCATAATGGAAAGAAAGAGGAAATGGGGGGTGAGATAGGGGGTGGGGGTCAGCCTGTGAAGGACAGGCTCACACCTCCCAGCTGCACACACTCAGCAGAGGGGTCAGACTGACTTGTAAGCCAAGGTGTGGCAGCACAGGGCCTCAGAGCATGCTGCATAGGCAGCTGGCTGCCTACTCTTCTTTCTCCTAACACTTGGCAGCCCTGTGTCTTATTGGAAAGTGACACTTCTCAGCCTCCCTTGCAGATATGATGGCCATGTGACACTTCTGGCCAATGGAATGTAGGCAGAAATTGCTGGGTGGGGCTTCTGAGAAGGATATTTTCCCAGGAAGGGCTGAGCTGGTTGGTAGGCAGCTTTGCCCTTCCCTTTGCTCATTCTCCCTGTCTGGAATCAGATGTGATTGCTGGAGCTGCAGCAGCCGTTTTGTGACCATGTGATAACCATGGCAGTTGAAAACCCTAAGGCTAGAGATGGTGGACCAGAAAGACTTGGGACCTGGTCATCTGGATGATTTCTTAGAACTCTTTGTGGAGCCCTGGACTGCCTCTTACATTTCCCATTACTGGAGGAAAAATAAATCCTACTTTGTTTACATTCCTGTTATTTCATATCTCAGTAACCCAGTTCCGAATGGAAACAGAAGCATTTGCCTCTGCCCTTTGCGCTGGTGACTAGGTCTGCAAAGGGATCGTTTAACTGCCGCCAACTTGGGCTTCTGCTCCAGCTTGAGGATTACCTTTGCCTTTTTTCCCACGTTTTGCCTTTTTTTCTTCAGTGAGTGGAGAAGAACTGCTGTCCGTGGATCCCAGGCTGTTCTCTGGGGAGACACAAAGTGAGGGCCATGGCAAATGACTCTTCAGTTCATAACAGCTGTGAACACAGCATGAGGCTGGAGAGACCCAGACACAATGGGGCTCTGGCACCAGCATCCTCTCCTGTCAGTTGACCAGGCTTTGCAAGTTGCCCAGCTTTTCTGAGCCTCAGTTTCCATGTCCGAGATGATCACACTGACTTTTTCTGGGAAGCTCTGACAGCTGCAGCAAGGCCCCATGTGCACATGTACCTGGTGTGCAGGTGTGTGGTGCCTTCCCTTTCACAGGCTCCCATTTGCTCCTTAAGAGTCGTGCAGGACCGTTTGATGGGGGAGCCATGGTCCCTAAGCCCTCTGCCTCATGGCGGGTCCAGTGCTTCAGCTGTGAGCCTGCCAGGGCTTCCCTAGGGCTGTAACTGAAGCCTGAGAGGTTCCCACCTCCTTATTTTTCTCTCTTCAACTGATACCCACAGGGAAGGAGGCATTTGGCTGGATTCTTCCTCCTACCCTAACTAAGGAGTCATCTGTAGCTTGGAGATACCAGGCTATGCCAGCCCAGAGGGGCAGCCAGCTGCTGGCAGATGGGGTGGGGGCTTCCAGAGAGCCCAGAGGTACACGCTGGTGGGTAGCTCAGGGAACTGGGCCAGCGCGGAGGAGGGTGACCTGGGGTAATGAGGGCAGAAGCATGGCCTGGGAGGTGAGGGACCTGACACCGAGGGACAGTCTCTGAGCAGTTGGGCGATGGGGTGCATAGGAGGGAGGAAGAGAGGGGTCCTGAGGCTCTGGCAGGAAGGTCTGGGCCTGGGCCTGAAAATGCAAATACCTCCTGGGCCAAGCTGCATAAATATAATGGTAAAGAGGGGATGTAGTAGGGGGTGGTGGGGCCTGTGGGGAACTCAGGGCTCAAGCTGCTAAATCATCCTTTTCTATCTTTCTTAGTAGCTATAGGGGAGTCAAATTTAATTAATCATATCATAAACATCAGAAGATACCACTGTTATTTAAGTAGACCCAAAATAAAACCAAATAAACCAGAACCCTAATCAAATTTAACTTTTTTCTTAATGAAGAGGCAATGAGATACATAGCAAAAATTTTCTAACCACACAGGCTTGACATGTCAATGTGATGAAAAGCCCTCACTACCAGCTTTTGTCTAACCAGAGGTATTTTGTGCACACATACTTAGGTGCCCCTTGCTTTTTTTACTAAACATTGTTTTACTAATGCTTCTGCATTTTTTTCATATGTCATAACATGGATGAACCTGAGAATATTATGCTCAGTGAAATAAGCCAGTCATAACAGATCAAATACTGTGTGATCCCACTTCAGTGAGGGCCTCAGGGTAGACACACTCCTAGAGACAGAAAGTGGACTGGGGGTGGTGCCAGGGGCTGGGGGAGGGGATAGGGAGTGTTTAACGGCTTGGGAAGTTCTGGGGATGGATGATGGGGATGGCTGTGCAAAAATGTGAATGTACTTAATGTCAGTGAACTGGACAATACAAATGCTTAAAAGGGTGAATTTTGTTATGCATAGTTTACCCCAAGTTTTTAAAAGTTAAAAAAAAGAAATACATTTGCTCCACTACTTAGCCAGGTCCCCTGGTGGGCCCTGACGTTATTTCCAGTCTTTCGCAATTTCCAAACTCGTGCACCAGTTCCAAATGGAGCTGGACTCTTTCCCCGCACACCTGGAACTCTGCCGTTTGACAGGTGATAACTGGCATCTCAGTGTGAATTTGCATTTTTTTCACTGCAGAGAAGATTGTGTGTCTTCCCAGATGTTAATGATCATCTGGGTAAGATGCTTCTCTCTGGGAGTATCCTTTGCGCTTTTTTCTTTTGGTACGTTGTAGTTTTAACATGATTCTCGAGAGCCTTTGTCAGTTAAAGGATGTTGGCTCAGCTGTTTGTCAGCACTGCTGAAAATACTTGTCTTCAAGATGATCTGTCAATTCCCTTTGGACTGTTTATCATATATTTTCCTTAGAGGACATTTTAATGTTTGCTTGGTGAAATGCTTTGGGGTGTTGTGTCTTGCTTAGAAAGGCATTCCCCATACTAAAAAATCCATGCATTAAAAAAATTTGCTTTCTCCTAGTATTTGAACAAGATAACTTTTTTTAAATTAAAAAGTTTTAAGAACATGAGCCTACTTCTAGATAATTCTCCAGGAAACAAAGAAAGGCAAGCTGGGTGCAAAACATCTTCATTTTAAGAAGTGATAAGTATACCCCCACCCCCACCAGGCAGTGGGGGACTTGGGGTGAGCTCCAGGCAGCAGTGCCTCCAGATTCACCGGTGCATGGTGAGAAGGAGAGGAGGTGCCAGCTCTCTGGGGGGCCACCTACTGACCCGCTTGTCCTCAGCCCAGCCAGCTGTCCCCATTTTCCTCCTCAGAGCCACCTTCTCTGCACTAGGGGGGCTGCTGCCTCCAGCTGCAAGAGGGGTGGGTCCCCGCGGTGGGACCCAGTCCTCAGCCATCTTCTTCTCTTACTCTAGGACTTAACACCTTAACTGCACACCACGGAGGCCCCTCCCTGCGGCCAGTGCCCTCCTTGTGCCCGCTTTTCAGCCCACCTGTCCCCTGGCTCTGGGCCCCCTCCTTGGGGCCTTGTCTGGCCTCCTTGACCCCCTGCCACCATCCCAGCAAAGGATCATGTGTTTCACCCTTCATGGGCTTTGCACCAGGGCACTCTGCAAATTTCCCCTTGCTCTCTGGGCCCTCAAGCTCTTCAGAACTGCCTCTTCTTTCTTTCCAGGCTGGAAACGTGCCCAGGTAGGTCCCCCCTCCGTGCAGCATCAGCCTCTCCCGGAACTGGCTGGAAATGCAGAAGCCCAGGTCATCCAGACCCTGTGAATTAGTCTGCATCCTGACAAGCTTCTCAGGCAACTTGAATGTGCAGTGAAGCCTGAGAATCTCTTGAGCACGGTCCTGTGCCAATCCCAAGCTGTGGGCTAGAGGGCACAGAAGCAATGCAGATTACAAGGATTTGACCGTGTCCAGCAGAATCCAACTAGAAGCAATTGGAAAAAAAAAAGAAAAAGAAAATCTTTCTTTGGAGACTTTCACTTGAATTTGCATTTGGGTCAAAGTCCTAATTCTGGTTACTGACTCTGTTCCATAACATGAGTTATGTGGTCTTGGAACTGGTCGGGTTCTCACCCTCGGACTGGCATGGGAGGAGATGGGTGGGGAGTATGAGCCCAGCTCCCTCCCTGCCAGGCCACCATCCCTCCCCACACCACTGCCCCTTGAAGGACGGAGTGGCCTCTGTATAGCTTCCCCTTTTGGGCTCTGGAATGTGGCCCTCCTCAGCCCTTTCAGGCCCAGGGTGGGCAAGGTTCCTGCTGTTCACAGCACTGCGCTGCCCCTCAAGGCTTCCTCAGCCCCTGGGAATGGTCCTTTCCTTCTAAGTTCCTCCAGTTACTCCACTTGGGCCTTCTGTGTCCGCTGGGATTCTGATGACCGCCCTTACCAGCTGCCTTCCCCTTTCAGACCACTGTGTCCCCTCATTTCCAGACACCCCTTGACAGCTGGCCAAACTCCCCTCTCCACTTGCTGCCCCTGCTGACCCCCTTGGGAGTCTGGCTTCATCTTTCACCCCACCGAGCTCTCCCCCTGGGGGTTATGAAGGCTTCTCCAGGGCCCATGCCTATGCGCTGAAGCCCTGCCCTCTCGGGCTCTAGTCTCCCCTGGCCTGTCTGGCTGCTCCCTTACTCCCCTTTGCACACTTCTCCACCCACGAGGGGTCTTCAGCCTGTGTCCTGGGCCATTCTCTCTCTCACCCGTGACCATGGCTTCAGTTTCTATCTCTTTGCCCATGACATTCACATTTCCCTCTGCTCTCCTAGTCTGCAGGCTCGATCAACAGCTGCCTCTTCCATTTCCACCTGGCGGTTCCCACAGGCACCTGAACCAGTGAGCCCCCCGAACCCACCTGAGCCCCCTGCCGTCTCCTCCTGCTCCCCCCAGACCCGCTCCTCCCTGCTCTTCACCACCTCAGCAAACAGCTCAAGATCCCCAGGGGTTCTTATCTAAGAGACTGTGTTTCCCTGGTGCCCCCCTCTCTCCGATGCCCACCTCCAATCAGGCACACGTCCTATGGACCCTCCCTAAAAGCACTGAATCCACCGACTTCCCTCCAACCCGCCTACTACTGCCCTCATCTCCACCACAGTTCAGCTTCTGTGGTTTCCTCTCCATGGGCCAACCCCACAAACCTTGACCTTACACCCACCTTAGATCGCAAAACTGATTGTGTGTTTCCATTCTTCACCGCAGCCACCACCTGTGGCGGTCCCCAATGCCCCTGCCTCCTGGCACTCATGCCCTTTGGAGCCCCTCCAGCCCCGAATCATGACTTGTGTGACTGACTGCGGTCACTGTGTAAGTGACCATGCATGACCTCTGAAGCAGGGTCCGGAGGCCCTGTGGCTCTGCCCTGCTCTCTGGGATCACCTGCTCTGGAGAAGTCAGCTGCCATATTGGAAGGACACTCGAGTAGCCCTGCAGAGAGACCTTGTGGGGAAAACTGAAGCCTCCAGCCAGCTGCCAAGTGAGTAAGCCTTCTTGGAAGCCAATCCCCAGCCCCAGTCAAGCCCCCCGTTGACTAAAGATGAAACACCTGGGCCAGTATCACCAACCTGAGCCTCTCATGAATTCCTGACCCTCAGAAACTGTGAGCTAATACATGTTTACTGTTGCTCTAAGCCACTATGCTTTGGGGTACCTTGTTACCCAGCAGTAGAGAATGGCACATCCTTTGATGGCTTTCCAGGGCTTGCAGGACCAGGGTCGATCTCGTGGTCTGAGAGACCCAGTGTGAGTTGCCCAGCCCCCTCCACAGCTTCGTATCCAGTTCTATGACCCCTCTCAGCCCCGTCTGGCCACCCTAAGGCTCTCATGGGCCCTTGAACAGGCTAAGCTTCTCTGAGAGGCAGGCATTGCCACCTGCAGCTCCCTTTGCCCCTGTACCTCACCCTGGCCAAGCCCCCCTCAGCCCACACTTTCCTGTCTGTTGTCTCTGGAGGCCTGCTGACCCCTCATCCAGACCTCATGCTGTCCCAGAGAGGGCCCTTCCCTCCCATGTCACATCTGCCATTATTTAGGGGTCACCTTCCTTTACAGGACAGGAAACTCCTTTACGGGTCACCTTCCTTTCCAGGAGACTCCCTGAGGACAGGCACACTAACCATGTCTTTTATTTCTTGCATCTGATGCTCTGACCTCTAGGCCTTGCTGACCCCGGAGGGACTGACTCTCAGGGTTGGCCAGTCCCTAGAGAGAGTAAACTCACCTGAGTGTGCTTTCCAACTGCAAATGAACCAGTCCGGGACCCACAGCCCCACCCTCTCTGTCCCACTCTCACCCTCGGGGCCACCAGCCCCCGCCTCTATCACCCAGGGCCACGTACCAGACAACTTGGGACAGCCCTGTGCTCCAGAGCCTGACCTGATTCACACCAGCGAGCCCTAGGCCTGCTGACCCGACCTCACCTCTTCCTTCCGTGGAACCTCAGGCTCCTGCCCACAGCTTCCTGGCTCCCTCTGCCTGCTGACTGACCTGGCGCTTCCCCATGTGGCCCTGGGCGGTGTGCCCAGCCTCCAGTTTCCAGGGATCTGTGAGTAACAAACTGTCTTTCTGGGGTATCCTCTCATCTGTTGGCCTCATCATCCTGGCATAATAATGAGACCAACATTTTAAAGGAACAGGAACCACGCCTGTCTCATCCATCCCTGGGCCCCCAGCACCTGGTCAGTGACGATGACCGAGAAGGCTCCAGGCCTCTGCATGCCCACCCCGGGGGTCTAGGGCACTGCTGAGGGACTTTGGGTGTCTCTGGGATGGAGAGGACAGGGCGTGGTGATGACTCACTCAGCGCCTGCCTGGACTTCCCAGGTGTCGGGTGCGGACGCCTTCCTGGAGCCTGCATTCTAGATGGACGGTGAACAAAGGAAAAGCACTGCGTGGTCCAGTAAACAGGCCCAGGGGAGCTGGCGTTGTAGCAGAAGCCTGAGGGACATGAGCAGTTGGCCTGGGGTCACGGAGGCGAGAGAGCAGACAGGGCCCGCATAGCCATGCAAGCCATGGACAGGGTGGTGTAAGCTTAGGGAGCATGTGGGGCAATGCCGGAGAGGTGGCTGGGCTCCCTGTGAGTCACGGAGGGACCCTGGAATTCAGTATATGAGCAATGGAAGTCACATAAAGGGCTAAGCAGGGGAATGGCATGATTTGAGGTGATCTAAAGAGCTTGGAGGCTGTTATAGCCGTGACTAGGCTGGTGGTAGCTCACAGGGAGGTAGACACACTGGGCCTACAATGTTGGGGGGACAAAGGCAGGGCAACTCCCCGGCTATTGACTTGGACACTCGGGTGACAATTTTACAATGCGATTTCCGCTGACAAATGGGGAGGAATCGGAGCTCACTGTGTGCGTGTGAAGTTTGCCTGCTAAAGACACGCGCTGGTGACAAGCAGGCACCCACTGGGCATAAGTGTGCGTTCAAGGGAGGGTCGGGCTGCAGATTGGAATCGGGGGTTATTATTTTCACATCACTAAGATTGGAAAGTGTCCTAAATTCGCTGTGGGTCAGAGGAGCTGGGATGTAGTCAGCTCTGCTGTACACACATCAAATGTGCACACATCGGGGCTCCCTGAAAACCCCGGGGGATGACGACACTCCATGGCTCGGAGGTCTCAGCCCGGAAACCTCGTTAGGTTCAGAGCAACCCCCGAGGGCTGGATTAGACATGCAAAGAGGTCCCATGAACTGATTTCACTTTTTTATTTATGTATAGACATGTGAAATACATACTAGGAGCCTGTGTCTAAATAAATCTAAAAGAACTATTTCATCATAAACACAATTCTGAGGCTGAGCTATTGTTAGGCAACATTGTTTTTTTTCTTAGTGTTATATGAATAATCTTAAACTCAGCGAAATGCAGTGCGGAAGCATGAGGCTACTGCATGTCTGAAGACCAGCTGGGGCAGGGGGACCTTGCGGGTCAGGGGTCAGGAAGATGAGTGGCGGCAGGCAGGGAGTGGAGACAGGCGGCAGCAGTGCCTGGGAGGCAAGGGGATGAGGGCGTGGAGGTGGCCGGCACCTGTCTGCCACTTGGGTCTGTATTTAGCTGCCTCCCAAATCAGCACAGCAGAGTTCCCCTGAAGCTAGCTGTGACCTGACTCAGTGACCCCTCTTCGGCCACATGGCAGAGAATCACGGAGACACATGGAGACATGCACGTGCAGGCTGTTCATGGCGGCACGGATGGGAAAAGCAAACACTGGAAGCCGGAATAGCCCTCAAGTAGAAACAGGTCTAGTGGAAGCTGCTATGGCATGCTATGGATGGCTCTGCAAACTTAAAAAGCACAGAGCACGGCTGTGTACAGACTGTGAAGTTCTGTCACATTTGTGGGGGATGCTGCACAGATCACACCCACTAGCCTCGGCCTCAGGGCCCTGCAAGGTGTGCTCGCCAGGGCCTCATCCCCTCCCCAACTCTCCACTTCAGCCACTTGGTCCCATTGGGTTCTGCTCCCCACCCCCTGTCCCCCACTGCTCCCTGCCCCAGGACCTTTGCACAGCCACCTCCTGTGCCTGGATGTGTGTCCTCTGGCCTTCTGCACAGTGGGCTATGGCTCTCTCCATTGCTGCCCAGAGGGGTCCTGTCCGATGCCCCAGTCAAAGACTTGCCCATACCAGGGTCCTACCACTTGAATCTGAGCCTCAGGAGGTGCTACCACAGCCCCTGGTACCCAGTGAAAATATTCAACGGATTGGAATAAAGATGTGGAGGGTGTGACCATTCCTTCCTGGCCCTGGGGTGCAGAACATGTCACATGTCTGCACTTCCTTGCTTGGATGCCCTCCCTACCCTGCAGGCAACTCAACTCCAGTTGCTGAGCACCCTTGGCCTCATACTGAGTCCTGGGCCTAGTGGGAGAGTGGGAGCCGTCGCTGAGTCCTGCATGCTCGCTGCTGAAATGCTGGCGATACCAACATGCACAAGGGGAAGGAAGCAGGAGGCAGCACAGGGGCAGGGCCTGAACCCCGTCCCCTCCCCTCCTTCCCTCTTCTCTCCTGCTCAGGGTACCTGGGCCTCCTCAACTCCCAACTTACTCTGGTAAGTGTGGGGAAAGGAGTGACTACCCCCACCACAGGCCCCCCATCACACGTGAGCATGCTCACGCCCACCTCCCCATAGCTCCTACCAGTATCTGTGTGGTCCCAGCTGAGCACAAGAACTGACACGAGCCGCCTTGGCTCTGGCACTCTGCGGCGGGGACAGAGCGCTCAGGAGCCTGGGACAGAGCACTCAGGAGCAGGGCCGGCTCCGGGGCCTGCATGAGGTGGGGCTGAGCTCGCTGCACGTGGGCCGTGTGAGCAGGGATCTCTGACAGGGCCAAGCTGCCAGGGGGCTTGCAGGGAATGGGGAGGACCCTTGAGTTTGCAGTTTTTACTCTTCTACAGCAAAACAGAAAATAAAACTAAGAGCATGTCTTATGTGTGCATAAAACCTAGAAACTAGTCTGTGGAGCAGTGGCCCCTGGAATTCATCCCTCCCTTGTGCCAGCGCCTATGTGGCCTTGGTGGCCACCACTGTCCTCTCCCCTCCAGACTTCCCAGGGGCCCATGGCCCTGAGGACGGCCTCACTCCTGTGCCTGCCCCGCTCTGTAGGCACAGATCTGCTCGCCCCTCCCTGACCTCCCAGGGCCGGGATGGCCAGGACCCCCATTCAGTGAGTCCCTCTAGATAGGCCTTGGCTGTCCTGTCCCTGGAGGCTACTCTCCTCCCAGCATCTGGACCACTCCAGATGGATTTCTGCCCTGTCATGGCCCTCTCGTGCCGGTGGCCTTCACTGCAGGTGTGATCACGCACCACACCCCGTCTCTCCCTCCCTGCACGGGCTTCCTTAGCCCTCAAGCTCCTGCAGCTCCCTGCTGCTTCCTTGCCCAGGCTACGCCCTGGCCAGGCAGCCTCCTCCCCATCATGGCCATCTCTAGTCAACTGCCCCCTCCTCCAAGAAGCCTCCCTGACTGCCCCTGCTGAATGTGTCCTCACCTCCCCACCCCACCTGTCACTTTCTGAGTCAGCCTCTGACTTCATTTTTTTATAGTCCTTAGCATTATTGGAAACTACCTCTATTAGTTGTTTCTTTCACTTTTTCAATACCCTGTTAAAAATATGTTCTGATTGTGGTAACGTATATGTAACATGAAACTTGCCAATTTACCTTAAAATATTTTTACTGTGATAAAATACAGTTTTTGAACCACTTTTAAGTGTACAACATTAAAATGGCATTAATTACATTCACAAAGTTGTGCAACTATCAACACTCTTTATTTCCAGAATTTTGCATCTTCTTAAATGGAAACTCTGTCCCTATTAAACACTCACTCCCCCGCCCCTCCCCCAGCCCCCGGCAGCCCCCACTCTACTTTCTGTCTCTGTGAATGTGACGACGCCAGGGCCCTCACAGAGGTGGAATCACACAGTAGGTGTCCTTCTGGGACTGGCTTCCTTCACGAAGCAGAATGTCCTCAAGGCCCATCCGTGTGCAGCCTGTGTTGGAGCTTCCTTCCTTTGTAAGGCTGAATCATATTCCATTGTATGATATGTCATATTTTCTTTATCCATTCAACTGTTAATAGACATATAGGTTGTTTCCACCTCTTGGCTATTGTGAATAATGCCGTGAAATGGGTGTGCAAATATCTGAGTCTCTGCTTTCAATTATGTTCCATACATACCCAGAGCTGGAATTTCCGGATCATATAATTCTATGAATAATTTTTTTGCAGAATTGCCATACCATTTTCCACTGTGGCTGCACCAATTTCTGTTCCCTTTAGCAGTGCACAAGGGTTCCAATTTCCCTACATCCTGCCAACACTTGTTACTCTTGGTCTTTTTTAAATTATTATAGCTCTCCGAGTACTGTGAAGTGGTATCTCATTATGGTTTGCTTTGCATCTCCCTAATGACTAATGATAATGAGCGTCTTGTCGTTGCTTACTGGCTCTTTGTGTATCTTCTCTGGAGAGATGTCTATTTGAATCCTTTGCCCACTTTTTAAGTTGGATTATTTGCTTCTCGTTGAGTTTTAGGAGTTCTCTATATATTCTGGATATTCATCTCTCGTCAAAGATTTCCTTAAATGTCTGACTCCCTGTGGGCAAAATTGCAATATTTCCAGAATCTCTCGCCTGGCTTTAGTGTATCTCCATATCAAAAGGCGTTTCCAAGGGGTGGAGAGAAGTAGTCCATCTCCTTATCAGCGGGTAATTACCTGGGCCAGCAGGACTTATCTGAACCTGAGAGGTTGGGGGGTGGGGATTTGCTTGCTTCTGCTGGGCAGGAAAGAGAGAGACACCAGACGGCTGTTTTGTAAGCAATATTTCTCCCTTTGACGGATTTCGGTTTCAGATAGGTATTTTGCCCCAGGATTTCCTCTCCACAGAATTGCACTCCCAAAAGGGTGGGGAGGGAAGATCCTAGCTGTTTACATCCCCCTTGATAGATGTGGCAGGAAGTCCTCCAGCCCCTGGGGGTTGAAATAATGGCCGGCCTCAGGGCTGACCCCTCACAGCAATGGAATACACACCCCGGGATTTGGGGAGGATGAGGTCCTTTTTGCCCACGCGGGCACCAGCAAGCCATGCCAGGTAAGGCATGAACAGGACCTTCAGAGCATGGCAGAGGGGACCAGCCCAGGCAAAGCATTGCAGGGCACTGCTCTCCAGCTTCTGTCACCTCCACATTGTAAGAATATAGTACTTTATCCTCCATTTACCCCATGGTCCCAAGCACATGGGCCGGTGAAAATCATGTCTGGACTTGCCTCACCTTATCCCTAAACATTTCGCCCCACCCCTCAAGATCCAATCACCAACGTCCCCATGGCAGAACACACCCTACTCCTTAGAAACGCGCTTCCTCCCCCGCTTCCTCCCCCACGAGCTGCTGCTCTCCGCTCAGAGGCAGCCATTCTCTCTTTCAGCTGTTAAGATCTCTTGTATGGGCCCGTGTCTCCTGAGTCGTGCTGGGTAAGGAGGGTTGCAGCGAGATACCCTTTCACACGTCACTAGCCAAATCTGGCCAAAACTCGCCCAGAGAAGCAGACCTGCCTCTGCGCCCTCCGCCCTTTGGGAGGGCAGTGTGCAGCCGGTCCAAGTGCACCCCCATACACAGGAACCAATGTTAGGGCCCTGGGGGAGGTGTGGGCTATCCAACGCTGGGCTAGAGGCTGGTAGCTGCTCCACAAAATGCCAAAATTCACCTACATTTTCCAGCCTCTCCATCAAGTTCTGCCCTTGCACATGTTTGACTAGACTCCAGAGTTCCTATTTCTGGATTCCGAGAATTCCAGCCAGCTCAATAGTTGTGGCAGTGGAGAGACCTATTGCTGGGTCTTCCTGCTGTGCCATTTCCCATGACGCCACCCCATTTCTAGATGTGTGTTCTTCCTTTAGATGCCTTGTAAATGGGACTGCTTTCTTAATTTCCATGTTGGGTTGTTAATTGCTGGTGTGAGAAACAACTAATTTTTGTGTCCTGGTCATGTACCCTGTGACTTTGCTGAATTCATTTATGGGCACTAGTAGCTTTCTTGTGGATTCTTGGGGATGATCCATATATAGGATCA
This sequence comes from Phataginus tricuspis, assembly GCA_029783875.1. NCBI lineage: Eukaryota > Metazoa > Chordata > Mammalia > Pholidota > Manidae > Phataginus > Phataginus tricuspis. Next base: position 73,767,733 of record JAQQAC010002837.1, on the reverse strand, counting down.
TGTCATCTATGAACAGGTAGTTTCACTTCCTCCTTTCCAATTTGGATGTCTGTCATTTTCCTTGCCTTGCCTCAGTGCTCTGGCTAGATGTCCAGCACAGTGTTGAGTAGCAGCAGTAAAAGTGGGCATCCTGACCTTCGAAAAAAGCTTTCAGACTAAAAGAATTTTGCTGAAGGCCTGTAATGTGCCAGGCTCCGCGGAGATGCAGAACACAAGACAGGCAAATAGCCCTGACCTCATGGGGCTTACGTTCTTCAGAGGAAAGACAGGTAGGTAAGTAGGGCAGGTGAGGCAGGTGGGAGGTGGAAAGTGCTGACAGGAAAAATAAGGCAGGAAGAGTGATATACGGGAAGGCGGGGAGGTGCTCCATGTTTTAAACTGGATGTTCAGGGAGGCCTAACTGAGAAAGTGACATGGGAATTAACTCCTGAAGGAAGTGAAGGAGGGAGCCATAGAGAAATCTAGGGAGAGAGCATTCCATGCAGAGGGGACAGCAGTGCTTGGCTTGCCCAGTGCAGCCGGAGCAGTAGGAATGGTGAGAGCACAGAGGGAGGGCTGCCCCTAGTGTCTCTCCAGACTTGTAGCCTGCACCACCTCGGTGTCCCTGACCTCTCTGCGCCCTCAGTCTAGCTCATGCCCCACACAGGAGGTGTGGCCTGCTGTGGGCTCCTCCCACTTGGTCACAAGGCTGGGCTTTGCTTTGCAGCTCCCCAGGTGAAGGTTGGGTCTCTTAAAACTGTGTTTGCTAAAATTGCTGAATTAAACTGCTGCATCCAGCATCTCCTGTCCACCCATTCAGTGGTGGCCAGGGGGAAGACCTAGCCATCTGTTCATTTACAAGTCTCTCTGGACCCTACACCCTTCTTTGACGGTTCCAGTGTGGGGTCTGTATCCGGCACAAGTGAGGCTCCTTCAGCAGGAATAAACTTTCCCAACATCATCCTCTGATCCCCGTACCCACAGCCTGGCCTCTTCAGAAATACATTTGGCCCCTTACTTGTGGGGAACTGCCTTTGCATCCAGCCTCGCCACGAGGGTGGCCGCTGGGAACTGCCTTTGCATTTCAGCCTCGCCACGAGGGTGGCCGCTGGGAACTGCCTTTGAATCTCAGCCATGCCACAAAGATGGCCACTGAGAACTCAGCCACGCTGCAGGGGTGGCCGCCAAAAGCCCCCTGAGGTTTAGCTGCGCCCACTCTGGTCAGAGACAGCTGTGCATGTGCACAACTCTGTGCCTGATTCGGAAAAGTGAAAGTTGCAGGAGAGGCTTCACCCTATATATCCCATGCCCTGAGCCCCAATAAACGAGTTCTCCCTTCGAGTGAACTTCCTGTCGCGTCTGATTGTCTCCGGGGAAAGGGGCGGCCAGCGGCGAGTGGCCAGCGGCCAGCGGCGGCGGCAGCAGAGGCTGGAGCGGCTGCAAGCGGTGGCGCCGCCGAGCTCCGGAGGCTGCGGGAACGGGCGGACAGCCGGCGCTTACCTCCCTTGCTCTGCCTATCGGGGCGAGCCTCTCTCCCTGCCTTCCTCCCCTCCGCTGGTTCGGAGGGTCGCAGAAAGAGCTTGTAACACAAAGAGCTGTAGTCCTGACCGAGAGCAGGACCGGCGGGGGAGAGAGGGGAAAAAACCCGATACTTACTGAACACGCCTGCTCCCAGGGGGCCCAGGCAGGGCTCTGGCCTGGACATTAGAAGCCCCAGAGATGGAGGGACCTGCTGCAGGCCGGGTCTCCCCAAGCAGACTCTGTACTGGGGTGGTGTGCAGAGGGTTGGGGGCCAGAGCTAGGGGCAGGTCCTGCAATCCCCACCCCACCAGCCCTGACTGGGAAGCCTTGGGGTCCTCTCTGGGCTTTTTGCCTGGACAAGCTCTCTATCGAGTGTCCTCTGTCCTCTTGCCCAGGGTCTTCAGAGGCTGTAGGAGAGCCAGCCCCTCTCCCTGTGTTGTAGGGAATGGCGTTCCGAGTCAAAAAAGTCACAATTTGATTCACACTTGTCTTCTGTCTCTTCCTCTAATGCTCCAAGCTCATCCCCAGCTGCAGGCCTTTGCTGGGCCTTCCCACAGCCTAGAATGCCCTTCTCTCTCTTTCATCCTTTGGAGTTGTTACTGACAAGTACCAAATGTCACCTTCCCTGAGCCGACCCTGACCACCTCTCCCGCTTAAATGACACCCCCCACCCCACCACCAGTTCAGAGCTTCCTGCTGGCTTCCTTTCTACCACTTCTTGGCTGTTGTAAACATAGACTGGTTGTTTGCTTTCCAATGTCTGCCTCCCTCACCATGATCCAAGTACCACGATGGGGGACCCCATTGGTGTTACTCACCCCTGAACCCCAGTACCCAGAGTGCATGCCTGCATACAGTTGACACTTAATAAGCATTTGTGAGTGAAGAACAAACTCAGAGCTCGCTCCTCTGATGTCAATAAAGCTAAGTCTTTGCGTAGACTCCCACCCGCCCTTCATTCTGCACTGAGTCAGCATCCCTCTGCAGCTGGGCTTTGCACACCCAGGGACCCACCTAGACCCTGGAGGTGAGGTCCTAACAGTGACAGGGAGACACTAATAATGGCGATCTCAGTGGGCTGCTGCCATGGGCAACTTACAGTGTGCCGGGCACTGCGCTGAGCCCCACACCTTATAGTAGCCCCAGAGAGCAGGGATTGCTCCCACCCCACAGGTGAGGTGGCTGAGGCTCAGAGGTGACATGCCTGACCAGGTGGGTCTGACTCCAGCGGCCTTGCCCTCAGCCCTCTGGCCAAGGCTGGGGTCCAGATGCTCTATCTGCACCTTGCCCAGACTCAGAGCTGAGCATCCTGGGGGGATCGTACTCTTCCTGGCTCCGACCTTAGTCCCTGCTCCTGCAGCTGGACCTAGGATGTCGGGCTCAGTGATCCTCCTGGCTTGAGCCCATGGCCAGTGCACCCCTACCCATGCCAACTTCACTCACCTGCCTGGCTCAGTGCCCTTGCCCTGCCCAGCCTGCCAGTGCCCTGGGTCTGTGAACTTGGCCGTGCCTGCCTGGCCTGGTTTCCTCCCAAATGCAGACCTCAATCGAGACCAGGCCACTCAGCTCAGGGAGGCTTCCCATTTGCATGTCACCTGCAAGGGAGGTGTTACACCCGATCTTGAGGCCCACAGGGTACCCCCTATCTAACCAACCCCCCATACCACAGGATGAATCAGTATAGTTTATAAAGCTCTCAGTTGTCTTGTGATAGTGTGATTAGATTGCACTGTTTGTGGCATGTGTGTTTAGAATTTGTTATCTGCAAACATTCCAAAGCTATCTTTTTTTGGGTAATCCCATTTGAGCCTTTATTTTTCAATTTGCTCTGGAGCAGAGGGAGTGAGAGAGAGCAAGTGAACACACACGTGTACAGTGGGGACACCTGTTGATTGTAGCACGGTTTTGGAGAGAAGCTAAATGCCCACGACTGGTGGACGGGTTAAATGAGGCGTGACACACCCGCTCTGTGGGGTCACTGTCCTGCTCAGAACCCTGGGTATAACAAACTCAGTGTATTGATAAGGAGCCGTCTCCACAATACCTGGATTAATGGGAAAACCAAGTTGC
>JAQQAC010002837.1:73689914-73752141 GCA_029783875.1 Phataginus tricuspis | reverse complement strand
TCATGCTGCCATCTTGAATCTCTGGCATCCACCTTTGACACAGTCCAGGGAACCAGTGTTAGTGGGATACTAAGGAAGGTCATGGTGCCAGGGTAAAATTGGCTTGAATCATCTGAGAAGCATCCTGGGGGTGACATGACTGGTGCCTGGTTAAAGGATGCATAAGATGTAAACAGGCAGATAGGGCCATGAGCAAGGGATTCCAGGATCAGGGAAGACTTTGAACCCGAGTTCAGGAGCATGAGTGACCACTGAGGCTGGAGTGTAGGGCATGCGATGGGGAAGGAGGTGGTAGCTGGGGGAAGGCAGGGGCAGGGGTGAGGGTGTGCTCGCGTTCAGGGAAAGGCCCATAGGTGCTGCAGGTCACCGGGGTAGGAAGTTGTTGCAGAGAAGCAACTCCCCATGGAGTGCAAGGAAGGCAAAGCCATGATCAGATTTGGTATTTAGCTAGATTTTATTTAGCTTCATGGAAAGGATGGGCCCAGGAGAGCTACCAGAACGCCAAGCCAGAGACCATACTGACTTAAATCAAGGTGGAGGTGTTAGGATGGAGAGAGAAAGGCTGATGTCAGCTCCACTGGGAGATGGATGGGCAGGGCCTGGCTTTGGGGTGGGGGCGGCAGCTGGACTCAGGTGTCCTGAGTGGGTTTGCTGAGATGGGTGTGGATGGGGGTGTGCTGCCTGGGGTGGAGTGCAGCTGGCTGATGGGCCCCTGCTGTGGCACATGTGGGAGGGAGCACAGCTTCCCACTGAGGCCATGCTTTCCCAGGCCACTTCCAGATGATAAGGCAGAAGTTCTGAGAAGTCCTAAAATAAAGTGACAGAAGGGCTGGTGAATGGGGTAGAGAGACAGGGAAGGTCATCAGCCAATAGCCATGGGCCGTAGCTAACCAGGAACTACACCTTCCTGGATGAAGTCACTTCAACAAGCATCTAGAAGGTCCCCAGGACCACCGCATCCACCCTGAGCCTGACTGGTGCCCAACCATCATCACCAACCAGTCCATGAACCTGCTCTGTGGACTAAGCCCCTGTCCCCAGATGTTTCCTGCCTTCCTTACTGGTAGCTGATGTGAACTTAAAGAATTTTATTTCCTTGAGACCCCTTGTAACTGTCCCGTTTCTTAAGTCTGGCAGACAAGTTGCTTTTGTGAACTGGCCTTGCTGCTGGTGAGCACAAACTACTTGTCCCAGGACTCAGTCTTGCTAACACCTGTAAAAGCTCAATAAACCCTCATAGTTCAGAGGTTTTAGTCTCTAGAGCGTTTGCTTTGTCACAGCCAATGCCTGAGGGCTGTGGGAGCATGAGAGCTGGGCTGTTTCAGCCTCACATGGGACTCCTCCAAGCTGGGGAGCTTTGCACCTGTCAGCCAAGGGAAGACTTCTGCAGCGCCGCAGTGGGGGCTCTGCCTACCCAGTCTCCCTTCCTTCCTTCTCTGCCTTCACAGAATCAGACCTTCAGCGGGGCGCGAGGTTCTGCCCACCTACTCCTGCCCCCCGCCCTTTCTCCGAACAGACATTTTCCCAGTAAATCTCTTGTACATCTGTTTCTGTCTTGGCATCTGCTGCCTAGAGACTGCACTGGCATGGGGCGTGGAGAATGAGGACAAGGTAGGTACCATGTGGGGCTGGCGGGACGTCAGAGTGCAGGTATGATGACCCAGGGCTGGGGTGGTGTGGAGGAACACCTGGATGTGGGAAGAGAGAGGGAAGAGGAGTTTCACAGCTGAGAGGGAAAGAAGGGCAGAGGCTGGAAGAAAACCAGGCAAGTCTGTTTGTTCGCAAGTCAAAGGAATGGAGAGCTTAACAAAAAAGCGGGCCCCAGGACAATTCAGTGTGGGGAAGAGTGGTCTTTTTAACAAGTGGCTAGAACAATCAGATATCCACATGCACAGGAATGAAGCTGGCTCCACCTGACATGGTGACACAAAAACTAACTCAGAATGAATCATAGGCCTAAATGTGAGAGCTAAACTCTTAGAGGAAAACCTGGGAGTACATCTTAGTGACCTTGAGTTAGGCGATAGTTTCTTAATAGCTCTGACACCAAAAGTGCAAGTGACACAGACAAAACTAGGTAGACTGGACTTCATCACAATGAAGGACTTCATTGCTGTAAATGATCCTATCAAGAAAGTGAAAAGAATGGGAGAGAATATTTGCAAAGCAATAAGGGACTTGAACCTAAAATATATAACCAGCTCCCACAACTCATTAATTAAAATGCAAAAAATCCAATTAAAAAGTGGACAAGGGATCCAGACAGATAGCTCTTCAAAGAAGATAAACCAGCTGAAGAAGCTATGAAAACAGGCTCAACCTCAGCAGCCGTCAGTGGTGTGCAAATTGATGCCACTTCATCCCCACTGGGGTGACTACAGTCAAAAGGGCAGAGGACAACGCATGTTGGCTGGGATGGGGAGGAGCTGGAACCCTTACACAGTGCTGGTGAGGCTGTAAAATGGGCCAGTCACTGTGGAAAAATGTCTGGCGGTTCCTCAAAAAATTAAACGCAGAGTTACCATATGACCCAGCAATTCCACTGCCAGGTGTACATCCGGGAAAAATGGAAACATATCTCTACATGAAAACTAGCACACGACTATCTGCAGCAGCAGCATCTGTAATAGCCAACAAGTGGAAACAATGTGAATTTTCAGCAAGTTATGCGTGAACCATGCTCATACCACGGGGAGACCACTTGGCGATGAAAAGCCATGGTGATCCGTACCATCACGGGGACGAACCCTGAAAACATCATGCTAAGTGCGAGACAGTCACAGAGGCCACACATGGTTTGGTTTTATTTGCAACGTCCAGAAAAGGCTAATCCACCAAGACACAAAGTGGATGAGTGGTTGCCTGGCAGGGGTGGTTTGGGGGGAAACAGACAGTGTCAGGTCTTGGACATGCTGGGTTTCCACGGGGTGATGGAAGTTCCTAAATTAGATTATGTTGATGGTTACACAGCTCTATGAGTATATTAAATGCACTTTACATTGGTAAATTTTTGGTATGTCAATAATATGCTATCTCAATAAATATATTAAAATACATAAAAAAGAGGAAGAAATGCTCTCCTCAAGTGGTTGAGAGATTGAAAGCATTTGCTGGATTTGCCAAATAGGTGGCCTGGGTGACTGCAGTTCCAGGAAGTGCTGGGAGGGGATGTGGATGGGAGGTGAGAAAGAGGGGACACCAGGGCCTTGGCCGAGGCCCAGTCTTGTCCCCTTAACGGTGGGGCTGGTGGTGCCCCACAGTGGGAGGCGGCTCTGGTGGAGTGTAGGCCCTCAAAAGCAGACCCAAGGCTGCAGCTCGGGAGTCAGCCACCATGGCCCAGGGCATGCAGTGCACTGGCCGGGACTGCTGCAGGGGTACTGCTCCAGGTCAGAGGCCGAGCTCGGCCTCTGGTCTCCACAGGCTTGGGGTGGGGGTGAGGGACCCAGGCGGTTAGAGGGACTGTGGTCAGCCAGGAAGAGGGGCTGAGACTCAACCAGATTTGAAGGCATAGAGGAAATGAGAGAGAGAGAGACAGACAGACAGACAGATAGAGGGGGAAAGAGATGGAGAGAGAGGAGGCAGAGGGAAAGGGAGAGGAAGCCCACTCGGCCCCCAGGCCTTTAGTCTCCGTGGAGTCCTCTGCCAAGGCACTGGCCCCTGCCCCGCCCCCTTCCCTTTGCCTGGCTCACCCCAGCTGCTCTTCACGCGACAGCCCGCAGGGTGCTGCTCAGCCCTCCTCCTCTGGGCCGTGATTCTGGGCTGATGTGTCCTCACAGAGCCCTGCAGCTCCTTCAAAGCAATGCCATTTCACAAAGGACTCTGGGGGCGGTGGGGTGTCACCTCTGCTGTCCCGTCAGTCCCGTGAGGACAGGAACTGTGTCCTATGACCTCCTAACCCCAATGCTTTGCACAGCACCTAACACACAGAAGTTGCGCCACAAATATTTTGTCAAATGAGTCAAAGGATAGTGGGTACGAATGGAAGGAAATATTTACCTGAAAGGATGAAAATTCCTGGGGAGAGATACGTGGATGGGTGGAGACAGCCTGCATATGTGGCTGAGTTATATGTCTGTGGGTGGGAGGGTGGTGGGTGGGTGGTGGAGGGATGGGTGAATGGGTAGATGAATTGGTAGGTAGGTGGTGGGTGGGCAGATGGAAGGATGGGGTGTGTAGGTGGGTGGGCGGGGGCATGGATGGTGGTATGGATAGCAGAGGCCTGTGTGGTGGGTAGATTATAGGGGCGGGTAGCGTGTATAGATAGATGGGCAAACCTGGGAAAGGGCCAGGGGGTGGGCGCGTGCTGTCCGAACTTACCACGGGGTGGCGCTCTGCACCAGCTTGCGTCCCAGGCCTGGTAAAGCCCTTGGCGTCCCCAAGGGGACTTAGAAGAGGAACCTTTTGTCCTAGGCAGCGGCGAAAGGTTCCCGGTTGACGTAGACTTGTAAACAAGTTGAAAAGACACTGCGCTGCTGGCCCACGTCAAGCGAGACCGCGCAAACAGAGCCGCCGTGACCTTGGCTGGGCTCGGTTTGGCGGGGCCGCTGTCCCCGGCCGCGCGCTGGGGCTGGAAGCGCGGGGCGCGCGGACACGAGCGCTGCCCGCCGCGCCTGCGCCCGGGCAGGGATCCCGCCGGCGCGTTCCGTGGGCCTCTGCAGGGCGGCGGAGAGATGCTGCGGGCGGAGGGTGTCTCAAAGCCCATGCAGTCCCTCTGCCCAATGCGAACACCCTTAACATTCTAACCCGTCTGATTTCAAGCCTAATTGGGAGATCTGCGTCCTAACTCCAACTCCAACCCTACTCCCGCCCTCCTACCCCGAATTTATTTCCCATCCGGGGTCAAGCTCATGTTTAGAACCTGATCCTCCCCAAACGCTGACCTCAGGCGTCTTTACCACAACTCTGCGGGGCATTTTAGTGCAAACCCCATTCCTACCCAGAACCCCCCGCCTGCTGACGCTAACCAGAGCATGCCTTAAAAGGTTCCTAAACTTAATAAAACCTAACCCAACGCCAGTTTGAACCAACTCCAAATCCAATCGTAGATTCATAGATGCTTCAAAACAGTTTGAAAAAAATAGGAAATGCACGAGTGGGTGTAGTGGGTGTAAACAATCCCAATGATGCAAATAAAAGTGGTCAAAGAGAATGTTCCCCTACAGCAGGCCTCCTGTCCTCTCCACACTCTGGCCAAAACTCTCAGCTTTGCAGCCGGCATTCACCCCTTCCTGAATGTACCCTAGAGTACTGTCCTGTGACTTGCTTTTTAGACACTATGTCATGGAGGTCTTCCCAGGCATCCTGGGGACTGCCAAAGGGGCACCTGTTCTCCATCTATCTCCTGCCACCTGGACATGCGCTCCACCAGGGCCCAGAGTCTGTTTTGCGCCCTGCTGTAAGGAAGCGTCTGGCACATAGTGAGCGCTCATGCTCGTGTGGATTGAGTGAGCCACTCAAGATTCATGCATCTCCCCTCCAGGTTTCCTTCCTGTTACAAACAAGGGCTAGTTTCCTACGCATGTGTGTAAGGAGTGGGTAGGCACTCTTCAAATTCAGACCAGTGCTGCTGACTTGACCTTCAGTTTTTTTTTCTGTGCCAATTTCATTTTCACCTACGGTGTAGGAAAGTGCTAGCTTCTTCAACATTTACCAATCCTGAATATTATCAATTTTTCTCTTTCTTGCCAATTTGAGGGTAGAAAGAGCCAGAATACCCACCACTTGGGACTCTCAGTCCTGGAACCCAGCCTCCCTGTGGTGAGGAAGCCACATGGAGAGGCCATGTGTAGGTGCTCCGGCTGGTAACCCCAGCTAAGCCTCAACTGAGAATTAACATCAATTCCCAGGCATGTGATAAAAGTTTTTCAGATCATTTCAGCCCCCACATCTCAAATTACCCAAGCTGATTTAATTTGCATTTCTCAAGGACTTAACTGTAACTTCTTCAACAACTGCTTATTAATATTTATTCAACAAACATTTATTTAAGCCATAAAATAAAAACCAGCCCTTCCCTGCCCCATGACTCCCATCCCCTCTTCTCAAACTGTTTTGGTTGTTTCTTCTGAGATAGTTCTCCATTTTTCTAAGTAATATGTTTAAATTTCAATTTCTTGATTTACCAGTTTTAGATAATTATCAGTTGACTCCCCATTTCAGGAGATGAAGATGTAGCGCTCCTATGCAATCCTGGGTTCTGTTTGCCAGCTTCCCAGTAAGTTGACTCAGGGTTTGGGAAACAATCTTTTCTTTGCCTTATTATGACTACTTAGTGCTGTTCCCTTCTGAGACTTCCTTGTACAATTTTTTCTGCTCCTCCTGAAGTGAAACACTCAACTTTTCATCTTGTTAGCTTTTTCTGTTTTTAAATTATGAAATTTATGAACCATACAGAAGAGTGTATAAAAATGTTTGTATAGTTCCAAGAATAATTGTATTTTAAAACGAATACACAGGTTAAGAACGGGTTTACAGTTCTTTAGAAAGCCCTGGGTTCCTCATCCGGACCTTGCGAAGTGCATCCCCTGGCTTTTTTTTTTAATTAATTAATTAATTAATTAATTAATTAATTTATTTATTATTTATTTATTTTTTACAATTTATTTTATTTTAGTATCATTAACCTACGATTCCATGAGCAATATTGTGATGATTAAACTACCCCCTTCATCAGGTCCCCCCACCAACCCTATTACAGTCACTGTCCATCAGTGTAGTGAGATGAGAATCACTACTTGTCTTCTCTGAGCTGTACAGTCCCCCCCGTGCCCCCCCACCCTATGTCTGCCAATCGTAATGCCCCTTTTACCCTCTTATCCCTCCCTTCCCACCCATCTCCCCAGTCCCTTTCCCTTTGGTAACTATTAGTCCGTTCTTGGGTTCTGTGAGTCTGCTGCTGTTTTGTTCCTTCAGTTTTTTGTTTTGTTTTGTTTTGTTCTTTGTTCTTATACTCCACATATGAGTGAGATCATTTGGTACTTGTCTTTTTCGGCCTGGCTTATTTCACTGAGCATAATACCCTCCAGCTCCATCCATGTTGTTGCAAATGGTAGGATTTGTTTTTTTCTTATGGCTGCATAATATTCCATTGTGTATATGTACCACATCTTCTTAATCCATTCATCTACTGAAGGACACTTAGGTTGCTTCCACTTCTTGGCTATTGTAAATAGTGCTGCCATAAACATAGGGGTGCATCTGTCTTTTTGAAACTGGGCTGCTGCATTCTTGGGGTAAATTCCTAGGAGTGGGATTCCTGGGTCATATGGTATTTCTATTTTGAGTTTTTTGAGGAACCTCCATACTGCTTTCCACAATGGTTGAACTAATTTGCATTCCCACCAGCAATGTAGGAGGGTTCCCCTCTCTCCACATCCTCACCAACATTTGTTGTTGTTTGTGTTTTGGATGTTGGCCATCCTCACTGGTGTGAGGTGATATCTCATTGTGGTTTTAATCTGCATTTCTCTGATGATTAGGATGTGGAGCATTTTTTCATGTGCCTGTTGGCCATCTGAATTTCTTCTTTAGAGAAGTGTCTATTCATGTCCTGTGCCCATTTCTTAATTGGATTATTTGCTTTTTGTTTGTTAAGGCATCCCCTGGCTTTTTTAGTTGCTATCTACACATGTATACTTAGCAACTTTAGTCTTGCCTGCTTGTGAACTTCATGGAAACAGAAGCATTGTCCCTTATTCTTCGGGGACTTGCTTTTTTGCTCAGCATTGGGAGATTCATCCACTTCCATTTCCATCGTGGCATTGTAGTGTTGCATCCTGTGCATATAGCCCCACTGATTGATCTGTTTTACTGCTGTTGACATTTGGGTTACGCCTAGGGTTTTTTTTTTTTCTTTTACAATCAATGCTTCTGAAACCAATTCTGCGCAGATGCACAGATGCAAGGGTTTTTCTTGGGTGCAGTCTGGTGAGTGGGATTGGTGGTCAAATGTGCACTTGATCTGGGTAATACTAAGTCGTTTTCCAAGGCCGTTGTACCGATTGACACTCCACCAGCAGGGAATGTAGACTCCCACTGATCTGTTGCCTTGCCAATGCTGTGTCATCAGGCCTTCTAATTTTTGTCAGTCTGAGGAGAGAGTCTTTTCTCATTGTGGTTTTAATTTGTGTGTCTTCCGGATGAGTGAGGAGGAATATCTTTCTTTTCCATTGCTTTTGGCTGTCAGCTTCCCTCTTCTGTCAAACATCTCACACAGTCTTTTGCTCCCTTTCTTATGGGATTATTTGTCTCTTCCTTGTTAATTTGCAAGAGTTTTTTACATGCTGTGGACACTCATCCTTTGTCAGATATGTGTGTAGTAAATGCCTCCATTTTCCAAAAACTCTACAGATTTACCTTTAACATTTTGGTCTTTAATACACTGGGAAATTATTTGTGTGTATAGAGTGAGATGGAAATTCAATTTCACCTTTCCTCCCATGTGGCTAACTGATTGTCACAGAACTGTATATTAAAGTCTATCCTTTCCCCTCTGATCAGCACTGTTTCTGTGACCATATATTAAATATCTATCTATACATGGGCCTGTGTCTGGGCCCTATTTTATACAATTGCCTCTTTGTCACCAGCTTCATTCTATGTCATGACCATTAATCCTTACCACCACTCTAAACATCATTCCTAATGGATAAGCATTCAGGATATTCCATCAGTGCTGTAAGTGTATATGTTTTCCTGCAGACATTCCTCCTGGAACTGCCCACCCTTGTGCTCTCATCTTGGCTTCTGCTGTCTTGGTTTCTGGTATAATTGTTAGCTCAGGACTTTCTTTCCTTTCCTTCTTGTATTGGATCCATGCAAGAAAGTGTGTTCTGCTTCCTTGATCTACTTTCTTATTTGGGGGAGCATACTTCTTGTAGCTTTTTGAAAGAAAGTCATAGGAGGTAAACTTTTGAGAATTGCATTTCCAGATATACACATGATTGATAGTTTAGCTGGGTACAGAATTCTTGGTGGGAGTAATTTTTCTCCTGGGAGGCTGAAGGCATTTTGTAGTCCCTTGTGACAGATAACATTTGCCAAAATAGCACCAGAGTGATAGGTATAGTCCCACATGCTCTTACAGAATCTTGCTACTCTCTGTTAGGACACAAAGACTATTCCCTATCTCCTTGAAACTGGGCAAGTCTTTGCAACTGCCTTGAATTATAGAAGGCAACAGAAGTGAGGTTGTGTGACTTTTCAGGCTAGATCATAAATCATGATAGGGTTTCCTCCAAGCTCTTTCTCTTGGGACTCTCAGTCCTGGAACCCAGCCTCCCTGTGGTGAGGAAGCCACATGGAGAGGCCATGTGTAGGTGCCCTGGCTAGTAACCCCAGCTAAGCCTCAACTGAGAATTAGCATCAATTCCCAGGCATGTGATAAGATAGTTTTCAGGTCATTTCAGCCCCCACATCTCAAATTACCCAAGCTGATGCCAAATAGAGCTCAAGGTGCTATCCCCATCGAACCTACTCAAATTAAAGATTTGTGAGCAAAATAAATGGTGTCATTATTTTAAAGCACTAAGTTTTGGGTTATTTGTTATATAGTCAATGTGACTGAGACTACCCTCTTCATGCCGGCTACAGGTAAGTAGACCCTGAGGGTATGAGGGTAAGCAGGCTATTCCCTGCACCTAAGGAGATCATAACCTATCAAATCCAACGTAAAACATTTAAAATGAATGTAAAAGACAGTGAGCTTCCCATGCCTCCCCAGGGCCCTAACATTTGTTCCTGTTTATGGGGGTGCACTTGGACTGGGTGTGCACTGCCCTTGCAAAGGGCAGAGGGCACAGAGGCAGGTCTGCTTCTGTGGGTGAGTCTGGCCATATTTGGCTAATGATATGGAGGTAACAGAAGCTGGAGAGCCATACCCTGCAATGCTTTTCCTGGGCTGATCCCCTTTGCTGTGCTCTGCAGGTCCTGTTCATACCTTACCTATGCCGCTCCAAGTGTGGCACCCTGGGACCAGGAGTGAGTGTGGCCTCTTTCCTCCTAAGCATGGATGAGAGCCAGGATTTAGGAAATCTTGACAAACTGAACTAGAGAACCACATGCCTACTTCAGGAGGCTGGGTTCAGACTAGGGGGCCGGCAGAGCTGCTGGGCTCTGGAACACAGGGCAGCTTAGTGACAACCAGAAATGCAATTGTCACTGTGTAGCCACAACTGGCCCTGATGACACAGAAGCGGGGATCACCATGGTGAAGAGTGCGACTGCTGTGAAGGGAGTCCTGTTCAGCCCAGGCATGGGCAGAGTGGGCACAGGAAGCCCTGGGTCCAGGAGCATGCAAAAGATAACCTGGGACAGCTGGGTCAGAGCCAGGTGAGGCGAGGTTTGAGATGAGGCTTCGGAGTGATCCCTGCCTGAGCAGGAGAGCGTATTCCTTCAGTCATTCAAGGGAGACTTATAAGCCGCCACCCACCAGGCACAACAGGAATGCAGCAAAGAACAAATGAAGGTCCCTCAAACAGCCAACCTTTCCCTGGAGAGACAATGCATAAATGGCCCAATGGGCAGGAGACCAGCTAGAGAACAGGCAATGGAGGAAAGTCAGAGCCTGGTTTGGGGGCAGGGAGAGTTTGGGTGGGTGGGAGTTGTTATTTTGTACAGAGTGGTCGGCAAGGGCCCTTTGGAACAGACCTGAAGGAGGAGAGGGCGTGAGTCAATGTCTTCCTGGGAGTAGAGGACTCCTGGCGAAGGGCCAGCTCCCGGACTCTGAGGGGGAGCAGGACAGAGGCAGGGAGGGAAGGCAGTCGTGTGTCACGTGTCCTGTGCAGAGCGAGCGGGACAGAGGTAGAGGTGGTTGGCAGGCCTTGGAGGTCATTCCTGTAGCTTCCCCAGGTGAAGTGGGAGCTGATGGAGGGCTCCAGGCAGAGGAAGGCATGTACTGACTCATTAACTTGGAGGGTCACTGTGGGGGCTGCAGGGAGAAGAGACAAGGGGTGGGGCAGAGCCTGGGTGGGAGGCTATTGTGATGGTCTTGAAAGAGGATTGTGACAGCGGGGCCAGGAGGGGCAGTGGGGGTGGTGAAAAGTGGCTGGAGCCCCAAACACACTGTGAATGGTTTGGTGACAGGTCGTGAGACAGAGAAGCCAGGGAGGACCCCAAAGATGATTCTGGCCTGAGCACCAGGGAGGGAGCAGAGTGTATGGGGAGTGACCTCTAGGCTCAGGGTGTTCTCCTTTCCACCCCAGCTTGCTCCAGCTCACCGCACATTCCCACCCTGAGCCAGCTCTTAGTGCATGCTGGCAGTGCTGGTGAAAAATAAGACTCAGAGATAAATAATTTGTTCAGTCATGTGTTCACTCGGCAAACATTTCTTGTGACCGTGTGGCAGGCATATGGTATGAGCTGGGCATCTGAGGTGGTCTCTGTCCCCTTGGAGTGCACAGCCTGGCAGGGGAGAGAGGTGAGAATCAGACAGAGAGGTTGGTCATTAAGAGGGAGAAACTTGCTTCTCAGGACAGATGGCCCTTCCTCTGGGCGGCTGGCCTGGCCCCTGACAGACACTGCTGGGCACCTCTCCACTCGCCATGCACGGCCCAGGGCAGGCCTGGAGAGGGTGAGGAGGGGCTGTGTGCAGTGACAGGGTGATGGGGCCCCAAGGAGCAGAAAAGGGTGAGGAGAGGGACAGCAGAGCTTAGCTTACGTGGAGGGCAGTCAGAGGGGCCTTTCCACAGGCCAGTTGCTGGGAAAGAGCCAGGCTGGCAAGATCAGGGAGAAGAGGCCCCACGTGGGCAGAAGCTGGCCCCAGAGCTTGGAGGTGGGGAAGGCCACGGCCAGCAGGAGGAATTGCATGGAGGTGCTGGAAGCTTTTGTTCTGTAACAAATCACTCCCAAAAGGTAGTGCTTAAAACCATAGCCAGTGATGTTGGTCCAGATTCTGAGGATCCCGATTTTGGCTGTGCTCCGAAGGGCTGCTCTCTGTCCGGTCTGGCCGGGCTCATTTGCACATCTGAGGTTGGCTTCGGGCCTCAGAGGGCCTAGGGTGAGACGCTCCTGTGTGTGAGCCTGGGCCTGACCCTTGGCACCTGGGCAGGGTTGTGAGTGGCAGCAGAAAGGCCGAGTGGCCCAGGCTCAGAGTGGCATATAACTGCTGCTCAGCCTCCAGACGAGAGGGAGGTGGCATGGAGGAAGCCCCAGGGAGTGGGGAAGAAAGAGGCAGAAAGGGACTCTACATGACTAGCTGGTGGGGGCTGTGGGCCAGGAAGGCGGAGTGGTGGGGGTGACCTCTCAGGATTCAGGACCCCAGAGTTCCCCACCCAGACAACTGGGAGCCTGCTTCCAGGTCTGACCCTCCCCAAGGGGGACTGAACCACAGGCGTGCAGCCCGTTGGGCCTGGGAGAGGCACTGCGTGCTGCTCTCAGGACAGGCGGACAGAGCTCGCACTTGGCTCCGGGGTTCCATGCCCGTGTGAGCGAGTTCCTGAGGCTCGGCTGGGGCCTGTCAGGGTGAGAGGGAGGTAGGCAGGGTGTCCACTTGACTCCCGGGGTTCTACACATACTGGGGTGAGCCTGCTGGGCAAACCAGTTTATTACTGGGGAAAGCAGTAATAGGCAAGGTTTTCTCATGTCTCAGACATCCACATGCAGATAGCAGTCAGGCAGCTGGATGCCAAAGATCAGAATTCAGAGGAGAGATCCTGGCAGGAGGTTGAAATTTGGAAGTTGCTGGCAAAAAGGTGGGAAAAAAGCCCCACACACTGCAGGAGTCATAGAAAAGGCCCATCGCAGGGCATATTTCAGTACCGGAGCGCCCAGGTACGTGCTGGGTAGATGAGAGCTGGGTGAGAAGATTGTCCCCTTGGAATATACATGCTACAGAAACAGAAGGAAAGATCAGCAGATGGCTGATTTCATGACTTAAGGAGATAAAAGAAGGCCTCAAATCCATGGCACGTCGGTAAGGAAGATGCAAAAGAAAACTAACCAAGTCAAGCCATAATATGGGCAAAATGACTGGATCTGTGAAAACGGGATACCACCTTGACGGACTGCAGAATTCGGAAGGAATGGGCCACGGGCTGCAGAGCCTGGCAACTCAGCGGACCTAGCCCTGGCGTTCCTCTTCGGGGCAGAAAGAAATTAGGCAGGAAAGTTACCGGAGTGGATTAGACCACACCCACTAAGAAACCAAATGGAGCCAATGGGAAAAACCCAGCGGCCAGGCCCTTGCTACACATTTGAAGAAAAATACTGAACCGTCCAAAGCTTTCTGATGGAAAATAGAAACTACTTTTAAGGGCTCAAGCTGCAAAATTTACCCTAAAAAAGCAGCTTCAGCGTTGACAGGGAGACTGGGGGGAACTGTTCGCAATCAGCTCAGCAGGGCTCCACGCCTGGTAGAGGGCAGCTTAGATCTGCAGCTGTTGGTCACATCCCAGCCGGCAGCCCCTTCGCCAAGAGGGTTCCTCATGGAGCTGGCATTTTTCTTCCCTATTTTTGCAGATGAGGAAACAGGCTCAGATGGTCAAAACATGACAGCCACACAGCTGGCAGGCTTCTGAGCCAGGTCTGTGTCTGGGGCCTTGTCCCTGTATCTCTCTGCTGTCCCAAAGGGTCAGTGCCCTCTGGGGACCCTTCATGCAGGCTCACCTCTGTTATCAAGCACCCTCTGTGACCCCACTCCTGGCTGCCACCTGTCAACGGCCCCTCCCAGCCCTGGCCCCAGGCTCCCCCTCCTTGTGTTCCCATCTCGGGCCCACCTGCCCACTCTGTGAGGCAGCCTGCACCACCCTGGGTGGATGGCAATGCCAAGGCCCCCTTTGAGCAATGCTCCATGCCTGGGACCCACGAACCCCCGCAGCACCTGCCAGGTGGCTGCAGTCATGGTCCCCACTCCCCACAAGATGAAATGGAGATTTGGGGAGCTTGAGGGGCTTGCCTGAGTCCCACCTCCAGGGGATGGGCAGCCAGGACTGCCCAGAGGACCCAAACCTACCTTTTGGCTCTCTGCTGGCCCGCCTCTCTGATGAGGGCCGGGGTCCTATTTTGTTTACAAACATCTCCCCTCAGGGCAGGGGTTGTGACTTTTCTTTCTGAAACACGGGGCTCTTCAAGAGTCTGGACTCTGGCCTCCGCGGACCTGCGCTCAAACGTGGGCTCTGCCATCTTTGAGCTGTGTGGTCTGGGGTGATTTACTTTACCTCTCTGTGCCTCTATGCCACAGACCCCAAGACCATGAGCTCACCTGCTCTATAGGGCCGTGTGAGCACTAGATGAGCTAATACTGACAAAGTGCTTGGAACAGAGCCTGGCCTGAGCTAAGCTCTTGGTCCCTCTGAGAGTCCTGTTAAAGATTCACACCACACCATGGCTGCCACTCAGCTGCCCATACCGTCATCCTGACTACTGAGAAGGTTTTCAGCTGGCCTCTGGCTTCTACTTCACCCAACTTCACCCCCTCCTTTGACTCTTCCTATGCTGCTGCAGTCACATTGGGCTCCTTGATTTCTCAACTACACCGCGCTAGCTGCCTCAGGACCTTTGCACTACCTCTTTCCCCTTCTCCTTATCTTCAAGACAAGCCCAGGCCCTACTGGCCCATTCCAGATCGCAGACCACATATCTAGCCTGGCCCTCCTGAGGGCCATCACCCTGCTCCACTTCTGATTTCCCCAGGGCGTATCCCCTTTCTGACCTTCCTTTACCATCTTCTGTCTGAGTCTTTCTAGTTTGTTTTCTGTCTTCCCCTGCTGGAAAGGGTGGAAATGTTTGCCTGTGTGCTCGCTGACATGGCCCAAATGTGCAGAGAGCACCTGGCCCTGAGGACGCTGACCGCACTGTGGGTTTCAGAGTCAGCCGGCTGCCCCTGAACATGCAGACTCCCTGGGCCCCTGGTTCAGCCTCTCTGGAGACTGGAGACTCAGTCTGGTTAACCTCCCGCCCCCACAATGGGATCTGACGCAGGCGCATGTTTGAGAGTCGTTGCATGGAAGGGGGTGTCTGTACCCCAGCCCCCGCGTTGGCTGACTGCCACACCCCCCAGTACCCAGACTACAGACCACATCTGACTTCTGGGGCCCTAGTCGTCCAAGCCCCTGCATTTTCCTGGCCTCCCTGATGGTGGCAACATGCCTGATGCTGTATGAGAAACATTTGCTTTTGCAACAAGTGGCCAGAGGCAAGGAAAAAAGCCACTGCCCAGGACCAGAGACCAGATAAAGGCTCATTTTCAGGTGGCTGAAGAGGTCTTGGCCTTGAGGAAGGAGGATGGCCTGAGGCTGGGTGGGGGAAGGCTGGAGAAGAAGAGGCCAGAAGATTTGTGGAACAGGAGGCCTCCAGTTGCCCCAAGCAGAGTGGGGCCCCAGGCCCTGCATGGGTGAGACAGTGGGGCCCTCCACCCTGCAGGAGGACCGGGAGCAGGCCAAGGCTGCTGGTGCCCCGGCTCTTCCCAAGGACAGGGGTTAGGAGTCAGGTAACCCAATTCCGCCTCGTGGATCACGTCAAGAGTCAGTGCGCCTCTGTGCAGGTACTGATTCAACTTTAACAATGCAAACAATGCTTGCCCTAAGCCTCCTATTTCTCCTGCTCTGCCCAGTCCGATATGCCACAGACACAGTTCCCCTGGGAACAGAGTCCACAGGGTACTGGCTGTAGCAGCTGAGGGAAAGCCCGTCAGGAGCGGCTGGCAGCGAAGGACGAGTCATCTGCGCAGTGGAACTGCCTGAGGTCAGGGAATGTCCCCATGTGTCCACACGGAACAGCCTCACAGAGACCAAGGAGTGTGTGTGTGTGTGTGTGTGTGTGTGTGTGTGTGTGTGTGTGTGCGTGTATGTGTGTGTGTGCGTGTGTGAGAATCCATCTTGTGCTTTAAAAATGGACATGCTTTTCTGCTTAGCATACCCATGGAAATGGCCACAGAGTGGCCTCGGGGAAGGGGCGCTGTGGCAGGGAGGGGTGGCTGGCAGGAGGGACACTGGCTCTTCATTGAACACCCTTTCCTACCACTTGGCTTGTTTGATGTCTGCATGATTGAGAAAGAAAATTCTGCTATGCTGACATCAAATGCATGTGGCCCTTGCCCCAGCAGGGCCCCCACTGGCAGGGCAGCTGCCCCAGCGGTGAGCAGACTTCCATGCCCTTAGTGCTCCCCCTGGGGCTCGGCGCAGGGCCGGCACACCGTTTGGAACCAGGCAGAGCTGACTCGGGAGAGTCACTGGGAGACAGGATGTGAGCTCAGTGGGGCTGGACTGCAGGTCCAGGCTGATCACAGGACAGGAAACAGAGCCACTGCCCAGGGCCAGAAGCAAGCCCTTTCCCCAGGCCTGCTGACCTCCAATTCCCACCCTGCACCTGCCCTTTGCTGACCACGCTCTGGACGCACTGGCCTTCTCATGGCCTGTCCCACCTCGGGGCCTTCTCGTGTGCCAGGCTGCGGGAGGGAATGCTCTAGTGCGACTCGGCCTGCCTAGCCCCTCTCCTCCTCCGGCCTCCACTCAAATGCCCTCCTGCCAGAAGCCTGTCTTGACATCGCACTCGGACCCTGCTTCCTGTTCCCTTTGCTCTCTGTCCATCACGTGCTGATTTTCTTTGTTCGCCTTACAGTTAAGCCCCCTTCCTGATAGGCGTTTATTAAGTACCAGGGGGCAGGGACCGCATCGGTCTTGTTCGCTGCCCTCTCGCCCGCACCCAGAACAGAGCCTGCCCTTGGGAGTACCACACACACCTGTGTCCTTCATGCTCTCCCCTCCCGGCCCATTCCTCCGGTTTCTCGGAGCCCCAGAGCCCACAGGAGCCGAGTGCGTCCCCTCAAGGCACTCCTGGCCCCTGAGGACACCTTCCCTGTGTGATCCTCCCCACCCAGTGCTCCCCCACCCTCAGACTCTGTCCCACTGAGGCCCTGCCGGAGACAGTGCCTGTGTGCTCGGGCAGTGCAGTGGGCTTAGGGGTCCAGATATATGGCGCTGGACAGACCATTCTCATCTCTGGACTTCAGGGTCCTCTTCAGTAACATGGGGACAAAAACCAGTCAAGAGGACTATGCACTGCGCCAAGGGAGGTGGAAAGGCAGAGAGGGGAGAGCTTGCATGGGTCCCAGGGGATGGGGACAGGGCAGCATGGTGACCTGGCCGTCTGGGTGCCGTGTGTGGGTGAAGAGAAGTGATGACCTTGCCTGCAAACCCAATGACTTCCCAAATCTCTTGGGTGTGACCAGATGTAAGAAAGCTGTGTTCTCGTGCCAGACCACAGGCAACGTTGCCCAGAACAATTCTTACTTTGGCACCTGTGATGAACTCTGATACTCTTTCCTTTCCTTTCTGATTTTATCCTTTTCTTTGATTTTTATTAACAATGCCGATTGCACTTTTCTAAATGGATTCCATGACCCACTACTGGGTTCCAACCTGCACATGGAAACAGCCAGAAAGAGACCTAGCGAAGGCCATGGAGGGAGAGAGCATAGTTCAGGCGCTGTCCCAGGGCAGGCGTCAGGGTCTTCCTCCATCCTGTGGCTTAGGCTGGTCTTTCCAGACCCCAAATGCCATCCCAGGCTGCGCTCTGCCTCTGTTAAGTTTTTTGCTTTTGTCTTTGGAATATTCCAGCAAAATCCCCCTTAACTCAAATGACACACCTGTGGGGTGACACACCCAGGATGCCCTGGCAGGGAGGGACCGGCTAGGAAAACATTCAACAGTGGGTACTAGCCCTGCCCCAGCCCCAAGGGCCCCTACTCCCTCCACTCCAGTGCCCTGGGCCTGCTCTGGATCCCCTGGGCTGCCTGTGGCCCGTTACAGGGAGGGGGCAGCTCCCATGCGGGCTCTGCTCTGACGTTCTGCCCTGGGGGCTGCACCCTGCAAGCAGGGAAATATTTTGCATATCAGCCGTGCCCACAATGGGCAGGGCAAGGCTAGACTGCAGGCCTGTGTGCCTTGGAACCTGGGCTCTTCCCTGCACCCCACCCTGCTTCTCTCTCCACCACAGTTTTGCATCTTGTTTTTTCAACCACCTGAGAGGAAACAAACTCTTTCCTCACCCACGTCCCATGCACTCTAATCCTGAGGTTCTGCCACCCACATTCTCAAGGCCATTTCCATCTCCCCTGCACCCCCCTGGCCCAAGCCACTGCCATTCCCTCACCTGGTCCCTGTGCTCCCGCCTGTCCCCTGTGTGGTCACTCTCCGCTTGGCAGCCCTTCCCGGGCCTCTGCTGTGTGCTGGAGGCCGAGCTCCGGGGCTGCTGCCCTGGGCCTCAGCCTGGCTGCCCAGTTCGGCTTGGCCGATAGAGGAGGCGTCACAGGGAACGGGTGGGGGTGGGGTGGGGGGCTGGGGAGGGTAATAGAGGAGGTCCGGTGCTTCCCCTCCTCCTGCCAAGGTGCTGGCCCTGCTGATAGCACCCCATCTCCCATGGGAGGAACTGGGGGCTGCCTGGCCCTCACCTGTGCCACCTGTCATGAGCCCTGTCTATAACCCGTTGTCACAGAGCCTGGGTTGTCTGGTCCTTCTGGGCCGCTGGCTGGCTGGTACATGGCCCCAGCCCTTTTTGTGTACAGTAGAACAGTCTTTGTAAAAACCTCAATCTAGCTGGGTTTCTCCCTTGCCTAAACTTCAGTGGACTCCCACTGCCCTGAGAATACAAACAAAAATCTTTATTGCCCTTTACAATAGTGTCTGTTAAATTGTCAGTTGCAGTCCCTTAGGGGGTCACAAGGTTAATTGGATGGGTTGCATTTCTGTCCTCTTTTTTTCTTGCTTCTCCTTTCAATGACAGGACAGCAGAGCAGGACGGAGGGAACAGCAAACACCAGCCCTCGCTGTGGGGAGCCCTGGTTGGGGAGTGGGAGGCTTTTGTTTCTGTAACATGCAAACTGGTTGAGTCCAAAGATGGTGTCTTATTGTGGGCTGCGGTGCCAAGTGTTGGGGATCCCTGGCCTTCCTGGCCCTTCTCTACGGCTTCCTCCTCATCCCACCACCTGCCTGGCCCAGCTTCCTGTCGGTGCCCTAGTCAGATAGGCTCTTTCCTGCCTCGGGGCCTTTGCACCTGCTGTTTCCTCAGCCAAGACTGCCCTTCCCTCTGCTCTTCCCCCAGATCCTCCCTGCAGTGCATCTCCTCAGAGAGGCCCTCCCGGGTTGGCCCACCTCAAGCAGCTTCCCTCTGTCTTCTTGTTCTTCATTACTGGATGGCGTTTGATGGGAATCTCCATGAGAACACGGGCAGCTGCTGGTGAGCCCCATTAACTGTTCCAAGCACTTAATCTCATGAGTAGTTATCATGACCATTCACTTGCCTCTTTGCTTGTTCCCCGTGGACTAAAAGCTCCAGAGGGTAGGCCCTCACCTTTATTATTAACTGCTATGTTTGCAGACCAGTACCTGGCATGCAGTAAGTGCTTAATAAATGCCTGCCTAGTGAATGAGTGGCTGAACTGTGTCTCCAGCTTGGAACAGGGAGATTGCAGGAGGCATTTTCCCAGGACGCCTTGCATGCTTGGTGCCTTGGTGGGAGCTGGGACTCAGAGGAGTGGATGCGGGTGGGCAGGGCTGAGGGCCTACTGCCTGGTGCAGTGGAGGCCGTCCTGCCCTCCCTGCCCCTGTCAGCGCTGGCAGCTTGCAGGGTCCCACACCGCCCTCACCTGACAGCTGGAGCTCCTGTTCACGCAGTAGAAAGCTCGAGGACGTGCACTAGGAGAGCCTTCTCCCCCTGCAGCTGGAGCTCACGCCCGGGGCCAACGCACTGCAGGAGAAAGTGCTGAAGGCGAGAAGGGCTTGCAGGGAAGGACAGGCATCGGAGGCTGGCCTGGCCTTTACTTTCAGACGTAGGGAGAGTCCTGATCTCAGCACCCACTCATCCAACCAGCTGGACTAAAAAGGTTATGAAAACACAGAACCACGACAGTACAAGAAGTTGGTGTGTGGCTGAGCAATAGGGGGAAAATATGACTAATGCATATATAACCCTGAAAGAGACAGGTTTCCTAAACAGACACCAAAGGTGGAACCCCTACTGCATTTAGCCACATCAGTATAAACAAATCCTGCAGTTCCAGAAGCATGGTTGGCCATCTGTGATGCGCAGAGTTCAAATATCGTTCACATGCAAGAGCTCTTACACGTCGGTAAGAAAAACATTGGTATTGCTGTACAAAATAAACAGTCCACAGAAGAAAGGCAAACTGCCGTATATATGTAAACAAACATGAAAAAATACAGACACACACACACATACACAAACAGGAAAAAACATGACTCCAATAATCCAAGAGAGACAAAACAATGGCACTTTTTATTTTTTTAACTGTCATACTGGCAAAACCAGACAAAACCTGTCAGTTTCTGTAAAGTGGTAATAGTGCTGACAAGAATATGGGAACTGGGGAGTGGGATTCAGTGATGGCAGAGATCTGGATACTAGAATCTCTGGAGGATGAGTTGGTCACAAATAGCAAATCTAAACATACACTTTGACTCAGAAATCTCACTTGCCAAATTCATGCTTAAGAAACGGGATAGAGAAGACTTATGCACTAGGGCTGTTCATTGCAGTTTTGCATATGATAGTGAAAAATTAGAAACATCATCACTGTCCTTCAAGAATGGATTTGCTAAATTAATTAGGATACAGCTACCTCCGTGGGATATGAGGCAACTTGAATGACTGCTGCTAATCAATCATTATTGGCAGAGAAAGAAGCACACGAGGTATGTACTGTTCTAAAAATCCACCAGAAGCAACCCAAGTGACCGTCAATGGATGAACAGATAAATAAAATGGCTCCATACATGTAAGGAATATGATTCAGCCTTAAAAGGAACGACATTCTGACACAGGCTGCACACGGATGGGCCTTGAGGACATTCTGCTCAGGGAAGGAAGCCAGTCCCAGAAGGACACATACTGTGTGATTCCACCTCTGCGGGGTCCCTGGAGTCGTCACATTCACAGAGACAGAAAGTAGTGTGGGGGCTGCTGGGGGCTGGATGAGAGTGAGTGCTAATAGGGGCAAAGTCTCAGTTTGGGCAGATGAAAAATTTTGGAAATAGTGGTGGTGGTTGCACAACAATGTGAATGTACTTTCAGTGACACTTAAATAGTTAAGATGGTAAATTTTGTGTTATGTGTTTTTAGCTAAAACTTTCAAAAACACCCTTGAAACAGTGTGTATTATGTTTCCTCTTTTGTAATACAGCAAGAAAATGTTAACAATGATGTGGCTCTGAATATGTTTTTTAAAAATACTTGTCTGTATTTCTGATATTTGGGACAGTGAAAACATTTTCTTTTACATTAGTGAAAAACCTATTTCAAAAATAACATACTAAGTTGCACGATCAAGAGGGAAGTACAATTAAATAATATTTTTCCTGGTTATAAAATTTATGTCTAGTCATTGTAGAAAATCTGGAAAAGTGAAAAATACAATGTGAAAAAAAAATCACTTGTAATCCCTTCACTCAATGTAAATATTTTTAAAAATCATCGATATGAATACTTCTAATTTTTTGTATGAATGTATTTTTCTTTACATAATCATATATAGATTAATTCCTATATAGTTAGGCATCCTTTTTTCGCTTGAACTTTTATCAGTCTTATAAATACTTGATTTAAATTGATAAATTATATTCCACTGCAGTGATGGGGTATAGTTCATTATCTGTTTCCCTTTTGTGGGACATACATGGCTTTCTAATTTTTCTCAGTTGTAAGTAATGTTAGGATGTTCTTGGCATGTAAGTGATCAGTTTCTAGAAATAGACGTACCCAATCAAAAGTGAGATATAGATATATTACAAGGTTGCTTTCTGGAAACATACCAATTCAACCTTTTTCCAACAGTGTTACAATTTAAAAATATTCTCGTCAATTGGAAGAAAAGGGTACCTTGTTTGAATCTGTGCTTCTTTGATCAGTGGTGAGGTTAGACATTTCCCTGTGCATGCCCTGGCCATCTGTCTTTCTTTGACTTGGGCCGGTGTCTTCCTTACTGCTCTGAGGTGCCGTGGAACTCCTCCCTGAATCTGGCGAGTGGCACGTGAAAGGCTGGTATGCTGACTCCATGCCATCAAGCTCTGTGTCTTCACCTAAGGCCAGGACTCTTGCTTCCCCTGAATTTACAGGATGGGCACCCTGGGGGAAGGAGATGGGAACTTCTGGCTAGAGGCTGGCTTGGAAAGCATGTGATAAGCTCAAAGGACTTTAACCGGCAGGAGTGACTCATTAACTCCCTGCCCCCGTCAGCACTCACCTGCCCGAGCTGAGGAGGTGCTGATTTTGCTGTGTCCTCATTTCTGGCTGTGAGTTCTAGCCCTCCAGAGAGACCCTGATGCCTCAGCGGTGGCGTTTTTCTTTTATGATTTCCATCTGTCACTTGGATTTGCTTCTCAGGTGTGTCCATCCTGCTATTCAATCTCGGCTGTGTTTTCATGGATCCTATGAAGTGTTAAAGTTTCAAGAATTCTTACTTGGGCTCTGAGTGTTCCTTTTTCATAGTGGTTGGCTCTGGTTCTCTGGGCCTGCTGTTCCTGCTGTGATACAACAACGCTGCAGCACAGAGCAGCTGTATGGCTTAAATGAGGCAAAAGTTGTAAAGCGCTTAGAACAGTGCCTGGCACATAGCAGACACTTGTGATGTTACCCTTAGATCTGTGCCTGGCATGCACATACTAAAGTTACCTGTATTAGCCACTGGTTCATAGATGCTTTTCCAGGAAAGTGTGGACACTCTGGGACTGTGTCAATGGCCTGGGGCACATTGCTTGCCCCCAGCCACACAGCACAACTGAGGTGGGGGCTGGCTGAAGGCCAGGGCGGTGAGTGTCTGTGGCTCATGGCTGTGGTTTTATAAGCAACTAATGGTTCCCCTGGCAGAACAGGAATGGCAGAATTGCAGATGCCTGTGAGCACCCTCAGGACAGGCCCTGCATGGCCTCATCCTTGCATGGTCTCATCCAAGCCTGTCGGGCTGTGGGTGTCCTTGGCCCTGCTGTGGGCTCAGACCCCTCATCCTGGCCCCGGGAGCCCACCAGGACAGTGTCAGTGCGGGCCTCACCATAACCAAGTCATGGGACACTGCATATGGTCCCTGAGGGTGATGTGGTACCTCCAGTTGACACACTCCCTCTGACCAGCATGTCTTCATCTGTAATGCTGACTGATCAGTGTGTTGTGAAAATAAGATAGAGCGAGGCTCTGTGAAGTGCAGTGCATTGTTACTACCCTAAGAGCTGGAGATAATTCAGCAAGGAGGCTTGCCTGAAGATGCGCCTGTGGATGGGGCAGCGGAAGGCCGAGGCAGTCTGGGCAAAAGCTAGGGGAGGAGGGGCTCCAGGGAGCTCTGTCGGGTTGCCTGACATGAGCTGTGGCCATTGGTTACAGGGCAGAGGGACATCCACCAGTGACCTGCAGGGGACAAATCGGATTTCAAGGTCCTCACACCCTCCAGTCTGGTGCCAGTGCCTCTCATTGGCCTAACCCCCTCAGAAACTGAAGGGTGCCTGTTCAGGGTCTGGTATAGATTAGCCTCTGGGGACCAGAGCAGGTGCTAAAGGACAGAGAGGTCTGGAGGGTCAGGCACAGAGAGTCCAGTACACAGGGTCAGGGGCTCATATGCTTCCTCTGTAGACACAGACACAGCCTAGCCCTTCGTTGATCAGAAGAGATGGTCTCTGGCCAGTGACCCCTGAAACGTACCTGGGGACAAGGGAGCTGAAGGTGGGGGGACTTGTTGCTTCCCACCCAGGAAGAGGGAGAAGTCAATCACTGCAGGAGGTCACAGGGCTTGATGGCCTCAGGTAGTCCCTTTGTGCCCAGGCCACTGTGCCACTGAATGGGTCCTTTAAATGCTCCCTGGCGGAGGACAGGCTGGGTTCAGATTCCTAGCAGGTGTGAGCTGAAAGGAAGGTTGAAGGTCTTGGGGAGAGCAGGGGGGAGGGTGGGGGACATGGATGAGGACAAGATTGCTGAAAGACCTCTGGGACAATCCCAGCCCTCCAGGAACTTTTCCAAAGATTCACTACCAATCTGCTAGCAGTTTTAGAAAGAGTAAATAGAAAAAAATCTCTTTATTCACTAGAAAGATATTTCTGGAGTGTCCTAGGTTCTGGGGATATAGCAGTGAAGAATCCAAATTCTCAAGGAGCTCATCAGTTAGTGAGAAAGACAGGCAATAAACAAGTAAGTGCAGAATATAAAACCAGGACCATGACATATAATAATTCAAGGCCAGGGAATGGAGAGCAATAGAAGTACTGTTTCAGATGAGGTGATAAGGAAGCTATCTACAGTCAGGTGACATTTAAGCAGAGACCAGACAATGTGAGCAAACAATCTATGCAGATATATAGGAGGAAAGGAATTGAAATAGTGGATGAAAACTTCCCTGAACTGAAGAATACTTGAATTTTCAGATTAAAAAGATACACAAAGCACAAAGCAGGAATAAGAAAAGAGACAAAAGTCTAGAGTCAGATGCATCTTGGTAGGGAAATCTAAGGGGAGAGGAAAGATCAACACTCCAAAAAGGCACTAGGCCCAAGTGGTTTTACAGGCAAGGTCAAAAAACAATTAAACAATATAGCTTATATGCTCTTAAAGCCCTTTTCTATGTGCCGGTAATGTAGACGTGGAGAAGGAATTGACCTGGAGGGAAAGTGTGTTATAGGTTTCCACTGCTGTGAGGCGAAATGTTTCCTTTCTTTGTCACCTCTGTTTTGAAGAGCACCACTTGGCTTCTTTTTCTTCTTGAAAAGGAATTCTAGTGACGGATTCTCTGCATGTAGGGGGAGTTTTCCTCCCTAACTAGGGCCTTAGGTAGACGCTGTATCTAGCTGCTCAGGTGGCTCTTCAGCTACTAGGCTGTCAGTGTTCCCATTCACTCATTCACTTATTCATTTATTCACTCAACACAAGTTTATTGAGGCTTTATTATATTCTGGGCATGTGAAACCTGATGTAGTCTGGAGGTGGGAGAGAAGGTTGCTATGGGACTAGGTCCCCAAGAAAGTGAAGCTGTGCCAATAGCTGAAGACTGCATGGAATTAACCAGGCCCAGGTAGGCGCTGGAGGGAGGGGGAGGGGGGGCTGTGTAGGAGACACCTGTACAAAGGCAGACCCTGGGAACTAGCCTCGGGGTGTTCTGGATCTGTTCTGGGAAAACTGTTTTCCTCATTTCTCCAGTGACCAACTCCTTTACCTTTTGGGGTAGGCTCCCTATCCTTATTTAATTTCTTTCAAGCTGATCCTGTTTGCTTCAAGGCTTTTAAAAATTAATTAATTCAACAGTTGAGCACTTACTGTGTGCTTGGTGCAGCAAATACGAAGACAAGAAATGGACAGGAATCACTGCTTTGAGGGAGCTTACATTCCACTGGAGGAGACAAAAAGCAAATAAAACAAATGTGAGATATATAGTACGTTAATAGAGAATAAGCATGGAAAAAAAGTTAAACAGGACAGAGAAATAAATATTAGAGAGAGTGTTAACATTTTAGGTTGAGTGGTTAAATTGGGGAAGATATCTGAGAAGATAACATTTGAATAAAACCCTGAAGGAGGTAACAGAGCCATGTAATTTGTGGGCTTAGAGCTTATACAGGCAGTGGAAACAGCAAGTGCAAAAGGCTCTGAGGTAGGGTTGTGCCTGGGATGTTCGAGGAAGCATGACGAGGTGAGAGTGGTGACGAGGTGATGAGAGCAAGGCAGAGAAAGGCCAGGGACTTAATCGTGAGGTGGGAGCCACTAGAATGTTCTGAGCCAAGAAGGGACATGATATGACTCAAGCTGTACCAGAAGCACCTTGGCTGTTCTTTGGTTTCTCTTTCCCCCCTCAGTTTATTGAGATATACTTGACATACATCACCTAAAATGGTATGACTAACATTTTGTGAAATGACTACTGCAGTAAGTGTAGTTAGCATCCATCATCTCATACAGTTACAATAAAAAGAAAAAGCAAAAAAAGGAGAAATTTTCCTCATGATGAGAACTGTTAGGATCTAATCTCCTAACAACTTTCCTATATACTGTACAGCAGTGTTAGCTATTGTCACCAGCTGTATACATCCCATCCCTGGTACTTATTTGTCTTATAACTGCAAGTCTGTACCTTTAGACCACCTTCCTCCAATTCCCCTTTCCTCCACCCCTAACCTCTGGTAACCACAAATCTGATCTTTTTCTATGACTTTTCTTTTTGTTTTTATTTTAGATTCCATTGCAAGTGAAATCACAGTGTTTATCTTCCTCTGTTCTTCAGCTTCTGACCAGCTACATGCCAAAGCTTCCTTGTGTGCTGAAGCTGCTATGGATATGTCTCTGTTTTCCAAGTTTCTGGTGTGGTTTTTACTCAGGGGGTGCAGAACATTGGGCTGGGAGTGTATGAGGAGCAAAGGACCATGGCAGGTTGGGCATTTGGAGCAATGTGGACAGGCCGGGCTCCCACCTGTACAGGGCAAGACAGTGAGTCACTGAGCCCTCCAGACCCCCTGTCTCTTCTATAAAAATGGGCAATTTCCACCTGTTCAGCCAATGCTGGCCAGGGCTGCCCTAAGGGTTCAGACTGTGCAGACAGCTTCATCATCTCTTCATCGTCGACACAGCCCTCCAGCCAAGCCTCAGTTTGCCTCCTGGTGGCAGCAGGAGCTGCATTCCTGGCACGGATGGGTACACAGGGAGAACCCCAGGATGCAGGGGCGGGAGCTGGCATGGCCTTAGGAACCCAGATCCACGGCAGAGCCCAGACAAGTCCTGGCTAGGTGTTCTGCTTTAGCAGTGTTCTTGGAGAGCAGTAGGGGAAATGCTCCCCATCTCTCAGACCAGGAGGGGAAACGATGAAGCTCCATAGAAGGAGCTGTCTGCCCAGTGTCCTGGGTTGTCTGGAAGACGTCCTCCCTGGGGCAGACCGACAGACTCTGCCTCAACCCTCCTCTCTCCTTAACGCTGTGTGGCCTCACAGTCCGTTTCCTCTTCTGTAAAATGCTGGCTGAGGACCCAGCAGGAGTGTGGGTTAAAGGGTGGAGCGGGGTGCGGGGCACCCTCAGCTCACGTGTTTCTCTTAGGCAAGTCACCCAGAGCCCGTTTCTTCCCATCTCTGAGTGGAAAGCAGACTTGTCCCGGGATTTCTGCGGACTACAGCAGTCAGTGGACGGCATCTGTGGACGAAGCACTGCTGAGTCTGCGGGCGGGCAGCCCAGTGACAGGGAGTCGCCGATCTGAGACAGGGGTCGGCAAACGTCCTCAGCCCGGCCGGGAGGCCGGGGGACTGCGCGGCGGGCGCGCACTTTCCCGAGCACACCGGCCTTGGCTCACCGGAAAGACCCTACCGTATTTCTCCAACAATACGTACCCTTCAGAAAGTCCCCTACTCTGCCAGGCGCTGTACCGCAGACTCAGCGGCCCGCACACAACTGGAGCTGGGAGCGGGGTGGTGGGCACACTGGCCAGGGCTGCCACGGCGCAGGCCCCCCGTGGACCGCGCTTCCGCGCCCTCTCGGGGCTTTTCGTAGGCCCCGAGACTCATCTCACGTTCCCGCCTGGGGACCGACCTTTCGAAGAGGACCCCAGAGCACGCAGCGAGCCCACGGACAGGCGTGGGGAGCTGGGAAGCAGCTGCAGGCGGGGAGCCGCGCTGGGCCTCGGGCTCCGGAACCCCCAGCGGGCGGGCCGCACAGAGCCCTTGCGGCCGGGGGCGGGGCGGGGCGCGTGACGCGCGGCACGGGCCAATGGGGCGCGCGCCCCGGGCCGAGCCTCCTGCGAGCCTTCGCGGCCCCCGCGGCGTCACGTGAGCCGCGGGGAGTGAGCGCAGAGGCAAGGCGGCGGGTTAGTGCTGCGCTGCAGCGACCCGCGGGCCGGCGGGCGAGCGAGTGCAGGATCTAAGGCCGGGCCCGTGGCGCCGCGACCCGGGAGCCAGGCCGCCGCCCCCAGCCCCGCCCGCTGGGCCTCAGGACCGCCGGGCCTGGCCGCCGACCCGGCGTGCGCCAAGTTCAGGTGGGAGAGGCGCGGCGAGGCGGGACGGCCGCGTGGACTTGGCCCCGGGAGCGCAGGGGGTTGGCTGGGACGCGGGGGGCGCTGGTGACTTGTGGCCGGGCGCTCGCGCCGCTGCCGCAGGCTCCTCCCGAGTGTCCGAGGAAATGCTGGAGGAGCGGGGTGAGCCGTGGGGTCGGACAAGCCGTGGGAAAGTGACCCCCGGTTGCCAACCGGCCGCCACCGCAGCTCCTGGCCCCACGTGTCCGTGCTCGCCTGGCCGACCGGCTCTCCCATATGGCGGGCACCCGGCGGGGCCTGGCGAGAGGAGCAGGCGGGCCGGCGCGCCGCCGGCCGGGGGCGGGGAAGGGGGTGGAGGGGCCTATGGCGGAGGGGTTACTGTCGGTCACCGCAGCAGCGGCCTCCAGGGGAGGGGGCGCGGGAGAAGGCTTGGTGCCCAGCGGTTAGGGCTCCTGGGCTCTACCGAGGGGTCGGGGCGAGCTCCCCACGCCTCCCTTTCCCACGCGAGTAGGAGAAGGACACCCTCCCGCAAGGCCACACCGGCCGCCGCCACCACGCCCCGCACACGCAGTCACACGACATGAACTCACACCCCTTCACGCACACCGCACGGTTCACACATCTTGTACTCCGACTCCCCACACAGTCCCATGTCCTCTTCGACTGAACATTAACCAAGCTATGGCTCGGGGGCGGTGGCGGAGGCAGTGGAGAGGCCATCCCGCACTCGCCACGGCCCCTGTCGGTCCCCTCTTCCCTCCGCACTCCGGTGTTCCCTATGGAACCCCTACCCCACTCCACAGGACACAAAACAGAGGGGCTGTTTCCTCCTCCAGTTACCAGCGGCCGGTCGGAGTGACAAATTCCCAAATGCCTGGGCCCTTCAAATCACCGTCCCCCTGTCCCCAGAATCAGGTGGCTCGTTGGGGGGGTCCCACTGCCCTACAGGTGCGAGGACGCCGGGGTGGGGGTTGGCGACTTTGGGGCCTGCGGGTGGCGCGGGAGATCGGGGACTCTTATTTTGAAGGGCGCCCCTGCCCGCCACCCCCCGTGATTTGCACGCTGACCCAATGGCAAGCCCTTGGCTGGCGCTGGGCTTGTTATCAATTACATGTTGTTCTTGCAGCCGCTGTGTCCCTAGGAGGATAAACAGCAGGCCTGGCCGGCCCGGGAGGGGGCGGAGTCCTGCCAGGGACTGTGCCCGGAACAGTGTGTCCCCTCCCCCTGCGCGCAGCCTGCGGCTCCGGCCCTTCCATGTGCTAGTGTTTTAGGGACCAGAGCTGGTCACCGCCCTGGTGTGCCCTCTCTAGCACCAGTGCCCAGAGCCCCTTCTTGGCTCTCAGGTCCAGCCTAGGCCTCTCAGCGCTGCCGTAAGACCCTTGCTGCCTTACCTGGGCCTTTCTACTCCTAGTTTCACTGCCCATCTAAAGGCCCAGGTCCTCCCAATTTTTTGCCAGGTCCTGTTTTAGACTCTGGGATATAGTAGTGGACTGAACAGTCAGAACAGCTTATATTCTGGTGGGGAGGTAAACAGAAAATAAAGTAGACAAATAAATAATCAAGATAGTTTCCTGCAGTGGAAGGTGCTAGGAAAAATATGCAGGATGATGTAACAGAGAGTGGTCAGGGGAGGCCCCTGTAAGGAGTAACTTTTGAGCTGAGATCTAAGGCACTTCCACATGGGGGTCAGGGAGGAGGAACCCTTGGAGAGTGGGCAGTCAGGGCAGTGGCCTGAGGCCCAGGCGCACCTGAGCTTGGTGCACACTCTCCCAATGTGGAGTGGGGTGGGTAGAGGTGAGGTGTGGGAGAGATGGGCAGGGCCCAGGTGCTGGGCTGTTCGGAGGGGACGGGGTCACATTTCCTTGTGAAGCTCTTGGAGGTTTCCTGACAACCCACTGTACTGTACTTACTTGTTTCCTCCGCTGTTTCTTTTTTTATATCATTTCATCTACAAATTTCTCAGTTTATATCTCTAAAAGGTAAGGCTCCCTTGAAAAGGAACATGCCAACCTCAATACCATCATCACTCTTAAAATGTTAACAGTAATTCCTTAATATGGATCAGTTGGTGATTACATTTCAGGGGAGAGTTTTAAGTGGGCAGGAACACAGCCCGCTCTGCCCCCACTACCAGTCGTGGCCTATTAGTGGGTTCCAGGAAGGCCGGAGTCTCCCTGATTCCTTAGCATCACAGCAGAGGGGCAGAAGGACCGTGTGTTCACCCATTTGGACGCTAATCCTAGTGGCTGGTACTGACCAGCGCCCGCATGCGAGTCAGCCCTGTCGTTCAGTACTCAGCCTGTAGCTCCCTAGACTCTTACACCCATCTGGAAACTGGGCACTGTTGGCAGCATCCCCACCCAGACACAGAGAGGTCGTGCCATCTGCCTGAGGTCGCCCAGCTGGTAAGCTGCAGAGACGGGAGCAGAGCCCCCCACTTGGAGGGTGGGTGATGGGTGGAGGGTCTCTAGGGCTGAGTGAGTGTAGGCTCTGCCTAGCCTTGTGGCCCTTCGTGTTAATATGACATTTTCATTCCTTCTCAACATCGATTTGATAAAAAATGTGTATTTTCAAACTCCCAGTTTTAGATCCTTAGCAGAGTATTTAAAATAAAAAAGCCAAACATCCTCTTGGTAAAACTGCCCTGGGGTGTAGACTTTCCAAGGACACCTTGCCTTAGTTTCCTAGAGCTCTGTGAAGTTTCCTGGATGAGTGGGGAACTAAGGTCACAGGTCCTGGGGCCACTGGGGGCCTGGAACAGGCGGGAACACAGATTTGGGGAGAACAAGGACTTGCCCAGGATCACAGATGATGATGACCCCGGCCTTGGGGGGGTCTTCACCCGTGGCTGGCCTGTTGGCTGTTGGACAGTGCTGTGTGCCAGCCCCACAGTAGTCCTCAAGACAGAGCATGCTGGTGGGTGCAGAGGCGATGCTTGGTGGCAGAGAATCTCTGGCTTCAGATGCCGAACATTCCCCTTTCTCAACCTCACTGGTCATTGGGTGGGGACAAAAGTCCACAGAAGTGGCCCCAACACAGCCAGACACTGTTGACTCTCCTTGGACACCGGACCTAGCATGGCCTTCAGGGGACACAGCTCTGCTCTCTCCTCTCTGTTGATATTCTCTGAGCCCCTCGTGGGGACCAGCGGCCATTCTGGGAGCTGGGGACACAGTGGAGACCCAGTAGCCCAGCCTGCCCTCATGAAGCACTTGGTCTAGCGTGGAGACGGGAGTTAGCTGGGCCTTCCTGAGGTGGTGAGTGCTCCATGGGGTGGGCCCACGGGGGTCTTCTGTCCCACCAGGTAGTTAGGGAGTCCAATGGGGTAGGAGCTGTAAGTGGTCTGGGACCTGGGTCCACTTCCACCCCCATGAGTTACTACCATGCAGCAGGGCCCTGCCCACCCACTGGGGAAGCCTCAGCCAAGTGTCCACATGCAGTTGAGAGCATTTTGTTCAGGCCTGTCTTTGCCTTCCCATTTCACAGAGGAGGCAGTGGAGGCTGGAGGGGTCTGAGAACTGGAGGGTGGATGAGCTATCCCCCTTCCAATGAGAAAACAGCCTGGGAGGGCAGGCATATAGTCAGGTCTTTAATTTTTTGCCATGAACTGGACTTGCCTGATTAAAACATAGACTGCCAGGTTAAGTGTGAATCTCAAATAAAATAATTTTTTAATACAAGCATGTCCCATCCAATAATTAGGACATGATTATATTAAAAATTGTTCATTTTTTAAGCCTGAAATTCAAATTTAACCTAGCAGCCTGTGTTTTTATTTGCTCAGTCTGACACCCTACCCAAGCCCCAACAGCATGAGATGAGGGTCAGAGGGCAAATGGTCATTCTCCTACCCCCTTCCAGGAACTCAACAGGAATGAAGCTGAAGTCAGGTGTCTTCAGAAATGCAGCCACTCCAAGCAGGTTCCCCAACCTTGGCTGTTTTGGGGTACAGCAAGCCTGCTCACATACTCACTTTCTCATTCATGTACACTCACACTCAGTCATTCACGGACACACATGTGTTATTTTCCAGAGTTGTTCTGGAAAATCTGTTTAAAACCAAAAGTGCCCTCATTGTGCAACGGGCTTGGAGAGTGCTCTTTTGCAAACAGGTGGTGCAATTTCAGAAAACACTCTTGCAGACAGAGTTCTCCCGAGGGTGGGATGGAGGCAGGACCCAGGCGTTTGGCAATGGGAGGCTGTGAACTGTCCGTGGAGGGGGACTGCAGGCTCAGGAGGTGGTAGGTGAGTGCGCCATCCTGACCGGGCCTTCCTTGTTCCTCTCCGCAGCCGCCGCCAGCACAGCCAGGCCAGCATGGTGGACCACTTGCTTCCAGTGGACGAGACGTTCTCATCGCCGAAATGCCCACTGGGTTATCTGGGTGATAGGCTGGCCGGCGTGCAGGGGTACCACATGCTGCCCTCACCCCTTTCGGAGGATGACAGTGACGCCTCCAGCCTGTGCTCCTGCGCCAGCCCCGACTCGCAAGCCCTCTGCTCCTGCTGCGGTGGGGGCCCAGGAGCTGAGGGCCAGGACAGCATCTTGGACTTCCTGCTGTCCCGGGCTACCCTGGGCACTGGTGGTGCCGGTGGCAGCACTGGGGCCAGCAGCAGCCCCATGGCCTGGGGGCCCTGGCGGAGGGCACAGGCTCCTGTGAAGGGGAAGCATTTCTGCTTCCCCGAGTTTCCTGTGGGTGATCCTGATGACGTCCCACGGCCCTTCCAGCCCACCCTGGAGGAGATTGAAGAGTTTCTGGAGGAGAACATGGAGCTGGGGGTCAAGGAGGCTGCAGAGAGCAACAGCAAGGACGCAGAAGCCTGTGGCCAGCTCTTGGCTGGGCCACACAGGAGCCACCACCATCCTGGGTCTGGCGGGAGGGAGCGCTATGCTCCCCCACTGGGTGGCGCCAGTGAGGGCAGCAGCCAGGCCCTGGGTGGGGGGCCTGCCCCTGACAGCCCCGTCCCCCTGCTGCTGCAGATCCAGCCAGTGCAGGTGAAGCAGGAATCGGGTGCAGAGCCCGCCTCCCCTGGGCAGGCCCCGGAGAGCATCAGGGTGGCCCAGCTGCTGGTGAACATCCAGGGGCAGACCTTTGCACTCGTGCCCCAGGTGGTGCCTTCCTCCAACCTGAACCTGCCTTCCAAGTTCGTGCGCATTGCCCCTGTGCCCATTGCTGCCAAGCCCATTGCGTCGGGACCGCTGGGGTCCGGCCCAACTAGTCTCCTCATGGGCCAGAAGTTCCCCAAGAACCCAGCAGCAGAACTCATCAAAATGCACAAATGTACTTTCCCCGGCTGCAGCAAGATGTACACCAAAAGCAGCCACCTCAAGGCCCACCTGCGCCGGCACACAGGCGAGAAGCCCTTTGCCTGCACCTGGCCGGGCTGCGGCTGGAGGTCAGTATGGCGGGTGACAGGCTGGGCGAACCACTTGTCTCTGCTCTGCGGGGTGTGGGGCCAAGGCTGGGTTCTCCACCGTTAGATAAGGCTGATTAGGAAGAGGGGAGTGGGCTGGGGGCAGGGCCAGAGCTGCCCGGAGGTTTCCTTATCCCTTCTGGCCACTAAAGCTGGAAACCAACTGGCCTCCGGCTTATAATGCCCAGGTGAGGCTTGCTATAGTTGTTGCCTGGCCACAGCAGAAGGGCTCCAGTAGTGCTGCCAAGGACAGCTGAGGACTGTGGAGCCAGGGCAGTGGGCCAGGCGGGCTGTGGCCATGTGCATACGGCCCGTTCTGTGCCTCACAGCACCCCACGGTAAGTACCACCCTTACTCCCACCTTGCAGTTGGGAAAACTGATGCTCAGAGGCTAAGTAACTTGCCCAAGTTACAAATCCTGCTTTATAATGGGATTTGGGTCCAGGAGGTTGTATGAGAGGGGTCACATTCCCCAACCAGAGGGACCCACTTTGCTTGCAGATGTCCTTGGGCATGTGGGCTGGGCGTGGTCCTTGCTCCCCGCCCCCCTACTTCCCCACCTCAGGACCCTGGAGGAGTGTTTGGGAAGCGGCAAAGGCCAGCCGAGTCCCAGCTGCCAAGGCTGTGGCAGGACGGAGCTGTGGCTCAGGCATTTGATGGGACGCTTGCCGCCCCTTGCCATGGGGAGCTGAGCTGGCCGGGGGAGGGACTTTTTGCAAACAGCGTCTTGGATTATGGGGGCCCTTTCTGATTGAGCCTCTGTGCCCACCACCCCAGAGGCATCCCTTAGAGCCACAGGGCCGCTGCGAGAGCTGGCACAGCCCCAGTACTGTTGCTGGTGCTGATGACATGGGCCTCTCTGAGCCTGCTGTGGGCCCTGGGCGGCAGGGTAGTGGGAAGAGCCAGGAGACCAGGTTTTAGGGGCAGGCACTCAGCTGGAGGAGGGCGGGACATCATGACACCTCAGGTGGAGGCAGCTGGTGGCAATGGTGAGGGGCCTCGGCCCTGGGCAGCCTCCAACTTGCTATGTGCCCTCCAGGTGCCTTCCACCGGCAAGCCTCAGTTTCCTTGTCTGTAAAGTGGAGGGCCTGCTCCCTACCTCTCCCTATTAGGGGTGCAGGGTGCTCAGCAGTGTCCCTTCCCATGGTGGTATAGTCACTCATACAGGGTCAGAGTCTGAGAAGGGAGGGTGCTCTGCCTGGCTCCACGTGGGTGGTACTCCATTTCAGAGGTGCACCCCCAGCCTCACAGACTCAGGGACTCCTCCTCTTGGATACGTTCTCCTTGGTGGGGGGCAGGGACCTGCCAATTCAGCAGAGCTCCAGCCCGACTCTTGTGATGGGCCCCCTTTCCCAGGTGCCACCTCCTGGCCACTGCTGAGTGTTGGTGAGTGGCTCCTCCACTAAGATGAGGCTGGGTGGGGTCACAGGGGGAAGGGCACAGTCCTTGCTCAAGGCCATCCACTCAGTCCACTCCCCTAGGAGAAGGGGACCTGCCTTCCTCCAGGCTGGCCCAGAGACCATGAAGGACCTCCAGCCCAGAGTGCATCTTAGGGAGGCAGGTCTCATCCTCCCACACAGTGGCCTCATGAGGTAATGAGTTTCCTGTGGCAGGAGGGGTCATCAAGAGTGGGATTTGTGGAAGGGATTCAGCTCTGCCACTGTCTGAGCCCTGGCATTGGTCTTGCCCAGGACCCCTCGGCAGCAGAGGGCTCTGGTCCAGTGAGGCCCCTGTGGAGCTGATTTAGGAACTGGGACCATTCGTGCCTCCAGCCACTCCTGCCAAGGTCCCCTGGAGTGGAGGGTGGCCTTGATGGGGTCACATGAGGCAGGGGCACTGGGAGCTGAGGGTGCCTGCCTCTTGGGAGGGTGTTGCTCTGAGATATGAGAGTCCCTGGTTGGCTTTCAGGGGGTCTGAACCCCTGGGGATGTGCACAAGACGTGCATGTCCCTTAAATGTGGCTGTTGCCCTCAACTGTGGGTCAGAGACTGGAGGGAGCCCTTGCAAAAGCTGGGCGGGAAGATGGAGCTGGCCTTGGGGCAGCTTGGTCTGGACAGGAGAGGAGAAGAAGTCATGATAATGACAACGAGATGTCATATTTACTGACCACCCACTGTATGCTAGGCGCTAAGATTCTCAGAGCTGGAATATCTTCCACCAAGCCCCACGCTTGCTTACATACCCCCTGCTCTGGGGAACTCATGACCTCCCGAGGCCTTTTCCTGTACTTTGGTACACTTCAGTTCCCATCCAAACTTCTCCTTCTGGCCCAGAGGCCTACACGGTCTGCTCGCTGGCCTTCCCTGTGCAGCACAGGCTCCCACCTGGGCCAGCCCTGTCTGTGCCCTGTCTTCAGTGCTTCCCCCACTGGGGTGGCTAGAGTTGGTCTTGTGATAGTTCCTACTTTATTCAGCACACCTCACATGTGTTAGCCCCCTCAGTCCTCATAGCAGCCCTGTAGGCACTAATCTGCATTTTTCAGAGGGGGAAATTGAGGCCCAGAGAGCCCACAGGGACAGAACTAGTGAGTGTGGCCCTGGGTGCACCCCTAGGCAGGTGCCTTGGCCCCACCTGCCTCTCCCACCTGGAGACATGCCTGCAGCCCTTCCCTCTCTCCCTGTGCACCTGCTTTTACGCCTGGGTGTCCCTCCCTCTCCTCCTCATGAGGCCATCACTCCTTCAGGTGTTACACTTACGGGCTAATGGAAAAGAGACACAGTAGCAACAACATAATTGTAGCTCCTAATGCATACTGGGTAGACTCCAAGCATGGTAACTCAGGGCTCCAGATAAGTCCACCATGCAGGCCTCAGTATGTTGTCCCCATTTTACAGAGGAGGAAATTGAGACAGAGCAGTTAAGTAAGTTCTCCGTGGCCACACAGCTAGTAAGTCGCAGAGCCAGGAGTTCAACCTGGGAGGGCCCCCTGCAGCCGGTCACCTCTCCATTTGAGGAGCTCACACACCCCCCTCTTCTCCCTGGTGGCCCAGCCGAGGAGCTTGCCGTCATCCTGGCAGGGTAGTTCTGGCCCCGGCACTGTCCTGGGTCCTGTGCACACCCTTGTGTCATGAATGGCATCTCACCCCCTCTCCCTGACCCAGGTCATCCCTTGCCCAGGTAACCAGCCCCACTTCCTTCTGCTTTTGGTCCCGAACCCAGT
Organism: Phataginus tricuspis; assembly: GCA_029783875.1. Taxonomy (NCBI): domain Eukaryota; kingdom Metazoa; phylum Chordata; class Mammalia; order Pholidota; family Manidae; genus Phataginus; species Phataginus tricuspis. The sequence goes on along the minus strand of JAQQAC010002837.1, from coordinate 73,715,642 downwards.
CTCCCTGTCCCTTCCCTTCCTGTGATGTGGTTCTGGCACCATGACAGGGCCAAAGCCAAGCTCTGCCTATTCCGATCTAACTGTCTGGGAAGTGGCCGTTTGCCTGCCTTCCTAGAAGTTTCCTTACTTCACTCTGGGACACAGGCCTCCTTTGTTCCTATAGTAGAACGTTCTGTTCCAGAATGGCCAAGCTGTTCTGTCCAGAAAAAAATCCCCTTCTTCCAGGGCTAATATGAATATTAATGACTCTCAGCAGGCCTGTGCGGCAGGTACTCTCACAGTCCCTGGTGGACACAGGGCCCAGAAAAGGGAGAGTTACAGGCCTGAGGCCACAAAGCTAGGATTCAAGCCCACTGGTCCGGCTGCCCCTATCCCACGAGGCAGTCTCTGAGCCCACCCCCACAGCTGGCAGAGCCCCCAGGTACTGTTGGACAGGTTGTGCACTGCACAACTCTAGCAGGCCACATTCCCATTGCAGTCCTCCAGGCTGGGCTCTTTACAGTAATGGCTTTCGGCAGTGCAGGGGCACCTTCACACCAGGTGCTACGTGCCAGTGGTGGTGCTGATGTTATGGGCTGCTTGGGAGTCACCTGGACCCCTGTCTTTCCCTGTCCTGTACTTCAGCAGCATGAATCTTGGCACTGGCCCATGCACACCAGGGACTGGGCCCCGTGCTAAGCTCCTTGCAGGTCATGAGCTCACAGTTATCGGACTGTTGCTGTGTGCCAAGCACTGCTCCAAACACCCGCTGCCTTTACTGTCTTTGGAAACCGATCCGTCATTTCCCGTCTCCAGGTGGGGAACTGAGCCTCAGAGCTTGGTGACTTTCCACGGACACCTGGTCAGGAGGTGGCAGAGCTCACTGCCTGCAGGGGCTGTGTCTTAGCCACCTGGCTCCTCTGGCCCCTGTGTGCCCCCCAGGCTTTTGGTGGCTGCTCTTTGGGGGAATGTGGGTGAGGGTGTCAGGCAGGGGCCTTCAGTTCCTGTTCTTCAGTTCACGTGGGGTGGAGGCTTACAGGTGGACAGCTTGCTCTCAGGCCTGGCTCTCCCTTGGCTGAGGTCCCCATAGCGAGAGGGCCGCTGTGGCCCTTGTGTCACTGCCTTTGACCTCTGAGACAAGTTCTGGAAGACGGGTGGCTCCCAAGGTCTTCATGGGATGAGGAAGGAAACTGAATCCTGGAATGTTCTCAAGTTTTCTCAGGGCTCCCAGTAGGGTAGGGACGTGAGTGGATCCTGCTATTCCACCCCTGGGTGACCCCAGCAAGCCCTTGTCCTCTTTGAGCCTTTGCTCTGGTGTTATCAGTCCCATGGGCCAGAAAGGTGCCTCGGGCCCAGAAAGACTTGGGTATTGCTGGTGGCATTGTCTCTGTGGCTCTCTGCTGCTCCTGCCCAGGACAGGCCCCCCTGCTCAGAAGCTGCATGTCCAAGTCCTGCCAGAGCAGGTGTTTCTGGCAGGAGCACAGGCCCCAGCTCTGACTGCCACGACATGTTGATGCCACTTCCTCGTTGGCAGAGGGCTGCAGTGACACACACCACCTGGCCAGGCTCTGTTGCAGAGGCTAGGCCCTCCGTGGACGCTAATGCAGTCGGCACAGCCAGGAGGTGCACTGAGCCCTTTGCTCAGGCCTCAGCTGCTCTGTCGTGACCCTGGACCAGGCCACCCCACTCTGAGCCTCAGGTTCCTCACTTGGCAAATGGGATAGCTGTTCTACCTTACTCCAGAAGTCCTCTGAGTGCTGCTGGATGCCCGCCCCAGTTGGTGCCTGGGATGTGAGGTGGAGTGCCAGCCTCTAAGCCCAGAAACCTGGCTGCCCTCTGGGAGCGGGGCCCTGGGCACTAGGGGTGGCTGAGCCCACTTGTCCCCTGTGCCTCCAGGCCAGGCTCCCTGTCTGGGGCTTAGGCCACTCTGCTGCCCGCCTGAGCCTTTCCCAGGCGTTGTTCTGCTCCCTGGCCTGCCATGGGATGAAGCGCTCCCCCCACAGGGCCCGGCCAGAGGTGGCTACCAGCCCCTACGCATCAGCTGGTTTGGAGACAGCTGTTCCAAGGCCACCATATAACTGACCTCTCACCGTGTGGCCCCAGGTCCAGGACCCGGGCTGTTGGGCTTGGTGCTCCCTGTGTGTGCACTGGGTGTGTGGTGTGCACATGTGCGTGAGCACGCCTGTGTGTGCAGTGCACCCGTGCTGGCGACATGCATGAGTCTGTACATGCGAGTGTGCAGGTGTATGTGCAAATATGTGCAGGCCTGTGTGTGGCAGGCATCGGGGCTTGAGAGGAACGCCCATGTAACAGCTCTCCATCCTCACGGGAGCTTGCTGTGTCCCCTCTGTCGTGTAAGTGCACTTACTGGGCACCTGCTGTGCCCCAGGTGCTGGGCTGGTTGGGGGGCAATGGGTACCACAGGGAGCCAGACAGACACATCTTTCTACAGGGGCACAGACTGCACCCATCAAAAGGGCAGGTCAGTTTAGGCGGAGCACAGAAGAGGAGTGTGTGTGTTGGGTGGGGAGTGGAATTTCACTGCCAGAGCCCGGGCCATGGGGTGGGGGTGCCTCAAATCCCTGAAGTCAGAGACGGCAGCCTGAGCCCTGTGGCCCAGCCCTGGTCCCTACCTCTCCCATCAGAGCTGCTCCTTCCCAGAGGCCTCTTGGCTGTGGCAGCGTTTGCTCCCAGGCAGGCTCAGGCCAAGACAGGGAGGTGGCAGGGGAACCATTCCCCTCTCCGAAGTACCCAGCAGGTTTGTGGTTTTGTCTGCGGACATCTTAGGGGGCCCAGCTTCCAGGAAAGCCCAGGGTCCAGGAGTGGGGTGCAGCTCAAATCTGAGGACCCTGCCTCTGCTGTAATGGAGGAAGAGAGGAGTCAGGAGCTCCCTGCGTGCTGGGAAGACACCTCTCCTGTGGCTTGTGGCTCTTGGCTCATGGCTCCCTGGATGGGTTTCACCCTACAGACCTTTTGGAAGCCCCAGCCCCAAGTTCTGGTCTAAGGGGGGAGCCCAAGGCACGGCTGCAGTCAGAGCCAGGGGGACCCATTGCACTAGGGAGGAGGGCCGTTTGGGAGCGTGCCTCCCCAGCTCTGGTGGGCTTGAGGGCCTGGTGGGTGCACACTAGGCCCAGATGTAGGAGAAGGGTGCTCACCCTGCTAGCACCAACCTTTGATTGTCTGCAGTCCAGCCATCCAGGAGGGGCGTCAGGGCTTGGGACAGTGACTCCCCCCACCCCCAACACGCACTCAGAAGCCCTTGGAGGTGGGCGCCGGGCAGGTGGGCCCTGCCTGGCTGACCACCGGCCGTGTCCCGCAGGTTCTCACGCTCTGACGAGCTGTCACGGCACCGGCGCTCCCACTCGGGCGTGAAGCCCTACCAGTGTCACGTGTGCGAGAAGAAGTTCGCGCGGAGCGACCACCTCTCCAAGCACATCAAGGTGCACCGCTTCCCCCGGAGCAGCCGCGCTGCAGTGCGAACCGCGAACTGAGCACAGCCGGTGGCCCCCCGCCCCCCGTCCTTTATTTTGTAGCAATAATTTATTTGCCTCCTCCAGGGGGACATGACAATGTTACCAACCCACCTTCTGAAAATCGGGGGTGCCGGGAGAGGGGGCTGGCGTGAGTGGGAGGCATGAACCCAGAGCCCCCCACCTACTGCCTTTCCCGGAAGAGCTGGAGCCGGGCCGCGCTCCACACCTGGGCTGGAGGCCGGCTGCCCCACCTTTGTGCCTTGTGCCTTCCAGCCGGCCAGCCTCTGCTGCAGCGGCCATGGGCCTGGCCCTTCTCTCTCTGGGCTCCCCGGCTGGGCCCCAGGCCAGCACTTTATTGCTTGGGAAGAAGAAATGTGCAGTTTTGAAATGTCTGTTCCCAGAGGGAGCCATGCTGGGAGGAAGGAGGCGGGCCAGAAGCCCAGGGCTGCACTGTACTGGAGGGTGGCCTTGTCCGGGATGCCTGGCTAAGTCCGACTACCGGGGTGCCGGCCATGCGTCAGACGTGCAGGACCTGGCCTCCTGGCAGAAGCAGACTTGGAGTGAAAAGCTTCCTCTTTGGTGGGCTGGCTGTGCTTGTGCTTGAGTTAAATGTGCAGGGCAGACAAGACAGATGCAGGCTAGCCCCAGAGTGTCTGTACCCAGCGTGACGCATCCTGTGCTCCTATTTCCAGACAAATCCAGACACCAGCCTCCAGGGTCACCTTTGGGAGGAGAGGGGTGCAGACTGCATCTCCTATAAAAGGACTAGATAAAGCCTCGCAATCCTGATTTAGAAATGCATTCCTTATTTTGTCTAGAAATTAATATTGAACTAGCTTGTTTTGACAGGTTTATTTCACATCCTATGAATGTATGTAAATAAACTGTACATAGGTACATCTACATAAAATATCTTTTAATAACATATCAACATTTGTGTAAATTTGAAATTTAAAATCTATAAAGCTGGTGTACATATGTTACAATTATGTATATTTTCTTTGGTCCTTCATAAAAATATATTTACTTTACCAATAAAAAGAAAAAAAGAACTCAATAATATGGCATTCATGTGCCGTTTTCCTCTGCTCTGCCGGGAAATGGCGATTCTGGGGCCTGAGTGTCTGTTGGCGTCTGCCGTCTTCAGGGGACCTTGGTTCGTACCTGGAGGGATAGAGGCCCCTCCTTTGGAGGCCAGCTCCCAGTCCGGGGTGCAGGGTTCTCGCACAGCCCCACCTCCACGCTGGCTGCCCGGCTTCTGTGCGCTTCAGTTTCCCGGAAGGCTCCCTCTCCCCTCCACCGACCAGATCCACCCCCTGTCCCGGGGTCAGTTATAGGAAGCCACTGGGGGCCAGGCCAGGCTGCAGGGATCGCCCTGTGTGCTGGGGGGCAGATCACGGCCCCTCTTGGACTCCCCTTAGGAAATGGCATGTTACTTCCTACTGGCACGGGTGAGTGGGAATGGATTAATAATCTTGACCAAGTGAAGTAGAGACTTGGAGAGGCCAGTGGGTGGAGTCAGGCACCCCCTCACTTCCCCTCTCCTCCAGCTGCTCTGAGCTCTGGGGGTATGGGCCTCCCAAACTTTCCCAGATGTTTGGGGGCTCTGCCATGGGCTTACACAGTTGAGGTCTGGACCCATCCACACATCCCAGGTGGACTGAAAGCTGTGGCACCAGGGACCAGGGGACTCAGTGGGGTGGCCAAGGTGGGGCAGGGCAGACTGGACTCAGTGGCCACAGTGACAGGTTGTTCTGGTTCTGTCCACGTGAAGTGAGAGGCAAGCATGTTCCAGACATGATACTTCCCGCAGAAGCCTGATGTGTGTCCTGGCAGGTGTTTCCCAGTGACACCCTTGGAGGGCTGGAGGCAGGTGGTGAGGCACCATGGGTTTCCACAGAGATGTCTAAGCGAGGGTGTGTGTCTGTAGGTGTGCATGTGTGCATGCACAACGTCACGCACTTCCAGAGGTGGAGGCATTCCTGCTGACCTAAGAGCATCTGCCGCCGCCGTGTGTGTCTTGCTGGGTGGGAGCTGCCTTCCTGTGTGCCCAGCACACTGCATGGTGACCCGAGAATGGATACCCCCTCCTCACCAGCCCTGGGTCTGGAGAAAGGACTCAGCCATGTGACCTCTGCCCTTTGCCCCTGACCAAATGTACCCTCTGGAGCCAAACATGCTCTGGGGAAGTGCATTGATTTCCAGGTGCATTAACGTCACCTTTTCTCATCCATAAACAAACAATGCAGCCCAGGTAAGTGGGTCACTGGAGGTCAGGGTGGTCACACAGGTGAGGACAAGGCTGGGAGCTCATGCACCGACCTGGAATGCTGTTTGCTTCCTCTGTGTGTGTCCCCCGAAGCCCGCTCACTCTGAGTCCGCAGTCCCTGCCCTACCTTCTACCTGGGCTGAGGCTGGGCTGGTCGTGTGTGCAGGGCAGTCTACACCATCACCCCCAGTCTGGGCTCCAGACTTCCCACCTGATGCCCACTTTGGCACCCTTGCCAGGCACCTGCCCGGGGTGAGCAGCGCAGTCCAGGCCTCTGCTTCCTGGAGGTGTCAGCTCAGAGAGGGCTAGTAGGAAGGGCAAAGCAGAGGGAACAGGGGCGTGATGTGAAGGGGTGGGGGTGTCTCCTGATTCCCACTGCACCTCTTTGGTGAGGGTCTTAAACCTCTCTGGATTTCAGCTTCTTCCCCCTGCAGAGCAGACATGTGGTGAACGGTAGAGTGAGGGTCTTGGACAGCCGTGGAGACCCTCCCTGGGGTGTGAGCCTGCCTTGCTGCTGGAGGGCCGGCTGTGAGGCAGGGGCTCTGGTCTGCACTGTGACCTGGGCCAGCGCCGCCATGGCAGGGCCCGTGTGAGCATCCAGAATTCTGGTGGGGTGCTCGGCTTGTCTCCCGCCTCTGGGAGACCCCCACCTGCCACCATCTTTGTCACCCTTTGTGACTTCTGGGGATGAAGAAGTATTTGTCTTGGCTTAGGAGACAAGAGCCATGTGCCCACAATTGTTTGTAAAAGGGGAGGAATAAAGGTTGCAGAGCAGAAACTTAGTCTCAACAACCCTCTGGCGCCCCACCCTGCATGATATCGCCGCCCAAAGCACACAGAGGGGACAGAAGTACCCTTTACGGAAAACTATACCCAACAGAGTATGGGTTGGGGTGCTATTTCAAGGAAACCCCCAAACACTGTGGCTCACATGAAGTACAAGTTTATTCTTTCTGTTTAAACAGTCTGGAAGGGAACAGAAGCTCCAGTGTGGGGCACCCAGGTCCCTTCTCTCTCGTTGCCCCCCATGCCCTGGGGTGTTGTTGGTCCAGGATGGCTCACGAGGGTACCGGGCCAGCCTGCAGAAAGTAGGCGAGAGCCCGGGCGTTCCCTTTCTCCCTGCAAGGGCTCAGGCTGCGATTTGCATGCTCCTGTCCCCTCACATCGCAGGGGCCAGGACTCAGTCCCATGGCCTCACCCACTGCAAAGGAAGCTGGACAATGCAGTCTAAATGTGGGAGACTATAGCACAGCTGAAATCTGGGGATTCTGTCGCAGAAGGAGCAGTAGAAATGAACTGTGTTTCCTCTGCCAGCACACCGCTCTGTCTTGGAGCCACGCCCAGCACTGTGCGCACAGCGTGCTTGCTGCCATCCCAGAGCCGGGCAGCTTGGCGCCCATGCAGCACGGGGGCCCTGGGGGCCTAGTGGGTCTGCTCGCCCGTGGCCTTGTCGTGTCCTCAGAACTGGCTGGTGGGGGACCAGGAGTCAGGCTTTCAGGGACGGCGGGGCATCAGGAAGTGAAACGCTGTGGAAACAGGGGCCAAGATCCTTGCTTGACAAGCCACGGCTGCCAATGGTGGAATCCCGACTCATATGGGCAAAAGTGAACACGACAAAACTGGGCCCTTATGATGTCACCGTTGTGGCTCCTGGGTGTGCGCGGAATCTATACAAGTGCCATGGGGGCTGAGGGGACAGAGCAGAAGGATCCTGGGGTCAGGGCTTTGAGGGAGTTGCCTGTGCTCCACAGGGTCAGAGCACCAAGGGCCCCGGGCTGGAGACCGGCGTGTGGCCCGCACAGCCGTCCTTGTGACGAGGGGCTTTCAATGTCACGTAAGGTGACAGGGAGTCGGGCAAGGTCAGTCCTCTCTGGCAAACTCCCCAGCTGAACAGATCTCACTTTGAGAGTAGACAAAGATGGAAACGAATGCTGTGGGGCATTCAAAAGACAGCACATGGGGGCGACAGGAGCTGCGCTCAGAGGACTCCAGGGCAGCGCTCGCCTCGGCCCTGCCATGGACCCAGACGGCCCCTGTGGAAAAGTCCTGTTACCTCTGAAGCAGAATCACTGTGGCTGGGAAGCCACTGAGGGAGCTCAGGCCGGAAAACAAGAGCCGCTGAATCGGAGGGGAGGAGGGCAGACACGAGGAGACAGAGGCTGCAGCGGCAGAGTTCAAGCCCGCCTTGGGGACAGCGGGGAGGGGAGGGGGACGAACCCACCCAGATCTCCCAGGGCCTAGTGGGGAGAAGGTGACAAGGAGGTAGGGCGGAAAACAAAAAGTCAGTGACTGGATCCTGGGGGTTCTGGGTCGGACTCCAGAACAAACAACACACATACTCATGGACAGTACATATAATATGCAACATACTGATAACATAGATAGATAACTTAATACACCAGTATGTCACATACACTAATACACAGCAATCACATCATAGCATACTTATATAGAACATACTAATATGTAACATATAATTACTAATATATAACAATACGCAGCATGTATGACATACTAATATATAAAATAACACATTAATACATAGCGTACATAACACACTAATACATAATATACCAATATAGAGCATATATAACATGCTAATATGTAACATATAATACACTAACATAACACACAATCACTAATATAGAACGTGATATACTAATATATATAATATATAATATACTAATATATAAAATATATAACAATATGTAACATACATATTAATACAACTGTAATATAATGATATATGACTGAAGAGCATAATACATGATTATAACTACATAGACACATGACATCAGTGGAGGACTGGGGAGAATGACTCTCCCTCCGAGGGCAGGAGAGCATGGTGGGTGAGGCGCAGAGGCAGATGGTTAGAATGAGGCCATCTGAACCTGTCTAACCTCAGGGTCCCTATCTGTGATGTCAGTGTGACAGTACATTCTCCCAGGCTGTGTGAAGCTGGGGTGAGTTAGTATGTCTATAACGCCAGACCCCTTGCGTGCTGGGCGCGGGGTGACTGCACCTGATGAGGAAGACGGAAGCCCACAGCTCCCTGTAGCCCAGACAGTCCCAGGTGGGGAGGGCACCTCAGCGCCTCTCAAGAAAGAGCCCTCGAGGAGGGGTTCTACTCCCCAAGACCAGGGAGCTCCCAGCGCTGTCCGGCCTTTGCTGTGCTGGTTCACCTGCTCGACCTCCTGGAGCCCCCCAGGCACGTGGACATGCCAGCATCCCCTTGGCTAGAGATCCGAGGCTGGCCCGCCAGCTGGTCATCACTCACCTGTTCCAGTGTCAGGCCTGGGAACTGGCCTTCGACCCTGAGCTGAGCCGATACTGTGAAGCCCAGCGCAGTCACAGTGCTGGGGAGCTGCTGGTAGCTGGGAGCGGTGGGATGGCCACAGCTCTTGCCAGAAGATTCTATCTGAGGCAAGAGCCCTGGGAGAGAGATGAGCAGAACGATGGCTGGCTCAGGAGCACATCGTAGCTGGACATCTGCCTGAATGAGTAAAAACACAGTTACGTAGAAATGAGCCTAAATAGCTGCAAATAAGTTTTAAAATCTGAATGCCAACGTCAAAGACTGGAGCAGAAAGAGAAGAGATTTGCAACGTAGAAGCGGTAGCACGGTATCAGTAGCTCTGAGCCCCAGGCTAGCAAACAGACTCAGAAGTTTGTATGAATGCTTGACATGGTCTCTTAAGATCCTCTTCTTTCCCAGACAAGTCTTGGCCTTTTAAAAGAGCAATTTAAACCAGTTGCATTTCTTGATGTACTATTTTATACTTCACTTTTCCCTGAGAAGTCTTTGTCTCCTGCACAATTGAAGACGTGAAGCCAGAAGCCATTTCTACTGGATTAATTGGCAACTGGCTGAACAGCCATCCTCAGAGGGCCCAGCATTGAAGAGCAGTGAGGGCCACTGGTCTGGCCCCACAGTGAGGTGGGCAGCTGAAGCCCCCGGACAAAACATGGACCCTCACACTGCTGCAGGTGACTGGACAGCTGCCCCTCAGAGGACAGTCAGGACCCACGAGTGCGCCCTGCAGAGGAGCTCTGGGTCCTACCTTGGGGCTGACAGTGGGGCCCCTCTGTGCGTCTTGGCTTGAGGGAGGACTTTGGGGTGGCAATTTGGTGAGCAGAGGAAACCCTTTCCCCCCACTCCCAGCCATCCTGAGCTGAGCTAGTGGACCTTGCTCGAAATCTGCATGCACAGCTGGAAATTCATGCCACCTGCTGGGCAGGGCCAGATGCCCTGCACAAAATTCCCACAGTGGGGTGGCTCATGGCCTCCAGCACGCCTGGATGCTCACGCTGTCCTCCCCGTCCCACACTATGGACGTGTCTTCCGGGAAGTGATGAGGGCCCTCTGGCTCAGCAGACTGTCTTCCACCACAGCACCGTCGGCCCTGCTGGGCCCTGTGTGGTCAGCCAGTCTGGGGAGCGTGCTGTATGAGACGTCTGCTGAAGGGTGTGGGGCCATGGCCCTGATGGTTCACTTGGAAAACCCTTATTTGATGTTTAGGTTGAAATAATGTAATAATATAGTTATAACAAGTTCTATTATAATATAAAAAGAATATAACAATGTATATACTAACATATAACATACATAAATACAATAACATAAGGGATAGAACATATATACTAACATAATTATAATATAATATATAACATAACTAACATAACAATAACTATATACATGCATACAGAGTTTAAATAACGCAAGTATATTCTATACCATCACATATAATTTAAAGAATAGAACCATATTATATATAATACAACTAAAGGCTATAATTGCACATGAATGCCACCTTTTCTGTGTAGTACCAAAGGACTTGCTTCTTGCTTCTGTCCCCTCTGCCACCTTGCAGGCATCCCCCACTTCCTCCTGGGACTTCAAATGCCTCACCCCTTTGAGTGCACAGAAGAATTTAGAGCCAGCTCCCTGGGTCCCTGTAACCTGCTCCTGCCTCAGTTTCCTCATCTGTACAGAACAATAACAGTCCTTTTCTTAAAAGATCATTGTGTGGACAAAATGAGTTGAAACACACTTAGAATAGCCCGTGGCAGGGAGCAGAAGCTGTTCCTGTTGCTGGTGTTTTTATTACTACCCACTGTTACTTGAGTACGGCTGCTTGAGCATCCCCTCTACATTCCTACCTCCTCACCTAGAGGTGCAGTGAGACGATTCTGCTGCATGAACACATCCCCTTCCAGCAGCCACTGTGCTGGTGCCCGGCCATCCAGCTGGCTGGTGGGGAGCTCGTCCCCCCAGCACGGGGATGGCAGGGCTCCATTTGAGTAGCATCTTCTCAGGGTTCATTCACAGATCATTAAATGCCTAACAGGAGGGAGAACTAAAAGCTAATGTGTTCAAGCCACTGCTGACTAAGTATTAGGCAATAAACAAGATAAACCCAGTTGGAAATTGCAGTGGCTTTAAAAGGCCATGTATGCCTCATGGGTCTTATTTGCATTTTCCTAGACAGGAAGCTAATCACTGAACTGCTCTATGCAATGCCGGATACCTGGGAATTCTCCCAGGCCGGAATTCTGATGCCATCACTCTTTCTGCCCCCATGGAGGCCTGGCATTCCCCTAAGAGGGGTCCCAAGTTATATACCCAGTCTTGTGGGGACTGTGGACAGGGGCCTGTGTTGGGGGGATGTACCCTTGGACGCTAGGTGGGTAGTCCCAGCACCCCACATTGGGGGTGGGAACCCTCCAGTGTGTGTCCATGGAGCCGGGTGAGGGGCGTCTTTTGGCTGGTGTTCCTCTCCCCACCCCACCCTGTCGATAGGAGCACCCTGTCCCTGCATCCATTCATGCCAGCTCACCTCTGACTTCCCTTCCTGCCACTCCTATGAGAGGGATTCTGGACAGACTTACCTTGTCCAGGGAAATGTTTTCAGGCTGCTGGAGATGTTGGGTCCCACCAGGGCACGTGCATTCACCAACAGCAGCACGCTCCTGGCTCACAGACACACCTCAGCACCGTGGTGCTCCTTGCACAGACCTTACCAACGCAAAGTAACAAGAAACAAAAGGGGGCACAGCAATGGAAAGAAAGGGACAAGATGATCTTTACTGTGTATGGTACGATTATCTACCCAGAAAGTCAGAAAACAACCCACTAAAGGTTTAGCAGAGTTCAGGCCTGTTCACTCAGTGGCTGACCCAGGACAAACACATGGAATTAGGTTACTTACATATCCCTGTTATCAGCTAGCAATTACGGTGTGATGACCCTCCTCAGAACAGTAAAAACTTACTGTTACAACTGATGGACTGGCTTGGGGTCTGCTGATCTAGGTGGGCCTCCCTCATGTGTCTGTGGTTCAGTGGAGGGTTCTGCTCTAACATGACCTGGCCCTGGCGCTCCACTCCACTTGTCATTCATTCTCCTTCTGGACACATGGGTCAGCTGGGGCATGTCCTCATGCTGAGGGCAGAGCTGGGTCCCACGTGGTGGTCTCTGACTGTGGAGAGGGCGGGAGAGCAAGCCATGCTGTCCAGCCGATTGCAAACCTCTGCTCGCATCTTGTCTACTACATCCTACTGGCCAGAGCGGATCATGTGGCCAAGCCCAGTGTTGGGGGCTGGGGGCAGTTACCCCACCCCAGCTGAGAGCACCCGTAAAGTGACAGGGCAAAGGGCACAAGTGCATGCAGCACTCATCACTGGGGCCAGCAGTGCCGTCGAGACCCAACTGAAAGCTGTAATGATTAACAGCATTCATGACTCTCACAACAGCATGAAAAGTCACAAACATGGCAGTAAATGGACTAAAAATGTGTAAGAATATGACAAAAATTTAATGGAAAACATGAAGAAGACTAAATAAGTGGACTGAATGGAGTTGCCTACCATCTTTCCTGTATGGGAGACTCAGCATTGTAAAGATTCCAGTTTTTGTCATATTAATCTACTCAATGTGGTTACAGTACATCCTAGGGGGATTGTTTTGAATGGAACATGACTCGATTCTAATGTTTATGTACAAGTGTAAATGTACAATATTACAATGCAGTTTTCCATGATGGTGGTGGTGGTGGTGGGGGAATGTAAGCATGGAAACATCCGAAAGAGGTAAGAGAGCTTTAAAATGTGGCATTAGAACAAAGTTCAAATAAGTCGTGAAGCAGAATAAAGATTTTAGAGAAGCACATAAGTATATATGAGAATTTAATGAAAGATACATTTCATACATGGCAGTGGGACAACTGGTAATTCATATGATGTAAGAGGAAAGACAGAGCTTGACTCCACTCCATATGAACAAAATCCATTCCAGAATGAAGAGTCAATCATAAATAAATAAGTACAAGAAATAACAAAACAGGAGGAGTTCCGGGAAGATGGCGGCATGAGCAGGGCGGTGGAAATCTCCTCCCAAAACTATATAAATCTATGAAAATACAGCAAATACAACTACTCCTAAAAGAGAGACCAGAATTTACAGCACAGCGCACTGCCTGCATCTGTACCTGAGAGGACTCGGCACCCCGCGAGGCGGGTAAGATTTGGAGCCACGACCCGGCAGGACCCGAGCACTCCCCCACCCCAGTGCAGCAGTGGGAGGAGAGGATTCAGAGCCGGGAGGGAGTGGAAGTACAGGCCCGCAAAATAACCAGCCCCGGTGATCTGCACTGGGAGCGCTGACACACATTGCGCAGTGAATCGGATATTGGAGAGGCAGAAGGTGCAGGTTTTGAGCTGGGAACGCGCCCGGATCCATGCAACTGGCGCCCCGGGACAAGAGAAAAGCGCATACAGTTTTTAGAGGTCTTGGAGAGGCGGGGGGCCCGGGGAGGGAACACGATTGCCCCGGCACGCTCAGCCCAGTAGGCTGGGAGTCCTGAGGAATTTCAGACCCGTTGGCTGGCGACTGGGAAAAGGTAGCCACACTGAAACTTTACACAGAGAACAACAGCCTCCCATTCCTTCCCGCCCCAGCCAGAGCTACAAGGAGCGGTGCAGTCAAGGCTGCGGAATAGTGGAGCAACAGCGCCACCTACAGCATCCTTACAGAATCCACTCCGGGTGGGCGTTTCTTTTTCCCTTTCTTTTCTTTTCTTTTATCTTTTATTTCTCTCCTTTTTAAAATTTTGTTTGTTTTTATTTTTTCTTATTTTTTTTTAAGTCTTAAAGAGCCCAGCTGACATATGTGGCACCAACCAGCGACCACTTCTATCGCCATGAAAAGACAGAGGAATATGGTACAGACAAAGATCACCCAGACCCAGACAACACCTGAGAGGGAACCTGAAGGGATGGAAATGCACAGTCTTCCTGAAAAAGAATTCAGAATAAAAGTCATAACCACGCTGATGGATCTACAGAGAAATATGCAAGAGCTGAGGGAGGAAGTGAGGGAAGTCAGGAAAGACAATGCAGAAATGAGACAAGCCATCTACGGGCTTAGCAGCAGACTGAACCAGATGCTAGAGACTGTTAATGGAATAGAAATCAGAGAACAGGAATACAGAGCAGCTTAGGCAGAGAGAGATAAAAGGATCTCTAGGAATGAAATAATATTAAGAGAATTGTGTGACCAATCTAATCGGAACAATATTCGCATTATAGGAGTACCAGAGGAAGAAGAGAGAGAGTGTCTTTGAAGAAATAATTGCTGAAAACTTTCCCACGCTGGGGAAGGAAACAGTCTTGCAGTCCACGGAAGCCCACAGATCTCCTAACACAAGGGACCCAAGGAAGACAACACCAAGACACATAATAATAAAAATGGCAAAGATCAAAGATAAGGACAGAGTATTAAAGGCAGCTAGAGAAAGAAAAAAGATCACCTACAAAGGAAAACCCATCATACTATCATCAGACTTCTCAACAGAAACCTTACAGGCCAGAAGAGAATGGCATGATATATTTAATGGAATGAAACAGAAGGGCCTTGAACCAAGAATATTGTATCCAGCACAATTATCATTTAAATATGACAGAGGGATTAAACAATTTCAAGACAAGCGAAAGCTGAGAGGATTTGCCTCTCATAAACCACCTCTACAGGACATCTTAAAGGGACTGCTCTAGAGGGAAGCACCCCTAAGGCTAAAAAGATGTCACCAGAGAAAATAAAATCATAGTAAAAAAAGCAGACCATCCAAATACTAACTAAAGGCAAAGAACAAAACACCTAATATATAAAGAATGGAAGAGGAAGAATAAGAGGGAGAGAAATAAAGACACATCAGATGGTGTTTACAATAACATAAGAAAGTTAAGTTAGATTGTTAGATAGTAAAGAAGCAACCCTTGAACCTTTGGTAACCACGAATCTAAAGCCAGCAATGGCAATAAGTACATATCTATCAATAATCACCCTAAATGTAAATGGACTGAGTGCACCAATCAAAAGACACAGAGTAACAGAGTGGATAAAAAAACAAGACCCATCTACATGCTGCCTACAAGAAACTCACCTCAAACCCAAAGATATACACAGACTAAAAGTGAAGGGACAGAAAAAGATATTTCATGCAAACAACAAGGAGAAAAAAGCAGGTGTTGCAGTACTTGTATCAGACAAAATAGACTTCAAAATGAAGAAAGTAGCAAGAGATAAAGAAGGACATTACATAATGGTAAAGGGGTCAATCCAACAAGAGGATATAACCATTATACATATATATGCACCCAATACGGGAGTGCCATCATAGGTGAAACAAATACTAACTGAATTAAAGGAGGAAATAGACAGCAATGCATTCATTTTAGGAGACTTCAACACACCACTCACTCCAAAGGACAGATCAACCAGACAGAGAAGAAGTAAAGACACAGAGCCACTGAACAACACCCTAGAACAGATGGAACTAACAAACATCTACAGAACTCTGCACCCAAAAGCAGCAGGATACACATCCTTCTCAAGTGCACATGGGACATTTTACAGAATAGACCGCATACTGGGCCACAAAAAGAACTTCAGTAAAGTAAAAAATATTGAAATTCTACCAACCAACTTCTCAGATCATAAAGGTATAAAACTAGAAATAAATTTTAGAAAGAAACCAAAAAGGCTCACAAATACATGCAGACTTAACAACATTCTCCTAATTAATCAATGGGTTAATGACCAAATCAAAACAGAAATCAAAGAATATATGGAGACTAATGACAACAACAACACAAGGCCACAACTTCTGTGAGACGCAGCAAAGGCAGTTCTGAGGAAAGTATATTGCAATCCAGGCCTATTTAAAGAAGGAAGAACATTCCCAAATGAACAGTCTAAAGACACAATTACTGAAATTGGAAAAAGAGGAACAAATGAGGCCCAAAGTCACCAGAAGGAGGGACATAATAAAGATCAGAGAAGAAATAAATAAAATTGAGAAGAATAAAACAATAGAAAAAATCAATGAAACCAAGAGCTGGTTCTTTGAAAAAATAAACAAAATAGATAAACCCCTAGCCAGACTCATTAAGAGAAAAAGAGAATCTACACACATAAGCAGAATCAGAAATGAGAAAGGAAAAATAACAACGGACCCCACAGAAACACAAAGAATTATAAGAGAATATTATGAGAATCTATATGCTAACAAGCTGCAAAACCTAAAATAAATGGACAACTTCTTAGTAAAATACAACCTTCCAAAACTGACCAAACAAGAAACAAAAATACTAAACAGACCAATCACCAGCAACGAAATTGAAGCGGTAATCAAAAAACTACCCAAGAACAAAACCCCCGGACCTGATGGATTCACCTCTGAATTCTACCAGACATACAGAGAAGAAATAACACCCATTCTCCTTAAAGTTTTCCAAAAAACAGAAGAGGAGGGAATACTTCCAAACTGATTCTATGAAGCCAGCATCACTCTAATACCAAAACCGGGCAAAGACCTCACTAAAAAAGAAAATTACAGACCAATATCCCTGATGAACGTAGATGCGAAAATACTCAACAAAATATTAGCAAACCGAATTCAAAAATACATCAAGAGGATCATACACCATGATCAAGTGGGATTCATCCCAGGGATGCAAGGATGGTACAACATTCGAAAAACCATCGACATCATCCACCACATCAACAAAAAGAAGAACAAAAACCGCATGATCATCTCCATAGATGCTGAAAAAGCATTTGATAAAATTCAGCATCCATTCATGATTAAAACTCTCAACAAAATGGGTATAGATGGCAAGTACCTCAACATCATAAAGGCTATATATGACAAACCCACAGCTAACATCATACTTAACAGCGAGAAGCTGAAAGCTTTTCATCTAAGATAGGGAACAAGACAGGGATGCCCACTCTCTCCACTGTTATTCAACATAGTACTGGAGGTCCTAGCCATGGCAATCAGACAAAAGAAAGAAATACAGGGTTTCCAGATTAGTAAAGAAGAAGTCAAATTGTCACTATGTGCAGATGACATGATATTGTACATAAAAAACCCTAAAGACTCCACTCCCAAACTACTAGAACTAATATCTGAATTCAGCAAAATTGCAGGATAAAAAATTAACACACAGAAATCTGTTGCTTTCCTATACACTAATGATGAACTAAAAGAAAGAGAAATCAGAAAAACAATTCCATTCACAATTGCATCAAAAAGAATAAAATACCTAGGAATAAACCTAACGAAGGAAGTGAAAGACCTATACTCTGAAAACTACAAGACACTCCTAAGAGAAATTAAAGAGGTCACTAACAAATGGAAATGCATCCCATGCTCTTGGCTAGGTAGAATAAATATTGTCAAAATGGCTATACTACCTAAAGCAATCTACAGATTCAACACAATCCCTATCAAACTACCAACAGCTTTCTTCAATGAACTGGAACAAATAATTCTAAAATTCATATGGAACCACAAAAGACCCAAATAGCCAAAGCAATCCTGAGAAGGAGGAATCAAACAGGGGGAATTACGCTCCCTGACTTCAAGCTCTACTACAAAGCCACAGTAATCAAGACAATTTGGTACTGGCACAGAAACAGACCCACAGACCAGTGGAACAGAATAGAAAATCCAAATATGAACCAAAACATATACAGTCAACTAATATTTGATAAAGGAGCCTTGGATATACAATGGGGAGATGACAGCCTCTTCAGCAGCTGGTGTTGGCAAAACTGGACAGCTACATGTAAGAGAATGAAACTGGTCTACTGTCTAGCCCCATACACAAAGGTAAACTCAAAATGGATCAAAGACCTGAATGTAAGTCATGAAACCATAAAACTCTTAGAAAAAAAATAGGCAAAAATTTCTTAGACATAAACATGAGCAACTTCTTTATGAACATATCTCCCCAAGTAAGGGAAACAAAAGCAAAAATGAACAAATGGGACTATATCAAGGTTAAAAGCTTCTGTACAGCAAAGGACACCATCAGTAGAACAAAAAGACATTCTACAGTATGGGAGAATATATTCATAAATGACATATCTGATAAGGGTTTGACATCCAAAATATATAAAGAATTCACGCACCTCAACAAACATAAAGTAAATAATCCATTTAAGAAATGGGCAGAGGACATGAACAGACACTTCTCCAAAGAAGAAACTCAGATGTCCAACAGGCACATGAAAAAATGCTCCACATCACTAATCATCAGAGAAATGCAGATTAAAACCACAATGAGATATCACCTCACACCTGTGAGGATGGCCAACATCCAAAACACAAACAACAAGAAATGTTGGCGAGGATGTGGAAAGAGGGGAACCCTCCTACATTGCTAGTGGGAATGCAAATTACTTCAACCATTGTGGAAAGCAGTATGGAGGTTCCTCAAAAAACTCAAAATAGAAATACCATTTGACCCAGGAATCCCACTCCTAGGAATTTACCCTAAGAATGCAGCAGCCCAGTTTCAAAAAGACAGATGCACCCCTATGTTTATTGCAGCACTATTTACAATAGCCAAGAAATGGAAGCAACCTAAGTGTCCATCAGTAGACGAATGGATAAAGAAGAGGTGGTACATATACACAATGGAATATTATTCAGCCATAAGAAGAAAACAAATCCTACCATTTGCAACAACATGGATGGAGCTAGAGGGTATTATGCTCAGTGAAATAAGCCAGGTGGAGAAAGACAAGTATTGAATGATTTCACTCATATGTGGAGTATAAGAACAAAAAAAGAAACTGAAAGAAAAAAAATAGCAGCAGACTGACAGAACCAAAGAATGGACTAATAGTTACCAAAGAGAAAGGGACTGGGGAGGATGGGTGGGAAGGGAGGGATAAGAGGGAAAAAGGGGTATTACGATTAGCAGATGTAATGTTGGGGGGGCACGGGGAAGGCTGTACAACTCAGAGAAGACAAGTAGTGACTCTATAGCACCTCACTACGCTGATGGACAGTGACTGTAATGGGATTGGTGGGGGGGACCTGATGAAGGGGGTAGTTTAATCACCAAAATATTGCACATGTAATTGTAGATTAATGATACCAAAATAAACTATTAAAAAAAAGAAATAACAAAACATAAGCCATAATGGAATGTATAGATATGTTTGACATCAAAATTTAAGACCTCCATTTCAGCATAGACAGCATGGATAACGTTAGAACGACAAGCATTAGATGTGGGGAGAATTGTGTGAGCCAACAATCCATATATATCAGGAATGCACAGAACTATTCTAGGAATTAGTGAGTAAATGGAAAGTTCTGATAGAAAAGTGGGCAATGAACATAAACTTTGCAGGCAGGGAAGCGCAAATGGCAAATAAGAATATGAGAAGGTGTTTGAATTTGCAAACATAGAGGAAAATAAAAATAACAGTATATCCTAGTTAGGCTGCTAGATTGAAACAACGTAAAAGATTGATAATATCCGGGGTGGGGAAATGGAATACTCTCATCACTGTTGATTGCGGCACCATGGGGCTTTGGAAGATAATGTGACAGAATTCATCAAAATTTAACATATGCCTGTTCTTAGATCCAACAAACCCACCATTAACATTGTGTGTATAGAGGACATTATGCTGAGTGAAATAAGTCGGACGGAGAAAGACAAACACTGTGTGATCTCACTTATAGGTGGAATCTAAAAAAAAGAAGAAAGAAAGAAGAAAACTAAACTCAGAAAAAGAGATCAGATTTGTGGCTGCCACAGGGGGGGGGGTGGGGAGCTGAGGGGTTGGAGGAAGAGGGTCTAAAGGTAAAAACTTCCAGTTTTGGATAAATAAGTACTAGGGATATGATGTACAGCATGGTAACTGTAGTTCACACTGATCTATACTATATTTTTCCTTTATTTTTTATATCCATATGAGTTGATGGATGTTAAGTAAACTTATTGCAGTCATCATGTTTGATTTGATATATGTAAGTCAAATATCATTTGACATGATATATTTAAGTCAAGTCTTTATGCTGTACACCTTGAACTTATACAGTGCTGTATGGCAATTATATTTTAATAAAACTGGAAGAAAAAAGTAGTGAAGGAAAATATAAAAATATTTGTGTATAAAGGATATATATACAAGTTTGTTCCTTTTAGCATTGTTTATAGCAGCAAACAGTGGGGAATAATCTAGAAATGTATCAGTGGAGACATCTTTAGATACATATGGTGCTCAGAAACGGTTTACGTGCCTGGCAATGAAATGGTTATAAATTTATAAAATTCACAATTATATTAAAATTGTTTATAGGGTTTTAATTTTCAGAATCATCCTTTGCACAAAGGATGGAAGTCTTGTTGAAGGTGGTGAGACAAAACGCAGGTGTGAACATCCTTGACATCAGTGCAGCCGACAGAAGGTGCAGCAAGAACGTGGGGAGGTGTGCTGGGGAGAGAAGGCAGACCCCAAGAGCTGCAGAGTGAGTCCAGTCCGTGAAGGAATGTGTTCTGATTTTCAGCAAAGTATACAGGAAATCCAATCCCTCGTCTCACCCATTGAGGCCCAAGCTGCCCGTGGCCTCTTGCCTGGATTGCTGCAGTAGCCCCTGTGACCTCCCTGCTTGGCCTCTCCCCTGTAGCATAGTAGCCAGAAGGATCCAGATAAAATCTGGTTGCTTCCCTTCTGTGCTTAGAACCCTCCAAGGGATTCCCAGCTTCACCTAGAGGAAAAGGAAGACCTGTAAGGCTCTACAAGTGCTGCCGGCCTACACCCCATGGGCCTCAGCAGTGAGTTCTTCTAGTTCAGTCCACTCCAGCCCATTTTGCAGGTCTGGGAAATCACCAGGCAGCTCCCACCTTGTGGGCTTTGCGCTGCCTGTTCCCTCTGCCTGGAATGCTCTTCCGTCAGCTATCCCACAGCTCCTTCCTTGCCTCCTTCAAGTCTGTGCTCAGATGTGACTGCGCGCCAGAGGACTAGTTAATGATTTGTACCTACTTTCTCTTCCTGCTCTTGATAAATGTACCCAGGTTATGTAATGTGTTAATAGCTGGGCAAGCAGGGGAAGGGCATTCTGGAGCCTTCTGGACTACCTTTGCAACTCTTGTCAACCTAAAATTATTTCAAAATACAGGTGACCCTTGAACAACACAGGTTTGAACTGCAGGCATCCACTTATATGCAGATGTTTTTCAATAAATATAAAGGAAAAAATTTTGGGAGATTTATAACAATTCAAAAAGGATTTTTTTTCCCCTGTAGCTTACTTTAGTATAAGAGTACAGTATATATATAAAAGATACAAAATATGTGTTAATGGACTGCTATCAGCTGTTAAGTTTTGGGGGAGTCAAAAGTTGTACATGGATTTTCAATTGCACAGGGGGTCAGCCCCCACCCCACTCTCCCATGTTGTTCAAGGGTCAACTCTAAAACGTTTCTAAACAATCATAAGTGACACCCACCAGCACTCCTCACTCCCTTCCCTTCTTGATCTTTCTCCACTGCACTCACCACTTTCCATGCCAACATGAACACTTTTTCCCTCATTGTACGATCTGTCCAGCTAGACTCTGCTCCATGAGGACAGGATTTGGTATGAATGCAGATCCTAGAATAAATAAATATTAATCTATAAATTCCAGTTCCAATTTATTTACCATTAACACCCAATTGTTTGCCATTAATACAATTTTAGATCATTACCAAATGTTGGTTGTCATTAAATAATGCTATAAAATACAACAGACTTGTACACATAGCCTTATACATGGATTTTTAATGGCATGTTTACTGGGTCAAAGAGCAGACACATTTTGAATTTTGATAACTTTTGCCAAATTACCATCCAGAAAAACCAATTGTGCTGGGAACATAATTTACTCATTTACTCCCTTAATTATCTGTTCTTTTCCACAAGAATATAAACTCTTTGGGGATAGAGGTTTTTGCCTGTTTTGCTCAGTGCTGTAAACTCAGTTCACAGAACAAAAATTATTGAGCAGAGGAAGTAGGTAGTTTTGGCAAGAGTTATTGCTAAAATTGAAAAATAATGAGGTACAGAGGCCTAAATAGATTATTTCAAGTTGTAAAGTAGTATGACAGACAGAATAACAGCTCCCCAAAGATATTCACATCCCAATCTCAAGAACCTGGGACTATGTTCCCTTACATGGCAAAAGGGACTCTGCAGTTGTGATTAAGGATTTTGACCTGGGGAGATGGTCCTGGATTGTCTGATGTGTTTCATGTAACCACAAGGTCCTTACAGGAGAGTCAGAAGGAGGCAGAACGTGGAGGCCAGAGTCAGAGGGAGAGGCTGGAAGACGTTGGTGGCTTGGGAGATGGAGGAAGGGGCCAGGAGCCAAGGGATGCCGTGGCCTCTAGGAGCTGGAAAAGGCACAGAAACAGTCTCCCCTACAGCCTCCAGAAGGAACGCTGTCCTCCCGACTTCTTGACTCTAGAACTTCTGACCCCAGAGCTGCAAGAGAACACGTTAGTGCTGCTTAAGGTACCAAGTTCATGTTCACTTGTTACAGCAGCAGAAAATTAATCCAGGCGCCGATGGAGAAATGAAACAGGAATCTATGTCCCACACATGAGCTGTAGAGGAGGCTGGAAGGAATGCGGAGGAAGGTAAGGCAGCGGAAGCCTCATCTTCCCTAACAACTCCAGACAGGCTATTTCACATTTCAGCTATGCTCATGGATGGAACCATTGGAAAGAGTAAATCCAAGCAGTTAAAGCAGGCTGCCCCAGTGGGGGGCCAGGAGGACCTGGCTGGGCTGTCATCGGCCCTTCTTTGCTCCTGAGTGCGGCTGACCTCCATGAAAGTGCACTTTGCAGACTTGTTCTTGCACTGCTGTTCTGAGATGGGCACTGCGTGCTCAGAGCAGCAGGGCTGTGGGAGCCCGGTGGGCACATCCACCTACTGGGACAACATTGACCCCGGGCCTTAATGGCGGGCTGACCTCTGCACAGTGAGGGGAGTCCAAACAGGAGGCAGAAAGCCAAGTGCCAGAGTTCATGTGTGTGTCAAGGCAGAGATGTCCTGGTGCCGGGAGATGGCACTGATATCCATCTTCGCTCAGGCTGGAGGAGGCGCAGAGTGGCACCAGGCCCTGGCAATGTGCAGCCCCTCCTGGCAGAATGCTAACATTCTGGAATGTCTTACACACCTCCTGTAAATTCTAGATCTTTGTGCGTGCTGGGTAGAACTCACTGGGAGCAGGAGACCAGAGCACGTTTAAGGGCTCAGCGCCCTGCCCCACACATGTGGTTGCTCCAGTGTGTCTGTCCCCCAGAGGCCACAGCCTCCTCCTCTGGCAATGGGGGTTCGACAAGGGCCCCACCCCATGCAAACTGTAGGTTCGTGGGGGTCAAATGGGGAGTCTTCCTCTGTGGACTTGGCCCCCAGTTGGTACTGGGGCCATGGGTCTCACCTGGGTGGAATCTTACTCCTCTGTTGGTTCCACTTAAGATGTGCCCCTTCCTCTGAGGGGCCTTCCGTGATCTCCCACAGCCATTAGTCTCCCCTTTTCTGTGCCCCCCGCCTGCCATGTTTCGCTGTTGATCACATGCTGGAGGTGTATGCAAAATGGTTATCTTATGAGCTGTGACTAGAAATCCTCCAAGGGAGAGAAACGCCTTTCTGGGAAAATTCCATAGTGTACAAGGTGAGTGCATAATTGTGATCAGAGGCCAAATCACTAAAATCAAATAAACAACTCTTAAAGTTCAACAATAAATGAACAACCTGATTAAAAAATGGTCCAAAGACACAAACAGACACCTTGTCAGCGAAGATGTACAGTGATGACAGATGAGCATGTGGAAAGATGCTCCATTTCATATGGCATCTGGGAAATGCAAATTAAAACAATGAGCTACCACAGGGCCCCTGTTCGAGAGGTCCAAGTCCAGAGCGCTGACGCCACCGCGTGCTGGCGTGGGTGTGGAGCAGGAGGAGCTCTGTTCAGTGCTGGCGGGAATGCAGAATGGGGTGGCCACTCTGGAAGACAGTTTGGCCGTTCCTTATAAAACTAAACACAGTCTTACCATACCACCCAGCAAACGTGCTCCTTGGTGTTTACCCGCACAAAAACCTGCACATGGGTGTTGATGATGGCTTTACTTGTAATTGCCAAAACTCGGAAGCAACCAAGATGTCTTTCCGTAGATGAGCGGATAAACAAATTGTGATACGTTCATACCAGGGGATGTTATTCAGCAATAAAAGTGAATGAGCGATCCAGTCATGAAAAGAAGGAGAGGAAACTTAACTGCACGTTATTAAGTCAAAGAAGCCAACGTGGAAAGACTACCTGCTGTATGGTTCCAATTCTAGGGCATATAGGAAAGGCAAACCATGGAGACAGTAAACAGGTCAGCAGTGGTCACTAGTGACTGGGGGAAGGGAGAGATGCGCAGGCAGAACACAGGACTTCTAGGGCAGTGAAAACCCTCTGTGTGATACCATATTGAAGGACACGTGCACTGGAATCTTAGTCAGGACACACAGAATATCCAGCAGCCCAGCGAGCCCTCATGTAAACCATGGGCTCTGGGGAGTTATGATGTGTCAGTGCAGGTTCTCTGTGACAAATGCCACTCCAGGGGGCTGTTGGTAGAGGGGAGCGCTGTGCTTGGGTGCAGGGAACTCTGTATCTTACACTAAGTTTTGCTGTGAACCTAAAATTGCTCTAGAAAATAAAGTTTATTATTAAAACATAATAAAAAAATCAAGTTTAGGCATGTCTTAAAAGGGAGTTAAATTCTAGAACCAGCTCAGAAGGTGAAATCCCAATTAGCCAAAATTACTTTTGAAAGTGTACTTAAATCACCCGTAACACGCAGTGAGCCGTGTGTGCTGGGCACCCAGGATACTGCCACTCCCTCTCCGAAGGCCCACTGCGGACATATTTCTCTTCAAGTTGGGTCAGATCGGTCTTTGGCTTACATTTATTTATTTATTTTTACAATTTATTTTGGTATCATTAACCTACAATTACATGAGCAATATTGTGGTGATTAAACTACCCCCTTCATCAAGTCCCCCCCACCAAACCCTATTACAGTCACTGTCCATCAGTGTAGTGAGATGAGAATCCCTACTTGTCTTCTCTGAGTTGTACAGTCCTCCCCGTGCCCCCACACCTAATGTCTGCTAATCATAATGCCCCTTTTACCCTCTTATCCCTCCCTTCCCGCCCTTCTTCCCCAGTCCCTTTCCCTTTGTTAACTATTAGTCCGTTCTTGGGTTCTGTGAGTCTGCTGCTGTTTTGTTCCTTCAGTTTTTTTCTTTGTTCTTATACTCCACATATGAGTGAGATCATTTGATACTTGTCTTTTTCAGCTTGGCTTATTTCACTGAGCATAATACCTTCTAGCTCCATCCATGTTGTTGCAAATGGTAGGATTTGTTTTTTTCTTATGGCTGAATAATATTCCATTGTGTATATGTACAACATCTTCTTAATCCATTCATCTACTGATGGACACTTAGGTTGCTTCCATTTCTTGGCTATTCTAAATAGTGCTGCCATAAACATAGGGGTGCATGTGTCTTTTTGAAACTGGGCTGCTGCATTCTTAGGGTAAATTCCTAGGAGTGGGATTCCTGGGTCAAATGGTATTTCTATTTTGAGTTTTTT
>JAQQAC010002837.1:73649321-73689414 GCA_029783875.1 Phataginus tricuspis | reverse complement strand
GTTTTGGTATTAGAGTGATGCTGGCTTCATAGAAAGAGTCTGGAAGTATTCCCTCCTCTTCTATTTTTTGAAAAACTTTTAGGAGAATGGGTGTTATTTCTTCTGTATATGTCTGGTAGAATTCAGAGGTGAATCCATCAGGTCCAGGGCTTTTGTTCTTGGGTAGTTTTTTGATTACCGATTCAATTTCGTTGCTGGTGATTGGTCTGTTTAGTTTTTCTGTTTCCTGCTTGGTGAGTCTTGGAAGGCTGCATTTTTCTAAGAAGTTGTCCATTTATTCTAGGTTTTGCAGCTTGTTAGCATATAGATGCTTGTAATATTCTCTTATAATTCTTTGTATTTCTGTGGGGTCCGTCGTTATTTTTCCTTTTCATTTGTGATTCTGTTTATGTGTGTAGATTATCTTTTTCTCTTAATGAGTCTGGCTAGGGGTTTATCTATTTTGTTTATTTTTTCAAAGAACCACCTTTTGGTTTTATTGATTTTTTCTATTGTTTTATTCTTCTCAATTTTATTTATTTCTTCTCTGATCTTTATTATGTCTCACCTTCTGGTGACTTTGGGCCTCATTTGTTCTTCTTTTTCCAGTTTCAATAATTGTGTCTTTAGACTGTTCATTTGGAAATGTTCTTCCTTCTTTAAATAGGCCTGGATTGCAATATACTTTCCTCTTAGAACTGCCTTTGCTGCATCCCACAAAAGTTGTGGCTTTGTGTTTTTGTTGTCATTAGTCTCCATATATTCTTTGATTTCTGTTTTGATTTGGTCGTTAACCCATTGATTCATTAGTAGAATGTTGTTAAGTCTCCATGTATTTGTGAGCCTTTTTGATTTCTCTCTGAAATTTATTTCTAGTTTTATACCTTTGTGATCTGAGAAGTTGGTTGGTAGGATTTCAATATTTTTGAATGTACTGAGGTTCTTTTTGTGGCCTAGTATGTGGTCTATTCTGGAAAATGTTCCATATGCGCTTGAGAAGAATGTGTATCCTACTGCTTTTGGGTGCAGCGTTCTGTAGATATCTGTTAGGTCCATCTTTTCTAGTGTGTTGTTCAGTGCCTCTGTGTCTTTACTTATCCTCTGCCTGGTTGATCTATCCTTTGGAGTGAGTGGTGTGTTAAAGTCTCCTAAAATAATTGCATTGCTGTCTATTTCCTCCTTCAATCCTGTTAGTATTTGTTTCACATATGCTGATGCTCCTGTGTTGGGTGCATATATATTTATAATGGTTATATATTCTTGTTGGACTGACCCCTTTATCATTATGTAATGTCCTTCTTTATCTCTTGCTACTTTCTTCGTTTTGAAGTCTATTTTATCTGATACAAGTACTGCAACACCTGCTATTTTCTCTTTGTTGTTTGCATGAAATATCTTTTTCCATCCCTTCACTTTTAGTCTGTGTATATCTTTGGGTTTGAGGTGAGTCTCTTGTAAACAGCATATAGATGGGTCTTGCTTTTTTATCCACTCTGTTACTCTGTGTCTTTTGATTGGTGCATTCAGTTGGTTTACATTTAGGGTGATTATTGATAGATATGTACTTATTGCCATTGCTGGGTTTAGATTCGTGGTTACCAAAGGTTCAAGGGTTGCTTCTTTAGTATCTAAGAATCTAACTTAACTTTCTTGTTAAGTTTTTGTGAACGCCATCTGATGTTTCTTATTTTTCCCTTCCTATTCTTCCTCCTCCTTTCTTTATATATTAGGTGTTTTATTCTTTGCCTTTAGTTAGTATTTGGATGGTCTGCTTTCTTTGCTATGATTTTCTTTTCTCTGGTGACATCTTTTTAGCCTTAGGGGTGTTTCCCTCTAGAGCAGTCCATTTAAGATATCCTGTAGTGGTGGTTTATGAGAGGCAAACTCTCTCAACTTTCCTTTGTCTTGAAATTGTTTAATCCCTCTGTCATATTTAAATGATAATCGTGCTGGATACAGTATTCTTGGTTCGAGGCCCTTCTGTTTCATTACGTTAAATATATCATGCCATTCTCTTCTGGCCTGTAAGGTTTCTGTTGAGAAGCCTGATGACAGTCTGATGGGTTTTCCTTTGTAGGTGATCTTTTTTCTCTCTCTAGCTGCCTTTAATACTCTGTCTTTATCTTTGATTTTTGCCACCTTAATTATTATGTGTCTTGGTGTTGTCTTCTTTGGGTCCCTTGTGTTGGGTGATCTGTGGGCTTCCGTGGACTGCGAGACTATTTCCTTCCCCAGCGTGGGGAAGTTTTCAGCAATTATTTCTTCAAAGACACTTTCTATCCCTTTTTCTCTCTCTTCTTCCTCTGGTACTCCTATAATGCGAATATTGCTCCGTTTGTATTGGTCACACAGTTCTCTTAATATTCTTTCATTCTTAGAGATCCTTTTATCTCTCTCTGCCTCAGCTTCTTTGTATTCGTGTTCCCTGTTTTGTATTTCATTGATAGTGTCTTGAACCTCATCCAGTCTGCTGTTAAGCCTGTCGATGGCTTGTCTCATTTCTGCTTTGTCTTTCCTCATTTCCTCCCTCAGCTCTTGCACATTTTTCTGTAGATCCGTCAGCATGGCTATGACTTTTATTCTGAATTCTTTTTAAGGAAGAGTGTGCATGTCCATTCCTTCAGATTCTCTCTCAGGGGTGGTGTGTGTCTTAAGCTTTGTCTGTATCATATTCTTCTGTCTTCTCATGACTATAGAATTGGTTGTTGGTAGTTGTCATGTATGTCAGCTGGGCTCTTTATGACCGCCTTGCCAGCTGCCGAGTCCTCTCAGGTGTGTCTGCACGGTGTGCGCTTTCCTGTGTGTTCTGGTCTCTCTTTTAGGAACAGTTGCATTTGCTGTGTTTTCGTGGATAAATAGAATGTTGGGAGGAAAATTCTGCCGCTCCATTCATGCCGCCATCTTCCCGGAACTCCCTGCAATCTGTCTTTAGAGGAAAGTTTTTTTTTCTCCTAGGTTAGAGAGGAAACTGGTTCTTGCTTTATAATTCACCTCTATTTCTTCTGCTTTGACCGATCATTTGCAACAACATGGATGGTGCTAGAGGGTATTATGCTCAGGGAAAAAAGCCAGGTGGAGAAAGGCAGGTATCAAATGATTTCACTCATCAGGGTTGACTCAGACTGTCCAGGTTTAGATCTTGGTTTCTCTGCTTATTAGCTGTGAGATCTTGAGCACGTTACTTCAAGTCCCTCTGTGCCTCAATTTTCTTACCTCAAAAGGCAAAGGGATACCATACCAATTACAGCCACATTAGAAGCAGGTGTATCCACACTATGAGGCCGGCGTGCTCCGTGTGGGCTCTGGCAGCAGCCGAGTGCCCGGCTCCCGCTCCTGCCCAGCTACAGCCAAGCCTTTGGCTTGCATTTAGAGGCATTAGTTTTGTTATCATAAATGCATGTCTTTCAACATTAACGAGGCTGGAAACTCGTACTTGGGGGGAGTAGAGTCAAGAGCGGGAAGGGTTCGTTCTAATGTGAGGACAAGGATTCGCCCACAGTCTGAATGAATAGACATATTTCAGGGAGCTGCTATCGTTAAGTTCCTGTCAGTTAAAGGCAAGTAGGAGATGAGTTCTCAGACTGAGAAGCCCAGAGGGAGACGGAGATGTAAGAGCAAGAGACTCACCAAAGGAGCCCCATTTCCAGGAGGGCAGGATGAGGGATGCTGAGAGGGTTTATTCTTGCGGGGAGGACCTGTCTCTCAGGCCACAGAAGAGGGAGGCGCATGGACAGGCGGCAGCCCTCAGGAAGGGCTTGCCCTGCTGCGACCCCCAGCCCCACTGTCCCAGAACAAAGCCTCTGCCCTGGACATTGCCCGGCGGGGTCCTTCCCAATGATGCCCTCACAGCCCAATGACGCAGACTCCAGTCCCACCCAGCTGGCCTGTCCACATGTCCTTGGCCATCCCCACATTCATGATTTGTTCTGTTTTACCTACTTGGGATGCTTTTCACAAATCCTTCAGCCTGGGCTTTCCCCCAAAAGCTGGCCCTGAGACCAGGATTTGGGCCCAAGTCACTCCTTTTGGGGAGGGTACCAGGAAGCACTGAGAGGGGACTGGGAGGTGATGGGCAGGCTAATGCAGGGGCTGCCACCTTGTGACCAGGGCTCCATTCTGCTGGGGTCTCTCCTCCTCCCACTGAGGGCAGACACCAGCCCCCCTCCTCTGCTGGTGAGGGTCGCTCAGGACATCCATTCCTGCAGCACTCTGCCTGTCCCACGTAGGTGTGTGGAGGAGATGCCCAGCCCGTCTCCAGGCCTCTTCCTAGGGCTGAGCCCCTGGCCCTGGCACAGATGGAGGGCAATACTTTTGTGCCAAGCTGAGTCATAAATGGCTCTGGGCCCTGCCAGTGTCCTTTGGGAAATGGTGACTCAGCTCTGAGGCTGCCAGCAGCAGGAGCTGGGCCTCAGTGGAGGGAAGCCGGAGGGACTTGCTGCCTGGGAGGAAGCTGGGAACATGTGTGGGGGCTCCGAGCCTGAGGGCCCCACGCCGGCCACGGTGGAGCTCAGTCTATGCTCCCCGCCTGCAGCCCGGCGCTCCGTCAAGCTGTGTGGAGCACCCTGGCTGGACTTGGCTCAGTTCAGGGGAAGTGCCTGTGCGATGTTTGTAGCAATAATGGCAAGTCTTCCACCCTCGGTGGGTGCCTGGCCCACAGTGACTCCGCCCCAGCGCCTGCTGTCAGGGCCTCTTCCCTGTCCCTGAATACGGTTGCCATGGGGCTGACCTGTGGTTTCTGAGCCTGCGCCTCAGGACACTTTGCAGCTTCTGCTTCCAGCCTCGCTGGAGCCCAAGACCACCTGGTGGGCAAGGCGGGGCCGGCTGGGGCGTGCGGCCTCCCTGAGCATGAGACTCTCCGAGGGTGACAGTCAGCGCCTGCCACCAAGCATGGCGTGGTGCTGCCTGACACCAGGTCAGTGAGCGTTTCTGCAAAGAGCAAGCTAGTAAATACTTCAGGCTTTGCGGGCCACATGCGGTTCCCACCCAAGCACTGGACTTCACTGTCACGGTGAAAGCAGCTGTGGGCAATGCAAGCCAACGTGCCTGGGGAGCCCCGTGTCTGAGGACAAGAAGGGCAAATGGGGCCCGGCCCATGCAGCCGGTCAGTGAGGGCCTCAGGGCTCACTCAGGGCACACGCTCAGCTCTGCAGCCCGTGCCCTGGGAGCACCGGCTGGTCCAGCGGCTCTTGGACTCCCACCCTGAGCCCAGATGCCACCAGAAGGGACTGGCGGGGCTGCAGTGCTGGCCGGCGCTGGGGGCCCACACTAGCCTGACTGGGAGCTCCGCCCTACTCACAGGAAGTGCTGGTCACAGTCCTGCATGAAGTGCAGGTCCCAGGGCTCCAGCCCACAGGGAACTGGTTGGATCAGCTGGTGCCCTGCTGGGAGCCAGCCGATAAGCGAGGGGCTGGGAGCTGGTCACCTTCCTGGCTAACTCTTGACCCTAGGAGGAGAGGGGGTGGGGATCCTGCACGCACCGGGCCCTTGACAGCTCAGGATGGGGGCGGAGGAACTGTGCTTCCCACTACATTTTTACCTTGTCCACTGCCCTTGGACCTGGATGACCTTCTCAGAACTTGGTGACGGTCAGGGGTGGAAATAAGGGTGTGAGCCCTGGGGGAGGAAGGCAGCAAGGTGCAGACAGTTCTCTTCCTCTCTCGGGAGCTTGTGAATGCCTTGCGCCAGAAGAGGGGTAAGAAACACTCTAGCCAGGTGCATGACTGCAGGCCGTGCTGGCCCAGCTCAAGGCCAAAGCCCTCTCCTGACCTCTGATTGCATGGATGGCAGAGGAGCGGGACCTCTGGAAGGGACTTCCACGGTGTCACACAGTGGAGGGCACATGTGGTCATTTTGGCCTGAACCCAGGAGCCCGATGTAACCTCTCACTCCAACAGTGAGCAGCCTGGCTCCCCACTTCTTAGTTACCTGTACAATTCCAGGACCCCATATAGAGGCACGACATTGTTAGCCCTTGGGAAAGGACTTCCCTGCCATCTTATACGACCCCTGGCCAATACTCTTACAGTCTCCTCTGGTTTGCGGAGTGGCTTATGCCAGCACCCACCCCAGCCCCTTCAGGAAGGCTCCCTCACAGATGTTTTCTTTTCAATAGATTATCTAATTAACTCATTAATTTCTGATATGACTCTTTGCTTCCAAGTCCACTCCTCACACAGTATTTCTTGGGTGAGTCATGGCACCGGGGACCCCGCGCCTGGGCTAGTAATCTCTTCCTCGATTCTGGCTCCCACGCATCTGAGTAGCGTGTGCGTCCTCCCCGGCTTCGCGTCCTCAGTCCTCCCCCGTTCCCACCACCATCCCTCTGGTTCAGCCGTCCCCTCTCTCTGGATTTCAATACCACCTTCGTCGCTGGGCTTGATTGCATCTGCAGTGGAGGCTCTGCTGTGGTGAAGTCAGTACTCTGCTTCGCTCTGTGTCCCCGTGTTTCTCAGCGGGTCACCTTAAGACCTTCCCTCCACTTGGAGAAACATATGGAGAGAAGAGTCAGCTCATCCTGGGGACACGGTGCAGGAGCGTCCTCGCCATGGGGGATGTCTTCCAGTCCTCATGGCACTGGAAGCTTCCCCTTGGCCCTCCCTGCCAGGCTCGGAGGCTGCTGGCCCCAAGTCATGACTGAAGACAGAGAAAACCAGGGCCGGCGGGGGCCCTTGGGCCCTGAGGCTGCAGCTCCACGGGTCTGCTCCTGAGGAAGTCCACTGGGCTGTTCTCTCAGCGTCACATCGTGGTGACACTGAGCTACACCACTCACATCCTGCCTCAAGTGACAGGTTCAGTGATGGACTTTCTGGGGATTCCCTTGCTAAAGAGAACTGGCTCACTCACGGCTCCTTCCCATGACAGACTGACACCAGGAATAAGGCCGGGTCTCCCCGATGGGGGACACCTCTGCAAGACACCAGCTGAAGCCAGTGTCAGGCCTGCACGGCAGCCCCACTTGTCCCGCCACCAGTGTTTGTACAATGGGCTGCATGGCTGTGCTCCCCTGAAATTCATGCTCTGAAGTCCAACCCCCAGTGTGATCATGTTTGGAGATGGGCCTTTGGGAGGAGACGGGTTGTGAACGCAGAGCCCTCCTGAACGGGACTAGTGCCCTTTTCAGACAGGATGTCAGGCTGATGATCTGCCATGGGAGGACACAGCGTGAAGATGTCTCTAAACCAGGAACCAGATCACTGGCACCTTGATCTTGGACCCTCAGCTTCCAGACCATGATAAAAGCTTCCCATCTATGCTACTTTATTACAGTAGCCCGAGCTGCCTAAGAGCGTTTGCTTCCTTCCTGCCTCCCATGGGTGTTGATCTCCAGGGCAGCACATGTCTGCACGCTGGTGTCCCTTGCAGAGTCTGCTTCTGGGGAGCACAGCAGTCTGCCTCAGAGCAGCAAGCCAGCCATGACGGGGCCCGCCAGGCCCGGCCACAGCTCTTCTTCTGCTTACGTTAAGGTCCTCAACTCAGGGGCTGGTATGCTGGCTCTCTGCCCACTTTTAGCTGACCAGCCTGTGGCCTGCTCTTTGAATCCCACACCTTCCACCCTGCAGATCAGGAACCAGACTGCTGAGGTTTGGAGACATGGTGCATGAGGCAGGCTGATGGGCTCATCAAGCCTGCCCCTGGGGTTCTTGTGGACACTGATGCTCAGGTGGCCTTGGCTGGGAAGGGAAGTGAGCAAAGCTGGCAGAATGAGAGGAAATGCTCAGAGTGGGGGTGCTGGGCAGCCGGACAGAGAGCCCAGCCTCTTCTCAGCCCCGGCAGGGAGCTGCCTCGTGGAGATGGTGGCCCAGCATCATGTGAGCTTCTGATTTTTAAAGACAAGCTGAAGATCCTGACTTTTTTGCAAAACATTCTCTAACTGTAGGTTCTGTTTCCCAAAAACAAACAAAACCCACCTGTCACTGAGTCTTCCAGCTGCACTGCCACACACGGCCCTGCTGGGTGGTGAGGTGACAGGGGATGTGCGGGTGGCCTGTCCTGTCCCGGGATGGCCTTCACCACCTGCTCTAGAGGCTTGCCCAGGGCCAGGGTCAGGCCTCGGTCTCCCACTCCTTCACAGTTGCGTCCCACAGTCTGTGTCCCCTCCCGATGCCCAGCTTCATCACTCATCCCCAGCCGGCCTCCTGAAAGGAACCTGTGGGCCCTGAAAGACGATGGTCCAGGTCTGTCCAGATCCCACACCAGAGGCTGGGGAGAACTGCTGGTGCCCTGGTGGAGAACGGGGAGAAGCCCGTGCTCCAGGGAACATGAGGAGAGTCAGGGTCGGGATAGGCAGAGTGTGGACCAGACCATGAGGTGTCCAGCCCGGCCTGCAGACTGGAGCGCTCCGCCAGGGCTCTGGATTTGGCCCGGCTCAGGGGGGTTTGTCTCCCTGGGACATGGAGGCGGGACAAACACACATAAAGGGCCAGGGTGGTGGGGTGGGGCTGCAAGGGCAACCTCTCTGCACTAATGCCTTCCTCCAAGGGCTGTCCCTCGTGACCTGATCACTCCTCAAAGTCTCACCTCCAAACACCATCACACTGGGCATTAAACATGAACATATCAATTTGGTGGTGACACATCAGCTTACAACACTCTCAAAGCTTTAGCACATTGGATTTTACACAGACTGTATGTGTGTGTGTGTACACATTCACTGTGTGCAAAGGTGTGTGTGTTTTTAATGTGTGCACACATGCACTATGTTTGTGTATGGGTATGTGTATGTGTATTTGTGTGTGTGTATTTATGTATGCATGTGTACATGTGTGCACCTGGGCATGTGTGTTTGTGTGTCTATGTGTATGTGCATGTGTATGTTACAGAAAATGACTATTTAATGCCAAAATCAGAGGCCAAGGCTGCCAAGAAACCAGCTTCAGCAGGGCATGGAGAACGGTTCAGCTAGTCACATCAGGTTACACACTTATTTTCATGAAATAAGATTTTGGGGGTGAGAGAGAGCTGCCACAATGTGATTTTTTTCTCAGTGTGATTTCTGAGCAACGTTAATCAGGACTTCTGCCCATAGGTTTCCATGGGGAGTAGGGATTCTGGAGCTGTGGTTCGTCCTTTGAGGGTAAGTGCAGCCCTGAGCCAGGGCAGTACAGCTCTGGTGCTTTTGATGCCTCAAGTAACCAGCATCCCAGGCTTTTGACTCCCAAAGTACACAGCATGGGAGGAACATTTCTCCTGAAAGCTAAATTCCTGGGATCCTACAGGCATGAGAGTTTAATGAAGAAGGATGCAGAGTTGTACCTTATATGGTAGTTAGCATCTAAGTCAGAGTGCAAAATATACCATATGTAGTTAGAGTTATCTGTGAAAATCTCTAGCCACTCATAAAATACAATATGCCTGGATTTCTCCATACAACTCGGATCAATAAATACTCACACGCTCAAGTTTGAGAACCACAAAGACAGTCTAAGAAAGACATTCCCCCTTTTTTCTTCTCCTCCGCCTCCACCTGAACAGAATGTAGTTAGCCATCTGGGCTTTCGAATCTTTCCCCTTTATGGCTGTCATCCCCGTGGTGTGGGGCAGCTGCACTGGGCTGCCCACCCGAGAGCCATACCCAAACACTTTCTCCTTTGCCTGCCTCCCACGCGGAGTCTAGGAAAATAGTCTCTTTCCCAGCCTCCTTGCAGTGGGGTGGCCATATAACCTGGCTCTGAGTTGTGGAGTATGAAAGAGACTTCTGGAAGGCTTTTTCTTTCTTGATGAAAGAGACAAATGCAGATGGGGGTGATGAGAGCTGCTTTTTCCTGGAACACTGATGTGATGCCTGGATCTGTGGCAGCCATCTTGTAGCACTGATGCTCCAACTATGCCAGCATACCAACTCAGATTCATCTACCCCTGTGATTCTTGTTTTTCAATATTTTTTAGAATTAGGTTCTGATGTAAGTGAAAGCCCAAATTAATCATGTTATACAAAACAAATAATTTTACTTAAATTTAATTTTTATTAAAATAAAAACACATACCTGGCAACATAGCTCCATAAATTTCAGAGCCTAGGCTCGACACTGGCTTTCATCCTGTGGTCTAAGCTGGCTGCTCAAGCTCCAGCTATCACACCTGGCTCCAGCCAGCAGGACAGAGAAAAGCAGAAGAGGTGAAGAAGATCTTCTCTTTGTAACAACACATCCTGGAAGTTGCAGGCAACATTTTTATTTATAGCAAATCTGCCAGAACTTAGTCAAATGACCACACATATTGCCCGGGAACTGAGAAATGTAAATTCTACCCGGGCAGCCATGTGCCCAACTAACTTCTATACTGAGAGGAGAGGGAGAAATGAGATATCGGGGAATGACTAGCAGTGTTTACTACATGGGTAAATAGTAAGTGGTTTAGGCATAGGTCACATTTTCAGTTACTTGCAGCCAAAAGGCTTCCTAGCTCATCCTCAATAAACAGAAGGACAGACATTTCAAAAGCATTTCTCAGACTTCCATTTCCAACTAACATGGAGTGACAGGGATCTAATTTAACCTCCTGCATGAAATAATTCTAAACCCAGACAAAATATAAGAAACAATGGTATTCAAGACAGAGGATATCAAGTTGCATAAGACCGTGTTCCCTGAAATATGGGAAATAAAACGTTCTCAAGCCCAGCTACGCTTGGGAAAGCTTCCAAGTAGAGGTGTTGGGAGGAGGAACTCAGAGGCACCCAGAAGAGGGCTGGCAGGGAATCTCTCCCAAGTCCTCAGCAGTAAACTGGTCAGTGAGCGCATGTGAGGAGACTATGCCGGGGAAGAGAACCATTAGAAAGGATTAGGGGATCAGTCCCTGGTGCTTCTGACGGGATCAGTGCCTGTTCCCACCAGGTGACCTGGAAAACCTAATAATTTATGGAGCATTAGATGCTATACCAATGGTCTTGCTTCAGCAGATTAAATGCTGCTCTGCCTCCACTTAACACATTTGAAAGGTTATACCTGATACGATTCTTTAAGGTCAGTAATACTAAGCACATTAGTCAGGGAAGCAGAATATATATGTATATTCATCCTCATGCCTCCAATATATCATCACCTGGATTGGTATTTGACTGAATAACTGAGAGGTGTAGGTATGCTATAAAATGACCACTATTGTCTCTTTCGTCCTTGCCTGAGAATCTCTTGGAGCTTCGCCTAACCTGAAACACACTATAAAGGGAATTCTAGGGAGTATACTTTAGTCTAGCCAAGTTGATATTTCAAAAGCCATCACAAACATGTGGGTTTTATCTCAGGAATGCAAGGTAAGTTTAGCATTTGAAAAACATCAATCAGTGCAATTCACTGTATTAATAGATCAAATAAGAAAAAACATATTACCATCTCAAGAGGAACAGAAAACCACTTGAAAAAAAAAACCCCAACACAACACCCACTCTGTTAAAAAAAAAGCAACTTAGAAAAATAGGAAAAAAAGAGAACTTCCTCAAACTTATACAAACTGCCTGTATGAAAAAAGCCTATAGCTGATATAGTGGGGAAAGATGGAATGAAAACAATATGCCCACTTTCACCACTTTGATTCCACTTAGTACTGGATGTCCTATCAGTTCATAAGGCAAGAAAGACACAAAATGCATCAAGACTGGAAAAGAAGCAAAACCATCTTCCTTTGTAGGTGACATAGTTGCCTATGTGGAAAATCCAGTGGAATCTATGGAGAAACTACTAGAAGTGATAAGTGAGTTTAGCAAGACTGCAGGATGCACGACTAATATGCAAAAGTCAATCTCTCTATCCCAGCGGAAGTCAGAAATTGAGATAAAAAATCAACACCATTTACAGTAGAACAAAAGATAGAAGACTTCAGGATAATCTTATATCTAGGAGACCTACAGGCTGAAAACCACAAACCATTTTTAAAGAAACCAAAGGAGACCTGAATAAACAGAGACATTCTCTGTTCATTGGTTGGCAGACCAAACATTTCTATGAAGTCAATTGTACCCAAACTGATCTATTGATTCAGTGCAATCTCAGTAAAATTCCCAGCAGGCTTTTTAATAGAATTTGACTGGTTGGCTCTAACATTCATATGGAAATGCAAAAGAATGGTTAAAACAACTTTGAAAAACAAAATGAAATGGGAGGATTAAAGCTAACTGATCCAAGCATGATCGTCGCATGTACTCGTCTGCCACCCTTACATCTTCTTTGGTGAAATGCTCTGTCAAATCTTGGTCCTTTTTTTTTTGAGATGTTTGTTTTCTTTTATTGAGTTTGTGCAAAGGAGTGAAGCTGAGGGTATCTGTTCAAACCTGCTGTACAACTGGTGGGAAGATTGTTCTGCCTGTGGGCTCCCTGGTAACCAGCCCCCAAAGGGACAGGCTTGTCCCTACTGTGAGACAATGAGGTGTACAGGGCAGGTGTCCTGGCCAGGGCTCAGCCAGGGCTTAGTTGTGGCGGGGTCTAGTTGCCAGAGAAATGGTCATAGGCAGTTTCACCAGCAAGACAAGGACAGAGACCAGAAAAGGGACAGGCCTGGGAGCCAAATGGCCTCATTTTTTTCTGTGCCCCAGAGCTTGTTGCTTCTGAAAGCAAGGCCACCCTGCCCTGATGTCTACCTGGCTGGGGCGGAGGGCCGCCTGATTCACTGTGGTCCAGGTCCTGAGGTCCCCAGAGCTCCTGTGTGGGACACATACCAGGATGTCAAGCTCATCACCAGGTTCCCGTGACTCCCTGCAGGGCAGCAGGTCCACACCTGGGAGCACTCCCACCTCCTAACTTAGCTCTGTCTGCATAACAAAGTTCCACACTGGGGCCATTGAAACAACAGTAATTTGCTGTCTCACGGTTCTGGAGGTGGCAAGTCTGAGATCAAGGTGTCGGCTGGGCTGGTTCCTTCTGGGCCTCTCTGCCTGACATGTAGAGAGCCGTCGCCTCCCCGTGTCCTCGCATGATCCTCCCTCTGCGTGTGTCTGCGTCCCAACCTCCTGTTCTTATCAGGACACTGGTCAGATTACAGTAAGGCTCACTGTAATGACCTCATTTTACCTTAATTGCCTCGTGAAAGTCCTTATCTCCAAGTACAGTCACATTCTTTGGTACTGGGAATTAGGGCCTCAACATACGAATTTTGAGGGATGCAATTCACACCCCCAAACACAGCTCCCATCGCTCCTCCTGCTGCTGGCTCGTCCTGCTCGACCTTCTCAAGAACCCTTGAGGAAACAAAAGTAGACATTATCACCCACTCTGCGTATCAGGAAACCGGTTTGGGTATTTGCTGATCTGCCCCAGAGCATGCAGGGGGCGTTAGCTGTCTGCAGACAGCCCTTCCGGTGGCCCCAACTCCGGCCTGCTGTCTGCACTCGCTGCCCTCCCCACTCCACTGCTTGCTCCACGATAATGAGCTGGGACTCACCTGGCCAGAAACCACGGTATAAAGGCCCATCCCATCTCTAGCATAGGAATAAAGTAGACTGCAATCCCTTACAAGGATTCAAATGCCTGTGAAACTTCTCATGTGATAGAAAGTGAAGTGGCGGGTTGAGAATAAATTAATTGAAACGTGGTGTTAGGTCATCAGAGTTATCATTTGCAAGAGAATTAAATTAGATACCTTACGTTAAAATGATCGAGGTGTAAAAATAAATAAGGCCATTGAAATACTGTACTAGAAAAAAGCTTCGGTGACTTGTTTAATAAATATAAAAGAATATATAAAATAAATAAATAAACATAAAATAGAATAAAACAATAAAAATATAATAAATAAAAACATAACAGCCTAACACTATGGCCAGAAACCATAAAGGAAAACATTACTACATTTGACCAATAAAATTTTAGATATTAAGTTTAGGATTAATTACTACAAAGAAAGTGAATAAACAACCAGAAAAACAAATTGTTTATATCAGGAATTTAATACCCTCCATATATGAAGAGTTTTTACAAACCAGTAAGAAAGAAGGCAACACCCTCTGAAAATAACAGGTGGTAACAGTCCTCTTCCTTTATCTGAGGATGCCGGCCTCCTTAAGGGGTTATCCTTGTCTTCTCCTCAGAACAGGGTGTGAGGTAGGTACTGTGTTTTCTACTCTTTGGAGATAAGGAAGGGGAAGGTTAGAGTGTTACCAGCCCTCCCACCCTGGGACCCCCTAAGGAGTAGGGTCCACCCCAGGCCTGCTGGGCATTAACTCCAGTGCTGCAAATTCATGGAAAGAGCAGAGCAGACATCTAAATTGCTGGAAATATACAACTTTGACATTCAATGCAAGTTATGTACAAGTTTATATACATTTAACACACATTAAAACAGTGCTACACTTTTTAAAGCCCCATCAGGCTGCCGGGTGGCGATGTGTGTGGTGCTGGCGAAGCTGTGTGAACCGGCAGCTTCGGTTACGGCTAGTGAGCGTGTGACGCAGACACCCTTTCTGGTGGAAGGAGAGGGCGACGGGGAAGGGAGCAGGGACCGATCTGCCCACTGGCACTGGACATGCGAATGTGGACAATGACTTAGCAAACCAACTCCAGGATGAATCTTCAGAACCACACACAAGGGCGAGGGCTGAGGGCACCGCCTTGAGTCCAAAGGCCTGGATCTGGTTCCTAGTGTTGCCACTTAATTAGCGTGGGCTCCTGGGCTGTGGAAGCTCTGGTTTCTTCATCTTTTAAAGGGGATAATAACAGTATCTGCTGCTCAAAGATTAGCTGAGAGATATAAAAGCCTAAGCTAATGCTGTTTACCTTCTCTTATTGTTTGGCTTTTAAAAACAATTACATCTGTGATCAGAACATGTATGTAGGTGTGTGTATTACATATGTGTGCATTTTGTGTGTATGTGTATGGCTGTGTGCATACATATCTTTGTGTGTGTATGTGTTTGTGTATGTGCATCTGTGCAGGTGTGCACGTATGTGTATGTGTGTAAGTGTGTGTGCATTGTGTTTTGCATGCATGTATGTGTGTGTGTGTGTGCACACTGTGTATGTTTTGTATATATTTGTGTGTGTGGAGGGGGTGAGGAGGGTCACTGGCAAAATTCCTGGCTCTTAGGAGAGAGGCTCTGCGAGGAGGTCTCCTCGTGGATGGAAGGAGAAGCAGGTCCTGCTCCGTGGAGACCCTCTGACCACACACAAGGCACGCGCAGGCACTGCTGGCTGCTTGGCAGCAGAGATCACCCACGCAGGGGAGGTAGAAGCGGCAAAGGGTCAGACTGTGCTGGCAGGCGTGCTCGGTTAAAGAATGACTCGGGCCACCCTTTGTCCTTGCAAGCTTTGCTTTCTTCCTGCCCCAGGCGCTATTGACTGGAGTGTGGATTAATTATTGATGTTTAAAGTGAGTTAAGGTCTTCCTTAGAGAGAAATTCCAATTAATAAGTGTAGAAAGAATGAAAGGAAACCACCACCACTAGAGTACTGTGGTGCTGATTGCCACAGGCAGGGTCTGCTGGTCGGTATTAAACTTGGCAGGTGACAGCTGAAGCAGAAACAGGCTATCTGCAGTCCCAGAGCACCCCCCTAAAATACTGAGTGATATGAAAGGGGACAGTAGTAAGTCTACAGCAGGGAGTCCGGGCTGGCACCACCTTAGTCGGGCGATCAAGGTTAACATCTCAGTGAAAAGACCCAGTGACATCAAGTGACATCACTTCAAGGACACACCTTGAAGGGCACCTCACTCCTGTGGTCTTGACACGGAATTGCTGAAAATGCATGACTCCAGCCCCATCATAAGACTATCAGACAGATGCAAATGGAGGGACATCCCAGAGTGAAAGGCCAGCGCCCTTCAAAAGCACTGGGAAGGCAAGGGAGGGCTGAGGGGCAGCGCAGACTTCAGGAGACTAAGGAGTCATGACAACCGAATGCAACCTGGGGTCCTGGATGGGATCCAGGAACAGGAAAGGGACACTGGTCAGATGCAGATGAAGCCTGCAGTCCACTTGGTCGGACAGTGGCAGGGCTCCCCCTTCAGTTTCGGTAAATGTGTGGTGAGGGCAGGAGAGGCTGGGGGAAGGGCTTCCCGAAATGTCCCACTGTCTCCAGCTGCTCTGCACACCTCAAAAGGAAACGTTTGTAAGAAGTGAGCTTGCTGTTAGAAATAGGCCATGGTGTGGGTGTGAATTACCAAATGCGCTCAGTGACCCCTGCTTGGGTTTCCCTCCAGGCGTCACCTGGGACAAGCCCAGTGGTTAATGGGGTCCATGGTCATGATGGCACACTTTCTGCATGATCGTCCAGGGGAGCACACAGGGTCTGCATGAACCTCTGTGGTTCTGAGCCAAGGATGACGTTTAAAGTCTGACAGCCGACAGTGCCTCTAATATCAGGAGTCTCCCAGAAAGCTCAGCCCTGGGGTCACTGCAGGTGGGCTTGCGCAAGGCAAGAACGTCTCACCCATACAGACACGCCAGGGGTGATGGGGCATCTGGAATGTAACCTGGCGGCCTCAGTCATCTCGGGAAATTTTAACCCTACTACAGGCTGGGTGGCTGGACCAGACGTTGAGTCCTCAGTTCCGGACACCCAGGATCAAGGTGCTGGCAGGCTGGGCTCCTGGTGAGGTCCCTCAGCCTGGTTTGCAAATGGCTGCCTTCTTGACCGCGCCTCACGTTGAGGAGAGAGAGGCGGCTCCGGCCTCCCAGAAGGACACTGATCCCATCATGGGCACCAGCCTCATGACCTGGTGAACTCTGATCACCCCAAAGGCCCCATCTCCAAATACCACCCCATGGGGGATAGGGCTTCAACATATGACTTGGGGGCACACAGTGTTTGGGGGGACACAACTCAGCACTGGCCCAAACGGACCCCCCAGCCTGCTCCACCATTCTTCTCAAGAAGCTGCCTTTGAGTCTCCTGTTTCTGTCAGCGCCTGTTGGCTCCGCCTCCAAGTTCTGTGTCACCCATCCCGCCTCCTCCACTCCCCTGTCTGCTCTGACCCCCACTGTCCCCTCTCCACACCACAGCTGAACCTTTCCACCCCTTCGGCAGACGAGCCCCTTCTCGCCTAGAACCTGCCGACATGCCCTGGCCCCCCGTCATCGGGTCCCACGGCCTCCACCTCCTCGGGGCCGCCCCACCGTCTGTGTGGCCACATGGGTCCCTGTTCAGATCCCTAGGCTTGGCCCTAGACGGTCTGACACAGCGCGGTTCCCCTCAGAGGCACCTCCCTGGCTCCCTGGCTTAGAGCCGCTCTTGGCACGGCTAGTTCCCTCATCATCCTCATTCCTCCTGGTGTTTATCTGGCCTGAAACCGCCCTGTATTTATTTACCCACTTGCTCTTCTAGAATATCTGTTCCACCGCAGGACGGGCTCCATGGGCCTGTCTGTTCCCTGTTGTTACCTCTTGAGTCTAGGGCAGGGCCTGGCACGCAGTAGGTGCTCACTAAATACCTGTTGAATTAATTAGTCAATTAGCTGCTTCCTTTCTTTAATTCTGGCCTTCCTGAGGGGCGGAGCAGGAGTTTGCAGGGACCAGTCCCCAGGGGTTTTCCGGGGTGGGAAGATTTAGTCGGAATGCATAGACCCTGGGGCTAATCTACAGGAGGAACCTCATGCACCTCACACGAGTTGACCTAGAGGAGGGGCAGCAGCAACACCCTTCCCACCTGCTAATACACAGCCCAGCGTGGATGCGGAGCCCCAGCCCCTGCACTCATGCGGAGCCAGCACAGGGAACCACTAACTGGCTTTGGACCCCGCATGGCCACGGTCCTGGGCAGTCTGAGGGATGAGACACTGACGGGGCGGCTGATGCAAAAGAGGGCGGCAGGCTAGGGGCAGGGGCCCACCGGGGGGACAGGACCAGATACTTCTCTGGCTTTTTGCTTTCCTGGCATGTATAGGGATCTATGGCACGGAAGGTGTGAATTAGGGAAGGTCTAGCTTTCTCCCCAGAATGCGGAGGGAAGGGGAGTTTGGCTGGTGCCTAGAGGTGGACTAATGGATCCAGGGCAACACCAGGCAACCAGCAGGCTGGTCGGCCATGGGATTTGGGGCCTTGCTTCTTGGTGCTGCCAAGACCCGGGGCAGCAGGTCCCCATGCATCCCTAACGCCCCTGTGGAGAAGGCCGTTGGCACAGCCTAGCCAGGTGACCGCATCCCAGAGCAGCCGGCCACAGGCGAGCGGCAAGGTCCTGCAAGCAAACATCATCCCTGGACGACCGCTGTGATCTGGAGGTGGGAGGCAGAGCAGGCTCCGTGCAGCATGGGGGCTGGAGAGCGTCTGGGCCCAGGCCGCCCTCCCCACTGTGCGCTGCATGAGGAACATGTGAGATCCTGTGTTTATAGTTCACTTATTCACCAGC
The DNA here is from genome assembly GCA_029783875.1 of Phataginus tricuspis. NCBI lineage: Eukaryota > Metazoa > Chordata > Mammalia > Pholidota > Manidae > Phataginus > Phataginus tricuspis. Next base: position 73,671,166 of record JAQQAC010002837.1, on the reverse strand, counting down.
GGGTGTCCAATGAGACTTGACAATTTAAAATAATACTTTTTCTCAAGTTTCTATGTCATTTTTGTTCGATGCTGGCAAACTTCCTTCTGTTTTCTCCTTGGTTATTCATTCTGTGTGGGCTCCTGTCTTTATTCTTTTTCCCTTTAACTCCGCTACTTATCTGTTCTGGGTGTTTCTCAAACCTCTCTTCCTTTTTTACTGGCCCCACTTTCAGCCGTGTCAGTTCATGTTTGCAGCTTCTGGGATCATTTACCTGGGTCTTCTGCATGTTTCACATTTTTGCTCTCATTTAAAAAAATCCATGGCCTGGTCTTGTTTAAAGACTCCCTTTTATTTCCCCCACAGTAGGTCTCAGCTGTCTTGCAGAACCTCCTCATGCGCCTCGTGGAGACCCACCTGAACGGTCGGTGACACCTGCTTCTTCCTGCAGGGAAGTTGGCAGGACCTAGGGGCTTCCTTTACCTCTACAGGATCTCTGAACTGAATTTCCTTTCCTTTGTATTATTGCAGAGTTTTTGAGTCTCTGGGAGAATGTTCCAGACACAGCACTCTGTCGTCCTCTCTGAAGTTAGTGGCCCCGGACAAGGTGGCGCTGGAGAAGGATGGAAGTAACGTTTTCTTCTTGGCTGAAAAAAAAAACTGTAGAAGTACAGAATGGGAGAACTGTATGACAATTTTACAGAACAATTTTGAAGCAGCTCTGTCAAACGGCTACATTAAAATATAAAAACAATGAATAATTTTAAATGACCAAGCAATCGGTTGAGGAGCCATGGCTAACCCTTCCAGCCTCTGGCATCCCTGCCAGGTGCTTCCTGGGGCCAGCAGGAGCAGCTGTGGGGAATAAGCCTGGTGATTCCTTCTCCGAAGTGGCCAGTACAGTGGCTTGGGAGACACCACGATAACATTCAGGTGGGTGTTTTCTGAGTCCTGGCGTGGAGCTGCACTTCCCCTGCCTGGCAGCAATCTAGAACAGGCAGAGCAGAAGTTTGATAGCCTTCATCACATAAAATGATAAATGATAAGTTACAGAAAAAAATTCTTGAAAATCAGTACAAAAATAAGCAAAAAAAATGCACCCTAATCAGAAATAATTTTTTTATTGAGCTACAATGGACATATAACAAATATTAGTTTCAGGTGTTCCACATAATGACTCAATATTTGTATATATGGTGAAATGATTAGAAATAATTTTAAAGAATGAAAAGACCTGGAGGGCCGGGAAGGGGCAGGCAAGCGTCCTCCGGCTCCCGAGTGGGGGCGAGGGGTTCCATCCCCGCAGCGCCTGTGGCTAGGTTTGTCCTCCTGCGCCAGAGTGCCCCCTGCTTGTCCCTTGGGCCTTACCTTCTCCCTCTGAGAGCCTAGTCTCAGGGTGTGGGGCGGGGAAGCTCGCAGCCCCAGAGCTTGGAAGGCCGAAATAGAAATCGGTTCACCTTCCCGTCACAGAGGGAATGATAATGTGAGTGTCACTTCCACAGAAAGAAGACCTGAGCAAGCTATCGCCCTGGATTACTACCCATGCTTGTTATGTTCAAAAAGCAGGCTGAATGTGGCCATAACGAATCAAGGGAGAACTGGTGCCTTGTTTTAAATTCACGCTCATGATTATGAGTGAGGGTGAACCTATTTTCACATTTAGGGTCCATTTAACTTTTTCTTCTGTGAATTGCCAGTTTGATCTTTACCCGTTTCCTAATTACCTCTTCCTTGCTGATTTCTAGGTGAGGTTTATGCAGCCCAGATATTCACCATTTGCACATCCCATCTATAGTAGATATTTTTTGGTCTGCAATTATTTTTTTTGTTTAAGGCTCCTCCATTTAGTTGTTTCATACTCAAATCTGCTGGTTATTTATCTTCTGTTTCTAGATTTCCTTTTTTGCTTAGGAAAGCCTTCTCTACCACATGATTTAACACTTATCTTTCCTTATTTGGTTCTAAAATGTTCATAACCTTTTTGTTTAGCTCTTTAATACACCTGGAGTTTATTCTTGCAAATTGTGTAAAGACGACTAACCTTATTGGTTTCGAAAAGGATAGTGAGTTTCTCCCAAAGCATTTGCTGATCCTCCGTCCTTTCAGCTCTGGTTTGAAATTCTGCTTCTGTCACGTAATACATTTCCACATAAACATGAATCTGTTTCTGAATTTTCTGTATTAATTGCTGAAGTCTTTGGGGGCTTTTCAAAAATCCCTTAAGTATTCCGAAATGTTTTCTCTTTCTGATGAAATATCAAGCCAGCTTCTCAAATTTCAGTATCCTGCTGATATTTTGGTTGAAATTGGACGGAATTTATAGACATTTTGCAGGCAGAAAAAAATAAAGTGTGGAGAACAAAGTTTTATAAGGTTTGTTTTTAGATGGTATTGAGAAGTTCTCCCTGCAAAGCTGTCAGGCCTGGGGGCTTTGGGGTCAAGCTGGGGTACATCAGTAGCTCCATGGGGCTGCTACCCATTCAGCACTGACCCAGCCCCACTCCACCCAGCGGTGAAGGGACTGCAGGCCTCACCTCAGCAGCTGCATGTGGGCCAGCAGCCAGCGAGGAGGCCTCTGCTATGGGGCCACTGGATTCTTTGCCCTGTGCATCACGTCCTCCCAAGTTCACGGGTGGCCATGGGCAGGGTACCTGCACTTCCAGAGGAGCTGAGGATGGGGTGAATGCACCAGGAGGCGAGGCAGTCAGCCACGGCACCTGCTCACCACCAATAAGTAACTGGAGTTGGTCTTGCTTGCTGGGGAAACAATTATTCACGTTCATTATATGCATGTGAATAAATTCAAACCCACAGCTTGATGGAGCCTGGGTTTTCTTGAAGGGATCCATGCTCCCTCTTTTGCCATTTTACATGTCTCCAATGGAAGGATTTCTTAATGTTTTAGTTTAATCAACTCACTCTTAATCATTTAAATAGCCCATTTAGCCTCATTTAAGCAATCATAACTATGAAAGCCTGTGTTTGATATGTCATATGCAGTATTTATTATTTTTTCTTTTTTCTTTTTATTAAGGTATTATTGATATACATTCTTATGAAGTTTTCACATGAAAAAACAATGTGGTTACTACATTTACCCATATTATGAAGTCCCTACCCATACCCCAATGCAGTCACTTTTGATCAGTGCAGTAAGATGCCACAGATTCACTATTTGCCTTCTCTGTGCTACACTGTTTTCCCCTTGATCCCCTACACCATGTGTACTAAACATAATACCCCTCAATCCCCTTCTCCCTCCCTCCCACACCCCTCCCCTTTGGTAACCACTAGTTCCTTCTTGGAGTCTCTGAGTCTGCTGCTATTTTGTCCCTTCAGTTTTGTTTCGTTGTTATACATTCCACAAATGAGGGAAATCATTTGGCACTTGTCTTTCTCCGCCTGGCTTATTTCACTGAGCATAATATCCTCCAGCTCCATCCATGTTGTTGCAAATGGTAGGATTTGTTTTCTTCTTATGGCTGAATAATATTCCATTGTGTACATGTACCACATCTTCTTTATCCGTTCATCTACTGATGGACACTTAGGTTGCTTCCATATCTTGGCTATTGTAAATAGTGATGTGATAAACATAGGGGTGCATATGTCTTTTTGAATCTTAGAAGTTGTATTCTTTGGATAAATTCCAAGGAGTGGTATTCCCGGGTCAAATGGTATTTCTATTTTTAGTTTTTGAGGAACCTCTGTATTGCTTTCCACAATGGTTGAACTAGCTTACATTCCCACCAGCAGTGTTGGAGGGTTTCCCTTTCTTCGCATCCTCACCAACATTTGTCGTTCTTAGTCTTTTGGAAGCTGGCCATCCTTACTGGTGTGAGGTGATATCTCATTGCGGTTTTAATCTGCATTTCCCTGCTGATTAGTGATGTGGAGCATCTTTTCAGGTATCTTTTGGCCATCTGAATTTCTTCTTTGGAGAACTGTCTTTTCATATCTTCTGCCTATTTTTTAATAGGGTTATTTGCTTTTTGGGTGTTGAGGTGTGTAAGTTCTTTATATATTTTGGATGTTAACCCCTTGTCAGATATGTCATTTACAAATATATTCTCCCATACTGTAGGATGCCTTTTTGTTCTGTTGATGGTGTCCTTTGCCGTACAGAAACTTTTTAGTTTGATGTAGTCCCATGAGTTCATTTTTGCTTTTGTTTCCCTTGCTTGAGATACGTTCAGGAAGAAGTTGCTCATGCTTATATTCAGGAGATTTTTGCCTATGTTGTCTTCTAAGAGTTTTATAGTTTCATGACTTACATTCAGGTCCTTGAACCATTTTGAGTTTACTTTTGTGTATAGGGTTAAACAATAATCCAGTTTCATTCTCTTCCATGTAGCTGTCCAGTTTTGCCAACACCAGCTGTTGAAGAGCCTGTCATTTCCCTATTGTGTGTCCATGGCTCCTTTATCATATATTAATTGACCATATATGGTTGAGTTTGTATCAGGGCTTTCTAGTCTGTTCCACTGGTCTATGGGTCTGTTATTGTGCCAGTACCAAATTGTCTTGATTACTGTGGCTTTGTAGTAGAGCTTGACGTTGGGGAGCATAACCTCCGCAGCTTTATTTTCCTTCTCAGAATTGCTTTGGCTATTTGGGTCTTTGGTGGTTCCATATGAATTTTAGAACTATTTTCTCTAGTTCATTGAAGAACACTCTTGGTATTTTGATAGGAATTGCATTGATTCTGTAGATTGCGTTAGGCAGGATGGCCATTTTGACAATATTAATTCTTCCTATCCATGAGCACGGGATGTGTTTCCATTTATTGGTATCTTCTTTAATTTCTCTCATGAGTGTCTTGTAGTTTTCAGAGTATAGGTCTTTCACTTCCTTGGTTAGGTTTATTGCTAGGTATTTTATTCTTTTTGATGCAACTGTGAATGGAATTGTTTTCCTGATTTCTCTCTCTGCTAGATCATTGTTAGTGTATAGGAATGCCACAGATTTCGGCGTATTAATTTTGTACCCCACAACTTTGCTTAATTCAGATATTAGATCTAGTAGTTTTGGAGTGGATTCTTTTGGGTTTTTTATGTACAATATCATGTCATCTGCAAACAGGGACAATTTAACTTCTTCCTTGCCAATCTGGATGCCTTTTATTTCTTTGTATTGTCTGATTGCTGAGGCTAGGAACTCCAGTACTATGTTGAATAGAAGTGGGGAGAGTGGGCATCCTTGTCTTGTTCCCGATCTTAAAGGAAAAGCTTTTAGCTTCTTGCTGTTAAGTATAATGTAGGCTGTGGGTTTGTCATATATGGCCTTTATTATGCTGAGGTACTTGCCCTCTATACCCATTTTGTTGAGAGTTTTTATCATGAATGGATGTTGAATTTTGTCAAATGCTTTTTCAGCATCTATGGAGATGATCATGTGGTTTTTGTCCTTCTTTTTGTTGATGTGGTGGATGATGTTGACTGATTTTCGAATGTTTTACCATCCTTGCATCCCTGGAATAAATCCTACTTGATCATGATGGATGATCTCTTTGATGTATTTTTGAATTCAGTTTGCTAATATTTTGTTGAGTATTTTTGCATCTATGTTCATCAGGGATATTGGTCTGTAATTTTCTTTTTTTGTGGTGTCTTTGCCTGGTTTTGGTATTAGAGTGATGCTGGCCTCATAGAATGAGTTTGGAAGTATTCCCTCTTCTTCTACTCTTTGGAAAACATTTAGAAGGATGGGTATTATTAGGTCTTCACTAAATGTTTGATAAAATTCAGCGGTGAAGACATCTGTTCCAGGGGTTTTGTTCTTAGGTTTTTGATTACCAGTTTAATTTCATTGCTGGTAATTGGTCTGTTCAGATTTTCTGTTTCTTTCTGGGTCAGCCTTGGAAGGTTGTATTTTTCTAGAAAGTTGTCCATTTCTTCTAGGTTATCCTGTTTGTTAGCATATACTTTTTCATAGTATTCTCTAATAATTCTTTGTATTTCATTTGTGTTTGTAGTGATTTTTCCTTTCTCATTTCTGATTCTGGTTATGTGAGTAGACTCTTTTTTTTCTTGAGAAGTCTGGCTAGGGGTTTATATATATATTTTATTTTCTCAAAGTACCAGCTCTTGCTTTCATTGATTCTTTCTATTGTTTTATTATTCTCAATTTTATTCATTTCTGCTCTAATATTTATTATGTCCCTCCTTCTACTGACTTTGGGCCTCATTTTTTCTTCTCCTACTTTCATTAATCGTGAGTTTAGACTGGGATTGTTCTTTCCTGAGGTAGGCCTGTATTGCAAATATACTTTCCTCTTAGCATGGCCTTCACTGCATCCCACAGATTTTGCAGTGTTGAATTATTGTTGTCATTTGTCTCCATATATTGCTTGATCTCTGTTTTTATTTGGTCATTGATCCATTGGTTATTTAGGAGCATGTTGTGAAGCCTCCTTGTGTTTGTGGGATTTTTCATTTTCTTTGCATAATTTATTTCTAGTTTCATACCTTTGTGGTCTGAGAAACTTGTTGGTACAATTTCAATCTTTTTGGATTTACCGAGGCTCTTTTTGTGGCCTAGTATATGATCTATTCTGGAAAATGTTCCATGTGCACTTGAGAAGAATGTGTATTCTGCTGCTTTTGGGTGTAGAGTTCTGTAGATGTCTGTTAGGTCCATCTGTTCTGTTGTGTTTCTCAGTGCCTCTGTCTACTTACTTATTTTCTATCTGGTTGATCTGTCCTTCAGAGTGAGTGGAGTGGTGAAGTCTCCTAGAATGAATGCATTGCATTCTATTTCTCCTTTTAATTCTGTTAGTATTTGTTTCACTTTCACATATGTAGGTGCATAGATATTTATAATGGTTATATCTTCTTGTTGGATTGACCCTTTTATTATTATGTAATGTCCTTCTTTGTCTCTTGTGACTTTCTTTGTTTTGAAGTCTATTTTGTCTGATACAAGTACTATAACTCCTGCTTTTTTTTCCCTATTAGTTGCATGAAATATCCTCTTCCATCCCTTTACTATTAATCTGTGTATGTCTTTGGGTTTAAAGTGAGTCTCCTGTAGGCAGCATATAGATGGGTCTTGTTTTTTTATCCATTCAGTGACTCTATGTCCCTTGATTGGTGCATTCAGTCAGTTTACATTTAGGGTGATTATCGATAGGTATGCACCTACTGGCATTGCAGGCCTTAGATTTGTGGTTACCAAAGGTTCAAGGTTAACTTCCTTACTATCTAAGAGTCTAACTTAACTCACTTAATATGCTATTACAAACACAATCTAAAGGTTCTTTTATTTTTTCTTCCTCCTCCATTCTTTATATATTAGGTGTCATATTCTGCATTCCTTGTCCATCCCTTGATTGACTTTGGGGCTAATTTAATTTTGCATTTGCTTAGTAATTATCTGTTCTACTTTCTTTACTGTGTTTTACCCCTGGGACAGCTATTACACCTTAGGAACACTTCCATCTATAGCAGTCCCTCCAAAATACACTGTAGAGATTGTTTGTTGGAGCTAAATTCTCTCAGCTTTTGCTTATATGAAAATCGTTTAATCCCTCGTTCAAATTTAAATGATAATCTTGCTGGATAAAGTATTCTTGGTTCAAGGCCCTTCTGCTTCATTGCATCAAATACATCATGCCACTCCCCTCTGGCCTGTAAGGTTTCTGTTGAGAAGTCTTATGATAACCTGATGGGCTTTCCTTTGTATATGATCTTATCTCTCTCTCTGGTTGCTTTCAACAGTCTGTCCTTATCCTTGATCTTTGCCATTTTAATTACTATATGTCTTGGTGTTGTCCTCCTTGGGTCCCTTGTCCTGGGAGATCCGTGCATCTCCATGGCCTGAGAGACCATCTCCCCCCCAGACCAGGGATGTTTTCAGCAATTACCTCCTCAAAGACACTCCCCATCCCCTTCTCTCTCCCTTCTTCTTCTGTACCCCTGTTATGCAGATATTGTTCCGTTTGGATTGGCCACATAGTTCTCCCAATATTCCTTCATTCCTAGAGATCCTTTTTTCTCTCTGTGCCTCAGCTTCCCCGCATTCCTCCTCTCCAGTCTCCACCTCATTCATCTTCTCCTCCACCACATCCAATCTGCTTTTAATACCGTCCACTGTGCTCTTCAATGATCGGATCTCTAACCAGAATTCATTCCTGAGTTCTTGAGTATCTTTCTGTACCCCCATGAGCAAGCTAATGATTTTTATTTTGAACTCCCTTTCAGGAAGAGTGATGAGGTCGATGTCATTTAAATCTTTCTCAGGAGTTGTATTAATAATTTTACTCTGAACCAGGTTTGTATATGGCATCCTCCAGTGCCCAGAAGCTCCACTCCCCAGAACTGTTCAGCCCCTGAAGCAATGTTGGGGGTCACAGGGGAGTGGCATTAGTGCCTGGGGGGAGGAAAGAGCCATTTCCTGCCTCCCGGCTGCTATGCCTGTCTCCACTGCCTGAACCAGGGACCGAGCACACAGGTACAAGCCTCCATGCTTTGCGTCTGTAGTTGTTGTAGGCAGATCTTCCCTCTGGCTGTGCTAATGCCAGGTTAGGTTTTTCCAGTTTGTGAGCCAGGTGGGGTTGGCTGGGAGAAAGGCACAGTAGGCTGTATATCACAGAGGGGGTCCTTGGAGCTGTGAAGCCAGCCAGGGAGCTGGAGCACTGAAGATCATCTAAGGAGGAAGATTTCTTTTTCCTCCTTAAATATGAGAGTCTATATGGCAAGCTCCCAACCTGCTGGCCAAAGTGCATCCATACAGTTTTGTCTACCTGTCTGTCCTCTCTCCTCAGCAGTAACCTCTGTGCAATCTTTGCCCCTTTAGCAGCCCTCTTGCTATGGGCTTCCTTGTTAGGAAGTCTCTCAGACTTTTGCCCCAGAGCAGCCGGATATGGATCCCTGCCTTCCACAAGCAGCTGGAATCTCAGTCTCCCCAGGAATTCTGCCTATTTTAGCTTTCCAACCCCGTAATGATGAGAGTATCATGCAGGCACCATGAAATGTAGGTTTGTGCTCCCAGAGCAGATCTCTGGAGTTAGGTATTCAGCAGTCCCAGGCCTCCACTCTCTCCCTGCTCCATTTCTCTTCCTCCCTCCGGTGAGCTGGGGTTGGGGAAGGGCTTGGGTCCCGCCAGGCCATGGCTTTGGTACATTATCCTGTTCTGTGAGGTCTGCTCTTTTCTCCAGGTGTATGCAGTCTGGCGCAGTCCTCTTTCCTGTTGCTCCCTCAGGACTAGTTGTATTAATTATATTCTCATATTATATGTGGTTTTAGGAGGAAGCCTGTGTCTCACCTCTCATGCTGCCATCTTTAATCCCTCATGTGCTGTAGTTCTAGAGACATTAAAATAAAACATAACTATCAAAAGGTTATGTACTTGTCATCTGCCACCTCAAATCCTTTTTGGCCACCATTGGTGGCTTTTCTGGGCCTGATGCTTATGGAGAGACAGGACATGTCTCCAGGAACCACAGCCTCGGTGCTCACTCTGGCTGTGCTTCAACCTTTCCAATGGCCTAGTGGAAGGGGTCTCAATGTTGACACCTTGTTCCTTTCTTGTGGAATTAAGAAGCTGCTCAGGACAAGAAAACACATTCCCTTGTGGCCACAAACCTGTGGGTTTCTTCTGAGCAGGTTCCTATGAAGCAGACCCTCCTGGTGATAGAGTCCTAGTAGGAAATCTGGTTTCTGGAGTGAGCTAGAGTTAGCTTTGACTCTGGACCAATGAGTGTCTTTATTTCTGTAGCTCCCGTGAGAGGCCTGGGAGGAAACAACCAGGTGAGGTTGATGTGTGGGGTGGGGGCTGGGGCAGGAAGTAAGCACACATGGCAGCTTGCTGGCAAGATGAGAGCTGTCCCATCAGGACAGGACTCCATGACTGGTTATGGGAGGTGAGTGAGGCCCCAGGAAGGTTAGGCCTCTTCAAAGCATTTCCTCCTGGACACCCAGATAGCCTTTGGACTCTGGTGCTCCTGCCTGCAGCCCGAACTCAAAGGAACTCTGTCTTCTGCCAGGCTTAGCACTGAGAGAAAGCCTCAATATAGAGAAGTGAGTCAACTGGGTGCTCACTCAGACCCTCTCCCTCAACCTAGGGAGGGAAAGGGGGCCCTGATAAGATAGGGCATTGGTCAGGATCACACATCCAACAGGAAGCTCAGACTCTCTGGTCCTCAGGCTCTGGGCTCCAAACCCAGGACTTGGGCTGCAGTCCCCAGCCACCAGCCCAGGCCAATCCCAGAATGGCAGCGGTCACCGCCATAGCCATACAGAGGGGAACTAAAGCTATTGGAAACGTGCAGTGCATGTCATGCAGAGGAGGCCAGAAAGACATTTTTTAAATATGGGGAAATACAGTATAGAATGCTAAACATACTTAAAAACCTTAAAACAATGAATACTTTTCTAAGGAATTGTCAAGTAGCAAAAGTGACTCAAGAGGTAACAAAAATAGCACAGAAGAAATCTCACTTAGATCCAAGTCTCAAATAAAATATTAGCAAAGCACAGGTAACAGAATATGAAAAGAATCCATCATGACAAAAAAGAAAAGGTGTATTCAAGCAATGTAGGCATGGATCATCAACAAAATCCATCAGTACAATTCATCAGACTATTAGGCAAAATGAGAAAGTATCACCTTGAAAGTCGCCCAAGAAGTATTTCATATTATTTAATACCATGTTCAGGACAAAAACTTGAACTGATTAGGAATAAAAGAAAATATCCTTAATGAGAGAAAAGAAAAGAATTTTATCAGAACCCAACAGAAATCACTGTACTTTTAGGGAAACATTCAAATGGGGTCATAAATGCCTTTGAAATCTGATGGAGAACTTGGACACTATCCCCACAAAAAAAAACATGTGGGCATATATTCAACATTTTGTACAGATTTTCAAGGAGATTATGGAAGCATATCTATGGACCCTGGCCCTGAGTTATAGGGGCATGAGCCAGAGTAACACATATGAGTTATACATACAGTTCTGGATTCAAATCCAAACTGGAAAGGAAGAAGTAAAACCTTTTCCTTGCCAATTACATGATCTTGTACATATAAAAGCCTAAGGAATTTACTAAAAAACTATTAGAACTAATTCATGAATTCAGCAGGGTTGAAGGATCCAAGGTAAATATTAAAAAGTTAGTTGTATTTCTTTATACTTGTAATGAACATTCTGAAAATGAAATTATGAAAACATTCCATTTTTAATGACATCAAAAGAATAGAATACTTAGGCATAAATTTAACAAAAAATGCAAAGCATATACCCTGAGAACTACAAAGTTCCATTGAAAGAAATTAAAGATCAATATAAAAAGGAAGACATCCCATATTCATGGATTGGAAGACTCAATGTGACTAAGATAGTAATATTCCCCACATTGGTCTAACTCATCCCTGATCTAACAGATCTAACTCATCCTTGGGTTCTTTGTAGAAACTGACAAGCTGATCCAAAAATTGATGTGGAAACCCAAGTGATTTCAGAATAGGCAATATTGAAAAAGAAGAATACAGTTAAAGGATTCACAGTCCCTGGTTTCAAAACTTACTGCACACTTACAGTAATCAAGGCAGCATGGCACCGGCATAAGGATAGACACATAGATCAATGGAATGAAATCAAGAGTCCAGAAATAAACCCATGTATTTCTGGTCAACAAAGTTTTAACATGAGTCTCACAGCCATTCAATGAGGAAAAAATAATCTCTTGAACAAATGACGTTGGGACAACTGGAGAGCCTCATGCAAAAGAGGGAAGTTGGACCCTTACACCATGTCATATATAAAAATTAACTAGAAATGGATCAAAGACCTAAATTTAAGTACAAAAACTATAAAACCTTTAGAAAAAACACAGGAGTAAATGTTCATGACCTCAGATCTGGCAATAGATTTTTAGATATAAGCAACAAAAGAAAAAAATGGATAAATTGGATTTCAAAATTAAAAACATTTATGTTTCAAAGGACACTCAAAAAACAAAAAGACAACCCCCAGAATGGGACAATACTTGCAAATCAGACACCTGAAAAAGGACTTGTATCTAGAATACATAGAGAACACTTACAACTCAATAAAAAGAGACAACCCAACTTACAAATGGGCAAAAGATCTGAATAAACATTTCTCAAAGAAGATACACAAATGGCCACTAAGCTCAACATCACTCAATCAGTCCCTTGATTCTCAGGGAAATGTAAATCAAGACCACAATGATATACTATTTCCCACTCACTAGAATGACCACAATCAAAAAAGTCAGACAACAAGTGTGAGCGAGGCTGTGGAGAAACTGGAACCTTTATACACTGTTGGTAAGAATGTAAAGTGGGGCAGCCTCTGTGGAAAGCAGTCTGGCTGAGCCTCAAAAACTTAGAGTTACCATTTGCCTTGGCAGTTCCATTTCCAAGAGAACTGAAATACTTTCACATAAAAACTCATACACAAATGTTCATAGCAGCATTATTCATGATACCCAAATGGTGAAATGCAAATCAGAGAAATGCAAATCAACTCAAATGCACATTAAATGATGGATGGATAAACAAAATGTGGTTATTTAGCCATGAAAAGAATGAACTATTGATATATGCTACAACATGATTGAACCTTGACAACATTATGCTCATCAAAAAGAAGCCAAGGACAGAAGACCATGTATTATATGATCCCATTTATATGGAATGTCCAAAATAGGTAAATATATAGAGACAGAAAGTAGATTAGGTGTCTGGGGCTGGCATGTGAATAGTAGATTGGGAGCTCACTGGTGGTACAGGGTTCTCAGGAGGTGAAAATGTCCAGTAATTGAATACTGTCATGACTTCATGAATATACTGAAAATCACTGAATTATATACACTTTAAATGGTTGAGTTGTATGGTATATGAATTGCATCTCAATAAAGCTGTTACTACACAGATAAGTGTACAAAAACTCACATGAGGAAAACAGTAACAATAAGCTGACTGAGGACATAAAAAGACCTCGATAAGCAGTGATTTTCCTGATTCCCGGAAAAAGGAGACTCAGCATTTTACAGCTAGTAATTTCTTTCAAATTAACCTACAAACTCATCTCAACCTCAGTCAAAATTCTCATGGAGTTTATTTGGAATTTGATAAATTGGTTCTAAATTTCATCAGAGGGAATAAATGTTTAGGAACAGCATAGACATTTTTTGTTAGTGTACTTTTTGGAAATTGAGGCACATATGATATAATGTACAGACATTCAGGTGCACATCAGTGAATTCTGACATGTGTATACCTGCATTCGTATAACCATAGTCGAGATCAAGATGTCAACGTTCTCACTGATGTTTTTCCTCTGTCACCTATTTCACTCATACTGCACACCCCTTCTCTCTGGCAACTGCCAGTCTGTTCTCTGTATCTATGAATCGATTTCCATTTTGCTTGTGTTTTCCTTTTTAGATTCCACACGTAAGTGAAATCATATGGTATATTTCTTTCTCTGAGCATAGACATTTTTGAAACAAAGAGAAATGGAGTTGTCTCAGATCAGATACACAAATCTATTACAGAGGTGCAAGGATTAAAAGAATCCTGCAGGATGCAGGAAAAAGCTAACAAACACAAAAGCGAAGAGAGAAACAAGAACCAGCCTTGTGCACAAAATAGGCCTTTAGTAAATGATAAAAGCGGCATTCCACATCAGTGCAATGGATTAGTTAGTAAATGATGTTGGGGGCTCCGTGGCCAAAATCCTAAAAGTTAGATTTCTTCCAGAAAAATTAAATATTAAGATGTGAAAAATAAAACCTTAAAGGAATTGCAGGAAAACCCTTCTATAAACTTGGCATGGGGAAGGCCCTTCTCAGCCAGCCAGAAAGGAAAAAGAGTTGGATGGATTTGTCCACATAAAAACCAAAATTTCCACATGGGAAAAGGCCTTAAAATAAAGTTAAATGATGAAATAAAAATGAGTTTCACAATTTCAACATTTAAGAGTATTTTGAGCTCTGGAATATCTAAAGTACTCTCCAAATCAATAAGAAAAAGACAGCTACCCTTCAAATACCAGCGATGCTTCTTTCTGCCATCAAGGACTTAGTTGTTGTTTAGGTAAATGACTTTGAGAGAATTCAGCAGGACATGTACTCTTTCCTTTGGGGCAGTGTGAAGACCATGAGGTGGGGTCCCAGCAAGAAAGCACATGGCAGTCCTGCAGGGCCAGGAGGCGTGTCACCTACGGCTCTGTTTTCAGGTACTGAAAGGGATCCCTGACTCGCGCGGTGACCACCACGACCCCGAGAGATTAGGTAATTTACCCGCCATCACCCAGCTAGAAGTAGTGACGACCGGACTCAGACCCAGCGAGGCCCTAAGCACGCTAGCACAGTGCTTCCCCGGGCCTGCTGCTCACCCCGAGGTCCGGCGCTGTCCCGGAGCCCTCCTCCTCACGTGCCCTACGAGCTCTGCGCGCGCTTCGCCGGGGTATCAGCGCTCTGCCCTCTCCTGGTGGGCTGCGGGTTTCTCCAGGCGAGTTCTGCAGGGTCTTTGGTCCCCACCTGCCACTTCCTATGCTTTCTTCAGGAGGCTGAGGGTGAGCTCCTCAAAATGCAAGTCAGATCGGATTACTCTAAAACCTGGCCTTTAGGATTTACCTAATTTAGCATTACTTAAAAACCTGGCCTTCTGCTTCCTTCCTGTCACCCAGACCCTTTGGTGACAGATGAATGCCTTTTCTTCAGAGATGCTGTTCCCCCAGTTTCTTCCAGGAAAGAGGACAGTGTGTTCTAGGTGGAATGAGGCACAGACAAGAACTGGGGGGTTAGGTGGCCCCCGGGGAGACGGGAAACCTTTCTAACAATCCTCCTGCCTCCAGCCCCATTCGCATCCCTGGGGGAGCACAGGCCTCTCCCCCTGCTGGGCGCCAAGCGCTGTGGAGCAACGAGCGCCAGGACCCTTTGCTCTCTTCCCAGCGGCTTCGTTTTGGCATTGCTGGGGAGGCTGCTGGCGGGCCATTGAGCAAGGCCTGCAATTCCCATCGCTGCTGACACGTGGCTGTGTCTCGCCAGCAGTGCCCCAGCTATGTCCGCGGTGCGGAAACTGTGTCATGAGTGGCTGAATTGTTGCTATTGACACGAGTACTGAACTCCACTGACTTAAAGACAGAAAATGCTTCCCAGCACACAGCAAAGAAGGGAAGAGAAGTGAAGGAAGGAGGAGGGGACGCAGGGAGGAAAGGAGGGAAGGCCGGGGCGCTGCTGGGAACATTAAGATCGGTGGCAAGGTGCGGCTCTTCCTGAGCACACTGTGTCTGTGACCAGGTTCTCCCTTCAGTGTCATCCTGAGCCTTTTACTCAAACACTTTCTGCACTTCCCATCCCTTCCAGGGCCGATGTGGCATTCGGGGCTCTTCCTGCCCAGTTTTCCCCTCTGCAGTGAAGCAGATTCTAACTTAACACTTACTAGGCCTTTGGAGGTTGTTGGCCCTCCCCGTGGTCTGGAGCGCCTCAAATCCTGGGGAAGGGACCAGGGGAGTCCTGGAGGTGACCTCCTGGGACACGGAGTGAGTCAGAGTGGGCAAAGAGCCGACGGCAAGTGCTAATGACCAACACCTCGGGTGTGCGCCCGCTCGGGATGGGAGCCCAAGGAGGGGGCCAGTGCTGCCGTCATGCTGTGTGCTTCGAGTCATGAATCCACTCACGCCCGCGCCCCGTGAGGGAGGACTGTCTACAGTGCCATCTCACAGGGGAGGAAGCCGAGGTGTGGCCCATGTCTCGCGAGGGGCCACTCTCACCCTGGTGGTGATCCTGGGCAAACCAAGGCACATGCTGTGCCTGGCCTAGGAGGATGAGCCAAGCTTTGTATCCAGAAGTCTGACGCCACAGGTGGTGCCCCAATTGGGGCCCTGTTCAAACCCCTCCAGTGGCCAAGGGGTTGCACCAAGGGATCCCCCAAAGGTTTTGCCAGAGCTGGGGTGCCCTTGTCCTCATCCTGTACTTCTACTCCCCTGGTCACTCTCAGGCCCTCCAGATGGACCCCTTTCTCTCCTGCCGCAGCTCAAGCCCTGCCATCTGCTCTCCTTGTGGTGGGTGTCCCCCCAGTGCTGAAACGAAGCCCTGTGGAGCAAAGCCCTCTGTGGCTGCCCCTGCCACAGCGTCTCGCACACGGCAGTCACACCCCTCATCAAGGTCATGACTTTGCCACATCCTTGAACCATGTGTGTTATTACGTACTTAACCTTGTTCTTCAAATCAATCCCCTACTTATATTTATTTAAAAGAAAATAGCAAAGCTCTCCCGTAAATGGAAAACCAGTGCTTTTCAAATAGAACTTTAACTATTTTAAAAAAATAAAATTAAAAACAAATAGAAAAACATTAAAATGTAAAAGACCCACTCAAGGACCACCTACAGTCAGAAATGTTTATTCCTAGCACACATTTATTTGTAACTATTTATGTGGCAGGCTGTGAACACTCAACCTTTCAATAATAGGTAGAAACAAAAGAAAATAGCATGGGATGATGAAAAAATATCGAAGAGGGTTAAAAAAGTGCAGAATAGGAAGATGGCTCTGAAAACGAACTACTGTGGGACCAGATGAAGATGTTAGGAAACGGCTCATGAGCTGCAGCCTGGAGTGACATCCTCCAGACCACTGCCACCTGCCCTGTTATTAGCAGTTTCTCCAAAAACTTGTGAGTTTGAGTTTTGATCCTCCTTTTCAAATCGGCCGTCTTTTTGTTCCTTTATGTGTTGTTTGTTTCTCATTCTAGATGTCAACTCCATTAGGGCAGGGGCCTCTCTGTTTGTATTTATTCATTTTTCATAGTTACTGGATGAATGTGGGGAGTTTCATTTTTTCCTGTGTTGTTGAGGAGTTGGAAGGGGTACCGTCAAAGCTGCTAGACAGAGTCCATTTCTACAGGGAAGATCTGTTTGCATTTATTGACACAGTGAAGTTAAAAATCTTTCTCTGGTTAAGTCCACTTATCTTTTCCCTTATTGCTTTAATCTCTGGTTTCATGGTTACTAAGCTCTCTCTTACCCCCAAGATTACATAATTATTCACCAAAATATGCTTCCAGTGTTTTTATGGTTTCATTTTACATTTGAATCTTTAATCTATCTAGAAAAAGAAACGGGAATCTAACTTAATTTCAAGGGGATAGCTGTTGACCCAAACGGTTTGTTGAAAAAAGTCCATGCTTTCCCCACAGATGTGAAAGGTCATCTTTTCATGTATTACATGTTTATATAACGTTGAGTTGACATATAGATTTTCTCGTCTTTTCCATACTATTCTGGCATTAGGAATTCAATGTTTAAAAGATTTTAGCTTTCGTATCTGATGATTCCATTCCTCCACCCACTTGTCTTCCTTTTCAAATATTTCTTGCCAGCAAGTGGACATTTTCCACATGAGGCATTCCTAAGCAGAGACACGTCACATCTCTCCATTGACTAAACTATTTGTGTTTCTCAGGTATGGGTTGGAGTCTCCTGACCTGTGTGTGTTTCCTTATTTAATTTATTCCTAAGATTCCTAATTTCTCATTGAATTGTGAATGGGATCTTTTTTCCCAATATATTTTGTTACAGTTATTTTGGGAAGTTTGGCAAGCCGCAAAGATTTGTGTATTTATTTTGTAACTGGCTGTCGAGCTGAATTCCCTCCTCAGTTGGAATAGCTCTTCTCCCTCTGCGGCTTTCTTTGGACATGTTGCTTCTGTGCCTCTGGAGGCAGCAGCCCAGGCAATGAGGGTGACTCCCAGGGCTCCAGGGGAACGGTCGGCCCTCCCACCTGGCCCCTCAGCTCCAGGAGAAGAAGCCCTTGGCCTTCCACAAGCATCCAGGGGTTGGTCTCCAAGCAAAATATTTTTTCCACGCAGGAGCTTCTTTTACGTCAGTTGGTATTTTGGTCGGGAATTACAGAATGTACTTCGCAACAAGTTCAAAACACACTGCTTTTTAAAACCAGGCCTTTTCCAACAAGATCAACAACAAATGTGTTACTTTTCTCACACCTTGGACATGTAGGAAGATGTGTGCTGAGGGAGCTGGCTGGATGCCTGCCTGGGGAAAGCGCCAGGCTGAATGAATGCTACAGGGCAGGGGCTCAGCTGGTTCTGTTTGCTGCGCTCTGAATAGTGGCTAAGAGTCCCTCCAAAACCCACGGGGAGCCTCAGTCCTCAGCGTGCAAGCCAGGGAGCTGGCAGCCTTCCCCCACAGGACAGGCCTCAGCAGTACTGAGCTGCGTGGGTCCACGGAATGAGCGCACCGCTGGGTTTTCCTTCTAGCCACTCCCATCCGCCTGGACACCAGCAGAAAGGTGCCGCTTTCTCCTGTTTAAGAACAGGAGTTGTGGCTTCACATGATTAAAGTAATTCACTCTGGGCCTCATCACACTTTCAAGCACAGAGTCTGGATTTGAACCCAGTTTGAATCAGTGATTCTCAAATATTTTGGCCTCAGGATCCCTTTACACTATTAATTAATTAAACATGATTGAGGACCTGGAGGAGCTTTTTTAAGAAGTTGAGTTATACCTGTCATTGTTTAACGTATTCGAAATTAGAACCGGGACTTTGAAAGCACAGAGTACGCTGCGTGTGTGCCCTCTGCCATCAGAGCTGTGCCTGCCACAGGTCACGCCTGGCCACGCTGCTGCCCTTACGAGAGTATGGGAGAGGGAAAAAACATCTCATTGCGTCTGTGAGCGAGGTTTTCACCTGGAAGACCCACCTGAAGAGGCCTGGGGACCCCAGACTCTATAGACCACACTTTGAGAACCCTTAGTCTAAACTGCTGAGAAGGGGTTCCTTTTCTAGGGTCCCAGGTTCTGGGCTGGGAGGATGGGTCCGCATGAGCACGTCATGATGAGGAAATGGGGGTAGGCTGAAGATGGTGGTGGGGACCGGAGGGGCTAACATACCTTTGCTGAGTGACTCCCATCATTGCCTCCAGCAACCCTACGGTGGAGCCACCAGGGCCACTGCAGCCCACTGAGGCTGAGTGAATGAAGCAGCTTGTCCCAGTGGCATGCAAGCAAATGGGCTGAGGGGCAGTAAGGGGATCAGACAGAGCGACCTGCTGGAATGGCTTTCAATGACCTACCCCAGCCTTGCTTGCACAGAGACGCCCTCGCCTGGTACTTGGGCGTGATGCTAGGTTGACTGAGCAGAACTGTGGGACCTGGGCCATTCTGGCACCTTCCTCCACCAATTGTGGAAGCTCCACGCACCTACTTTGTGCTATGAGGGATACAGAACCCCTTTACTGTAGTGGCATGTGGGGACCTCACTCTCTGGCTTCTGAAGGCAGCCTCTGTAATCACACATGTCAGCTGGGTGATCTAGGGCCCACCCATTGCCCCCCACCCATACAGCCTTTCCTAGTGATGGTCCCTCTGCCAGCTGCCTGCCAGCCCCTCCCTCAGCTCCCCCTGTGGGAGGACCACTCCTTGTAGTGTCCTCAGGGACACACAGCAAAGCCCGTGTCCCCTCTGGCCCCTGTCCTGGCCAGGACCGGCAGGACTTGGATTAGGTCATCTCCTCCATGGTGTCTGTCCTCTGCCCTGGGACATGGCCACAGCTGTCCCGGCAGCATCTGGGCACCACTTCTCCCAGTCCTGTTGGTTGAGCCCCCAACCAGATTCTTCCTCCACTTTCCCTGCCTCCCTGCCCACCAGGAGCCACGTCAGGCTGCCCTTCCCTCCCGTTCTCAGGCCGCCCCCTCAAGTGGGGGAGCTTTACCACCCCACAGGTCTGAACGCTCCACCAGCTGGGGCCCAGCCCTGCCCCCAGCTCCCACTGCCCGTTGGTCTAGCACCAACGGGACTTGGGCCCTTGTCCGTGGGGAAGGCACAGCCCAGCTGCGAGCCCAGGATGCCCCCACGAGCAAATGCGACAGCACACACATGGCTAAGAGAAGGCGCAGGGCCACCTTGGGGCCTTGGAGGAGGACAGGATTCAGCTGTGGGAGACGTGTGTGTCCTGCCAGCAAAGGCACTCTGTGACTGGGCAGGCTCCTTTGCTAAGGCGGTTGCTCCTGTTATAAAAAGGAGGCCGAGGTACCCATGTGGAAAGTGAATGGCACACACACCGTTTCCTCATCTGTAAAATGGGAGCCATAATAAAACCTAGCCCACAGGGGACCTGCCGCGGAGGCTGCATGTACTTCCGTGGCTCAGAGGCACCTGGGCCGCCTCTAAGCCTCCATCGCCCCTCGGGGGTGAACCACGTGCCTCCCTCTACGCAGCCATAAAGGCCCCGGTGAGGCAGCGGCTCGGTGCCCAGACCGTGCGGAAGGCAGGCAGCCGGGCCAGGCTGCCCCGCAGGCCGCTCACGTGCTCCTTGCGTCCTGCCTGCGAGTCCCTCCAGGCGCAGGGAACTCACGGCCGGCCGACCTCAAGAAGCCTCTTTCTTCGTCCTTGTGAGCCCGGGCTCAGGGCTTTGCCCTCCCTCCCCCGCTCTCGGGAATGTATGAATGGAATGTGCGGATTCCAGCCTGTGTGCACCGGGAATGCGGTCACCACGACCTCCCCGGGGCAGGGCGCTGCGCCGGGCCTGCCTGCGCGCAGGGGCCCCCAAGCGGCCGATCACCCACCGGGCCCCACGGCCTGCCTGCCGCCCGCAGGTGGGGAGGCAGACGCTGGCCCGGGTCGGGGGGCCGGAGAGGCCAGGAGCATACTCCTCCCCCCGCCCCCCCCAGCCCAGGTAACGTGCACACACACACACACCCGTGTGTATACGCGTACTAAGGAGTATCCGCAGACAGCACGCTGCACACACGCATCCAAGGGGAGGAAGGAGCTAGAGTCCAGGGCACCAGCCCCAAGGAGAGGAGGGCATTGATTCCTCTCAGGGCCCAGGCCTCACCCTGCTTGGTCTGGCTTCTCACAGGCCTCCTGGAAAGAGCTGCACAAGGGGGTGCTGGGAATGAATGCGGGTGGGGGCTCCTTTCTCAGGGGCTTGTGAGGAGTTGTGGGGAAGCTGTTGCCTGGAGACTGGAGGGCCAGCAGGGGCCCCTAAGTCTGCCCCGCAGCCCTCCCCACCCCAGCTCCTGGCTGCGATGGCTTAGGTCCATAACAGTTTCAGCACCTCTGTGGGCATGCTCCTGCTGGACATGGTGTTCTCCCACGGGGCCTGAGGTAAACAAGCCTCCTGGCCCCATGGGAACCGGGCATTCTGCCAGACCTTACATTCATTCATCCATCCAGCCATTCATTCATTCATCCATTCAGGAATTATTTGCCAAGTGCCTATGACATGCCAGGCACCATAGGGACACAAGTCAATCAGGACACCCCACCCCTGACTCCAGCCCTCTGCAGATTTCCAGCTCACACATCTGCTGTGTTTGGCCTTGCTCTGATTTAAAAACTTGATTTCCTATAAAAATCCAGATTTCTGTCTTTTTTGGGAAAATGGGACAATGTGATGTTAGGCCTGCCCAGCTGCTTCCTTGGAGGGACCTGCTGCTGCGGCCACCCTACCCTCTCTGACTTCTGGGGTGCAGCGCCAGGAGGCTTTTGTGTTGAGCCCATAGGGTGTGGTGGGGGTTCCACCTGGTCACCCCCAGGGGCCAGCCCAGGCAGACACAGACTGGGGTGTGGCTGGAGGGACTGGATGAAGTCCCCTAACTCAGAACTCTGGGCCTCTGTGTGAAGGAGGCAAAGTATGCAGGTGTTTGGGGAGAGAGCCCTCTTGGAATCCAGAGGGGCATAAACCTTGGATTCTTTGTAAATGAACATGGCTTGAAATATTTTGGATACCAACTTCAAGTGAAGCCAGTGCCCAGGACTGTTCATAATGTCCCCCGAAGAGGAGACTGCACACTGCCTGCCTAACAGGCTTCAGTAGTGTGTGTGTGTGTGTGTGTGTGTGTGTGTGTGTGTGTGTGTGTGTGTG
>JAQQAC010002837.1:73625915-73649311 GCA_029783875.1 Phataginus tricuspis | reverse complement strand
GTGTGTGTGTGTGTGTGTGTGTGTGTGTGTGTGTGTGTGTGTGTGTGCTGGCAAGGTTCCATTCCCAGAGAGCTCAAACAGGACAGAACTCCCAAACCACTTTCCTGTTCTTAGATACAATCTTTCTTTGAGGGCACATTCCAGCATTTCTGGCTTGCATCTCCATGTCGTCCTCTGCTTTCATAAGTGGGCATCTCATTGCAGGCTGAGGTCCAGAGCCCAGCGAGGAACCCAGACACTTCCTCCAGCCCCTGAGCCATTTCCAGCTACAGGAGAGCTGGGCTGCTCACCATCAGTATCTGACTTCCATCCTCTGCTTGCTGCGCTTTATTTCCTTCAATAATGAGAACAAAGTACAACAAGACCTTTAAGTAACTGCACAGCTGTGGGGCCAACAGACAGGGAAATGCCGCTGGCTGTGTCACCACACAGGGGCTGCCTCCTGCCCCTGCTATGCAGCCACTGCAGACCCCATCCTGGGACCCTGCTTTCCTGGGAGTTCTGCAGGTTTCCTTCAATGCCTGGGGTCTGACTCTTCTCACCCTGGATGACAGGGAAGTGTGGAGTGTCCTGACTGTCCAGTGCTTGGTGAATTCCTGTCCCTCCCCTCATCCAGTGAGAGACCCTATTGCTGTCCTCTTCCCTCAGATGCTGGGCAGGAGGGTGTCCACAGATCCCTTCTCACATCCTGCCAAAGGCCAGTTACTCAAGAGGCAGCAGAAAGCCCTGGATATGCCCAATCCTGTGCGTGCTGGCCTGGCCTCTGAACTGAGGTCAGTCCACTCTTCATTGTGCAATGGGATGTAAGGGCCACCGGGAGGGGGAGGCACACACAGGGCCTTTGCATCATCCTCATGTGGAACTCGGTCAAAATACATTATAGGGATGGAAAGGACCAGGCAGAAGAACAGGTGCTCACCGTGTAGGCGATACATGCTCTGAGACCCCAGGAGAGAACGGTGGTGAGGAAGGGGTCAGGCACCTACTAAGTGCTGAAGCACCTACTAAGTGGGTTAACTGTCAACAGCCCCAGGGACACCAGCACGGAAACCTGGTCCCTCCCCTCCCCTAGCAGGCCTCTGGTCCCAGGGAACCTCCGCGCCCCTCCCTGAGGCTGACTGTAGTGTGTAAAAATAGGTATGGCTCACACAAGGTCCTGAAATCCACTGCTGAGCTAGATAAATGGAACCAGATCCAGAGAGAGAGGAACACCAGCTGTGCTGACCTAGGTGGCCTGCTGGCTATCAAGTGTGGTGCCTTATTAAGGTGTTTTCTGAGGGACGCCAGAGCAGCCTCCTGTTTGGTCTCTGTCCTGATCTTAGAACATGACCCCTGGGGCAGAGGTTTTGGCCAAACCAGGATTCCGCATTCATCTGCTGCACTCTGCTGCCCCCTTCCGGTCAGGCTGTGGGGCCATCGCAGGCCCTAGCATTGCAGGCCAAGGGGTGTCAGGCACCCGTGTCCCCAGGCTGCCCTGGGAATGGGCTGAGAGCTGTCTCACAGCAAAGCTCTTCACCCCTTGGGGGATGACGCTGGGATATGCCACTTACAGAACCATTTGTAATTTCAACAAGATGTTTTCCAGGGACCCTGCAGACGCTTGCTACATTAGGCCAGAAGAGGAAAGGTACATCCCTGGGCCCCAAATGAGGCAGGGAGGGACCCGCCGGTGTCCGGCCAAACACTGTGCCAGCCGAGCACAGCCCTGGCACACAGCCCCTTCCCTCTCTTCCTTGGTTTCCTTCTTTCTCCTTCATGAGAGTTAAAAGATCTGGGTACTGTTTCTTACTTTGTCACATGCTGTGAGACCTCAGCCCAGTGGCCTTAGTTTCTCTGTCTGTAAAATGGAGCTCTTGGACTGGGAGGCCTTTATGCTTCTCCAGATCTGAAAACACTGCCTTGGAAGCTGGGATGCAGAACAAATGAAAACCCAGCCCCCAAGAGAAGAAGTACTAATGGGGGCCTTTTCCCTGGTGTGGAAGCTGAGGCAAGATAATTGGGGGTCAGGGGTGCACCAGGTCTTTTTTATACTTCAAAATGTAGATATCTTTCTAGATTTTTCTGGTTTATCAAAGTAATATGAACATGTGAAACTACCTCAACTTCTCTAGTCATCAAGAAAATAAGTAAAAACATAAATTATTATCTGATGTCCTTTATCACTCACCAGTCTAGCAAAATGGCAAAAATCTGTGAATGACCAGAATTGTTGAGGGTGCAGGGAAAGAGGCAATTAGACACCGAGGGCCCAGTCCTAAGCCATTGCACCTGTAGGAAGAACTGTCCTACGGAGGGACCTGCACGCGGGATGTTGGGGGCCCAGAACGATCACCGGCATTCCTTGTAAGAGCGGAAATGGAACGGGAGGTGAGTTTCTGTCCAGAAAGAGAGAGGAGCTGGCAGATGTTGCCCACGCGGACAGGTGAGTTGGATGGTGGGCTCGTACACACACACAGTGAACCTCCTGAATGCACACGAGCGCAGAGAAAGTGGTTTAAGTAATTCGCACCGGGCTGCGTTGTTCTCCAGGAGAGGGCCGCGATGAAAGTTGCCTGTCAGATCTCCCTCTATGAACTGCTGCACTGTTTGGGTCTGTTAGACTGCGTGCGGATTCAGAGAGGACGTCCGTCATAAGGTCCCCACTGGGAGAGGCCTGGAGGACGCCAGCTCTCTGTGGGGTGCAGAGCGCCAGTGTGTATCAAGCCTGCGGTCAGTACTGTCTACGACCAACTGCCACGGAACAAGGATGTTCAGCTCGCCTGGGCCTCAGTCCCTGATCTGAAATGGGCAAATGGCACCAGCCCCGTGGGGCTGCTGTGAAGCCGTGTCTGTGAAGGGTCCCCAGAGTGCCCTGGAGATGGGCCTGGCCCTGGGGTTGTGCCGGAAACCTGCACTTACACACCACGTGGTGTGACATTCACTCCCTGTCGCAGATCTTGCTCCGCCGACCCCAGGCCTATGGGACAGAGCCCAGGTGGTGGGCCCATAGCTCATGAGTTCAGGTCTAGATTGACAACTGACCACGTGGAGCCTCAGGCCAGCAAGTCCCCTGTCTGTCCCCTCCTTGTCCCTGCCCATCCAGAGACAGGTGGTAAGGCTGAAGGAGGATGCTGCCAGGGTGGGTGGTGCCAGAGAAGGCAGCTACTTGCCATGGAGACCTACCAAAGCCCCACAGAACCTGCCTTCTACTCAGCAGGGGGACAGGACCTGAATTCATCGGCCTGGGCCTTGAAGGCATCCAGAATTCCTGTGCTCTGGACGCCGTCCTTACTCCCTCTAGTCCAGTCCAGGCCCCGCCACGTCTCTGGTGCGGCCCTCCCCCTGCGTCTGCAGCCGCCACTGTCTGTGCCCTGCTCTCAGTCCGCCCCCTGAGGGCTGCAAAGTCAAACACATACTGGGACCAGGAAGGCCCATAAACAAACGAAGCATAAGCATAAAAAATCCTTCTGAGGACGATGCTGGTGCTGATGGAGCCCTGGCCACCGTGTCAGGGAGCCTGGAGGGGGTGCGGTGAGCGGAGAGCAGGTGCTGGGTCAACAGAGGCAGCCTCAGCTCAGCCCTGCCGGTTGTGGCCATAGGACAATGCGAGCCGTGGGCCCCTCTGAGCGGCAGCCTTCCAACTTGCCATCCCTCTCTGGCATGAGCACCACCTGCCCGGACCTCACCTTCCGAGCGATGTGTAACTGTCACTGTTCATATTCACAGCGCCATTCTACGGATGTACAGTTAAAGTCTGTGCGGGCCAAGGTGCTGACCTCCAAGTCTTGGGCTCTTTGCACCTCACCAGGCTGCCTTCAGCTCTGTAATAAACAGTTGCAGAAATGGCTCCAATCTGTTCTCCCTTTGAGGTGTGCCTGTTGTTCAGCCGCTCACGCTGACGCACCTAGCCACGCCACAGCAGCCATGTGAGACGAGCAAGTGGAGGCTTGGGAAGGGCCCATGCCTTGGTGCTCTTCTTGGGAAGGGGAGGCCTTCACATAAATGTGTCTGGCTGGCCTACGGGAGTCCAGAAGAAACACGGCCTTGTCACCCCAGCTATTTCCCCAGCCGATGACCTGCTGAGCCCAGAACAGAGCACCTGCTGACCTACCGCTGACCGCAGGTGCACGGCAAAGGTGGGCAAGGCCTGAAGAACTGCCCAGCTGAGCCAGGTCCAGCTACCTGCGAGCAAATAAACCACTAAGGTTTGGGCAGTTTGTTATACAGCAACAGATAACAGATGCGAACCTTCCCATGTGATCTATTTCCGTAAAGAAAAAGAAAGAATAGACACAATGTAAAAAAGCGAAAGACTGTAATGTTCCTTCTCAAGGTAATCTACCAACAGATGATCATTGCAAATGTCCAGATAAATCTTTCAAAATCTCTTCATATAAAATATGTTCTCATTTACCTGTCTCTATCATTTATCTATTGTCTATTCATCCATCACCTGTGTACCTGTCAGTAGAATGGGATCCTGTTAGATGCACTTTAGTGACACTTGTTTCTTCTCCTACTACTAATGCACAGATCTCTCCCCACCCCCTGCGGCAGCTGTGACTCAGGGCCCTGTGATAACTTCAGAGAAGGTAAAGACAACTGACTGGTAGTAAGGTAAACTTTTCATTTTTCCTCTTGAATCTAAGGTCACGTAGATGACATGTCCTCTGTCTCTCAGTAGGAGACAGACGGTGTGCTTACAGAATTTAACTGAAGGGATGATTTTCCCAGACAATGGCAGGGTCGGGGGGCCAGGGGGATAATGCAGCCAGGAGCTGTTAGCCCTCATTCTGCAGGAGCAGGGAGGGCACAGGGTTCTTAGGGCCACGCAAAGGGCCTTCCCCAGTGAGAACTGTGGCTGTAGAGGAAGCAGCCTCTGTTAGAACTGCAGGGAGGTGGAGAGGAAATGGGGGACTATTCACCCTGACTTCTCCCCTCCTGATTTCCAGCCGCCTGGCCCAACCCGACCAGAAGCAAGAGGGTGAGAAGCCAGGATGATGGGATCTATGTTTGGCCACCTGGGGCAGAAAGCAGGGTAGAGAAGGATGGAGGGTACAAGGAGAACAATAGCCAGAAGAGAAACCCTTGAAATCTCTTCTAAAAATGTTCACCTTTTCACTATGACTTACAGGGAACTAAGAGCTCCTTTTCCAGGAGCACGTTGTGCAGCCTACCTGGGCACTGTGGGCCTCTGCCACACGCGAGGGGTGGGTTTGGGGCACAGCAGCGTTAGCCCTGAAGGTCTGCCCATGAGCTCCTCACCTCTTCCTGGGAGCTGCAGGCTCCAGGAGACATCCATGAGCTTCATCTCGCTTCATCACCTTGGCCTCTACCTCTTGGGTGCTTTCAACAGAAAGGCTTATGCGACAGGAAGGACACTCATCCCCTAAGCTGATGAGAAGTTGAGAGCTGGGGCTTTAGGACTGGCTCAACAGCTCAAACTGTGCTATTTCTCCCCAAGTCCCTCCCCTCTGCCTCTGGCAACCACTATCTGTGCCCCGTTGCTATGGGTTTACCCAACATGGATATTTCATACAAAAGGAATCATACAATACATGACCTCTTGTGTCTGGCTTCCTTTACTTAGTAGAATGCTTTTGGGGTTCATCCACATCCTAGTATGCATCCCTTTATTGTGAACAATTCATTACTGGCCTTTGTCTCAGGGGCTGAGCTTCTAAAACTCTTGGAATTTACTGAGCGATAGGAGTGTCTTTGTTATTCTAATGAGATGATTCATGCCTCTAGTCACAGGCGCTGGTCACCTGCAAGGATACAGGCATAATTAGAGGGTTGGGACTTTCAGCAAGGGGAGGGCAGAGGGGCTGGAGGTGGAGTCAATCACATGGTCAATGAATCAGTGAGGCCTATGTAATGATGCCAGTAAGAACTCTGGACTCTGAGGCTCCGTGGAGCTCCTGGCTGGTGAACACCTGAACGTCAGGAGGGTGACACAGCCTCATTCCGTGAGGAGAGGCAATGGAAGCTCTGTGTCATCTCCCAGACTCCCCTGGGCCCCTCCTCGCTGGGCTGGTGCCCCTGACCTGTGTTTGTCACAGTGAGACAGCAATCATCAGCATAGTGCTTTCCTGAGTTCTGTGAGTCATTCTAGGGAATTGGGGAAGCTGACGGGGTCACAGGAACCCCTGAATTGATCAGCAGTCAGTAAGAAGTGTGGGTGGTCTGGGGCTCTCTAGGACTTGCTGCTGGCATTGGGGACAGGCCTCTGGACAGATCCCGAGCCTGTGGAGTCTGATGCTGACTCCAGGTGGCTAATGTCAGGCTTGAATTATTGTACATCCAGCTGAGATTTTACATGATTAATGCTCCATTGTATGTATATCACAGTTTGTCCCATCCATGGGATAGACACTGGGATTATTTGTATGTTGTGGCTGTTGTGAATGGTGTTGCTGTGAACAGTGTTTGTTTGAATGAAAGACTCTTTTGTGTAGACAACTTGAAGTGGAATTTCTGGTTATGTGGTTATTCTATGTCCAACTTTTTGGGGAAACCAGTAAATGCACTCATCCATGGAGGCTGAATTATCTTCCATCCCCACCAACAATGTATGAGGGTTCCAGTTTCTCCAGAGTGTCACTATCTTCTGCTTGGGCAATTATAACAAAATACCACAGACTGAGTGGCTTATAAGTAACAAATTAAATTCTCGCTCTTCTGGAGGTGGAAGTCTGAGTTCAGGATCCAGCATGGATCTTCTTTCTGGTTCATAACTGGTGGCATCTCACTGTGTGGAAGTGAGCCAGAGACTTCTATGGGGTGTCTCTTATAAGGTGCAATTCCCATTCGTGGGGACTCCGTCTCATGACTTAAGAACCTCCCAAAGGCCACCCATGGTAATACCTCCACATCCGGGATTACAATTTCAATATGAATTTTTGAGGGTCATGAATATTCAGTCCATAGCAGTCTTTAATACTTGTCATTTTGGAGGTTTTGTTTCAAAGGTAGTCATCCTACTGGGTATGAAGTAGCATCTCACTGTGGCTTTGATTTGCAGTTTCCTAGTAACAAATGACAAGCATATTTTCATGTACTTGTTGGCCATTTGTACATTTTCTTTGGAAAAATGTCTATTCAAGTTCTTTGACCATTTTTGAATTGGCTTATTGGTGTTTTGTTATTGTTGAATTATAAAAGTCCTTTATCCATTCTTATTATTAGACCCTTATTAGATATGTGATCTGTAAGTATTTTCTCTCATTATATAGGCTGTCTTTTCACTTTCTTGAGAAGGTCCCGTGAGGCCCCTACATTTTAAATTTTGATAAAGCCCAATTTATCTTTTTTTTCTTTTGTTTCTTGTGCTTTTGGTGTCACATCTAAGAATCCATTTCTCCTATCTTTTCTTCTAGGAGAAGGATGGTTTTAGCTCCTATGCATAGGTTATTGATGAGATATTTTTGGCCGTTCAGTGGCTCCTGCACTTCCAGATGAATTTGAGCATTGGCTTTTCTATTTCTGAAAAAAAGGCTATTAGAATTTTGACAGCGATTGCATTAAATCTGTAGATTGCTTTGGGTAGTATTGACACCTTAACAATATTAAGTCTTCCACTTACTTAACATGGGGTGTCTTGCCATATATTTACACCCTCTTTAATTTCTTTCAGCAGTGTTTCATCATTTTCAGTATACAAGTCATTTACATCCTTGGTTAAATCTATTCCTGGGTATTCTAATCTTATGGGTGCTATTATAAATGGAATTACTTTCTTATTTCTTTTCCATACTGTTCCTTGCTGATATGCAGAAACACAACTTAATTTTGTGTATTGATCTTATATATCTGCCAACTTTGTTAGTTTATTTGCTCTAGCAGCCTTTTGGAAATTCTTTGGGATTGTTCACATATAGGATCTTGTTGTGGGGAATCCTGAATTCCTACTGCGCCATCAAGCTGGCTGCCGGAGGAAATGTGGCTACCGTACAATTTCCTGCTCAAGTCCTCACACAGGTCCGCTGCTAGTACCAAGCTGCTGGGCATGCGCATTCACCTGTATGCCATTGGTCAGTTATGTATGACCTTATTAGCATAAGGTGTAACCAATAAGAAGAGACCACACCCTATATATTCCGTGTTCTGAGCTGCAATAAACGAGTTCCTGCTTGACTGAACTCCCTGTCGTGTCTGATTGTCTCCAGTGAACGAGCGGCGGCCAGCGCCAGAGGCTGTGGAATGGGCGGACAGTCGGCTCTTACCTCCCTTGCTCTGCCTTTCAGGGCGTGCCTCTCTCTCCCCTCCTTTCCCACCACTGGCTCAGAGGGTTACGGAAAGAGCTTGCAACAGAAAGAGCTTGTAACAAAAAGGGCTGTAGTCCTGACGGTGAGCAGGACTGGCGGGAGAGAGGCTATAAACCCCAACAGCTGGCGCACAACATGGGGCACGCCCGAGGAGGCATGTGAGGAATGCCCAAGAGGCAACGCAGACGGATCAATGATCCCTCAGTTGACGAACTGAAAGTGTGGCAGAGTGAGCAGTCGGTGATTACGTGGTAAGAGCACTTCTGGGAAAATGGGAAAGGCAACTTTCTAAGGATGAACCGCACTTAGAGCGCTGATATGCTCAAGAGCCGAGGATTAGAACTCTCGGACTCTCAAGCTGAGAAGGTCTGGGAAACCTTAGTATGGGTGGCTCCTTGGCTTTCTGCTAGTAATCTTTTTGATCCTCTACTGAAATCCAACTTACAAAGAGGTCATTCAGCTTTTATATTAAGAAAAAAAATATTTGAAAAACTATGACAGCATATCTGCTTAGGCATGAGAAAATAAGCACTGGAGTTGGATTTTTGTCTCTTAGTAGTAAAATAAAACTGTCAGCTGTTAGGGTCTATAAATTTGTCTTTAGATTAGTTCTTTAAGACTGGCTTAATATGGACTAGTTTTTTTGGAACCTGCAAAAACTATAAACCAAGATGTAAAAAAGCAATTTTTCTTCTTGAAAGACTTAACATTATATGTTCTAGCTTATTGAAAGCAATTAAATATTAATGTTAATTGTATATATAATTTAGTAACTTCTGAGACATACTGGTACGTATTTTGGTGTGGAAGGTTATCAAGTACAAGAATTTTATTCTACTAGGTGACAAATAATGGTAGTTTATAAACCTAAATGATAATCTTAAAAGTCAAAGTGACAGAGTAAAGTTTACTTTGACCAATTTTAGTAGGTTACTGTATGTGTTAAGATCCAGAAGTAACCTTAAGTTTAAAATATTGAAATAGAACTAAAGATAAGGAAAACCTGTATATCTTGGGACAAAAGATATTCACATGTTAATAAGGCTCTGTTGAATGAAAGGTTTGATGAAGACTTGATGTTTGATCTTTTTAACCTGATTTTATCCTTTTCTGAGAATTCATGGAAGTGTTTGCTTCAAGATATCTTGCCATGTAATTACATTCCAGGAGTTTTCATTTAGTTAAATTTAAAAGATAATTTTATATATAGCATTGAAACAAGTTTTCTGACTCTTGGTAGTTAGTTCATTTTTCAGATTATATGCAAATTTCCCCAGTATTTTTTTTTTCTGCACAGAAATTAGTACAAAATCCTTTATTTCATTTCAGTTAGTATTTCATTTTTGTACTGCCTAGGTTATTATGCTTTTAGATTGCCTTTCTTGCAGTTTTTATTGACAAATAGCAGTCTCCATGCTTTTGAAGACTCTTAGAGATATTGAGATAAGTGGTAAATTCAGCTCATGTTAAAAGAGAAATACACTTGGAGACATCTTGTAATGCATGGAGCTGTCAGTGTAAGTTGTTTTAAGTTTATCAGTTATTTCAAAATAGTGCAAATATTCCGAGAAATAACATAAAATTGCTGTTATTAGAGGTTGAACAGTGTTTAAACTGACCCTAGTAATTCCTACCTATATAGAGGAAATTTCATACAAATCAACAAAGCTTGGATTTGTTGTATCCAGATTTGAGTTTCTGATTGGTTATATCTAAGTCTGATAAAACACTTAAGATCTAGAAATCAATAGATGCCATTGATTTTATATATAGGTGTTTTATTTGTAATATATAAGCCTTGTTTAATTCTAGGCCAGTTATATTTGTGCTAAGATTTTACGTTCCTGTTAGGTTAAGCTCTCAAATATTATAACTAATAGTTTGTTAGTTTAAACAAGTATTTGTTAGCCTAGAAGCAGTGGCCATTACCACAAGCTAAGCTTCAAAGACTTAAAGAAATTACCCAAGAACAATTAAAACTGGGACACATTAGACCTTCCCTAAGCCCATGGAATAGTCCTGTTTTTGTTATTCAGAAGGCCTCTGGCAAATGGAGGATGTTACAGGATTTAAGAAAGATCAATGAGTGGATGGTTCTTGTGGGCACGCCCCTGAGGGGGTTGCCCTGGATTCTGTCCATTCCAAAAGATTTGTCCCTCATTGTGATTGATATTAAGGATTGTTTCCATTCCCCTCAACCCTGCTGATCATGAGAAGCTTGCTTTCTCCGTACCTTCCACCAATTTTCAAGGGCCTGATGAGCGATATGAATGGACAGTGTTGCCACAGGGCATGGCTAACAGCCCAGCCTTCTGCCAACGATATGTCTCTCAGGTTTTGCAGCCCCTTCAACAGTGGGCAGGAGTGGTCCTATATGCATACATAGATGATATTATTTTAGGAGCATCCACTACCCAACAGCTGAGCTCTGCCTACCAGAAACTCCAAACCCTCTTGAGACAAGGGGGGTTACATGTGTCTAGCAACAAGGTCCAGACTGTGCCTCCCTTTGAAATACTAGGAGCAAGGCTTCACCTGGACTCTGTGTGTCCCCTTAAACCCCAGCTATCTATCAAGGACTCCCTACTCCCTGGTAGAACTATGAAAGGTATTAGGGGAGCTTAATTGGAAGCACCTTTCTGATGCCCTGAATGTGTTTACTGATGGAGGAAAAGAGGGGTCTGCTGTTGTTGTCTTTCCCCCTCCTCACCTCTCGACCAAGTTAAAAGAAACCCAACATTTTGAAAAGGTTATTGGCTCAGCACAATTTAAGGAGTTGTATGCCATAGCGTTGGCCCTAAGTAAAATTTCTGAACCTATGAATCTTTTTTTCTGATAGTCTGTATGTGGTGAACTTGCTTCCCACCTTAGCCTCTTCTTATATCAAGTTAGATAAAAACCCCACAACCCCCTTGATGATTCAGGTGAGATCCTTGCTAATAGCACGATCCAAGCCTATATTCTTGCAGCACCTCCGAGGACACCAAGGTTTGCCCGGATTCCTCTCCAGAGGAAACCTATTAGCTGACCAATTAGCGTCCTCTGCTGCTCAAGCCTTTTCCATGCAACAGGCCCAAGATTTCCAGTGGACCCAAGACCTCCATGAACTTACCCACCTAAATTGGAGAGGACTTCATCATAGATTTCCTCACATTCCTATTAAAGACTTGAAAAAATTTATCAGGACTTGTAAATCCTTTTTGCCTTTTCTACAAACTCCACCCCTCCAGTCCCCTGGAGTTAACCCAAGAGGCATTAAACCAAATGGTCTCTGGCAAACTGATGTTACTCATTAGGCAGCCTTTGGAAAATTAAAATTTGTCTTTGTCTCAATAGATACATACTCCCACGCCTGCTGGGCTAGTGCCCATGCTGGAGAGAAAGCTAAACATGCACAAAGCCATTTTTTACAATGTTTTGCTATATTAGGCATACCACATCAAATAAAAACAGATAATGACCCCTGCTTTACTAGCAGGGCATTACAAGACTTTTTAAATACGTGGCATATCAGCCACTCCACAGGAATCCCATACAACCCACAGGGCTAGACCATAGTAGAGCGTCACAATAAGACATTAAAAGACCTATTACAAAAACAAAAAGGGGGAATAAGCCCCCATGACCAATTACAGATGGCTCTACTTACATTAAATATTTTAAATTTTTCAAAAGATGAACCTCTAACGGCCTTTCAAAGGCACTGGACAAATCAAACGCCATATGCCAAAATAGAAGTGCGCTGGAAAGACCAGCTATCTGGGCAATGGTGAGGACCAGATCCACTGATAAGTATGGGCAGAGGATTCGGATGTGTATTTCCTATAGGTGGACCGAATCCAATTTGGGTTCCTGCTAGGAACTTGAAATTCTGCCCTCAGACCACTCAGCAAGTGGAAGGAAACCATGGCATAGACTCTCCCTGAGAGGGTGACCTCTTGAGGGCCTGCCTATCCCTTATTTTCCAGGACTGACCCATAGAAGCCACGTAAGGTGCCCACCTGGCCCCCCCAAGGGCTGAGACACCCAAGTCCTTGACCAAGCTGGAAAGACACCGAGCAGAAAGAACTCCACGTTGCTCAAGCCTTCCGGATGTGGCTGCTCTTGATGATACTTCTATCCTCCAGCCGACAGGGAAATTGTAACCCTCATCAACCAATGAACATTCAAAAGTCAGAGACGGACTCGCGGCCAGAGAAAAGGGAGTACAAGGCCTCTCAAAGCTGGTATGAAACCCGGTTCACCAGCTCCCCCTGGTTGACAACTCTTCTCTCCACTCTAGCAGGACCCCTCATCCTATTGCTCCTAATACTCACCTTCAGTCCTGGGGCTCCCTAAGATGTGACCTCTGCCAAGCACCCGTGCCATTTATACTATGTTTAAGTGATTCACTCCCGTGCCTGCTGACAGTGTCTTAAAAGTGATTTATCAAGCTTATGCTACAGCCTTCTATTCTTATGGCGTGCCGGGAGAATGCTCCTGTGCGAGTATAGCAATGAGGACAGCAGCTCATGACCCTAAAACAGTAGCGGGTACCCCCTGTGCATTCAAGGGCTTGATCACAGAGCATTGGCCTCCTGAGAGAGTCGTGACTGGAAGAGCTAGGATGGTAGTCAATGACGGGTAAGATCCCCTGGAAGATGGGGACAACCTAAGACAGGCACATCCTCAAGTACAGGACATCTCTCCCGCCCATACAAAAACAAAAAGGGGGAAATGTGAGGAAGCCTGAATTCCAACTGCGCCATCAAGATGGCCGCCAGAGGAAATGTGGCTACTGTACAATTTCCCGCTCAAGTCCTCACACAGGTCCGCTGATAGTACCAAAGCTGCTGGGCATGCACATTCACCCGTACGCCATTGGTCAGTTATGTATGACCTTATTAGCATAAGGTGTAACCAATCAGAAGAGACCACACCCTATATATTCCGTGTTCTGAGCTGCAATAAAGGAGTTCCTGCTTTGACTGAACTCCCTGTCGCATCTGATTGTCTCCGGTGAAGGAGCGGCGGCGAGCGAGTGGCGAGTGCTGGAGGCTGTGGAACGGGCGGACAGTCGGCTCTTACCTCCCTTGCTCCGCCTGTCGGGGGGTGCCTCTCTCTCCCTTCCTTTCCCTCCACTGGCTCAGAGGGTTACGGAAAGAGCTTGCAACAGAAAGAGCTTGTAACAAAAAGGGCTGTAGTCCTGATGGTGAGCAGGACTGGCGGGAGAGAGGCTAGAAACCCCGACATCATGTCATTTGTGACTAGTGATGGTTTTACTTCTTTTTTTCCAGTTTGGATGTTTCTCTTTCTTCTTCCTTAGTTGTTTGGCTAGAAGTTCCAGTGTGAGGCTGAGTGGCAGTGGTGAGATCAGGGGGCTTTGTTTTGCCTCATCACTGAGTATGCTGTCGGCTGTGGTTTTTCATAATGCCCTTTGTGAGGAGATTCCTTTTGTATCTAGTTTTATGAGTGTATTTTATCGTGAAGTGTTGGATTTTGTTAGATGCTTTTCCTGCATCTATTGAGATGATCATGTGGTTAGTTCCCATCATTCCACTAGTGTGGTGTATTACAGTGGTTGGTTTTCTTATCTTGACCCATCTTTGCATTCCTGGGATAATTTAACTCTTAAATACAGAGAAATCTGTCAGCCTTTTAATTTCTGGGTTCTAAGTTTGCTAGCATTCTTAGAAAACCTTCTCTCATCCTATTAGCTTGGTGCCCCTGAAGCCTCCTTGGCAGCTGCAGAGTGTACCACTGCATGCGCGGCCGCACTTCTGTGAAGAAATGTCCAACGGACGGTAGTGGGCAGCACTGGCGCCCTGCCCTGGGCCTCCTTTACCAAGATACACAAAGGTAACACCCTGCTTTCCAGTAGAGAGCTCTGCCGGTCATCATCTTACCAGAGTGGCCACACTTCATTCATTCATAGTGGACAACTTTATCCTGGGGCCCTCTGCTAGGACTCAAGTTGAAGAAAACAGACCTATGAAATATTTCTGCCCCAAATCTTCAACCTGAACTGAAAAAGCCCTGATTTACACTTGATAGAGGAACAAGTTAAGTGATCCCACTGAGGAAAGATCCAGCAAATCAGAACTTGGGACATTTTGCAAGAAAACTGACCTGGGCTAGTCGAGAAGTCAATGCCATTATAAATAATTAGATAAATAAATAAATAAACAGTAGGGGCTGTTGTAGACCAGCAGAGACTGAAGAGGCATAGCAAGCAAATATAATGCATGAATATGACTGGTTCCTACTTTCAGAAAAAGTTGTAAGTGGTATTAGGATAATTGGAGAATTTAAATAAAGACAGAAATATATTCTATATTTATTAAACATTAAACATACATATTAATTATTAATAAATATACCTTAAGCATATTATTATATATTTATTAAGGCAATAAAAATATTCAATTATATGGGGTTATTGTTTATTTTATTATATCTCCTAATGGCATTATCATGTTAAAAAGAAAACCACAGACCCAACATGGGGTCCCTTTGGTTAGGCCAGGTCACCAAACTGGGATGTAATAACCTCACCTAATTGTAGTTTCCACCTGCCCCAGAAATGGAGCAGGCCAGGAATTTTCTGGTCAGCATTGATAAGATAATCTGTCACCTGTGCTCTCTCCATCCCCCAAGAGAGTCCACCTAATAAGACCGTTTCAGTGAAGGCGACCTCACCTGAAATAATCCTTTTTTATGATGATGACTTCCTTGTCCTGTCTTTATAAACCTCTCCTTTTCTATAGGACCATCTGTCTGCTCTCTAGAGGGGACACTGTCTGCCTCATGAAGCATTTAATAAAGCCAATCAGATCATCAAATTCTCTTGGTTGAATTTTAGTTTTTAACAATGGTTTGCAGATTATTCTCTGGAGGTACAGACTGAAGTATTCCAGAGTGAACCATCTCACGGTGCCTGCAGTTTACAAATGGCAGAGCTTAGATAGGTCAACAGAGGGCAAATACAGCCACATTTTAATAGTTTTCTCTAGCTGGAGGTATAGTATATACATATACAGGTGTTTAATGCAAGGTGTTTAATGTAGTGTTCTTTCAACTTGTCTGTATGTTTGAAATTTTTCATAATAAAAAGTTGGAAAAATAAATTAAAAAATGTAAATAGTCTATTCATACTGTTATATAATTTGATTTTTTAAAAACTTGTTCACGTATAATGAAGATGTGTCCTCATGTCCCTTGTCAATAGAGGGTTTGAACTTCAAAGTCTCAAATGGAGGTTTCTAACTGCCCCAAAGTGCAAGAAAAGGGGAGGTCCTCGGGTGCTCTCCAAGGTGGATTGCTCTTTCACCCGGTTGCCTTAGAAAGACCAAAAGGGAGGAAAACAGGAGGGGAAGACAAAAGACCCCAATAACGGTACAAGCCCGAGGTCCTTGTGGGGCTTGTCCACAGCTAATGAATAAGGGATGAGTCTGAGTGGAGGTGCTCTTTGAAGGGCCTGCCTACCTTCAAGGCAAGGTGGTTGGGGCAGGGCAGTTTGCATGAGGCTGAGTGGAATCCCAGCTGTCAGGCCTAACCTGTGCTGATATCTTTCCGCCTGCCTCAACTCTGCCCTCTAGTCCCCTGGCTTGAAAATTAGTTTCATTTCCATTTGCAAAATAGCAAGTATATCATGCATAATTATTTTCACTTTCCCCAATTTTTAAAACGTTTTTGCTGGATTTCCTCTGCCTCTTCCTTCCCATCCTCACTTCATCTATAGAGCAGCTCTGAGAATCCATGATAACTGGTTTCTATGTGTACTTTCATATTTTTGCCTATGCTGAAATAAGAATAAACTGACCTAGATCTAGACATATTCATATATACACTTTCATGCTCACATAATATGCACATATGCAATCATGTTATGGTTGCCCATTTTTCAAAAATGAGATCATATGACATGTGTTTCTGGGCATCTTGCTTCACACTCAACACTTCCTTGTGGAATCTCTTCTAAGGCAACAGGTCTTGTTCTAATTCAGTCCTTTTCGGTGAATGCATAGTAGACTGTAGTGTGGCAACAGAATATTTTTCCAAACATTCCTCCACTCATAGCCACCAAAGCTGTTTCCAGGTTTGTTGGGTTTTGCCACTATGAACAAAGTGGCAATAAAGGCTATTTGTAGCAATATTGATGTCTCTGCAAATCTCTAGTTGTAATAGGTGTTGCTCAGTTCCAAAGATTCCAACACGTTGTTTGGTGTGTCCACCAGCAAAGTCCAAGAGTGTTCTTTTCCCTGCAAGTCCACCAGCAATAGGTACTCTGGATTTTTTAAGTTTTAGCCTGTTTTATTACTTCATAATAAATGAAATCTCACTATTTTCATTTGTATTTTCCTGTCCACTAATACAATTAACCACTTTTTGTATATGTTTAGTGGCCACTGGAATTTGCCCATCTGTAAGTAATCTATTCTATCCTTCACCTATTTTCTATGAGATTGTTCATCCTTATCAACATTTTTCCTCCCCTTCTTTTTCCCATTGTATAAATGCCAACAAAGTGTTTTCCACTTCATATTTTACATATAGCTTCATTTTCTGCAATATATAATTTGTAGTATTTCCAGATCTGGCACCTATCTAGTGACTTTGTTTATACCACCTTTCACCCAACAGAAAATGATTTTCTATTTTTTATACTTTTCCATGTATTAAAAAAAATAACTTCTTAGAGTCTAACATTGGTTAAAAAGTTCCCTACTGCCTATAACACAGAGAAGACAAGTAGTGATACTATACCATCTTACTACGCTGATGGACAGTGACTGCAATGGGGTATGTGGTGGGGACTGGATAATAGGGGGAGTCTAGTAACCATAATGTTGCTCATGTAATTGTACATTAATAATAGCAAAAAAAAAAAAGTTCCCTACTGCCTTCTAGAGGGTTTGTGCAATCATACTGATTTTCTTGCAGGATTTTCATTATTTTTCTTTTTATATTTAAGCCATTAATATATTTGGGATTTATTTTTGTATATAATATCAGAGTCCAACAAGACCGTTTTGCAAATAGAGTTGTATCAGCACCATTTATTAAATAATTCATTTCCCACCAAACTAAACCGCAATCTCTGTCACGTGTGAACTGTCCATATTAATTTTAGAATAATTGACATGTTAATGCTATTGTCTTCCCATTCAAGAACATGCTGTGTTTTCTATTTGCTCCATTGTTGCTTTACGTCCCTCAGTATGATTTATTAGTTTTCTTTAAAGTTCCTGTGCTGTTCTTACTAAATATGTTCCTAAACTTTAAAACGTTACCCAAGAAAAATATTTTAATGTACTTATATTCAACTATCTTGAATTTTCTTGTTTATGTTAGAAGGATTTTTTTAAAAAGCAGCCATTATTCATGTATCAAAAGTTCCTCATTTTAAGTGTACCATTCACTGATTTTTAGAAACTCGTAGAATTGCACAAATTTCACCTCAATCAATTAGCATTTACCCCCATTCCCATCTCCAGCCTGAGGAAACCACTATACTTTTACCCCCTTAATAGTCTCTTGAGTTTTCTATGTATAATTATAATATACTAAACAGAGATCATTTAATCTCTTTTTTCCAATGTTTATCTAAATTACTCCATGTTCTTGTTTTACTGCATTCACTACAACCTTCAAGACATTAAATAACATGAGAGTGAGTGTCCCTTTCTAGTTAATGACTTTAATTAAAATGATGTTAGTGTTTTGTAGTTTAGGATAATATTTCCTGTTACTTTTGGTGGATAGTTTTTATTATGTAATTTCCCTTGGTTCCTGGTGTTTTTATTAAGAACAATTGATAAATTTGGGTAAGTACCTTTTCAGTTGTTAATAAAACTATTAGGATTTCTCCTTTTGGTTTCTTGCTTTTAAGGCACTTACTCATTACTGGAATAAGTTCAGCCTGATAGTGCACCATTCTTCTGAAACATTAATCATTTGTTTGGCTAACATGTTAGTTATATTTTTTATGTCTATGTTCAGAAGTGAGATTAATGTGTAGATTTTTTGTATTATTTTTATCCACGTTGGGTGTTAGAATTCTGCTGGTTATTTATAAGGGACCTATCTACATTTTAATGCAGGTTGCAACAGTTTAAATAACATGAGAATTTTCTGAGATTTATCAGTTCATTTACGTGTCATCCCATGGTCTGGTGCCTCATTTAAGAAGAGGTTTCCTCGCACATTCCTGATCTCTTTCTTCCAAACTTATTTTCTGTTCAAGATCTCTACTCTTTTTGGGTTTAGTTTTATCATTTCTATTTTTCTGGGAAATCGTTAGTATCACCTAGATTTCAAAATTTGTGTGACAGATGCATATTTTGTTTCCATCTAGAAATCTATTAATCTTTCCTGTGTCTGTCTTTTCTTCTCATTTCTTTTTTTTAAATTCTATCTTGCTGAAGGTTTTCTTTTTTTATTTTGTTATTATTAATATACAATTACATGAGCAACATATGGTTACTAGACTCCCCCTATTATCAAGTCCCCACCACATTACAGTCACTGTCCATCAGCGTAGTAGGATGTTATAGAATCACTACTTGTCTTCTCTGTGTTATACTGCCTTCCCCATATCCCCCCACCCCACCCCACCCCCGCTACATTATGTGTGCTAATCATAATGCCCTTTTCCCCCCTTATACCTCCCTTCCCACCAATCTTCCCCAGTCCCTTTCCCTTTGGTAGCTGTTAGTCCATTCTTGGGTTCTGTGAGTCTGCTGCTGTTTTGTTCCTTCAGTTTTTGCTTTGTTCTTATACTCCACATACGAGTGAAATCATTTGATACTTGTCTTTCTCTGCCTGGCTTATTTCACTGAGCATAATACCCTCTAGCTCCATCCATGTTGTTGCAAATGGTAGGATTTGTTTTCTTCTTATGGCTGAATAATATTCCATTGTGTATATGTACCACATCTTCCTTATCCATTCATCTACTGATGGACACTTAGGTTGCTTCCATTTCTTGGCTATTGTAAATAGTGCTGTGATGAACACAGGGGTGCATATTTCTTTTTCAAACTGGGCTGCTACATTCTTAGGGTAAATTCCTAGGAGTGGAATTCCT
This sequence comes from Phataginus tricuspis, assembly GCA_029783875.1. Classification (NCBI taxonomy): domain Eukaryota; kingdom Metazoa; phylum Chordata; class Mammalia; order Pholidota; family Manidae; genus Phataginus; species Phataginus tricuspis. The sequence goes on along the minus strand of JAQQAC010002837.1, from coordinate 73,629,997 downwards.
GGGTCAAATGATATTTCTATTTTGAGTTTTTTGAGGAACCTCCATACTGCTTTCCACAATGGTTGTACTAATTTATATTACCACCAGCAATGTAGGAGGATCCCCTTTCTCCACATCCTCACCAACATTTGTTGTTGTTTGTGTTTTGGATGTTGGCCATCCTAACTGGTATGAGGTGATATCTCATTGTGGTTTTAATTTGCATTTCTCTGATGACTAGTGATGTGGAGCATCTTTTCATGTGCCTGTTGGCCATCTGAATTTCTTCTTTGGAGAAGTGTCTGTTCAACTCCTCTGCCCATTTTTTAATTGGCTTATTTGCTTTTTGTTTGTTGAGGTGCACGAGCTCTTTATATAATTTGGATGTCAACCCCTTATCGGATATGTCATTTATAAATATATTCTCCCATACTGTATGATGTCTTTTTGTTCTACTGATGGTGTCCTTTGCTGTACAGAAGCTTTTTAGCTTAATATAGTCCCATTTGTTAATTTTTGCTTTTGTTTCCCTTGCTCGCGGAGATGTGTTCATGAAGAAGTTGCTCATGTTTATGTCCAAAAGATTTTTGCCTATGTTTTTTTCTAAGAGTTTTATGGTTTCATGACTTACATTCAGGTCTTTGATCCATTTTGAGTTTACTTTTGTGTATGGGGTTAGACAGTAATCCAGTTTCATTCTCTTACATGTAGCTGTCCAGTTTTGCCAACACCAGCTGTTGAAGAGGCTGTCATTTCCCCATTGTATGTCCATGGCTCCTTTATCATATATTAATTGACCATATATGCTTGGGTTTATAACTGGGCTCTCTATTCTGTTCCACTGGTCTATGGATCTGTTCTTGTGCTAGTACCAAACTGTCGCAATTACTGTAGCTTTGTAGTAGAGCTTGAAGTCAGGGAACGTAATTCCCCCTGCTTTGTTCTTCCTTCTCAGGATTGCCTTGGCTATTCGGGGTCTTTTGTGGTTCCATATGAATTTTAGAACTATTTGCTCGAGTTCATTGAAGAATGCTGTTGGTATTTTGATAGGGATTGCATTGAATCTGTAGATTGCTTTAGGCAGCATGGCCATTTTGACAATATTAATTCTTCCTAGCCAAGAGCATGGGATGAATTTCCATTTATTAGTGTCCTCTTTAATTTCTCTTAAGAGTGTCTTGTAGTTTTCAGGGCATAGGTCTTTCACTTCCTTGGTTAGGTTTATTCCTAGGTATTTTATTCTTTTGAATGCGATTGTGAATGGAATTGTTTTCATAATTTCTCTTTCTGCTAGTTCATCATTACTATATAGGAATGCAACAGATTTCTGTGTATTGATTTTGTATCCCACAACTTTGCTGAATTCAGATATTAGATCTAACAGTTTTGGAGTGGATTCTTTAGTGTTTTGGATGTACAATATCAGGTCATCTGCAAACAGGGACAGTTTGACTTCTTCCTTGCCAAACTGGATGCATTTTATTTCTTCGTGTTGTCTGATTGCCCTGGCTAGAAACTCCAGGACTATGTTGAATAAACGTGGGGAGAGTGGGTATCCTTGTCTTGTTCCCAATCTTAAAGGAAAAGCTTTCAGCTTCTCACTGTTAAGTATAATGTTGGCTGTGGGTTTGTCATGTATGGCCTTTATTATGTTGAGGTGCTCGTCCTCTATACCCATTTTCTTGAGAGTTTTTATCATGAATGAATGTTGAATTTTGTTGAATGCTTTTTCAGCATCTACGGAGATGGTCATGTGGTTTTTCTCCTTCTTTTTGTTGATGTGGTGGATGACATTGATTGATTTTTGAATGTTGTACCATCCTTGCATCCCTGGGATGAATCCCACTTGATCATGATGGATGATCTTTTTGATGTATTTCTGAATTCTGTTTGCTAATATTTTGTTGAGTATTTTTGCATCTATGTTCATCAGGGATATTGGTCTGTAATTTTCTTTTTTTGTGGTGTCTTTGCCTGGTTTTAGTATTAGAGTGATGGTGGCCTTGTAGAATGAGTTTGGGAGTATTCTGTCCTCTTCTACTTTTCGGAAAACTTTAAGGAGGATGGGTATTAGGTCTTCACTAAATGTTTGATAAAATTCAGCAGTGAAACCATATGGTCCAGTGGTTTTGTTCTTAGGTAGTTTTTTGATTACCAATTCAATTTCTTTGCTGGTAATTGGTCTATTCAGATTTTCTGTTTCTTCCTGGGTCAGCCTTTGAAGGTTGTATTTTTCTAGAAAGTTGTCCATTTCTTCTAGGTTATCCAGTTTGTTACCATACAGTTTTTCATAGTATTCTCTCCTAATTTTTTGTATTTCTCTGGTGTCCATAGTGATTTTTCCTTTCTCATTTCTGATTCTGTGTATGTGTGTAGACTCTCTTTTTTTCTTGATAAGTCTGGATAGGGGTTTATCTATTTTGTTTATTTTCTCAAAGAACCAGCTCTTGCTTTCATTGATTCTTTCTATTTTATTCTTCTTGATTTTATTTATTTATGCTTTAATTTTTATTATGTCCCTCTTTCTACTGACTTTGGGCCTCATTTGTTCTTCCTTTCTTAGTTTCATTAATTGTGAGTGTAGACTGTTCATTTGGGATTGTTCTTTCCTGAGGTAGGCCTGTATTGCAATATATTTCCCTCTTAGCATGGCCTTCACTGCATCCCACAGATTCTGTGGTGTTGAATTATTGTTGTCATTTGTCTCCATATATTGCTTGATCTCTCTTACCATTTCTTTAATAAAAAAATTATTTTAAATTTGTATTTTTTATTTTATGTTTTACTTCTATTTTTACAGTCAAAATTTTCTTTTATTTTTACACATTTCTCTTCCTTGTTTCTTTTATTGCCTGACGTTTAGAACTGAGTGCTACTAGCTTCATTTTGACTTTGTTCCCTAAATCCCTGTGTGTTGTATAAAGTGCTCCACTTCTGGTGTGTTTTTTTTTTTTAAAGCCTGCACTCTTCATTCAGACCAACCTATAATCCAAAGTCATCTAGAAGTATTCTTTTAATTCCTAAATATATATTACTTGTGTTCCTCTTTTTATTAGTTGTTTTTAATTTGATTGGCTCTTGGTCAGTGAAATTTCTCTTTTTTTGGACCCAAAGGATTCCATGATAAATCTTTGTGTGTCTTTCGTGGATATAAAAAAAAAGTATATTGTTTGGTGTGGAGATAGAAGTTTATCTACACACACACACACACACACATACACACCATCATATTTGATTTCTCTATTTCCTTATTTTCTTATTGAAGTGACATTCATGTAACATAAAATTCACCACTCCAAATTGTACAGTTCAGTGAAATTTAGTACATTTAGTACAAGTTCCAAAACATTTTCATTGCCCCCAAATAAAGCCCTGTACCCAGCCCCACCTCGTCCCTTCCCCTTGGCCCCTGACAATCACCCATTTGCTGTCTATACCTATGGACTAACCTATTCTGGACATTTCATGTAATGGAATAATATAATATGTGACCTTTTGTGTCTGGCTTCTGTCACTCAGCATAATGTTTTCAAGGTTCATGCATCTGTAGCCTGTGTCAGTACTTCATTCCTTTATACGGCTGAATCATGCCCCGTTATATGGAAACGACACAATTTATTTACCCATTCATCCACTGATGGGCATTTAGGCTATTTCTACCTTTCGGCTATTGTGAGTGGTGCTGTCATGAACCTTTGTGTAAAAATATTTGTTGAGTCCCTGTTTCAATTTCTTAGGTACATATCTAGGGATAGAATCACAGAGTTGAATGATAGTTCTATGCTTAACTCTTTGAGGAACCACCGAACCGTTTTCCGCAGCAGCTGCACCACTTTGCAGTCCGTCAGCAATACTGTGCATGAGAGCTCCGATTTCTCCCCATCCTTGTCGGCACGTATTTATTTTCCTCCCTCCCTCTCTCCTTTCCTTCCTTTCTTCTTACCTCCCTCCTTCCCTCCCTCTCCCTCTCCCTCTCTGTCTTTCCTTCTTTCTCTCTCTCTTTCTCTTCTTCCATCCCACCCCCCTCTTTCTTTCTTTTTCTTTTTTTCTTTCTTTTTTTCTTTCTTTCTTTCTTTCTTTCTTTCTTTTTCTTTCTTTCTTTC
>JAQQAC010002837.1:73584214-73615915 GCA_029783875.1 Phataginus tricuspis | reverse complement strand
CTACAGGCTCCCTCATTCTAGTCCCCTCCAGGCTCCCTCATTCTAGTTCCCTCTGGCTCCCTCATTCTAGTCCCTCTAGGCTCTCTCATTCTAGTGCCCTCCAGGCTCCCTCAGTCTAGTCCCCTCCAGGCTCCCTCATTCTAGTCCCCTCTAGGCTCCCTCAGTCTAGTCCCCTCCAGGCTCCCTCATTCTAGTCCCCTCTAGGCTCCCTCATTCTAGAACCCTCTAGGCTCCCCCATTCTAGTCCCCTCTAAGCTCCCCCATTCTAGTCCCCTCTAGGCTCCCCCATTCTAGTCCCCTCTAGGCTCCCTGGGTCACCAATGCTGGGGACAGAACAAAACTCTTAGACACGTTAGTGAAGGTCACAGCCTGTGGCACAGGCTCACTACTACTTCTAATTTAATCAGAAGGTTATAGAATTTCTCTCTCCCTCTCATACCTACAAGCCTCCTGTATATCAGTGATTACAGCTGAAAAATCTACAAGGCTCAGAATCTTTGAAAAGTGGTTTTAGGGAAGCCCAAAGATAATAGTGGAGTAAAAAATAAGGACAGTAGAGGAATTTGGTGCCTCTGCCACCTACAGCTACAGCAAGCATTACACACAGCCCAACTTCGAGGCATAGTAACATCAGACCTCACACTAAAGGTCTATTAACTACTACCCAATACATCATGTCCAGCTTTCACAAAAAATTACAAAAACACTGAAAAGGAAAAAGCACAGTGTTAAAAGACAAAGCCAGAATCAGAACTAGACTCAAATGTAACACAGATGTTGAAATTAGAGAATTGAAAGTAACTGTGATTACTACGTTAAGGGCTCTAATAGAAAAAGTAGACAACAAGCAAGAAAAGACGGGTAATGTACGCAGAGATCATGTAAAAAGGGAAACTATAAAAGAACCACAAAGATGTTAGAAATAAAAAAATATCATAACAGAAATGAAGAATGCCTTTTATGGGGTCATCAATAGACTGAAAACGGCCAAAGAATCAGAGGTATGAAAGATCAATAGAAACTTCCCAAAGTGAAATGCAAAGAGAAAAAAAAAAGGATGAAAAAAGCAGAACACAAGATCCAAGAACCGTGGGAAAATTACAACAGGTGTAACATATGTGCAATGGGAGTACCAGAGGGAGAAGGAAGGCAGAACAGAGCAGAAGAAATAATCGAAATAATAACGGCAGAAACTTTCCCAAATTAATGACAGTGAGTAAAGCCCAGATCCAGAAGGTACAGAGAACACCAAGGAGGAGAAACACTGAGGAATGTGCGCCGAGGCGTGTCATTTAGACTGTAGAGGCCTGACCAAGAGAAAGTCTTGAAAGAATCTGGAGGAAAACAAACACCCTACTTAAAGGGAAACAAGGAGAAGAATCGCAGCAGACTTCTCATTAGAAAGCATACACATAAGAAGAGCGGAATGAAATATTTAATGGGCTAGGAGAAAAACCCCCCACCAACCTAGAGTTTTATATCAAGCAAAATTATTTTTCAAAAGTGAAAAAGAAAGAAAAACTTTCTCTGACAGGCAAAAAGTGAGGGAATGTATTGGCAGCAGACCCACCTTGCAAGAAACGTTAAAAGAAATTCTTCAGGGAGAAGGAAAATGATATAGGTCAGAAACTCTGATCTACCTAAAAAACAGAAATGCTTTGGAGACCACTCAGTGAAGATAAAAATAAAGCTTTTCATTTTTCTTATTCCTTATTGATCTAATAAGCAAAAGGTTGTTCAAAGGAATCATGGCAACCAACTGCCTACTGGGTGGTTATAGCGCATGAGTAAGTGAGAGGGTCATTTTATAAGGAAGGAAGGGAGAGGCACTGGGAACGCTTTATTATACGGTATCTATACTGCCCAGGAAGCAGTATGCTGTTAGTTGAAAGCAGACTTAAATTAGTTGTCAATGTATATTGTAAATTCTAGGTCAACTACTAAAAATTTTTTAGAGGAGTATAACTGATATGTTAATGATAGGGAGAATATTCAGCACAGCCCTCAAGGTCAGCAAACCTTTTTTCCTCCCGTTGGCAGAGCCCTCCCAGCCCCCTCCTCCCCTCTCCAGGCCCCTCTGTTGCCCTGTGCAGGCCGAAATGCCACATATCAAAATAATATAAATTGCTCAGCTTGCTTGTGCCCAGGGCTCAGACCTTGGGAGGTTACTTCCCTCTGAGCCCGCTGGTGTGAAATAAAGCCTCAACACTCCAAGGCCTCCGAGTGCCACTTGGTTCTTCCATCAGTGATCCAGTCCACGTTTTCCAGTATTTTCCATAACAGTATTTTCTGCAGCATTAAGGGAGAAGAGAAAATGGAATCAAATAAAATGTTAAATTAAAACCATAGAAAGCAGAAAAAGAGTGAGTGAAAAATAAAAAACACAGAACAGGTGCAATGAATACAACCCAGTTACAAACACAGTAAGATGAATCCAACTACACCAATGCACTTTAAGTGCAATGGTCTAAATACACAAATTAAAAGAGATCTGAGTGTGGATTTACACAAAACAAGATCCAGCTGTATGTTGACTGAGAAATCCGCTTGAAAGTGAAGGTGTGCAGATTAGAAGGAAAAGGTGGAAAAGTGAACATGGTCCGTTAGGGAGCACCAAGATCTATGAAAGCAATGAACTCACTGGCAGACGCTGCTGGAATCGATTGTTGAGGAATGCTGGACACTAATCAAAAGCTTACGGCAGCCAGGGGAATGCCTAATCAAGAAAAGTGAGCTGAATTTCAGTAAAATACGTGGTGGTATTTTGACTTACCCCGGTCCCATTATCTCCTGGGGGTGACCCTGGGACAGCAGCCTGAGCCAGCAGCACGGGTAACGAGTTCCGGATGGAGAGGAGCAGACCTTCTTCTGGAGGAATTGCCATTGTTTGGGCCTGCCTTGTGGGCCCCTGGAGGAACAGGGCGGAGAGTTGTCTTTTATTTTCCCAGCTAGGACTCTACCACAGCTTTCAGCATTCTGTAAAACATTTAAAGGCAGATGTGAAATTCACCACTGTCTGGGCAAAGACAACAACTGGGGCAAACAATAGGCTAACCAATAAGCTTAGGAGGAAAGGCTGGGGAATGAGATACTTTCAGGAATAAAGGCTTTGAAAAATTCCCACATATTCCTGGGAGCCTAGCAGTCTATTCCTGTACATGCCCAGGAAACTGGAATAAACCATAGACTTTAGCTAATAATCACATCTCAATAACAGTTCATTAATTGTAACAAACATACCTAAGTAATGTAACATGTTCAGTTTAGGAAGAGTCAGATGAGGGAGTATATAAGAACTCTCTAAAATCTTCTAATCGTTGTGTAAATCTAAACTGTTCTAAGAGAGCAACTTACTTTCTTTTTAAAATCAATAACTGCAGCAAGTGTGTCAGTCTTAGATCAACAGAAGACTTTTTGGAGGATCATTGTATCACTAATGTTGAGAATTGCTAGTGCATGTGATAATAAAAAGCTGCCTCTCATTTTGGTTTTCTGATTATCTCCAGAGAAGGCACCCACTGTTGCCTGAGCTGAGGGTGGACACCCCCAGGTCCTCACCCTTGTTTTGAACTGGCCCAAACCTCCTGTATTTATTTATGGTGCTTTCTGTCATAGTTGATATTTTTGGCTATTTTCTTTGTTTGTATCTTGCAAATATTTTTCTATTGGGTTTTCATCTTTTTATTATTGATAAGTAAGAATTTTTTTACACCTAAATGCTACCAATTCTCTGTATTCATTTCCTAGGGTAACAGAGTCCCACAAGCTGGGTGGCTTAGAACACCAGAAATTTATTGTCTTAAAGTTCTGGAGGCTAGAAGTCTGAAATCAAGGCATTGGCCAGGCTACAGCACCTCTGAAACCTGTAAGGGAATCCATGCTTCTGCTAGCTTTGGGTGGCTTGCCAGCAATCTATGGCATTCAATGGCTTGAAGATACATTGCTTCAATCCATATCTTCACATGACCTTCTCTCTGGGTGCACCTATGTTTGTGTCCAAATTTCCTTTTTGTAAGGACACCAGGTATATCGGATTGGGGCCCATGGTAATGACCTCATTTTAATTTGGTTACCTTGTAAAGATCCTATTTCCAAATAAGGTCATATTCTGAGAGTTAGGACTTTAATATCTTTTAACTGTAACTATGGGTACATAATCCAACCCCATAACACTCTTTGACGTTTATTTCAATTGTGAAATTTTTTGCCAGTGACTTCTTCCTCTTTTAGTATTTGGGGTGCTTTTTAGCATTACAAATTCATGTTTTCACATGGCTAAACTAGTCATATTTTACTTCTCTGACTTCTGCGAAACAAAAGACTTCCTACTCCAAGTTTTTAGAATTCTTCAATGTCTTATTGAAATAATTTTATTGATGTTGTCATGCTTAAAATTTAAACCATCTAGAAATGAACACATGCATGGTGAAAACGTATCTCTTTAAGCACAAACGTGTACTTCTTAAAGACAAACATTGGTTCTTGCCACAGCGTGAAAGAAAATGTCTCCTAACTACCTCTTAATTAGCAAAGAATACTCCCCCTTCCATGGAATTAGTAAATCACACTATTATCCAGAGTGGTATTTAGTCTTTTGTTCCTTTCCTGCTTCCCTTTCAGATTGAGCGGAGGGAGAGAGCAGCCACAGACCCCCTTCCTGTAAAGGCCGCTCCCTTAGCAACGCCATGAGAGCCTTAGAAATGAACAGTCCAGAAAAGACTGGATTAAATTATTAGCTAAGGACTGTTACTGCCCTGGGTCTCCATGTGGGAGTGAAGAAGGATACTACCCATTCTTGCAGGTGTGCACAGATGTACGTGTGCTCAGGCTTGCACACATACGTTACAGTCACATATGTGGACAAATACTGAACTTCAAAAATATAACTCTAGAATCCAGCTGGCTTACAGTACTCTTTTATTGATTTGAAATGGACAGGTAATATAATGAGAATTTTGTCTCTTTCTTTTCTAATGTTTTTGCCCCATTTCTTTGTCTTACTGCGATGTCTAGAATTTTGCCCACAAAATTAACTGACAGAGCAGGTCTTCGGTACCATATGTGCAGCTCTGAAATCTAAAAGTGCTTTCATAGGTTTGTGGCAAACTTATCAGGAAACAAGACCCGGCCTAAACTAATGTAGGTTATTTATACTCTTATGTGCACAACACGGGGTGTGTGCATTCGGTTGCCAAGATACTAATGTGCTTGATTATGAAATGCTGCCCCAGCCCCCTCTGGGGTTGCACCCAATAGGTAATATATACACAATACAGCCTTGAAAAGTCTGAAAAACTCTGTTGGTGAGATTGTTCTGACCCCAAGGATCTCAGTGAAGGGTTTCTGCACCCTTAGCTCATGGAGCATGCTAATGTTGTCTGACTTGAATGACACCTCCGGGGTTTACTCACTAAACTTGAGTAAACAAATTTTAAAAAGTTTTTAAAAACAACTTTAACTGTTGGCTTGTGACAGATACTTTTTGTTTAAGTTAAAAGGGTTTTGCATGACATCCATATTTATGTTTTCTACCACTTCTTGGCCATTTCTGTTTTTCATGAAAAGACAATCATATTTGGACTCTAACATGTTTGGGGACTTCTGATTTCCGTTCCAGCATGTAAGGAGCTTGGAGGCCGTCACTCCATCCTCACAAATGAAAAGCTGAACAAACTGAAAATCAGAAACTTATTAGATCCATTGGCCAGTTGAGATCACATTGCAAACTGCTGCTCCCAAAACTGGAGAGAGAGAGAGATGGGTGCAGACAGTCACCTGTTACCAGAACAGGAACCTCTGCAGGGCCCAGTGCCCAGGTAAGCAAAACGGAACTTCATTAATTCCCTTCCTCTTGCATGCATTTAATTTATTTTGTGGTTCTCTTTCTAGTTCATGGAAGTAATTCACGTTCATCTGTTTTAATGACCTCTTGCTGGTTACAAAGCATTAAGACTCCCAGTCCTGTGCAGCACTGAGGCGGTGGCCATGTAGAGGTCAGGCTGGCAGGAGGAGAATTCTCAGTGCCATGGTACAGCAAAGGAGTGGAAAAAACAAGCTAGGTGAACTAAAACTTCTGTTGCCTTGCCCTGGATATTCTTTTGCTGCATCTATTTTAATGTCTGAGCATATTTCATTGTGGGGATGTACCACAGAATGTGTATACAATCCCTAAATAGTGGGCATTTAGGTTAACTCACAGATAGCTCATTTATTTATTTGTAATGCTTAAATTTAAATTTTCAATTTCTATATCTATCTATCTATCTATCTATCTATCTATCTATCTATCTATCTATCTATCATCTATCATCTATCTATATCTATCATCTATCTATCTATATTTATCTATCTATCTATCTCTATCTATCTATCATCTATCATCTATCTATATCATCTATCTATCTATCATCTATCTATATCATCTATCATCTATCTATATCTATCATCTATCATCTATCTATCTATATCTATCTATCTATCATCTATCATCTATCTATCTATATCTATCATCTATCATCTATCTATCTATATCTATCTATCTATCTATCATCTATCATCTATCTATCTATATCTCTATCTATCTATCTATCATCTATCATCTATCTATATCATCTATCTATCATCTATCTATCTATCTATCCATATCTATCTATATCTATCATCTTTCTTTCTCTCTTATTTATCCATCTATCTAACACCTGCTGGGTATTAGTCCTTGTGTGAAGGGCTGCAGTTACAATGATAAGAAGACACATATTTTTCGGTCTTATAATATTTTACTGATGAAAATAGTGCAGCAGATATACCTTGGCAACATCTATTACTATGTCTTTAGGATAAATCCCTGGAATTAGATTCGCTAGGTCAACAGACGTGCACATTTTCAAAGCTTTGCAGCACTCAATCTGTCAAACATCACATAATAGAAGCATTAGCATTAAACAGTGGCACCCCCAAAAGACTGTTGACTATTGGAATTTTAAGAATTCTTTGCCAGTTTAAGTGATTAATATATCACAAGGTTATTTTTGCTTTCTTTTGATACCAGCATGTGTTGTCCATTCTGTCTTTTATGGCCACTCCCAATACATCCTGTAATCATTTCTGTATTAGTGTTTTATCTTTTATGTATTGGCTTATATTGTATAGTATAAAGAATATTGTATGTATGTCTTTTTCTGACAATTACTTTGGTAGTTTGCTTTTAATTTAGTTTCTGGCTCTTTAGGACAAGTAAATATTGTTCATTTCGAATGGTCAGATCTATGAACCCTATGTTGATTTTGCCTTTGTATTGATGTATAGAAAGGTTTCCACAACCTTATGATTAGATAAACATTGAACTACACCGTCCTCACCCTCGTTTACTTGTCCATGTAAGGCTAGGGTCTTTGTACAAAATGCAGGAGCAGAGAACTTATTTGACAAATTCACCGACTGCCACCTATGAGCCAAGCACCAGTTCTGTACTGCATAGTCTCTGGTTTCTTGAGGAGAAGCCTGGAAGAGATGGTCTCAACTTCTCCTGGTGTTCCTTTGTGGGTGGGGAAGTGGGAGAGAAAGAAAGTCTATTCTATGACATTTGACAGGATTCGTTTTTGATGTCGCTTATTCTGAAGCTCTTTATAGCTATGCAAATTAGGTGACACTTTAGTTTCAAGACCCTTAGAGATACTGCTGATAAATAACAAGGTCTTTGGCCCAAATGCTCAATGAAATTAGACTTTGGGGTAGTCAGCTCTCCTTCATAACTTCCCAAGGCTGGGGGAAGGACTTCTTAAGGGTGGTGTCAAGAGTGATAATCCCCCTACAGCCGACATCATACTCAGTGGTGAAAACCTGACAGCTTTTCCCCTAAGATCAGGAATAAGGGAAAGCCCAATGTCAACTACTTTTATTCGACATAGTACTGGAAGTTCTAGCAATTAGGCAAGAAAAATAAATAAAGGCATTCAAATTGTAAAAGTAAAACTGTTACTATTTGTAGTGGACATGATATTATACATGGAAAACTCTATAAAGACTGCACCAAAAATTTTTTTGAACTAATGAACAAATTCAGTAAAGTTGCAGGATACAGAATAAATACACAAAAATCTGTGCATTTCTATACACTAATAATGAACTCTCAAAAAGGCATTAATAAAACAATCCCATTTATAATCACACCAAAAAGAATAAAATAGGTAAGAATAACCAAGGAAGCAAAAGGCATGTATGTTGAAAACATAATGAAAGAAACTGAAGAAGACACAAATAAATGGAAAGATATTCCATGCTAATGGATTGGAATAATATTGCTAAAACGTCCATACTCCCCAAAGCAAACTACAGATTCAAGGCAATCCCTATCAAGTGTGTCACCATTGATACAATGTTAGCTTCGGGTTCTTCCTGGCCTTTATTATGTTGAGGTAGTTTCCTTCTTTTCCTAGTTCCTAGTTTGCTGAGTTTTTGTTTTTTTAATCACATAATCTTTTCAAATGCTTCTTCTGAGTCAATTGAGATGCTCTGGTGAGTTTTCTTCTTTATTCTGTTAATGTGGCATATTTCATTGATGATTTTTGTAAGTTGCATTCCAGGGACCCTTTTATTCAGCATAGTACTGGAAATCCCCATTTGGTCATGGTGTATGATCCTTCTAATGTGCTGTCGAATTCGGTTCACTTGTATCATGAGGATCTTTACATCAGCGTTCATCAGGGATATTGGTCTACGGTTTCCTTTTCTTCTAGAGTTTTTGGTTTTGGTATTAGAGTGATGCTAGTGTCCTAGAATGAGTGACAAAGTGACCTCTCCTCTTCACTTTCTCGGAAGAGTTTGAGAAATATTGGTGTTAATTCTTCTCTGAATGATTGGGAAGATTCTCCAATGAAGCCATCTGGTTTTGGACTCATGGAAGGTTTTTGATTACTGAATCAATATTCTTATATGTTATTTTCAGTTAAGATTTTCTATTTTTTCATGATTCAGTCATGGTAGATTATATATGTCTAGGAACTTTTCCATTTATTCTAGATTATCTAATTTATTGGCATACAATTTTTCATAGTATTCTCTTTTAATCCTTTTTATTACTGTGGCATTGGTGGTAATACTCTTTCATTTCTGATTTTAGCTGAGTCTTTCCTCTCTCTTTTTAAAAAAAATTTGTATTAAGGTATTATTGATATACACTCTTATGAAAGTTTCACATGAAAAAATAATGTGGTCACTACATTTACCCATATTATCAAGTCCCTACCCATATCCCAATGTAGTCACTGTCCATCAGTGTAGTAAGATGCTGATGCCACAGATTCACTGTTTGCCCTCTCTGTGTTACACTGTTTTCCCCGTGACCCCTCCACACCATGTGTACTAAACATAATACCCCTCAATCCCCATCTCCCTCCCTCCCGACCGCCCTCCCACACCCCTCCCCTTTGGTAACCACTAGTCCCTTCTTGGAGTCTGTGAGTCTGCTGCTATTTTGTTCCTTCAGTTTTGCTTTGTTGTTATACTCCACAAATAAGGGAAATCATTTGGCACTTGTCTTTCTCTGCCTGGCTTATTTCACTGAGCATAATATCCTCCAGCTCCATCCATGTTGTTGCAAATGGTAGGATTTGTTTGTTTCTTATGGCTAAATAGTATTCCATTGTGTATATGTACTATATCTTCTTTATCCATTCATCTATTGATGGACACTTAGGTGGCTTCCATACCTTGGCTATTGTAAATAGTGCTGCAATAAACAGGGGGGTGCATATGTCTTTTTGAGTCTGAGAAGTTGTATTCTTTGGGTAAATTCCTAGGAGTGGGATTCCTGGGTTAAATGGTATTTATTTTTTTAGTTTTTTGAGAAACCTTCATTTTGCTTTCCACAGTGTCTGAACTAGCTTACATTCCCACCAGCAGTGTAGGAGGGTTCCCCTTTCTCCACATCCCCGCCAACATTTGCTGTTCTTAGTCTTTTGGAAGCTGGCCATCCTTACTGGTGTGAGGTGATATCTCATTGTGGTTTTAATTTGCATTTCCCTGATGTGGAGCATCTTTTCATGTGTCTGTTGGTCATCTGGATTTCTTCTTTGGGGAATTGTCTCGTCATATCCTCTGCCCATTTTGTAATTGCGTTATTTGTTTTTTAGGTGTTGAGGTATGTGAGTTCTTTATATATTTTGGAGTTAACCCCTTGTTGGATATGTTATTTACAAATATATTCTCCCATACTGCAGGATGCCTTTTTGTTCTGCTATTGGTGTCCTTTGCCATTCCTAAACTTTTTAGTTTGGTGTAGTGCTATGTGTTCATTTTTGTTTTTATTTCTCTTGCTCAAGGAGATGCGTTCAGGAAGAAGTTGCTCATGCTTATATTCAGGAGATTTTTGCCTATGTTGTCTTCTAAGAGTTTTATGGTTTCATGACTTACATTCAGGTCTTTGATCCATTTCGAGTTTACTTTTGTATGTGGGGTTAAACAATAATCCAGTTTCATTCTCTTCCATGTAGCTGTCCAGTTTTGCCAACACCAGCTGTTGAAGAGCCTGTCATTTCCCCATTGTATGCCCATGACTCCTTATCGTATATTAATTGATCATATATGCTTGGATTTGTATCAGGGCTCTCTAGTTTGTTCCATTGGTCTATGATTCCTTTCTTGTGCCAGTACCAAATTGCCTTGATTACTGTGGCTTTGTAGTAGAGCTTGAAGTTGGGGAGCATAATCCCCCCAGCTTTATTCTTCCTTCTCAGGATTGCTTTGGCTATTCAAGGTCTTTTGTGCTTCCATATGAATTTTAGAACTATTTGCTCTAGTTCATTGAAGAATGCTGTTGGTATTTTAATAGGGATTGCATTGAATCTGTAGATTATTTAGGCAAGATGGCCATTTTGACAATATTAATTCTTCCTATCCATGAGCACGAGATTCCATTTATTGGTATCTTCTTTAATTTCTCTCATGAGTGTCTTGTAGTTTTCAGAGTATAGGTCTTTCACTTCCTTGGTTAGGTTTATTCCTAGGTAGGTAGTTTATTCTTTTTGATGCAACTGTGAATGGAGTTGTTTTCCTGATTTCTCTTGCTCCTAGTTCATCATTAGTGTACAGGAATGCAATAGATTTCTGTGTATTCGTTCTGTATTCCGCGACATTGCTGAATTCAGATATTAGATCTAATAGTTTTGGAGTGGATTCTTTAGAGTTTTTTATGTACAATATCATGTCATCTGCAAATAGTGACAATTTGACTTCTTCTTCACCAATCTGGATGCCTTGTATGTCTTTGTTTTGTCTGATTGCCATGACTAGGACCTCCAGTACTATGTTGAATAGAAGTGGGGAGAGTGGGCATCCTTGTCCTGTTCCTGATCTTAAAGGAAAAGCTTTCAGCTTCTCTCTGTTAGGTATAATGTAGGCTGTGGGTTTGTCATATATGGCCTTTATTATGTTGAGGTGCTTGGCCTCTATACCCATTTTGTTTAGAATTTTTATCATGAATGGATGTTGAATTTTGTCAAATGCGTTTTCAGCATTTATGGAGATGATCATGTAGTTTTTGTCCTTCTTTTTGCTGATGTGGTGGATGATGTTGATTGATTTTTGAATGTTTTACCATCCTTGCATCCCTGGAATAAATCCTACTTGATCATGATGGATGATCTTTTTGATGTATTTTTGAATTCGGTTTGCTAATATTTTGTTGAGTATTTTTGCATCTATGTTCATTAGGGATATTGGTCTGTAAGTTTCTTTTTTTGTTTCCCTCTCTCTTTATTAAGTTAATCTAGCTAACAGTTTGCCAATTTTGTTGATCTTTCTTTTCAAAAAAAAATTCATTTTTTTTCTGTTGTATTTATATTATCTATTTCATTTATGTCTGTTTTAATCTTAATTATTTCTTTTCAGTTAGCTTTGGCTTTAACTTCTTCTTTTCCTAGTTTCTTGAAGCATGAAGTGATGCTGTTGATTTAAGATCTTTCTTCATTTTTAATGTAGGCTTCATTTTAATGTAATTTTTATATAGCTATAAACTTCTTTCAGCACTGCTTTTGCTGTATCTTGTAAGTTTTGGTATTTTGCATTTTCACTTTCATATATTCATTTCATATTTCTCATATCCCTTGTGACCTCTTCTGTGATGTTGTTTCAGAGCTATTGTTTAATGGTCACATATTTGAGAATTTTCTGGTTTTCTATTTATGCTCTTTATTCCCAGCTTCATTCCATTGTGATTGAAAAAGATATTTTGTATGATTTTAATCTTCTTGAAATTTTTAAGACTTCTTTTGTGCACTAACCTGTGGTCTGTCATGAAAAGTATTTCATGTGCATTTGAAGAAGATTGTATATTCTGCTGAAATGTGGAGTATTTTGTATATGTCTATTAGGTCCAGTTCTGTAGTGTTAAGTCCTCTATTTTCTTATCTATCTGTCTGATTAGTCAATCCATCATTGAAAGTGGGGTATTGAAGTTTTCTACTATTATTGTGTTACTGTCTATTTCCCTTCAATTCTGTCAAAATTTGCTTCATATATTTAAGAGCTCTGAGGCTTGGTGCATAAATATTTATGATTGTTATATCTCATATCTTTTTGGTGAATTGACCCCTTTCTCATCATATAATGTTCTTCTTGTCTCTTGTAACAGTCTTTGATTTAAAGCCTATTTTGTCTGATATTATAGTTACTCCTGCTTTTTTGTTTACCATGTGCAGTGAACATATCTTCCCACCCTTTCGCTTGCAGCCTATGTATGTCATCAGATCTAAAGTGAGTCTCTTGTTGACAGCATATAGTTGGATCCTGCTTTTTTAATCCATTCAGGAATTTAATTTATTTATAATTAAAGTAACTTGTGAGAGAGAAAAATTACTCTTTTCATTTTGTTGTTTTCTTTATATCTTGTAGCTTTTTTGGGTCCCTTCTTTACTCTATTACTTTTTTCATTTGTGTATTATTGATTTTATGTAGTGGCATATTTTGATTCCTTCTCATTTTCTTTTGAATACTTTCTATAGATATTTATTTATGGATATCATTGTAGTTGCATAAAACATCTTAAAATTATATCATCCAATTTTAAACTGATAATTTCAATTACACAGGAAAATTGTACTCTTTACAGCTCCACCCCACTTTGTATTAATATTATAAATTACATATGTAATTATTGTATGCTTATAGGACATATTAATGGTTATTTAAATGTTTTTGTCATTTAAATGTTATGCACAAAAATCACAATAGTACAGATTACTGTATTTCTCCATGTATTTACCTTTACCAGAGAACCTTATGTTTTCGTATGGCTTCATATTACTGTCTACCATCCTTTCATCTCAACTTGAAAAGTTCCTTTTAGCATTTCTTGTAGGACAAGGTCTAGTGTTAAGTAATTCCCTCAGCTTTTGTTTATCAGGGAAAGTCTTAATTTTTTCTTGCAGTTTTGCCAGAAACAATGTTCTTGTTTGACAACTTCCTCCCCTGCCCCCCAGCACTTTGACTACATCGTCCTATTCCCTCTGGCCTCCAAAATTTCTATTGAGAAATCTGCTGTTAAATCTTATGGATGGATGTTCCTTTGTATGTGGGGAATCACTTTTGTCTTGCTTGCTACTTTCAAGGTTCCGTCTTTGTCTTTGACTTTTGACAATTTAATTATAATGTGTCTCAGTGTCATTCTCTTTGGATTTATTCTAGTTGAAGTTTGAGCTTCTTGAAGCCATGTGTCCATTTCTTTCCTCAGATTTAGGACGTTTCCATTAATATTTCTTCTAATAAGCTCTCTGCCCCTTTCTCTTTCTTCCTCTCTCCTCCTTCTGGGACTCCTGTAATATAGATGTTAATCTGCTTACTGTTGTCCCATAAATTCCTCAAGCTACATTTACTTTTTTCATTTTTTCTTTTTTCTTTGTGTAGTATTGACATAGTAACAATGTTATGTCTTTTATCCCATGAACACTAGTATCTTTCCACTTTTTGGGTCTTCTGTAGTTTCTTTCAGCAATGTTTTACAGTACTTAGTGCACAAGTATTTCATAAGTCTTTGATCTCCTTGGTTAAATTTATTCCTAGATATTTTATTCTTTTGAATACTATGGTTTAGGGAAAATGAAAGTTCCTATGGCCAGAATCCTCATCTGACCCTAAACTACTTGATGATGTAATTGGCCTGCTGCAAGTGCCTACACACCTGTTGGCAAGGAGCCATTATTGTTGGTGTCACTATATAAAGAGCTCCACCCAGTGTTCTACCTGGAGGCAGAGGCAGAGACACAGAGACAGAGACAGAGATGTATTGCGGACTTGCCAGAGGCAGACGTGATTCCAGCACTGGACCTGCCACCATGAGAATAAGGCTTGGTGTAAGCCCTTTTACCCACAACGTTCCATTTTTATTATTCAGTCTAATGGAATCCAGAGTGAACTTACCTAGGGGCAATCCCCCTCAGGTCAACATATAGTAAATTAAATTGTTTTCTTAATTTCCTTTTCAGAATGTTCATTGTTGGTATGTGTGGATAAAATGAGAGTTCCTGTGGCCAGTATTCTTACCTGGCCCTGGTTGATTAGCTCACTGCACACCTGTGGGCAATACATGGTTGTTGACTCTATATAAAGAGCTCTGCCCAGTGCTCTGGGCGTGACACGGTGGTATGGCTGCAAGGCTGCAGGAGAGCAGAGCAGAGGCTGCAGTGTGGCAGTGCCAAGGACAGAGGCCCAGAGGACGGCTGTGTGGGACGGCTGTGCGGGCAGAAGGGCCCAGAGGCAGAGACCGGCTTGCTGCACGCAGACTCGCTCTGAGTGAACGGGATTCTAGTGACTGACCTGCCACCGTGGAAATAAAGTTGGGTATAACCTTTCACCCCAAGAACGTTTTGCTGTCAATTTCTTTGTTCACATTGAATCCATAGCAGACTTGCCTGGTGCTGAAACCCATTGGCAAGACAAAATGTTGATTCACAACTGAATTTGGCATGTTAATCTTGTATATCCTGTGGCTTTGCTGAATATGTTTATTAGCTGTAATAGTTGTTTTATGGATTTTGGTATGTTCTCTGTGTCAGATCATGGCAGCTGTAAGTAGAGTTTTACTTCTTCCTCTTCAATATGGATAACCTCTCTCTTCTTGCACGTTGCCTTGGCTAGAACTTACAGGGCAATGTGAGCGGCAGCGGTGGGAGCAGGGGTATTGATCAGGCTGGTCTGGAGGAACAGAGCCAATACTATGCACATATGTAATATTATATAAAGTATCTCATACATATATGAGATGTTGTCTTGCCAATGGGTTTCAGCCCCAGGCAAATTCACTATGGATTCAATGAGATCAAGAAATGACAATGGAATGTTCTTGAGCTAAAAGGGTTTATTACCCAGCTTGTTCTCCCGGCTATAGGTCAAGCACTAGAATCCCATCTGCATCCAGCAGCCTGCAGGTCTGTAATCCTCCTTCATCTCTGCCTCCATCCAGAGCACTGGGCAGAGCTCTTTATATAGTGACTCAGTCAATAATAGCTAATTGCCTACAGGTGTGGGGGCAGTAGCCTAGCAGCAGGCCAGTTACATCATCAAGTAATTTAAGTTCAGGTGAGGATCCTGGCCATAGGAACTTCCATTTTCCCCACAGATATAAATCATATCTATCATATATATGAGATATAAAATATAATATATATTGTGAGGACTTGGCAATGTGCTATGTGCAATTTGGAGACCCAATAAAGCTGGTGATGTAATTCCAGTCTGAGTTGAGATGCCTGAGGACCAGGGAAGCTGATGGTGTAAATCCCAGTCCAAGGGCAGGAGGAGACCAAAGACCCTTAGCTCAGGGGGCAGGTAGGAATGGAGCAAATCCTCCCTTACTCCACTTTTGTTCTATTTAGCCCCTCAGTGGATTGGGTGATGCCCACCAACATAGGAAGGGCAATCTACTTTACTGAGCCCACTAATTCAAATGCTAATCTCATCTGAAAACACTCTCCAGACATACACAGAAATGTGTTTAATGTGGGCACCTTCTGGCCTTGTTGAGGTAACACAAAACAGTTAGCTGTCACAGGCGTCTGTGTTCCTGACCCTAGAGGGAAAGCTAGTTCTTGACTTTGAGTATGATATTAGCTTTGTTTTTTCATAAATTCCACTTACCATATTGAGGAAGTCCCTTTTATTTCTACTTCTCTTACTATTTTTATTATGAAAAGGTGTGGATTTTGTCAAATGAGCTTTCTGCATCAATTGAGATGTTCATGTGGGATTCTTCTCCCTTCACTATATTAATGTGGCATGTTACAGTCACTGATTTTCTCATGTTGACCTACAATTCAACATAAATCCCACTTAGTCATGATGTATAATCCTTTTATTATGTCGCTGGATTTGGTTTGTTGGTATTTTGCTAGTTTTTTTTTTTGAGGAATTTGCATCTGTATTCATGAAGGATATTATTCTGTAATTTTCTTTTCTTGTGATGTCTTTATGTGCTTTTGATATCCGAGTAATGCTGGCCACATAGAATGAGCTTGGAAGGATTCCCTCCTCTTCAGTTTTTGGAAGAGTTTGAGAATTCATGTTAATTCTCCCTATGTTGGTAGAATTCACCAGTGAAGGCATTCGGTACTGGACTTTTCTATGTTGGGAGGGTTTTGACTACTGATTCAGCCTCCATCTGTTCCTTACGTTGGTTGATGTAAAATTACATCCAAAATAAGCTACTCAATAGACATATGGGGCCGGCGAAGGAAAATTAGCCTCTGTGGTTGTGTTGTTTTTCACCCTCTTGTCAGATGTGAGACCCTCTTTGAAGCAAGGTCTGTCTTTTCTCTTCAGCTTTCAAGTTTAAAGAAATAACACCATAATGTATATCTCTCCTGCTATGGATGAAGTCACAAGGATCCTATTAAAGGAAGCTCACTGTTGTATGCCAGCACCTCCAGGAAGTTTTCGGTGTCCAATAAGCAAGAGTGAGGCAGCTGGCATGGTGGGGCTTGGCACAAGCAGCTCAGAACAAGTGCTCAGGACCAGGAGCCGAGTGAAGATATCACTGGGGGTGGCAAAACTTGGGGCAGGTTTTGGGATAAAGTTGCCTTGTTATTAAGCTCTGACTCTGATAACTGACCTTCAATGTCTCTACAGATAATCCCAGCCCCAGGCCATGCCTGTTGCCTTTTGTACTATATATAGTATTGCATTTCTAGTTTCTGTACCATTTTTTCCTCAAATTTCTTGTTACAGAGCATAGCATGCCTCTGTCACTGACTCACACTACAAGTCTCTCTCTCAAACTCTCCAGTGATCCATCACCTAAAATGTAGTGTGTTTGCCTGCTTGCTGAATTCAAGGCTTTGCTTACCTCCAACTCCCTTATGATCACTTGGACTGACCAGGTCTAACACCCGAAGTGGATGCCACCAGGCAGAGTGGTTGGTGAGATGGATCTGTCTTACTCCAGAAGGACACAGAGGCTGGGGCTCTGCCACCAAGGTTACTTTGTAGAAAACGAGGAGAATCTACTCCATTTGGAAACCTCAAGACCATTTCTGACGACTGGGGACATGCTTTGAGGTCTTTTAATCACTTATTTTAAAACATTTGCTGTACCTTATACGCATAATTTAGTATCACCTGTACAAATGTGGAAACTGAGGTACTGGAGGCTGAGTAACTTGGCAGAGTGTCTCATCATTAGCTAACAAGGGGCCTGAAGCTCGAACTCGGACAGCCTGGCTCCTGGCACCTGGCTCTTCACCTCCCTACCACGCTGACTTTGGTCATACGTTTCAACACAGGACTCAGTTCAAATTTATCAGAACTTTTTGCCACCTCCTATTTTCTGGTAACCCCCAAACGCTGGGCAGATTCTGTTACCAAGAACGAGGGGCTGAAATTAGTAAAGGAAGTAGCCCCAGGAAAAGAGCGTGGTCGTCCGTGGCGGGCCCGCAGAAGTTCTCGGCAGGGACAGGGGGCAAATGCCTACACTAGACGGGGAAGTCGGGGCGGCCTGAGGGCACGCCGCGGGGGCACTCCGAGGGGGCGGAAGCCAGTGCTGCACTTCGGCTGTCACATCTCCGGGACCACCACCCTGCCTTCTGTCAGACGTGGACAACAGGCCATTTGGTGGCTGGCCCTGGGAGCGATACTCGGCCAGGGTGGAGAGCAAACCTAGGAGAGCTGCTCCAGGCCGCCCTCATGTTCGTGGGGGTAGGCTAGGTCATGCGTGATGACAAACAACCCTGAAATGGCATTGGCTTAACACAGTGAAGCTGCATCCCGCTCCCCGCAGAGCCCAGCGCAGGTCCAGGTCGCTCTCAGGGCGAAGATCAGCGGTCGTCCGGACTTCACCCGGATTTGCCACAGCAGGGAGGCTCCAGCCCCGGCATTGAAAAACTGCAGCTTGGAATTGACAGTCACCATTTCCGCTCCCAATCCGCAGGCCAGAGCTGCCCACGGGCCTCGGCCAACTGCACGGGGGCAGGAACTGGCCAGCGCCAGAAGTTTCCTCCGCAAGCTTGTGTTTGAGGAGAAAGGTGAAAGGTGAAGTTTGGTATCTTTTTCTTCTCTTTTATCCTGAAAGACCCCTTCCTACATTAGATCGCACAATCTGCATGTGCAGTGTGATGAATTTTTACACGATTTACCTATGTTACAGTGTGATGAATTTTACGTGTATGTATAATCAGCTCCCAGATCAAGAAATAACAACACTCACAGCTCCCCAGAGGGCATCTTGATGCAGGCAGTCCCCAGCTGTTGGCCCCAAACCGCTATTCTGACTTCTAACGCTAGAGTCGGTTTGCCTGATTTTCTATTTTATATAATGGGCTCCATGGTTATGTACACTTTTGTATCTTTTTGTTCAGTATCACACCTGTGAGATTCATCCATGTTCTTACAAGTGTCAGTATTTTTTTTCTTGTTGGCTGCAGTATTCCACTGTGTTCTTCAACTATCACCATTAAGCTTTCTTCGGTTTAAAGACACTTGGGCTATTTTCTGTTTGGGGCTAAAAGAACAGATAAGGTTGCTATGAGTATTCCTGACAGCACCTTCTGGGGACAGAGGACTTCCGTTGGGTGTATACCAGGAGTGGGGTGCTGGTCCGTATGGTAGGAATTAGCTCGCCTTCACTAGATGCTCCCGTTTGGTTCACAACAGGTTTGTGCCGACCGAGGCTCCCGTGGGTGGCGCGCGAGAGTCCAGTTGCCCCACATTCTCCACAACACTCAGTATGTTTTACCGCTGTGGTGGGTGTGATAGGGTGTCTCTCTGTGGCATGGGCTTGTATTTCCCTGGTGAGTTATGATATTAAGTACCTTTTCGTGTGTAGATTGAGTATTTAAATATTCCCTTTTGTGAAATATCTATTCAAGTCTTTTGCCGGTTTTTAATTGAGTTGTTTGTTTCTTATTGATTTGTAGGGATTCTTTATATTTTCTGGTCACATGCCCTTTATTGGATAAAAGGCAATTTCCAATTACTGTGGGTTGTTTTCTTACTCTTCAGTGTGGCTTTCGATGTATGAAAGTTGATTTTAATGATGTTCAGTTTTTTTGATATTTTCTTTTCTGTTCGGCAGTGTTTCGACATTATTACAGACAGGCAAACATCAATAACTAAGGCCTCCTTGTCCATTTTCCTCAGCCCCAGGGAACTCTCAAACGGGCTGGCAGCAAGTGGACTCCCATCGCCCTTACTCACAGCTGAGCCAGTGTCTCTGTCACTGTGGTGGGGCTCTCTGTCCTCGTGGAGGACAGGAAATGGAAGCAAGACAATGGAGGCTGAGGGCACCTCTCTGGAGGGCCCTGGTCCACAGGGCCTGCTTAGCCCTGTAAAGCAGAAAACAGGAAGTGAATGCAGTTAGCAGGTGGTGGGTCCTGCCTCCTAAAGCCCAGACTTGCCGGCAGCAGTCAGGGACGGATCAATGCCTCACACTCAAATCCATCAGATAGTGACTCCTCCAGGAAGGAGCTGGGAAGGTCCAGGGGGCACCTTGGGGACAAGGGGCTGAAAGCCCTCTGCTGTCCTTCCCTCCTAACCCATTTGAGCACACTCAGTGTCTAGACTCCATCCCTGGGCAGCAGCTCTGCTATGTCTTTCCCCTTCGGTGCCGGCTGGGATCATGAATGTGGACAGCTTCCTCTGGCTTCAAATTCACAAGACTTTGCTCCCAAAGTGCCAGGAAACAGCACTTTCCCTTCTGGGGATACACTTGAGAGGGGGGTGAGTATGTTCCCCGACAACCGGGTGCGGGAATGCACATAGCGGCGCTGCTCCTGACAGCCCAGATAGATGCCCCTCAACGTAATGGGTACATACACTGTGATTTATTTGTGCAAAGGGATACAGCAGTGAGAGCGGGCAGCATGGATGACTCTCCCTAATGTCGCACAGAAGAAGCCAGACACACAACAATACCTAATTCCACGGACATAATGTCCCAAAGCTGGCAGAACAAATCTATGATGCCAGAAATCAGGAAAGGGTTTTCCCTTGGTGGCAGGAGGGTGGAGACCAAGAGGGCTTCTGGGGGCTTGCAGTGTTTGATTTTTTGATCTGTGTGATAGTTACATGGGAATGTTCAGGTGAGACTCGTCAAACTGTACGCTTCAGGGATTGACATATTCTGTATGCATATTGCACATCAAAAGGTGGAACAAGGTAAAGGTCTGGGCCTGGGGAGCCCATCAGGGTGATAAGATAAACGTCCTGGCATCCTCCATGGCCTCTAATTATGCAAGTGCTGGTGGGGGGCTGAGCTGGGGTGGAATCTTTCCAAGAACCACAGAGCCACTCCCCCCACCCTACAGCTGCTGTTGTCTTTAGACTTTGAGCTCCCGGCAGGAAGGTCCGTATCCTGGGCGGTGGCCCTTTCGGCTGCAGTTCTGGGGGCCTCTCTGGAACCGTGGCTGCATTGTCTCCTGGCAGACGGGGACATAGGAGAGAGTGAAGTATGGAGTGAGGACGTGGGCACAGAAGAGTGGCTGGCTGGCATGAGGGGCCAGGGCTGCAAGCGGGTCAGGGCCGTGGTCAGGAGGAGAGGGCAGCATTCCAGCCCCAGGCCCCCCTTGCCAGCCCTGGCCCTCCATTGCAATCTGGGCTCTGGCAGGCAGTCTGGCAGCAGCTGGGGTGCTGGCTGAGCCCCTTCCTGGATCCAACCCCAGGTTTCCAGGCTTCTGTGTCCCCATTTGCAGCAGGACAAAGCCTGTTGTCCCCTCCTCCTCTGGGAGGGTGGCCATGGCCTGCTCTAAAGCCTCCGAATTTCATTATCTCAGACCCGAGTGTGACTCCAGCCTGAGAATGGGGGTTGGCGGTGGGGGTGCTCTGGGAGGCCCCAGAGGTGTGGGAGGGAAGCTGGGGTCCCCGTGACAGCGCGTGCTCGCAACTTCAAAATTCCAGGTCTCTGATGGGGGGAGGCGGCTCTGTGCACCCTTTTTCTTTTTAGTTAATTTATTTTTTGGAGCAGGTAGTATGTTCACATGGTTCAAAAATCAAAACGATAAAAGTTTACTTTAAAAAACGTGGCCCTTCCGCCCTGCTCCCCAGTGCCCCCTGTAGGCGTTTTATGCGGTCTGTGTCTCTCCATTACAGCGTATGCCCACCAGAAACACAAGACCACAGAATATAGTCTATTCCATGTCTGTCTCAGGGTTCTGTGCCTTGTTTTTTTTTTTAATGTAGATCCCCCCGCTTTCTTTTAATGTAGAGAGCCCTCCCTACAAGTGCATGGAGACCTCTATTCGTCGTGATAGCTGCACAGGGCTCCGGTGTCATTTTAACATGTTGATAGGAGCTTGGCTTGTGCGTGTGCCGTTGTGTGACCATGCAGATGTATCTGTGGGAATCGTTATTTCTGTCATGCAGACCTAACCTCCACTGACCCTCCAGACCCACATGGCGGAGTACCTGGAGAGTTGCCATCACTACATGTGCCCCTGACACCCAGGCTCGGCCGCCCTCTCAGCCTCCGCTCGCATGTGACTCCAGTTCACGGGGGATTTAACGGGGCCTGACCCAGCTCCTGCGGGGCCCTTAGACGGGAGCCAGGAGAGTCTTTGGTTCCCAAGGATGCAGAAGGCTCAGAGTGACAACACCAGGCCTGTTACCCTCAGGGGCCTTGAGAGTTTTCAGAGAGCTTTGAGCAGTGAACCCAGGGGTGGTGAGCCCCCCATCCAGTGCATTGCCTGAGACCCCAAGAATAGGGGTCTGATGTGACACTGGGCCAGTGTGGAGAGAGGTGGGCTACTGGGGCTCAGGAGGGGACCCGACACAGCACCGCCAGCCTGCAGCTTCTCTGGGCACAGAGGAGAGAGAGGGAGGGTGCCAGCTGAGCCCAAGCAAGGGTGCAGATGGAAGGCAAAGTGACCGGCTCCCAGACCGGGTCTGGGAATGCAGTGGGCTTTGCATCCTGGTCTCAGGGCAGGTCCCCCAGGGTTGGGGAGGATGGGCGCCTGAAAGGTCCAGGCTCAAGGCAGAGCATCAGACAAGCCACAGCCCTCAGGGGGCTTTCCCTGGGGCAGGGGATGAGGCTGGGGGACAGGATGTGGGGGACGGGAGTCGGGACAACACACCACCTTGGGTTGTGAGGATGTCCATTCCCTGAACTGAGCCTTAAACACGAGACTGAGAATTTTGCCCCTGCCCGTGTTGAGGTCAGAGTGAGAGGGTCTGCATGTCACTGGTGCTGGACATGCTGGTGTTAGCATAGATTATATTATATATTATATTGTATTTGTAATTTTATGTTGTGTTTATATATTTTTGTTATGTTTATATATATTTTTTCAGGTATCTTCTATTTGTGGCATCTGATCCTGGTTTTCCATCTTCAGTGATGACATACAAATATTTTTTAAAATGATATTGAAGCACAGAGGTAATTTGATTGAAAGAAACATTCATACTTGTACATGTGGTATACAAATAGGCCACAGCAACCAAGCGACTCCAGTTGGAGAAATGCTGCCTTAAAGTAAATCATGTGACAAATGAGGAGGGGGACTTGGCCGAGTCCCGTCACCTGGGCTGAGCCGCCCGGCCCTACCATGGTGCAGCCGGGACCCAGGCCAAGTCTGGAAGGACTGTGGGCCCTCTGAGGCCAAGCGGGGAAGGACTGGGCCGGGAGGCGGGGTCCCCCCAGTGGCCGCCCTGCTCTGCCCTCAGGGCTCTGCCGGCCCCACGTGCCCTGGGGGTGGTGCCCTCCTCCCGGGCAGGCGGGCCCTTGGAGTCCTGATCCAGCTGCTCATTTTCTGGATTGGCCAACTTTCGGCCTCTTTTGGAAATATCTCTGGCCTGAGTTTAATCATGAGCAAAGAGCCAAATTGTGCTTGAGTCCTGTGGGGTGCTTGAAGGTCAGGGTTCCAAAGGGGAAAACATGTGGTGGGAAATCAGACAGTTGGGAGGGGATCAGGACCAGAGTGGAGAGATGGATGGAAATGAAACTATGACCAAATTGTTCAGATCTTTTTATTGTCAAAATTCTGCATAATAAAAGTATTTCAGTATAAGACCTGGCCAAGGTTTTATGAAAGCCAGGTATCCACCCACGGGCCTTCCATGATCCCTCTACAGCTCAGGCCCTCCGGCAGGGCTGGCGGAAGGGCAGGTATGGGGAAGGCCTGACCTAGCAGAGAAAGTCCAGCTGGTGAACATGCGCTTACCCTCCCCTGGCAGCCGGGAGATCCGGCTCAGCTGCTGGCTCTTAAGCACATGCGGCAGGATCTGGGGAAACCTGTCTACCCAGCGTGGAACCCCAGCTCAGACGTGGATTAAACTTTCCTCTGTCATTCATGTGATGTGACATTGATCAGTCAATTTCTTCTCTGACTGAGCCCAATTTCTCATCTGCGAAACGGGGGCAGCAATCCCTATGGCACATTTTGTGGTGCAAATACAGTGAGATATGTAGTGTCTGAGGGCCACGGGGCCTGGGGTGTGTCAACCTTCTTTCCAGCAAGCTCACCTTTGCTGCCCTTGGCAGAGCTGTGACGACAGGCGGCAGAAACTGCCTGGTTGACCAGAGCAAGAATCAGAGAGAGGTCTGGGTAGCTCACAGGATCAAAAAGAAGGTGAAAACCCAGCTCTTCAGAAGCAGAGCACGAGCATGTACCACTGAAGGACTGGATGGCACTTTTCTTGAGGAGTAGCAGCAATGCAGTGGGCCAGCTGTTTCCAACCCTGCTTTACTCTGCACAAGCCTCCGGCTCCCCAGAGACGCAGAGCCTCGCTGGGCTGGGCCACAGACCTTTGCCCAGGAAACGTCTTGATTGGTTCCTTACCAGGACAGCAACCAGCATGGACCTGTGGTTTCTCAAGGCAAAATCAATGTGTGCTATCAGAAATAGGGCCACTTGTGGGGGACACAGTAAATGGGGACATGTAACTGTAAGCTCCTTCCACGAATGCCATGCCTGCTTCCCCATCTTCTCTTCTGAATGAGCAACCCCCTCTGTCCTGTGTCTTCTAGTCCCAGGCACTCCTTAAGGACCATTAAGGATAATGGACCTACTCAGTAGTGGTCACGGCATCCAGGGACCTTACACCAGAGGTAGGCCCCTACTTTATCCCTGGAATTTGGACTGGTCTTGTGAGTGGCCTGACCAATGATGCCCTGACACTTCTGTGGCTGGGCCAGCGATAGGCCCTGTAGCTTCCACCTGCAACTTTTGATGTGCTCAGTCTTGGACCTGAACTGCCAGGAGAAGCCCAAGCCACATGAAGGTGCCACCTGGGAGCACTGCAGCCAAGAGCCGCAGCTGGGGTTCCAGGTACCAGCTCTGGCTGCCCGCTCTGCGGCTGAGCCCCCTGGAGGTCCAGCCCAGCTGAGCCTTCAGATGACTTGGAGCCCCGACCAACATGTGCCTGTGACCACATGAGGAGCCCCAAGGACACACGACTGAGTCCGCAGGGCCACTAGATAATGACACATTGTTCTTTCAAGCCATTACATTTTGGGGATGGTTTTAAAGCACTAATGGATGCCCAGAGGTTCTGCTTAGAAGGGGCACATACCACTTCTCTCAGGATCCAGCGGTGAACCCCCGATTCATTGGCCAAGAACACACATCCACAGGGCAGAGAGGGAGCCTTCCTTCAAAGAAGGTAACAAGTCTTCAGGAACAATAATAAGGGAATAAAGTGACTGGATACCAGATAAACACAGTGATAAGTTCAATTTATATATCCTAGCACTAACCCTTTACAAATAAAGTAAGGATCCTGCTTACAGCCACAATAACAAGCATAAAATGTCTAGAAACAGCATCAATGTCATGGATACATCTGGTTCCTGGTACGATCCCCCAGGGAGGCTGTGAGAGGTTTCGTAATGAGCTCATTAGTAGAGTGCATGTTGGGAAGTTTTCAGCAAAATTGCAAATAAGCATACTGTTTTTTGCCAAATGACTAAAAATATTTCTCTGAACTGTTAAGATTTTACTGTGTATACGCTGAGATTGGAATAAAATGGTAAAGTAAGGTAGCTGTTCTGATTGGACTGTAGTTGAGAAATTCTTCTGTGTGTGTGCTGATATGAAAAAGCATAAAGTCAGCTGCAAGTGTGGAGTCATCAGGCCTGTGCATTTGCTCCCAGGAACACAGTTGACACTGCCAAGCCCTCTCCCTCTCTGGGTGCACACCCCAGGTTCGGGTGGATGACTCCCTAGGAAGAAGCAGGCAGCCCTCTGGGCAGGGCTCCTGACGTAAGTGTCACTGAGCACCCCTTCCTCCGGAAGTATACTCTTTAAGAAACCACTGCATTCATAAGTCATGTGGAGTGACCATCCCAAGATTCTTAACCTTTGGGTTCAAGACTCTAAATAAAGCTACAAGCCCTTTCTCTAGGGGAAAATCTTACTGGGCTCAGTACACACAAATTCCTGGGCCGTCTTACTGTTTGCCCACTCTGTGAATCTTGAACCAAAATTCCAAGATGGGAAAAGCCTGTATTTTAGAGGTTTGGATGCCAAGGGGAGGGAAGAGAGAGGTAGGTCAGACAAAGGTGAAAGGGATTTGGGCCCGGAGGGAACCTAAGCGTGCCTCCTCAGTGTTGGGTGGTAGTCAGTGGAGGGCTGTGAGGTGGAGGGAGACTAAATAATGAAGGAAGGAGGTGGTTGTGGTGTCCAAGAGGATGGGATTCAGAGCCCTCAGGGCTGGGCACCTCTCCTCTGGAAAGAAGGGAAGGAAAGGGGAGGGTGCAAGTGGGGCCCGCTTGGTCTAGGCACAGTCCACCTCATGTGTACAGCGACTTTATGGGTGAGCGGCAGAGCAAGGCAGCATTCCCTCCACATGCTCACCCACTGTGCGCCACATGCTGTCCTCGTGTTGTGCCTGCATGGGGCAAATAAGTGAGCAAAACTCCATTAATAAGCAAGAGAATTTCAGACACTGCTCAGGTTGGAAGGAACTATATAGGGTGTGGGAAAGAGGACAAAGGGGAAGCATTTCCCATCAGCACCTGGATGAGGCCGGGGAGCCAGCTGAGGAGGGCACCATGGTGCTGAGGCAGCATGAACCCCACAGCGCAGGGAGGGTGGCCCTGCAGGGGGTGGGGTCCGCACCTCACTCCAGAGACTGCAAGCTCCCCTCTCAGTGTAGCTCCTCACTGCCTACCACACCTACGACAGACTTGGCACCCACAGCCATTAGTGAATGAATAAGAAAAGGGTGTGGCGTGTTCCCTGGCCCCTTGTGATCTGGGCTCTGGATGCACCCTGATTCTCCTTTATTCTGTGTGCCCCCTCCTCACCCAAAATATTGGCAGGCACACTCCTGTCCCAGAGCCTGTGTTCAGCGTGCCCTCTCCCAAGTGTGCCCTTCCCCCAGCCACAGCCCTTCCCCTGGTGCATCTCTCCCCCAGGTGCTGCCATCCCCAGGTGCATCTTCCTCGCAGGTGGGCCCTTCTCTGGGGGCACATGGCTCCTTGACATTCCTTAGGCCTCTGCTCAGCCATCACTCGGTCATGAAGCCTCTCCCACTAACCTATTTAAAAGGAAATCTTTCAACTCTCTTCCTCCTCTTCTGCACCTTCTTTTTCTCCATTTCTCATATGCTGTAACTCCTACATTGCTTTTGTTTACTGCCCACCCCCACCATCAGATGTAAGTGCCACGAGGGTGTGGTGTGTTTTTAAGAACTCTGCCCTTTGCTGTACCCCTGGTGCCCAGAACAGAGTCTGGCACATAACAGGCGGTTCGTTCATGTTTATCAGAATGGAACCGACACACCCATCTCCCTTCCCTGACTTTTGAACTTCAGAAGCACACAGGAACTCTGCCTTTTTCATCAGGGCCAACAAAAAACAGTGGGGGCTTATTTAAATGTTGGTTGAACTCAATGGCCCATCTGTCACAGCGTGGAGACGCCAATAATTTCACAAAGCCCAGAAAATCTCTGGCAGGAAAGATTCTCCCGTGGCCTGGTGGGAGCGGCTCCCTGCACTGAATGCACAGCTCTGTGACCCAAGAGTAAGTCATGTTCTAAGGAGGTGACCTCACTGAGTCTTACTCAAGCTGATCGGCAGGGAAATTTCACAAGTACACAGTGTCACTCCCAGGGGGACCCTAAGGATGGAGGCAATCAGGGTAGCAAACCCCCCCGCACAGGGAGCCCTGTGCTATAAACAAACTCGCTGGAGCAACTCTAGAAACAGAGAGATGGCCCCGTGAGCCTGGGCGGGGCAGCTTGCCGGAGGACTTGGGAGCCCAGGGGCATTGGCGCCCACGCTCGTGTTCGCTTTGTGTGCACAACTCTAAGTGTTCCAACACTGGCCGTCAGGGTCCCCACCTGGAACTGAAGTCACAGCCTGAAACCCCTGGGTCTCCTCCTTCCCTTCCTCAGCCTGTGGCCCTGCTTCCAGGGCCAGAGGGCCTCCTGGAGGCGGCAGTCCCTCAGGGCCTGGCCCTTCAGGAGCCTTATAGGCTTCTCACCTTCCTGTGTGCATGGCTGCCTTTGGGCCTTCAGGGCCTGCAGGCAAACCACGGGGGTGAGGGAGGGAGGTTCTCAAGGCACAACTTCCTGCTCCCCTAGGGCCCGAGGGGGATAGCCAAGGGCATCCATTTCTCTATTCATTAGCTCACTCAAGAACTCTTCGTTGAGTGCTTCCTACGGCAGGCATTGTGCCAGGGGCTGGTGAGCCCATAGACGTCCTCTCAGGACCTCACGGTGGGGAGGGTGCATTGCCGTCAATCAGCTCACAAGGGCACATCACTGGGCAGACAGACAGCTGCCCTCATCCGGGTGCCTTTTGGTCCCACGCGATCTCCCACTGCCCTGACAGAGGAATAGAACTCAGCAATGCTGTCAGTTTCTTGGCTTTTTGGTTCAAAGCCCTCTCCCCAGGTTTTGTCAGTCAGGAGAGGCTGGATTACACTGCAATAGCATACTAACCCTCAAATCCCAGTGGCTTAACATAGCAAAACTTTATTTTCCACTCCCTATAATGTGCCACGGCCACAGCTCTCAGGGCGGCTCAGGGACCCTACCACTGTGTCGTGTGACTCCATCATTCCCTGTCTGGGGACAGGGAGCTAGAGCTGTGTGCAGGCCCGTCAATGTTTCAGCCCCCAGGCGAAGTTTCTGCTCACAGCTACTGACCAGAAGAGTGGGGTGTGCACGAGACGGTGGAGTTAACAAGGGTGTGGGGTCACATGAATATCTGTGGAGGAGTAAATATCTCAGCCACCACTTCCTCCCACAAAGAAATATTCCCCAGCAGGGGCTGGTGAGGAAGAGGGGTGGAGTCAGACCCACTGAGATGTCCTCACAGGTGATACCGAGCTCCCAGACAGCACGGAGCACCATCCCTGGGCGCCCCTGAGGAAGCGTCCAGAGAGGCTGTCATCAGCCTTCTGGGCTGTTCTGGGGCTCCACCAGCCTCTGCCCACGTGCTGTGCACAGACCCTCTAGCCTAGTAACTTCTCTGTGCAGACACAGGCCCCCCACCGGGCCCCACATAATGGGCCAGTTCCTTTCGACATCCCGAATGCCCCTGCGTGGTGTGTGTCCTGGGGGGGCTTAGCCCCCGAGTGAGTGGGACCTGCACCGGCACCTCGAGGTGAGCCACTCTGCCCAGCCCAGACGTGGCCACAAAGAGCCCTGTGGACTGGGGGACTCTACACTGAGACCAGCACTGAGAGGGAGGGACGTGGCACCGTCAGAGTGGACTTGGCCTCCACCTGGCAGGGCCACTGGGTCCTGAGGATGTGTAAGCATTTGGTGGAAAGAGAGCAGGGTGTGGGAGAGCACACTCAGAGCTCATGATTGGTGCCAGGGGGCCAAAGGGGCATAAATGAGGTTGGTGAGGTGACCAGAGTGCGTGGGTTGTGACTGAGTCCTGAACTCACGTTTCTCTGCAAGCTCTCAAATTGAGCACGTGGCCCCAGAGTAAGACTGAGAGACGGTGACATGGCAGGAAGGAGAGAAGCAGTCAGACCTCCTGGCAGAGCTGCCTTCTGGATGTGTGAGCCCCTGGGACAGTCCAAGGAATTTTAGGAAGTCTGTCCAGGGAGAGGAAGCTCTTATCTGTCCATCCCAGGTCCCATCCGTCGAGGGCCTCATGGGGCATGGAGGTCCCCACTTCTGGCTTGCCTGCAGGCCTCTGACCCTGGCGGCCAGAAGCCTCCAGTTGGGAGGCGGGAGGTGTTGACAGAGCAAGTCCTCCCCTAGCTGCGGCCCTGCCACCCCCAGCAGAGGCGAGTGGAGGCCAAGCATTGCAACACAAGCTAAACAAAGTGTCTTCTGTCTCTTACCTCAACGCCTGCACTTCAGAATATGGATTTCCAGGAAGGTCAGGTGTCGGGGCAGAGCTCTGAGGTGCCCCAGATCTTCAGGGTGACCCACACCTCCAGGGTGGGCCTGGCTTCAGGAGCCCCTGGGGAGCTGTGGAACTGAATCTTCAGGAACCAGAAAAGCTCCCCATGTGTCCATTCTGTTACCCAAAAACACAACTTTATGAGTGTTTTACCACAAAGGACATTTAGTGTGGGGACCAGTCACACCATATCTCATGCTGGCCAATGGGCAAAACTGGGGACTGCTTTGAACCTGAGGAAAGGGGAAAGATAGGGAATGTCTGGGGACACCTCCAGCTCTAAGGCCTTCCTCCTCTAGTAGGGCCCACCCTGCCTGTGTGTGGTGTAAGGAAGCACCCACGTTAGCCCGAATCTCAGTCTTGCTGTGTGTAGCCAGGAAAGCCTTAGGAGATGTGCCAGGTCCCGCACAAAGAGCAGAGCCAGAGTACCCAGCCTCCCACCACCAGCCTCTCTCAGCGGTCCTGTTGGGGACCTGGCAGGCCACAAAGGAAGCCCTTAGTTGCTTTAGCAATGGATTTTCCAGCATGGTGGCTGACAGAGCGAGGCAGGGCTGGCTTCTGGCCCTGCACAGGTGATGGAACCCACCCCTGCTGCATAGCAGGTCCCACGAGTCTGGTGGCCTTCTTTTGGCTCCTGCCTGGACTTCATCCTCAACCTCCCTTCATCCTCACCTCCCTTCGGCAGAAGTAATGGAAAACCCTGCAACCGCTGCCAAGCCAAGGGGGCTCTTGGCTCCAGCCAAGAAGACTCCCTGCAGTTTGGTGGACCACCCGGAGCTCAGCACAAGCTCAGGGGTCCCACTCTGACGCCTCAAGCAGGTGGCTGTGTTCCTCAGGGTGGGGACAGAGGGATGGCATCCCCAGGCTCAGGGGTGCAGCCCTCGCCAAGGACAACTGCCTGGCTGGGCCCCACAGCCACCCAAGTGGCAAGAGATGGGAAGTCCTGCTTGTACTTTTCTAGTCCCTGTAGGAGAGAGAAGCAAGGGAGAAAGTGAGCGGCGATGCACGTTGGGGGAGCCGGCTTAGAGTGTCAGACACAATCATTGATGCCTGTTCTTATAAAAACAAGATGTAGACACAGTGAGACATTCAAGTCGTCCTAAAAGCACATGACTGGAAAGACCAGCCGGCCACCTGCCCCCCGCCCACCTCCTGCCTGCCCGCTGGCCCTGCCTTGTCTGGTGATCACGTCCTTTTTCATGGGCAGGCTTTGCTCACCTGCATGTCCCAGCGCCCAGGTCCGTGCATGCCACACAGGACACATTTCACAACTACGACCTGAATACTGAGTCGGTCAATATTTCTAAATGATAGGCTTGTACTGTCATTGCTTGATGAGCAATTTTTGACAGGAGCTCTGAGAGTCTGTTATGCCAGAAGGCTTAGCCCTTATCAGTGACCCCCCTTCTCTGTGTTTCCCCTCTCCCTCACCCCGCGATCTCCCAATATGGGGATAGAGAAATGGGTAAAATTAATGATCTATGATGCCTATGAAGTACTGAACATGGCAGAGGCAATATTATGATTTTTTTTCTGGCCTAACTTTTTGCTATTCTTAGAGCTTGTTTTAAACATTTGCTCAATTTTCAGCACACTGATCTGTGTTTTTTATTATTTCAAAATGCCCTATCAGACCTGTGCAGTGCATAGTGACGTGCTTTTTCAAATGCTTCCTCCTGCGGGAGAACCTGGTGGCTCTGCCCTTCTAGCCCCTCTCTGTGTGAACTCCTTGTTGTCTGGATGGGCCTGTCATCCTGAGACGACCTTCTGGGGTCTCCTGCAGCGGCCCCCTAGGTCCTTGATCCCAATTTTTCTGTTTCTTGGTTTGTTCTGTTGTTTTTCTGGATCATGTACTTCAGTGGCTGCAAAGAAAGAAGGCAGCATGTGTGTGTGTGTGTGTGTGTGTGTGTGTGTGT
>JAQQAC010002837.1:73570687-73584204 GCA_029783875.1 Phataginus tricuspis | reverse complement strand
TGTGTGTGTGTGTGTGTGTGTGTGTGTGTGTGTGTGTACATTTTCATCACTTGTAGGCCTTTCAAACTGCTTCTTCCACTCTGTGTGTTTCACTTTGAGTTGGGAATAAAATACGTGGTTGAAAGAAATTTCCTGTCCTAACTTTGAGTACAGTGGTTCTTGCTTTTGAAAAGATGAACATATTTCATCCATATTTCTTTGCATATGACCTGTTTGGATTCGGGGTTCGGTATCCCCCCTTCCCTGTGTTCCCAAGTGGCAAACACTTGTGCTTTTCCATTCATCCCAGTGGCATCAGGTGAGTCCTTCCCGCCTGGACGCGTGGTCCTCCAGTTCCTGCACGGGAGCAGGCTGACTTCGCCTTCCGTGGGCAGGAGGAGAGGCCATGCAGTGCTTTTATTTTAGACTGTCTCAAATTATTCATTTTTCACAGGAATCTTCCTTCAAAATGTAAAAGCCTCTCTTATTTCTTGCCTGATTTAACATATGATTGGAGCCGCCATCTGTCCTCTACACTGTCTCAAGTTCCTCTAGGTGTGTGTGTGCGTGTGTGTGCGCATGGGCGCTCACACGTGTGCTCACCTGTCTGAAAGTAAGAGACACAAGGCAGGTAAGCAAGGGGTGTGATTCATATACACAAAGGCCTTCCACAAACTGACAAGAAAAAGACAAAGAGAAAAAAGGGAAATGCAGGTAAATTGCAGAAGAGGAATTCAGATCATTAATAAACATAGTGAAAGGTGGGAACTTCCTCTCGTGGTTGGAGAATTACAATCTTAAAGCAGCAGTAAGGTTCCAGTTTTGCAGGTGTGATGGGCAAAAATGACGGAGGCAGAGAACCTCCAGCCCTGGCGGGTCACCTGCTCTCTTACACTGGGGAGTCGGAGGGGAGTGAAACGTTGTATTTTTAAAAAGCAAATTTCCTAACACCTATTAAGATCCAAAACTGTCCATGCCATTTAACTCAGCAGTTCAACTTTGGAAAATGAGCCTACTGAAAAAGTTCCAGCACACAGGGATACTAACTACGATATTGGTGGTAGTTGGGAGGGTGGGGACTGAACCCTGACAGACATCAAAATGCTGACTACGCCGTGTGCACCCACACAGTCACTAGAAAACAAGCCATGGCCCTCAGCAGTGAGCTTGAGGAAATGATGGTGTGCACACTCAGTGGAGTTCTGTGCACGTGTTAAAGGAATATCAAAAGAAACATCCGAAAGTCCTTTCAGTCATCAAATAATTGGAGGTAGCATCGCTACAGTTATTCCTACACTGTTGTGTGATGGTGGGGGTGGGGGTTGAAGGAAATGCTTATAACTACTGGTGTCCTTGGGAACTGGGATTTTCAGCAGGGGAGGAAAGCCATACAGATGTGAGATCAAAGCGGTTAAACAAAATATTGCCAGCCTAAGTTTGAACTGAAAGTTTCAGTATGAACATTGGATACATTCAGTATTACTGAAAGTGTTTCCTAGTTCTCTGAGCACTGAGCACATACTAATTTAGTCATTTTGGGGGGTATAGGGCTTTGGAGAAATAGCGAATTCCCGGTCTGGGGGAGATGCACAAAAGGAAGCTGCCATGCCTCTGATACTGGAAAGGTAGGAGCTTTCAGACTCCCCTGTGGGCATGGCACCCATGCTCAGGAGAAGCACTGAAAGTGGTTCCTCTGGTCGAAGACAGGACATTCAAACAATGGCAGAGAAGGGAAAATAACTACAAAGAATTGAATTCCATCTTGTGTAACTGGAGGTAGCTGGTACAATCATTCCTACACTGTTGAGTGGTGGTGGGGGGGCGAAGGAAATACAAGATACATCGAATCCCGGGGCTCCTGGGCAATCACTGGTCACCTTTGGGAGATGCTAGTGACACCCGTAAAATAAAATCAGACCATCAACATCAACACACTTTAAAAGAGACACAAGCAGACAGACACTGTGTGCTTCCCGATGAGAGTGACACTATTACCTCAGAAGTATTCTTACTGACAAACACTTAAACCAAACGAGTCCGACTGCGCCTCCGGCTCCAGCTACCAATTTACAGCAAAGAGACGCCTCCCCAAAATCCAGCGGGAAACTCTGTGGGACAGTTCACTTTGTTCCAACAAATGAATTGCAAAGAGTGAATAGGGCGAGGTGGGGCGGAGAGAGGGAAGGACAGGGATGGGGAGCAAGAAGCAGGAGCCGGAGGGGAGACGACTGTTTATTTTTCCTTGTGGATGGGGTTCGGGTGGTGTGCAGCGATGTGCTTTTTCACATGTGGTCACCGCTAGGCTCCACGGGCAGCCGTGATGTGTTTGTTCTCTTGGGTAGGAGTAGAACGGCTGGGTCACAGGGTATATAATTAATTTTTAATAAAATAAATTGAAAGTAAAGCAAGAAAGCTAAGCAATTAAAAAGGATGGTTGCTGGCCCATCAATTACAGAAAATTGTTTGCTAAGCAAGCATCAATTACAGAAAATATAAAAATCTGGGCTTTTCCAATTGCCAGCCTCCAATGAACCCTTGCTGCCATAAGCTACTCATGACCCTCTGTAGAGTTGTGGCCACCAGGGCCCCCTCCACTTCCAACACCACTGACTCAGGCCCCTGTCTCCCTCTCTCTGTCCACATGTTCTCCCATTCAGCCTCTGGTCCAGCTGCTCCAGCGTGGCCACCCATTGGCTTTAAGGGACCTCTAGCTCACTGACCTCTGCCATTTCCCTTATGCATTAACATTTTCCATGTTCAGCTCAGAACCTAAGTTCACTTCTACTCTTTGTTTTTCACTGAAACCATCTGACAAACTGCCAGGCTTAGATGAACCCAAAGATCTGTTTCCTTTTCTTTGGTGTCTGTTTTTTGAGTAGCTTGGTGCTGCTGGGAAGGGGTCTCAGAACAGTACAGATTGGTTCTGCTCGTGACCGCCAGTCTCAAATGAGTCTCCACACTGCCCAGGCTACTCAATTTGGCTCAGCAAACCCCTGTCCCCATCTCACCTCACCTGATGGTCCTGCCTTGTTCTTTAGAGAGAAAGAAGGAAAGTCATGAGGTGAGATTACCATCTTTCACCTACATGAAACACAGGCAAATCCATTATCCATCCATCCATGCACCCATGCACCCACCCATCCATCCATCCACCCATCCACCCACCCACCCATCCATCCATCCACCCATCCACCCACCCACCCATCCACCCACCCACCCATCCATCCATCCATCCATCCACCCATTCATCCACCCACCCACCCATCCACCCACTCACCCATCCATCCACCCACCCATCCACCCACCCACCCATCCACCCACTCACCCATCCACCCACCCACCCATCCACCCACCCACCCATCCACTCACCCATCCATCCATCTACCCATCCATCCACCCATCCATCCATCCATCCACCCACCCACCCATCCATCCACCCATCCATCCACCCATCCATCCACCCACCCACCCACCCATCCATCCATCTGCATATGCATCCATCCAATCCTTTCTGTCTGCCTGCCTTGCACTGAAGGCCACTTCCTGAATCTGGTTTTAGATGCTTTCCCTTCCCACCTTTTCAGGAACCACAGACACTACTAATTCCCTCTTCTTGTACATTCAACTTTTCCTTCTCAGTGGAGTCCTTCCCGCTGGCTTTTTACCTCTTAAGCCCCTCTCATTAAAACCTTTTCCTTGTCTCCATGTCTTCATGCACACTTGCTCCCATTCTCTCCAAGCTGACTCTACTCCTGTGACTCCAGACAGTAC
Source organism: Phataginus tricuspis (assembly GCA_029783875.1). Lineage (NCBI taxonomy): Eukaryota > Metazoa > Chordata > Mammalia > Pholidota > Manidae > Phataginus > Phataginus tricuspis. The sequence continues at coordinate 73,580,454 of JAQQAC010002837.1, read as the reverse complement.
TCACTGAAGTCCCTGATCTGATGCCTTCCCTGTTGCTGGATCTAATGCACACACCTTCTTGCCCACCATGACCTCTGTGTAGTAGTCAACACTCTTGACTCCCTGTGGCAGTCATGTGCCTGGTTGCTCTCAGCTCGATTCCTCGCCCATTCTCGCTCTGGTCCCAGCAAACTGCATTCCTTAGGCTCCCTTGGCCAAGTGTCTTCAGTTCATTCAGGCACTGGGAAGCCCTGGTGGGAGATGGGAAGAAAATGGGTCAAAGCTGGGCTATGTCCCCCATTTCTCTCTGCTCCAGGCGGCATGTCCAGGAGTGTATGCATCTTCTCCTTGATCCCACCTCCCCCTGGGCAGCCCTGCTGGTCCCAACTCTTGGGTGGCTCTTTTGAGTTTTTGTTCTTCTGCTGGGTGACTCCAACTTTAGAGCTCTGCAGTCCAAGGCAGAGCAGGCAACCAGGCCCATGGCTGTCAGAGGGGGCCAACAGCACTGAGCACTGTGGAGGGTTGAGGCAAGGGCACGTGTGTGCTTAGGTTTGGCAACATGCAGTGCCAGCAGCTTCGTCCCCCCTCACCTGTGTGTCTGGCCTTGGGGTGGCCTCAGTGTCCCATCTGCTGCTAATCTCTGGATCACCCCACCATTTCCTACTTGCACCCTCAGCTCTTCTAACACTTGTATCCCTATTGCTTCGTATCAAATTCCCTCCAATGACCTTGGGTGGGCTCTGTCCTAACTGGACAGTACCAGCTCATCCATTGGTCCACTCTGCACTCTTCCTTCGGCTGCTTGCTACTCAGAAGTCTGACATGGAAGGACTGCGTCCACTGGCTTCTTTGTCTCTGGCTTCCAAGTTTTAACCATTAGAGAGAGTCCTGGAAGGAGACGGAGAGAGGGAGGGAAGGAGGGATATGGCTCTTTGTTCTCCTGGCTTCCCCTTGTGGCTGGCTTTGTCCTTGCTCAAGGTCACAGCTCCTGGCAAACAGTCCTTCCTGCCCACAGCTCTCCCCTGGGTGTGCTGAAAGCTCCATGCCCTCCCTCCAACCGCTTAGCACCTCGAGGTAGCAACGGCTCTGCTCTCGCGGGCCCTCAGCACTGCCCTACATGCCCTGGACCAGTGCTCGCTGGCCTGTAGTCTGTCTACTGGGTGTTGCTCAGACGCACACACTGCTGCCCCTCAGAGCCTGAGCACTGCATTGCCTCCCCTGTGCCAGGCCCAGGACCAGAGTGAGCTGGGACAGAGTTCTCAACAAGGCCAATTTTTCCTTCACGTTTTTGATGCTACATGGCCTTTATAATGAAACTGTGATGGGGCCAGTTGGAATTGATTGTTTAAAAATTAGTTGTGGTAAAATAACCACAAAACTGACCATCTTAAGTGTGTTTAAGCATGCAGTTCAGCGGCGTTAAGTGCCTTCACTTTGTTGTGCAACCATCCCCACCACCCACCTCCAGTTTTCTCATTTTCCTAAACTGAAACAGTGTCCCCGTAAAAACACTCCCCATCCCCCCCCCGCCCCCGGCAGCCCACACTCTACTCTCTGTCTCTGTGAATCTGACTGCTCCAGGGACCTCACAGCAGTGGAATCACACAGTACATGTCCTGGGACTGGCTTCCTTCACTAAGCACAGTGACCTCAAGGCTCATCCACAGTGTGGCCTGCGGCAGTACTTCCTTCCTCCTCAATGCTTTTTTAAAAAGATGCCACAGACTGGGCAGCTTATAAATAAAAGTTAGCAACCCGACATCAGTTACCCCGATGCTTCTGAGTGGCCTGGCCTATGAAATCACACGTCTGGCTACCACTGGACCTCAGGGTGAAATGCAGTCTCTGTGCCCCATGTCACAGGTCCTGACCCTGGTCCTCTGCAGTTCCTCTCAGCCAGCTGCACGGTGAGGCATGCTTTCTCATAGGACCCCCCAGACGTCCCCACCTCCATGCACCCCTCATTCATTCTTACTCTTCTCTCCATCTGGAATCTTTTTGGTTTTCCCTAGTTGAATTCATCCCAGGCCTACCAGGCCTTAAGCTCTCAGGAAAACCAGTACACCCCAAGACCCACACTGAACATCTTCTATCTCAAGGGTCGTATCACTTCCCTCCTTTGATATCTTCCCTGTCTGCACGTCCATCTCCCACACTTGGCCATAAGGGCTGGAGGGAGGCTGTGCCTGACTCTCCCCATTCTGCATTTATTCCTCTGCAATGAGCTCCTCAGGACTGTCATCGGGCCAGGAGTGGCCAGGGCCTGGGAAACAGACACAAAAGAGCCCCAAGGTTTGATTGAACACAAGGGTCCACCTGCTCTACGGTCCAAGGATGGCTGGGAACTTCCTGACCAACAATGTGGCTCTTAGGAGTGTTTTTGTTTGTAATTCCAGGTCCTCAGATACATCCTGGTTCAAGGCTAACTTACAGTTTTACATTTCTGTGTGCCAGAGTTGAAATGTTTGTGCCCTCCCAAATCCATTATGTTGAAATTCTAACCCCCAAAGGTGAGGGTGTGAGGAGGTGGGGCCTTTGGGAGACCCTTAGCACCCTTATATGAGACCCACAGGGCCCTCCGGCCTTTCCACCATGTGAAGACACAGGGAGAAGTCCCTGACCTGGAAGAGGGTCCTCACCACCACCACGCTGGAGCCCGGACTTGACTTCTGGCCTCCAGGACTGTGAGAAATACATTTCTGTTGTTTATAAGCCACCCAGTCTGTGGCATTCCCTTAAAGCGGCTTGACGACTAAGACAATATGTAAAACCACATGTTGGCCATTTTAAGGGATAATGCCGAGGAAAACCATTCTGAATTAGAGGTTCCTGCCAGGGAGAGGTTCTAAGGTGTAAGACAGCAGGTAACACCATGAGTAATTCACAAGGTGGGGTAGAAGTGTGGGGTGATCTCACTTTGTGACTGAACAGGAGGCTTCCATGGAGCAAAGAGCACACTGGCCCAAAATCTGCAAAGAAAGTCCAGGCCACACGCCCTGCCTGCTTTGATTTCCTGAAGGCTGAAGGCCAGAGACCTTGGCAAGTTAATGTTTCCTTTGCAGTGTACACAGTATCCAGTTACTGTGTCCCAAAGGGTAAGCTGAATCATCCTTATACAACAGAAAGGGAACCCATCTCTCTGTCTGGTCACCTGCCCATGTGGCCCTGAGCCAGACTCACCTTCTAAACTGTCCCTGATTGGAGCAGCAGACACATCCCCTTATCTGCTGTGTGAGCCCCCGATCCTCCCAGACCCCAAGGGGCCTGAAGAAAGCTTGAGCAGATGCAGGCTCCATCCACACTCAGCCACCGTGCCTCTTCCGAGGCAGGACCCAAGCGGGGCTCTGGGGTACACAGATGAAGCAGACCTGCCCCTGCTTTGTAGGGACTTGCAGCTGAGAGACAGGCAAGCATGAGGAATATTTTATCAGAGTGTGTCTGAGTTATGACTGCAGGAACCCCAAAGGAGGAAGGCTGGGAGGGCTTCCCCAAAAGGGCTGAAACACAAGCCAATCCCTGAAGCATAACCACCACTCGGAGGAATGAAGTGCGGGACTGACTGGTGGCAAGATGCATTCCAAGAGCTCAGGACAGTGGAGCCGCCTCTGCCACTCTCTGACCTCAGGCCCAGAGTCTCTGTTTGGTCTATGGAAGTGACACATAGTTTCATTTCCACCATATTACATTTGTTAGGAGCAAGTCACTGAGTGGAGGCCACACTCAAGGTCTCCAGGAATCTCCTCCTCCTCCTGACCGGGGGAGTGTCGAAGGGTTTTAAAACTACTGCAGTCTGTGCAGTGGCCACAGGTTATTTATAGCCCTCCCACACACCCCTCCACACCCCGCAGAAGAGTCATGCCTCTACAGCATCGCTCAAAGTCCTGAATCTTTGCATCTCGACCAGCCCTTCTTCTGGCTCCTCTCTCTTCTCCCACATTGTAGTATAAGCAGCAAGAAGAAGCCTGGAGGTGCCTTCAACGTTCTGCCTGGAAACTCCCTCTGCCAGATCACCCAGTTAAAGTGGCACATTTTCTACTTTCCATGTTACTGCAGATACCAGTTTTGCCAGCTTCCTGCTTCAACTTCCCTCTTTCCCTGGTGCCCACATCTCCAAACACTATGGCTTCTCTGATCTCCTCCTGCCTGATTGGTGCGTCTAGTCTCCAAGCCATTCTTTCAGTGGCCCATGTCACCTACCAAATTCCTAAGGACTAAGATAGTCTATGCCCTCATGTCCTAGTGGGGGAGACAAGCCAATCCAGTGATCCCAGCAGCAGGGATAAAATTTCAATTGTGGAGTTACATGAAGGAAAACTAGAGGCCCCTCTGTGGCCCTGTAATGAGGGGGACTGTCCTAATGGGTGTGTGGTTAGGGAAAGCTTCCCTAAGATGTGACATTTAAGTAGGAGCCTCCAGATGTATGGCTGGGATTCCCTTGAGAAAGAAGATGAACAGCACGTGGGAAGTTCATGAGCCAAGAAGGCCAGTGTAAACGAGGGACAGCAGGGAGACCTGGAGGCTGGAGCAGAAGGAACAAGGGACAGCTCCTGAGAACGGGCTGGAGGGCTCAGTAAGGACAGGTCACCCGATCCCGGGTGCTCATCTGGGCATGTGAGCATTAAGGCTTCCAAAAAACATTCAGCTTCCACTCTGTGCTGTCGTTGTGTATCGAGGTACAGCAGTGAATACATCACACAGGATTCCTGCCCTCAAAGAGCTTGCAGTCTGGCAGGAGATACAGATAATAAACAATGAACAGGAAAATGTCAGCTCTAGAGTAACTGCTGGGGAGGAAATAAGACAGGCGGAGGTGACGGGCAGCAGCTGAGAGACTTTTTAAATCTGTGTGACCTGGAACAGCTTAAAGGCTCTGCCCCAGTTATCTGATATAAGAGCTGCCCCGGAAAGGCAAGGGAGGGGCGGGTCCTGCAGTGTTTGTGGTACATTCTGGCAGAATGTCCTAAGGGCCCTGGGGCAGGAGCAAACCTGCCAGAGTCAGGCACAGCACAGGGGCCAGGCAGCTGGAGCTCAGGTGGAGAGCTCGGGGAGGGAGGGCAGACAGACAGGAGTCCAGAGACAGTGTGGCTGGAAGGGCATTTCAGGTGGAAGGAACCACCTAGACAAAGACTTGTGGTCAGGAAATAATGTGCAGATTTGTCCTTCCTTGTGTTCCTTTTGTTTGTTTTGACACTTTCCTTGGCCCAGAGGGGGCTGATAACCCTGCCTGATACAGTACTGCTTGGGTGGGGAGCCCGAGAAAAGGGTGAGTGGCACCCAGATAGGTGGAAGGGAAGAGGAGGGGAGGGGCATCGCCGAAGGGAAGGAGGGGGCGCTGGGCAGCAGAAACCCAGAGGGCCAGCAGCCAGCCACACAGTCACTTTCTCTCGCAGGGGGCTCCAGGTTTAAGAGGGCAAGGATCTTGTTTGGCTCTGCCCAGGACCTGGGTACCTTAGGAGCTTGGCACATTATTCTCAAGTGCATGAACGACTGAGGGAATGCGTGAATGAAGTGGCCAGGCTCGGGGAGCATATCCTCTGAGCAGCTCAGCATTGCAGGGACTCATTACCACCTGCCCTCCGCCTTTTCAAAGCCCTGTGAATTCTGGAAGGGTCCAGAGCAAGTTCTCACCTATAAACGCAGGCAGGCTGGGAGGGCGTGAGTGACCGCCAGCCGGGGTCACACAGAAGTGAGGCCCTCCCCGCCCCCCTCGCCTCGGAGCCGTGCCCCTCCTCTCCTGGCTCTGGCCTTGGCCTTGGCAGCGGCCGGGAATGGCAGGGGCGGTCCCACCTCTCCACCGCCCAGAACAGGCGCCGGCCAGCCCCCATTTCCAGACCACGGCTGTCTGAGGTCTCTTCTGGTCCGCGACACCTGCGCCTCCTCCGCTCCTCCGCACTTGGTGAGCCCCAGCGCGCACGGCGCCCCAAGGGTGGGAGGCCAACCCAGCTCGCGACTCTGGTGGCGCAAGTGCCCCAGCTGGGGCTCCTGGGGGGCGCGCGAGCCTCACCGTGGGACGCCCGGCCTGGGGTCTTGTCCCAGGTTCCTCTTGGGGCAGCCGAGCCTCCAGCCTGGCCTCAGGCTAAAGGACCGCGACGCCGGGGCTGGGCTGGCCGTAGCAGCGGGCAGGGCGCTTTTCCGCGCCCACACCACTCTGCAGGGCGGGTGTTATCCGCCAGGCTTACCGAAGAGAAAACTGAGGCTCAGAGAGCGAAAGCCAAAGGTGACACGGATCGTCCGTGCCGGAGGGACAGCCTGTGTCCCTGGGCCCTCTGACCCCATGCTTAAGTCCCTCACCCTCCGGACTGGGAGAGACCCCTATGATTGGCCAAATCCGGGATCGGCAAGGGGCCTCTTTGGAGAACTCCCGTTCCCCGCGGTCGCCGTCCCGCCTGCGCTGAAAGAGCCTTTACCCTGGAGCCGCAGCCGGATCCCAGGACGTGGTTCTTGGGGGTCCCGCTACTCAGAGTCCAGACCACCCGGGCACCTGTTCGGGCCCCTCACCGGCCACCTGCCTAGGAAAGACAGGAATCTCCCCTAATGCCCCGCTAAGGATCGAGACAGAATTTAAGTATTCTCAGACCTGGGGTTAGAGGCTCTGGAGTTTTCTTTTTACTCCCTGGCTTCTCCGAGACCTTCAGCAAGTTTCTTAATCTCTGTATCTCAGTTTCTTTGGCTACAGTTGGGAGGGGTGATAAATAATAGCACCTCACTTGCAAGGGCTGCATCAGAATCACAGCAGTGTTGGGATACAATCCTGTGACATCCCATGTGCAGACAAGGAAACTGAGGCTCACAGATGGAAGCCATTCACCAAGGTTGAACCCAGGACCTGACCTAGGTAGCCTGCTTCGTCGTGGCCTGTTCCCTGTGCCCAGGACTATGGGAAAGACAGCGGACGGAGCATGAACCCTCAGGGAACCCCGGCTGTGTGTGAGGGGGCCGTGGGGGGGACAAAGTATCCTCCCTGTCAGGTGCCCAGTGCAACAGACTGATTGTAGGAGGGGACTCAGCTTTGGGTGCCCCCAAAGGCAGCTGGGGGAATGGCAACCTTGTGGCTGAAGGCCCGGCAGCCGGGCTGAGCCTCTGTCCTGCTCCTGGAGCCGCGTTCTTCCGTGTGCCCCAGGACAGCGCGAGAACAGGGCGCCGCCCAGCTGGTGCAGGGGCTGGTAGCTGGGTCCTGGGGAGCCAGGATGGGCTGGGTGCTTGGGGGAGGATGCCTGGGAAGCCCTTGACAGTCCTGCTGCCCGGCAGCCGCACAGCGTCCTCACGCACCGTAGGGAGCAAGGGCACTGAGCGGTGCCAACTCAGGCGGTTGGCACAGGCGCAGAGGCTGCCCACGTGACCACGCGGGCCGCTGACGCCCCTTCCCCGGCCCCGCCCCCTGCCACTTTGCAGGTGTCTGGAACCAAAGCTCTGGGTCAGCTGAGGCCCTGCCCAGCGCTCCTGACCGTGCCAAGGTCAGGTTCCCTGAGCTGTGGCAACAGCCCCACCAGCTACCGTGACTCTGCCTCCCTGCTTCCAAAGGGGTCTTTTTAATACCCCTTTATTTTTCCACAGGTGATACATGCTCAGTATAGAAAAAGCATTCGGGAAAGAAAAAGATAATCACAGTCACTGAAAATTCCCCAAACTCCTGAACCTCTGCCCAGACATTTCTGTGGGAATCTAGGTTTTTGCACTCCATGTACACAAACGTACACAAACGCACACATAATTTAAAAATTGTAGTGTTTTGTTACCCGCTGGGGCGTTTTGGCTCAGGTATTCCTGGGCATGAAACAGAGAGAGCTGCCCTTTCTAACTAGCTAATGGCTTATGCAGTGTGAGTCACTCATAATTCAAAAATATTCATATTTGTATTTGCTTGTCCAAACAATACTTATCAGTGAAAATGCTGAACCACTTTTAGGATTTTGATATTTATTGCCAAATTTGCTTCCAGAGAATTTGAGACAGTTTATTGTCCCATCAGGGCTATATGAAGAGTGACCATTTTCCCATAACCTAACCAACATCAGATATTTATAATCTTAAATACTTTCTAATCTTATAGGAGAAAAACAGTCTCTTGTTTTATTATGCATTTTTTGATTACTTGTGAATTGAACAGATTTTTATTTGCCTATTGAAGTGTTATTTTTTCTCTTCTTTTGACAAATTGCATCTTCATGTATGAAAATTATATTTCTCCTTTAATGCCAGACTTGTAAAGCCCAGTACCTACCAGCATTTCCTAATAATTTAATGTTTTCTTCCTATATTTGATTTTTTAAAATATATTTTAACCCAATTGAATTGTATTTTGAAGTGATATGTGGACTATAGAGCTAGATTAATGTATTTAAATGAATAGATTTTTTAAAGAACAATTATACGTTTACAGAAAAATTGAGCAGAGAGCACAAAGAGTTCCCATATACCCCTCAGCACTCCCCAACCACCCTTTCCCCTATTATTAACAACTTACATTAGCATTACTGTGCTACATTTGTTATTCTGATGAGCCAGTATTGAATCAATATTATTAACTAGAGTCTACAGTTTACATTAGGGCTCATTCTTTGTGTTATATATTCTATGGGTTTTGACAAATGTGTGAAGACCTGCATCTGCTATTACAGTAAATAACTTAAAAAAACTCCTGTGTTCTCCCTGTTCATTCCTCTCCCCACCCCACCCCCAGTCCCGTGGCAACCACTGATCTTTACACTGTCTCCCTACTTTTGCCACTTTGAGACTGTATTAAAGTTAGAATTATACAGTATGTAACCTTTCAATATTAGTTTCTTTCACTTAGTAATATACTTTTAAAATTCCTCCTTTCATGGCTTGATAGCTCATTCCCTTTTCAGTACTGAATAATATTCCATTGTCTATTCTGCAGTCCCACCAGAGAGGTTTGAGAGTTCCTGTTGCTCCACATCCTCACCAGCACTTTGTGTTGTCAGTGCTGTGGATTCTAGTCATTCTAATAGATATGCAATGGTACCTTGTTTTAATTTACAGTCCCTAATGACACATGATGCTAAGCATCTTTTCATTTTTTTAATGTTTTGCTATCTGTATATCTTCTTTGACAAGGTGTCTGTTCTGACCTGCAGCCGGTTTGTTCACTGGGTTGTTTGTTTTCTGATTGCTGAGTTTTAAGAATTCTTTGTATATTTTGGACATTACTCTTATATCACATATGTGTTTTGCAGATTTTTTCTCCACCCATGATATATCTTTTCATTCTCTTAGCAATGTCTTTCACAGAACAGAAAATGTTTAAACAATCTTAATGATGTGCAACTTACCAATATTTTCTTTTATGAATCATGGCTTTGGGACTGTATGTAAAAGCCATCACATACCCAAGGTCATTTGGGTTTCCTCCCATGTTGTCTTCTAGGGTTTTTTAATTTTGTATTTTACATTTAGGTCTGTGATCCATTCTCATTTAGTTTTTGTGAAAGGTGTAAGGTCTATGGTAGATTCATTTTTTTCACATGTGGACGTCCAGTTGTTGCAGCACCATTTCTGAAAAACTGTCTTTGCTTCATTGTAGAGACTTTGCTCCTTTGTTAAAGAATAAAGATTTTAGAAGACAGTGAGAACATCTTCATGAACTAAATATAGGCAAACATTTCTTGACTGGAATACAAAACCACTAACCATAAAGGGAAATTTTGATGAAGCATACTATATTAAAATTTTTTTTTTTACAATTTATTTTATTTTAGTATCATTAACCTACAATTACATGAGCAATATTGTGATGATTAAACTACCCCCTTCATCAGGTCCCCCCC
>JAQQAC010002837.1:73512987-73570187 GCA_029783875.1 Phataginus tricuspis | reverse complement strand
AGTTCTCTTAATATTCTTTCATTCTTAGAGATCCTTTTATCTCTCTCTGCCTCAGCTTCTTTGTATTCCTGGTCCCTGTCTTGTAATTCCTTGATCTGTCTTGAACCTGATTCAATCTGCTGTTGAGCCCGTCGATGGCTTGTCTCATTTCTGCATTATCTTTCCTCACTTCCCTCACTTCCTCCCTCAGCTCTTGCACATTTTTCTGTAGATCCGTCAGCATGGCTATGACTTTTATTCTGAATTCTTTTTCTGGAAGACTGTGCATGTCCATTTCTTCCGCTTCTTTTTCTGGGGTGTTGTTTGTCTGAAGCTTTGTCTGTATCATATTCTTCTGTCTTCTCATGACTATAGAATTGGTTGTTGGTAGCAAGGAGAGATAAGAAAGGAGAGAAAGGAAAAAAAAAGAAATTTCTACTAATAATAAAAAAGTAAAAGGAGAGAGAGAAAAAGGAAAAGAAAGGAAAGAAAAAGAAAAGGCAGCAACACATAAAAGAAAACAGCAACAACAACAACAACAAAAAAAAAACAAAAAAAAACAAAAAAAAAACACCAAAACGCCCACCGGGGGTGGTTTCTGTGTGAATGCTGTAGGTGGCGCTATTGCTCCACTATTCCAGAGCCATGGCCACGTTGCTCCACACGGCCCTTTAAAGATGTGGCCGGGTGAGAATGAATGGGAGGCTGTTGAAAGAGAGGGAAAGAAAAAAAGGAAAAGAAAGGGGAGAAAAAACAATAACAAGAGAAAAAAAAAGCCACTGAGAGTGGGTTCCACGCGAGTGCTGTAGGTGGCGCTGTTGCTCTACTATTCCAGCGTCACTCTATAGTTCTGGCTGTGTTGGGAACGAATGGTAAACTGTTGATCTCTGTGGGGGTCTCAATGGCGGGCACCCTTTCCCAGTCGCCAGCCAAGGGGTCCAAAGCTCCCCAGGACTCCCAGCGTGCTGGGCTCAGTTTGCGGGGCTATCCGGCCCCTCTACTGAGCTCCTGTCTCTTTAAGACCGCTGAGGTAGAGCGCGCGCTTTTCTTCCCTTTTCTCTCCTTTCTTTTTCCTTCCCGGAGCCTGCCGCGGGCAACTTGCACGTTCCGGGCTGGGGCCTTATGCCCTCTGTCTCTCCTATCTCCGCTACACCGCAGGCTGTGTGTCGGTGCTCCCGGCGCAGACTTCCGCTCCCTCCCGGCTCTGAATCCTCTCCTCGCGCTGGAGCGCTGGGGGAGAGGAGCGCTCGGTCCGTTTGTGGCTCCGTACCTTACCCGCCTTGCCGGGACTCCTGCCGGAGTGCTGGGGTGGAGGGGCGCTCTGGTCTCGCTGGATCGCGTTTCCGTCCTGCCTCGCCGGGTGCCGAGTCCTCTGTCTGGAGTGTCTGGCCGCCGGAGCTCTGGGGGGGTGGAGCGCCCGGTCCCACCGGGTTGCCGCTCCGTATCCCGTCCGCCTCACCGGCTGCCAAGTTCTCACAGGTGTAGCTGTACGCTGTGCACTTTCCTGTGTATTCTGGTCTCTCTTTTAGGGATAGTTGTATTTGCTGTATTTTCGTGAATAAATATAATGTTGGGAGGAATTTTTCTGCTGGTCCGTTCACGACGCCATATTCCCAGAAGTAGCGAATTAGACCTTTCTTAAATGATAGGGAAGTGCCTAGAGGGTGCCCTATTGCGATTTTGAGGAACAGTTTACATGTCACTTACCGTTTCCAGAGGCATCAGCAAGGAATGACCCTGCTCAAGTTGCCTCGCTTGTCTTGTAAAATAAATTAAGTTTCACTTGTACGACAAGCCTCATTTCATCAGCTCAGGGCATTTTCCAGGCAGGTCTCTATTCGCGTTTGATGTGAACAGCTCTCAGGGACCAAGGCCCCAGCTGACTTCCCCTTGGCGACAGTGGGGAGGGGCAGACGCTCAGGCCAGGGGCTGAATGAAGGTGGGGAGCTCAGCTTTGAAAGGCAAGGGGGGCCGGCAGGAGCCTGAGCAGGGGCCTTGGCTGCAGCCTGTTGAGCGCAGCTCCGTCCTCCATGAAGCCCTGCACTGTCCCAACCCCTGACTACAGACTGGCTGGGCAGACTGAGTCCGGGAATCTCTGCTACCCTCACTACCACACATCCTTTGCCAATGGACCCGTGCTTGGCTGCGTCCCCAGGTGGGCGTCCTCACTCAGTGATGCCTTGAGCAGATTTTTTCCCTGCTGTCTGTCCATTTGAGGTCTGAGGCCATGGCCAGTGTGGAGAGTATTAGGGACACTCAAGGCATGAGGGCTCCCTGAGGCATCTGCAGCCCCTTTTGGTTCTTGTCTGTGCCTCTGGAGGCAGGGTCCCGGGGGCTGTGGCTCTCGAGTCTCCATCATCTCTCCACCCTGCTCAGCCCTGCCTGGGCTGCCGGCCTCTGCTCATCCACCATCTTCTGTTTTTTCTGCCTTCAACAGAAGCTGACGTTTTTCAACTCGACACTGATCACTTCAGGCCTGGTAGCTGAGGGAGAAGCCTTGCCCATCTCGGGAGCCCATCGGCCAGGGCTGGTCACCAAAGAGGGACTCATCCTCTTTGGGAACGATGACAGAATGGTAATGGCATTGCTGTGGGTCACATGTCTGTACTGCAGGCTCAAGGCCACCCTGTCCTGTCCAGGGGCTCAGGCCCCATAGGAAGACTTCAGGCTGCTCTGGAGAAAGCAGGAGGGAACGAGACTGCAGGCCCCAGGCGGGGAAACCCCATGCTTGTCCCCACTGCTGGGCTGACCCTGAGCGCGAACCGGCGAGGTGGTCTGCCCACCTCTCTGCTTTGGGAAGGCTGGTCCCTTGCTCTTCCTGACCAGGCTTTCAGCCAGGGCTGTGTGCCCTCAGAGGCTGTCAAATCAGGGAGAGGCCCTCTCCAGGGATCCCTGGACTCAGGGGCCTTGTTTTAGTCCTGCAGTGTCCAGGTGCCACTGGGTGTGGTCCATGAACTTCTGTGCCTCAGTTTCCTTCTCTTTGAACAGGGTTGCCACAGAGAAGAACCTTAGGAAGCATGCCCAGCCATAACATGCTCTGAGAGTAACAGCTCGTATTTATGGAGCGCTTTCTGGGTGCCAAGCACTGTTTGAAAACAATTTGTATGTATTAAGTTAATTTTTCCAACAATCTTATGAGATATGTATTAATATTATACCCATTTTGCAAAGGAGAAAACTGAAGCACAGAGATTTAAATAACCTGCCCAGCATTGCCCAGACTGTTCTGGGGTAGATCTGGGATTTAACCCCCCAAATTCTGGCTCTGAGACTCACAACTGGCCATGATACTCCCCCACCAACATTCACTCTGGGCAGTGGATGGGCAGGTCCAGGCCTCAGGATGCCGGCACAGGGATGGAGGAGGACAGGCATGGGTCTCTGAGCACTTTGGGGAATTTCACAAACCCTTGGCCACATGCGTGTGTCCAGGCCAGACAAGGGTGGAATGGCTTTCTTCCAGCCTGGCGCAAGCTCACTCTGGGTGCCCACCCTGCCATGCTCTGCCTCTGGGGGCCTCGGGCTGCTGTCTAGGTCTGTAGTTTACAAGTGATTGCCTGTTTTAGATAATCACTAAAGGTTGGTCCCTGCAGCTGGAAGGTGGTGTCTGTCATGGGTCAGGTTCCCTAGAAGCAGCATTGGAGTTGGGAGCTCTTGGGTATGTGATTTATGGAGGGAGACCTCTTGGAAAATCATGTACCCCAGCAGAAAGCAGGCTAGGACAAGGGATAACACTAAGCAGAGAGAAGGGCTCTGGAGCAGTTGGGCCTCCACCTGATCCCAGGGCAGGCTCTGCAGTGTGAACTGCAGCTGCTGATTATGCCCCAGGTAATCCCTGCTGCCCCTGGGCTATGGTTCGGGGGCAATGAGCATAGCCCCTGGGCTCCTCTGTGCGTGGCTGTACTTACCAGCCAACAGTGACTGAGGAGCAGGGTGCAGATGTAGGCTGCCAGCGGCCCACCATTGCAACAGCTCAAGGATGGGGCACCAGCCAGGATGGGCTCTGGGGGGGCTCCAACTGCATCCTCTGTGATACCCACAGGACAGCAAAACAAAAGAGGCAAGCGTGGACAGAGCCCTCAGGTGGAAGCACCTCTTAGGAACTTCCAGCTGGGCCTGGTGGAGCTCTAGCTCACAGACAGTTCCAGAACAGCTTCAGAAGGCAGCCGGGTTGGGGGGTGGGCAGGGAACCTGGCTCCAGTTCCGTCAAGTCTCTTGTCAACCAGACATGTCTTCCTCTATCCATGGGTTCATCTGCTCCTCTTTACACCTCTGCTACCAGATGTTTCCATGGAGTTTCTGGGAAAGGACTACTGGGCGATTGTTTCCTCGATTGATCTTCAAAGTGGTGCTTGAATTACTTTTATCTATAGAATTGGCATTCTCTTTATAGAAATAATCAGCCATTACACTTAAAAAGAAATCGCAAGCATGGGGGGGGGGTGTCAGGGAAAAATGAGGTCTCCGTGAGCATGCGCTCCAGTTTCCTCTGTATCCCGAGAACAGCAGGCTCCTCTCGTCATTAATCTGAGACTCGCCGTGCCTTTCTCAGTGAGGGCTGGAGGGACCATGAAGGGTGCTCAGCACAGCGCTCTGTGTGGAATCGCTCTCTTGCCACCATGAGGGCTGCCACAGGCACTGCGAAAACCTTTCTTCTGCAGCTGCTCGTGAAGAACATTCAGCTGGAGGATGGCAAGGTGATCCTGGCCTCGCACTTCTTCAAGGGAGCAGACAGCAGTGCCCTGGAGCTGACAGAGGAAGAGCTGGTTACGGCAGAGGCTGTGCGGGTAAGAACCCCTGGTCAGGGCTGCTGTCTGCTTGAGCAGGTGTCGCGAATCACACTCCCTGAAGTCAGGCTGCGCACACCCTCTGTCCGTGTATGTCCTGACTCCAGGCACAGTGCCAGCTCTACCCTGTCTGGAGGCTTTTTGATGTTGCCTTGCCTCTCCTCCCTCTGCACTGGGGTCCTGGGATCTGGCCAGCTGGGTGGGTCTGACTCTTCCGGGAACTCACTGTCATCAGTGGGCAAATGAAGCGAAGCCCCTGGACTAGCTGGAAGGGTCAGATGTCAAGCTCAGGTCCTGTGATGACAGCGGGTGCTCTGGAACCTTCCAGAAAGGCTCCTGAGAGGGAACATTCTGCACTGTGACCAGCACAGGCTCCATAGTTAGGCAGACCTGGACTCTAATCCCACTGCCTTGTGTGAAGCTGGAGAGCATTTCCCTCTGAAAATGTCTGTCCGTGATCACTTCCCAGAACCCTTCCTGGCCCTGCCTGCTCCCCCCAACTGTCCCTTCTCCCTGGAAAGCTGGCATTGATGATCTATAGCCTTACTGAACAAAGGGCGTGGGATGGATTTTTGACCATTGCTCAATCATATACTGAGTGACTTATTTGAGAAACACATATTGAGCTCCTACCACAGGCAGGGTGGTGGCCAGACTCTAGGAATATGACAATAAGCAATGTCCCTGCTGTCATGAAGTGTCCCTTCTCAGGGGGAAGAGAGCCAATAACAGCAAGCAAATGAACAAAACAATTTCAGCCAGAGGGCAGTGCTGTGCGGCTGGCAGGCAACCTCAGAAGGCGTCACCAGGGCAGACTTCCTGGGTGGGAGGACAGGAGCTTTGAGCTGAGACCTGAGTGGAGCGGGATAGTCCTCTGAGTCAGTAGGAACAGCAGATGCATGGCCTGGGATGGGCGGCCTCCTGGTGTCCAGGAGCCATGCGAGGGTAATGCAGCTGGAGCTCAGGGAGGAGGGTCGTGGTGGGCAGAGCAGGCCCACTGGCGGCCACACTGGTGACCGTGGGTGTTGGTGACAAGTACAGAGGACAGGACCCAGCAAGGGAGGGACACGAGCTTGCACTGCCCCAGAGGGTGCCAAGAATGGTGCAATTGCTCTGGCCCTGTCCCTGCCACAGGGTTACGGCTAGACACACTGGAGAGGCTGGGGTGTGGGGTGAGGTGGGGTACCTGTAGGGCTAGGCTTGCGTCAGGAGCTGCCACAAGTCCGTCCTTCATCTGTGACGTGGGAAGAGTACAGCCTGCCCCCGTGGGTGCTGTGCATGGTAGAGAACACACACGAAAGGGGTCAGTTTGGTAACTAACACCTGTTAGGACCCGGTTAATGCTGGCAGTGAGCCTATCAGTCACCAAGGGAAGCAGCTCCCTTAAGGGTGTGTGCACTGAACCCTTCAGGAGTAGCCTGTGTTTAACTACTTTCATGACTCCATGAGGCGGACGCTGCATCACCCTCACTTCCCGGCTGAGGAGGCTGAGGTGGAGTCCTCATCTCCATTGCCATGCTCATGGCCTCTGTGCTGGTCAGAGCTGGGCTGGGCCCTTCCAGCATGTGCTGTCTGGAGATGACCAGGACGGGGAGGCCAGTGTGGGGTGGGTGCAGTGCTGGAGGGCAGGCCCGGCCTGGTGGCCATAGTGGGGGTCAGCCCCTGTGCCTGCCGTGGTGGGACAGGCCCAGGGCAGCAAGCCCAGCGGCTGCACACCCTCCCGGGCCAAGGCCGTGCACGATGCTGCAGGTACGCAAATGGAACATCCACTGAGCTGCTTCTGTATTCCAAGCACTCGGCCTGCCTTGTGCAAGTAGTTCTCCCACAGCTCTTGTCAGCAGCTTCCAGAGATTGGGAAAAAGGCTCAGGGAGCAGCTGGGCATGGCTGCTGATGTCACGCAAAGGAGGGAGGGGCAAGTCCATGACACCTTTCCAAGAAAAAAGGGGGCCAGGGAGAGGGCGCGATAGGGGTCACAGGGCACTGGGTCTAACTGAGCCTGCCCACCGCTGATCTGGGCCTGTGGCCAGCCGTGCCTGGAGCTGAGGCTCTTGTCTAGTGAGCCTGCCCAGAGGACACTTATCCCATCCTGGTCTGCCAGACAGCCTTCCCAGGATACTAGGCAGGTGCTGCCATGCAGCTTTCCCTGCCCTCTCCATGCTCTCCCGCCAGGCCGGCTGCCAGGCACCACTGTCCCCCGCAGGTCCGGGGTCAGAGGGCACACAACCAGCCAGCCCATCACAGGTGACCCAGGCCTCCTGAGCCCCATGAATATGCCTCATTTTTACCCACAGAAGCACCCTGCACTTTGCTGTCCCTTCCACGGGCAGTGCCTACTCACCAGTGTTATGCTAGAGAGGCCGGGTGTGAGGGGGCCTCCGGAGCAGCTGAGCCTGGCCTCTTGGTCCCCAGCCACACCCTGAGCTCCCCCACACCTGTCCTCCTGCTGCTTGTGGGCTGGCGTGGAGACCCAGAGAAGCTGGGGTCCAGCCAAGGTGGGCTTCAGCAGCGCCATGTGGCCTGAGCTCCCAGCTCCCCAGGAAGAACTGCCAGGCCTCTGGGAGGGGCAGCACCTCGGGGTGGACAGAGCCCAGCCTGGCGCCGGGAGTCTGCGGGCATGCCAAGGGCTGCTCTCCCTGCTGACGCCTGCTCCAGCTCCTCTGGGACCCATGTTGTCACTGCACCTGTTTTGCAGGGTGCCTGGAAACGGATTCTCCCCAATGTCCCCGAGGTGGAAGACTCCACTGATTTCTTCAAGTCAGGGGCCGCGTCTGTGGATGTTGTGAGGTAAGGCCAGGAATGGCAGGGTGCCATCCCCAGTGTCTATAGCTGTGGCACAAATCCCCCCAAATATGAGTGGCAGGAAACAATCACTAGTTTGTGTTTGTGGACTGTACAGGATCCAGAAAGGACCCATATATGCAGGCCTCGGCAGCTGCCTTGAATGCCTGTGGGTCGGAGGACTGCTGGGGGCTGGGACAGCCGGGCAGGGATGTCCTCCTCCGAGCTGGCTTCTCACTGCTGTGCCTGGGCCAGGAGGGCTGGTGGTGGCTCAGCTGTTGCCTCTGACAGGTGCACATAGGTTGTGGTCCCAGAGTGGCCACTCTGGAAGTTGGACTTCTAGATAGCAGCCCATGGCCCTGAGAGCTCGGGTGTCAGCAAGCAAGGTGGATGGGGACCCAGCCTGGAAAGTCATATTACGTCACAGCCACTGACCTAATTGGTCTCAGTTGTCACGAGCCTGCCCAGATTCAAGGGCGGGGGAGGCGGCTGAGACCTGCCCCTCAGTGGGACGAGGATCAAAACATGTGCGGCTCTGTTTTAAAGCTGCCACAAGCCCAGCACCCCAGAGAAAGGCAAGGGGTGTGTGGGGAAGGGGACAGGCAGGGGGGGGCCTTTGCAGAATCTAAGTGGGACCCCATCAGGCTGTGTGGGAGATGGGAGGGGGACTGGTAAGGGAATTGTGAATGCAATATTTTTTAAATGATGTATAACTTTATGTAAAGTGAAATGCACAGATCTTTTTCTTAGAAACTTCTATGCACCTTTTATTTTTTTATTTTTAAATTGAAGTACAGTTGCCATATGTCAAACAGCATAGTGTTTTGACAATTATGTATATTTACAAAATGCTCACCACAGTAGCAGTTACGGTCTGTCACCATTCAGAAGTTATTATAATACTACTAACTATATTCCCTATGCTGTACTTTTCATCCCTGGAAATGCACAGATCTTATGAAGATAGTTTGGTAAGCTTTGATTTACATGGGTAACCCATTCAAGTTATATTGGTGATATCATTTATAATACATATTATTTATATGATATATAATGCATATTTCATTATATCGAATGTTATATACATTTGATATAACATGTTATACCCTAATCAAGACATAGACACCAGCCTCACCAAGAGGTTCCCTTCAGCCCCTTCCAAGCTAGTGACCCCCACCTCATGGACCATCTGTCACCTTGTTTACTGTCACCAAGATCACTTGTTCCTCGACTTCATATGAATTTTCCTGCTTGCCATTTAACAGTGCTAAGTTCTCATTCATATAAAGGGAAGGATGTGGGATATATTAGAACACCTTTGCTTGTAAGCAACAGCAATTTCATTCCATCTGGTTTAACCAAAAAAGAAAAAAGAAAGTAATAAAAAGCCCAAAGTAGCTTCTTTAGCTGACTACTCCAAAGGCTTAAATTACATCATTAACATGGTCAGCATCTGTTGCTTCATTTTGGGGCAGGATTTCTCCTCGTACTAACAAGATGGCTGCACAGCACTCTGCCCTAATTTCTTGTCTTTTCAACATTCCCAGTGAAAACGGGAGTGCTTTTCTGGAAGTTTCCACATTAAGTCCTAGGCTTGAATTTGACAGGTTCTGACGAAGTCATGTGCCCCAAAAGAACCAATCACTGGTCAGAGGGAGGCATGCTCTGACTGGCCAACACCAGGTCATGTGCCCACCTTGAGACGACTACATTCAGCACCCATATCTGGGAAGATAGAAGGCAGTTCCCTTGGAAAATGTCAGTGCTGTTAAGAACGGGACATGGGTATTGTGAAGGCAGAAGCGAATCTGTCCACCACACCTCAAGAAGGTGCAATGGAAACTCTGTGGAGCTCAAGTAGAGGAAATTTCATGTACAAAATTAAGAAGGAAGGATGTGTTATTAATGCGGTGTGCAGAAGAGTTTCAGAGAAACCCTCAGCTGGTCTCTGCCTTTGGCTCCTTCGGTAGAGCTGTAGAGTGGGCAGCGCTCATCAGAGGCATGTATGATGAAGAAGGGGGTCCAGGGTGGAAAAGGATGTGTTAAATCTAGTCCCTTGTGTGTGAAAGGGAAGACTTACATGCTTCCAAGACCTGTGGGGGAAACACAAGGAGGAGGCTAACATTTGTATGCTAGGGCGAGCCAAGAAGGCAGCTGCAGTCTGACCAAACTGAGAAGTCCATCTGAGGCTGAATTGATTAGCACCAAGACATCCTACGGGGCTTTCCCTTACTTTAGTGAGATAATAAAAAGTCTCATGTACATAGTAATTAGAGGAGGAGCTGCGTGCAGTCCATCTGAGGGGAGGATCTCAAGAGGACTGATACAGACAAACAACTGTGAGATCGTGAGAATTGGGGATATATATTGTATCAGTTAGTTTTTGCTGTAACAAATCACCCCCAAACATAGTGTCTTAAAACACCATTTATTTAGTTCATGGTTCTATGGATCAACAATTTGGACTGGGCTTATCTGATCTGGGCCAGACTCAGCTGAGCCAAGCTGGCCTCACTGAAGTGTCTTCAGAGAGCTGCCAGACCAGCTGGGGGCTGGCTGGGCTAGGATGGCTCCTTCAGTTGTTGGCAGGTCCCAGGATGGAGGGGGTCCTAGAACAAGCACATCATGTCCGTTGCATTTATTAGCCAAAGCAAGTCATGGGGCTGTTTAAGCATCAGTGTGGGGAAATGGACTGCACCACCTGATGGTAGGTGCTATGGTCACATCCCAAGGTCAAGACTATAGAAGGGGTGTAGCACTGTGGCCAGTTTTGCAACCTACCATGTATATAAAAAGGGTGAATTGGGCGTGTGTGCTTAGAAATCTGGGCATTACAGGTCTATAGTGTTTCACTCTGACTTGTTTGTGTGATCAATATGAAGTATAAAATCAATGTTTTGTTAAAAATAATGCTAAGAAGAAGAATGTCAGACACCAAGAGTATGATGTCCTGAGGCCAAGCCAGGCCTTCCTAGAGCTTCCCAGCTGAGACTGATGGAGGATACAGAGAAAACAGATTTTCTCTCTCTTTTTTTTATAGTTAAGGGCATGTATCTTTTTGTTTTTATTATGGTAAAAATCGTATAACATGAGAACTGCCCTCTTAACAAATTTTAAGCATACTTTACAGAATCATTTACTTTAGCATAATGTTAACAATAAAGTACAGTGGGTCTCTAGAACTTTCTCATCTTTCATGACTGAAACTTTATATACGCTGAGCAGCAATCCCCCATTCCTCCCTATCCCCACCCCTACCAACTACCATTCTACTTTCTATCTCAACAAATTTGGCTACTTCAGATACATCAGGTAAGTGGAAACACAGTATTCTTCTGTGACTGGCTGTTCCACTGAGCATAATGTCCTCAAGGTCCATCCATGTGGTAGCATTTGACAGAATTTCTTCTTTTTAAAGGCTGAATAATACTCCATTGCATGTACACACCGCTTTTTCTTTATCCATTCCTGTGCTGGCAGATATTTAGGTTGTTTTCTCCTTTTGGCTACAGTGAGCCATGAACATAGGAGTACAGATGTCTCTGAGATCCTGATTTCAATTCTTTTGGATAAATCCCAGAAGTGGACTTTCTGGATCATATGGTAGTTACCTTTTTAATATTTTGAGCAACCTCTATACTGTACTCTGTAGTGACTGCACCATTTTACATTCCTACCAACAGCGCACGAGGGCTCCAATTCCCTCACATCCTCACCAGCACTTTTTTTAAAAATAATGACCAACCTCATAGTTGTGGGGTGTTATTTCATTGTAGCTTTGACTTACATTTCCCTGATGATTAGTGATTCTGAGCATCTGAGCATCTTTTCATATACCTGTTGACCATTTATATGTATTCTTTGCAGAAATGTCTCTTCAAGCCTTTTATTTATTTTCAAATTGGATTACTTGGGGTTTTTTGCTACTGAGATGTAGGACCTTTTATATTTTTTGGATATTAACCCCTTTTCAGATATATGGTTTGCAAATATTTTCTCCCATTCTGTAGCTTGCTTTCTATCTCTGTTGATTGTTTCCCTTGCCGTGCAGAAGCTTTTCAGTTTGATGTAGTCCTGCTTGTCTATTTTTCTTTTGTTGCCCATGATTTTTGTGTAATGCTCAAGAAATCATTGCCAAAACTAATCTCACAAATCTTTCTTCCTGTGTTTTCTTCTAGGACTTATATAATTTCAAGTCTTTTGTTTAAATGTTTAATCCACTTTTTTGAGTTGATTTTTGTATGATGTGAGATAAGGGTCCAATTTCATTCTTTTGCACATGGACAGCCAGTTTTCTTGACATCATTTGTTGAAGAGACTATCTTTTTCCCATGTGTATTCTTGTCACCCTTGCTGAAGAACAGTGGACTATGGATTTATATCTGGGCTTTCCATTCTGTTCAATGGGTCTATATGTCAGTGCCATACTGTTTTGATTACTACAGTTTTGTAACATTTTGAAACCAGGAAGAATGAGGCCTCCAGCTTTGTTCTTCCTCAAGATTATTTTGGCTCTTCAGAGTCTTTTTGATTCCATATAATTTTAGGGTTATTTTTTCTGTTTCTATAAAAAATGTGATTGGGATTTTGATAAATACTTCTTTGAATCCGTAACTAGTTTTGGGTAGTATAATCATTTTAACAATATTAAGTATTTGAATCCATGAACATAGGATGTGTCTTCATTTATTTCTGTCTTTTTAAATTGCTTTCAGCAATATTTTGTACTTTTCAGTGTATTAGGGGCTTCATCTCCTTGGTAACTTTGTTCCTAAGTATTTTATTCTTTTTGATGTTATTGTAAATGGGATTCTTTTCTTACTTTTTCAGATTGCTTATTTATAGTGTATACATGCAACTGATTTTGTATATTGTTTTTGTTTCCTGGGGTTTTACTGAATTTGTTTACTAGTTTTAATAATATTTTGGTGGAATGTTAGGGTTTTCAATATATCTATAAGATCATAGCATTGCAGAGATAATTTTACTTCATTCTTTCTAGTTTTGATACCATTTATTTATTTGTGCCTAATTGATCTGACTAGGAATTCCATTACTAGGTTGAATACAATTGGCTAGAGTAGGATCCTTGTCTTTGTCCTGAACTTAGAGGAAAAGCTTTGAGTCTTTCACCATTATGATAGCAATGGGCTTCTCATATACGGCCATGATGATGTTAAGGTAATTTTCTTCTATTCCTAGTTTGTTGGGTTTGTTGGATGTTTTATTATGAAAGGTGTTGAATCTTGTCAAATGTTTTTCCTACATTTATTGAGATGACTGTGTGACTTTTACTCTTCACATTATTAATGTGGTGTATCACGTTTATTGATTTGCAAATGTTGAAACAAGCTTGCATCCCAAGGATGAATTCTACTTGGTCATGGTATATGATCTTTTACATGTGCTATTAAATTTGATTTTCCAGAATTTTGTTGATAATTTTTGCATCAATGTTTATCAGAGATAATTGGCTTGTAGTTTTCTGTTCTTGGGGCATCCTTATCTGGCTTAGGTATCAGGTAGTGCTGGCCCTGTAAAATGAGTTTGGGAGTGTTCCCTCCTCTTCAGTGTTTTGGAAGAGTTTGAGAGGGATTGGCATTAATTCTTCTATAAATATTCAGTAGAATTTATCAGGGAAACCATCTGGTCCTGGAATTTTCTTTCTTGGGAGGTTTTAGATTACTGATTCAGTCTCCTTGTTGCTAGTCTGTTCAGATTTTCTTCATAATTCAGTCTTGGTAGGTTGTATATTTCGAAGAATTTATCCATTTCTTCTAGGATATCCAATTTGTTAATGTATAATTGCTCATAGTAACCTCTTCTGATCCTTTGTATTTCTGTGGAATCAGTTATAATGTCTCTTTCACTTATGATTTTATTTGAGTTTTCTCTTTTTTCTTAGGCTGACTAATGGTTTGTCAATTGTGTTCATCTTTCAAAAAAACAGCTCAGTTTTGTTGATATCTACTATTGTTTTTTACTCTGGTCTTTATTTCATTTATTTCTGCTCTGATCTTTGTTATTTCCTTTACTTTTCTAACTTTGGGCTTAGTTTGTCCTTGTTCTTGTTCCTTGATCTGTAAAGACAGGTTGTTTATTTCAGATTATTTTTCTTAAAGTAGATATTTATCACCATAAACTTCCCTCTAAGAACTGCTTTTGTTGGGTCCTTAAGCTTTGGTATGTTGTGTTTCCAATAAACATATTGTTTATGAGTGTACATTTTTTAAATATGCACATTCAATAGGCACATTTTTGTTTAACACACATTTTTGTGAATTCTTGCATTTTCCTCCAGTTATTGATTTCTAGTTTCATGCCATTGTGATCAGAAAAGATACTTGGCATGATTTCAATCTTCTTAAATTTATTAAGACTTGTTTTGTGAACTAACATGTGATCTATCCTGAAGAGTGTTCCATATGGTCTTAAGAGAAATTTGTGTTCTGCTGCTATTAGATGGAATATTCTGCATAGGTATGTTAGGCCATTTGGTCTAAAGTGTTATTTAAGTCCTGTGTTTGCTTATTAATCTGTTGTCTGGATGCTAAATGCATTATAGAAAGTGGGGTACTTAGATCTCCAATTTTTTTAATGGTTTTATGTAGTTAAAAAATTTTTTGATGTCATTAATATACATTACATAAGCAACATTGTGGTTACTAGATTCCCCCCATTATCAAGTCCCCACCACATACGCCATTACAGTCACTATCCATCAGCATAGGAAGATGCTATAGAGTCACTACTTATCTTCTCTGTGCTATACTGCCTTCCCTATGCCCCCTCTATATTATGTGTGTTAATCATTAATGCCCCCTTTTCCCCCCTTATCCCTCCCTTCCCACCCATCCTCCCCAGACCCTTTCCCTTTGGTAACTGTTAGTCCATTCTTGGGTTCTGTGAGTCTGCTGCTGTATTGTTCCATCCGTTTTTGCTTTGTTCTTATGCTCCACAGATGAGTGAAATCATTTGATACTTGTCTTATTCTGCCTGGCTTATTTCACTGAGCATAATACCCTCTAGCTCCATCCATGTTGCAAATGGTAGGATTTGTTTTTTTCTTATGGCTGAATAATATTCCACTGTGTATGTGTACCACATCTTCTTTATCCATTCATCTACTGATGGACACTTAGGTTGCTTCCATTTCTTGGCTACTGTAAATAGTGCTGCAATAAACATAGGGATGCATATGTCTTTTTCAAACTGGGCTGCTGCGTTCTTAGGGTAAATTCCTAGGAGTGGAATTCCTGGGTCAAATGGTATTTCTATTTTTAGTATTTTGAGGAACCTCCATACTGCTTTCCACAATGGTTGAACTAATTTACATTCCCACCAGCAGGGTATGAGGGTTCCCCTTTCTCTACATCCTCGCCAGCATTTGTTGTTTGTCTTTTGGATGGTGGCCATCCTCACTGGTGTGAGGTGATATCTCATTGTGGTTTAGATCTCCAATTTTTATGAAGCTATTTTCCCTTCTGTTCTCTTAATGTTTGATTCATATATTTAAGTGGTCTAATCTTAGTGCATATATATTTATAGTTTTTATAACTTCCTGGTGAATTTGCCCTTCTATCATTATACAATGTCCTTCTTTTTCTCTTGTAACAGTTTTTGTCTTAAAAATCTATTTTGTCTAATATATGCATGGCTATATCTGCTCTCTTTTGGTTACCACTTGCATAGAATATACTTTCCATCCTTTCACTTTCAGCCTATGTGAGTCCTTAACTATCAAGCGAGTCTCTTGTACACAGTGTATAGTTGTACCTTTTTTCTTATTTATTCAGCAACTCTATCTTTTGATTGTGAAGCTTTATCCATTTTCACATAAAGAATTATTGACAGGGAAGGACTACCATTGCCATTAAAAAAATCAGTTTCTGTTTGTCTTATAGGTCTTTGTCCCTATTTTCCTCTCTAGGTGTCTTCCTTTTTGGTTTTTTTTTTGTAGTGGCATTCTTTGATTTACTTTTCAGTCTTTTTTGTTTATCTTCCATAGGTATTTTCTTCATAGTTACCATGGAGTTTACATAGAACAATCTATTTTAAGCTGATAACATCTGAAGTTTAATTTTATACCAAACTCCACTTCTTCCTCCCATACTTTATGTTATTGATGAAATAAATTACATGTTGTTATGTTGTGTGTCTATGAACATATTTTACAATTATAGTTATTTTTATTCTTTTGTCTTCTAACTTCTATACTGGTATTAAAAGTTGTTTATGTGCCACCATTACAGTATTTCAATTCTGTGCATTTGTATGTGTGTATACACACATATATACACACACACACCCAATAACATCTTTTCATTTTAACTTGAAGGACTCCTTTTAGCATTTCTTGTTAGAAGTTCTCTTGGTGGTAAACTGCAAATTTTGCATTTTGGGGGAAGTCTTTATCTCTTATTCATTTTTAAAGGACAGTTTTTCTGGTTTTATTATTCTTGATTGGCAGGGTTTTTTTTTTCTTTCAGCACTTTGATACCATCCCATCCTTTCTGGCTTGCAATGTTTCTGCTAGAAATCTACTGATACTCTTGTGTTTCCTTATATGTGATGAGTTGCTTTTCTCTTTCTGCTTTCAGAATTCTCTCTTTGACTCTTGAGAATTTGATTACAATGTCTTGGTGTGGATTTCATTTGGTTCATCTTATATGGGAATTACTTGGCTTTTTAAATCTGGTTGTCTGGTTCCTTTTCTAGATTTGGGACATTTCTGGCCATTATTTCTTTAAATAATCTTTCTGCCCCTTCTTTCTTTTTTCTCCTGAAACTCCCACAATGTGTATATTGCTCTGTTTGATGATCTCCCTTAAGACCCTTTGTCTCTCTTCCCTCTTTTAAATAATTTTTCTTTTTGCTACACAGACGTGATCATTTCAAATGACCTGTCTACAAGTTCACTGATTCTTTCTTCTGCTTGACCCCATCTGGTGAATTATTCACTTCAGCTATTGCAGTCTTCCAGCCCAACATTTCTGTTTGGTTCTTTTTATGTTTTTGGTTTCTTTGCTGAAATTCTCATTTTGTTCATGCATCATCTTCCTGTGTTCATTGAGCATATTTATGATGGTCATTTTCAATTCATTGTCAATTCATGTGTCTCTGTTTCTTCTAGAAAAAGAAGAATTTCTGGAGATTTAGTTTGATTGGACTCTTTCTTCATGTTCCTTGTAACTTTGTGTTGGTACCTGTACATTTGAAAAACAAATAGCCACCTCTCCCAGTCATTATAGACTCACTTTGTGCAGTGAAAGACTGTCACCAACCAGAGGCTTCTCCAACCTTTTCTGTGGATGTATCTTCTCTGGACTTGTGCACATAGATTTCTAATCAGATGGATTTGCTGGGGTTTTTTAGGAGCTCATAATTGTTCCCTCTGGTCTACTGTATCACAGGTCTTCTGAGATAGAAGCATTGTGCCCTGCTCTTTTTCCTCCTCAGTATCTCCTAGCATCTAGAGTATTCAGGGTCCCATTAACACCCTGAGTTGGGCTAGACTGAAACCTGTCCCTTGGGAAACCCCCTAAAAACTTCGGAATATTTGACACACATTTCACTCTTCCCTTTCTCACTGAAGGAGAGATTGCAGAGCTGTATCAGCCCCCAGGTCCTGTGCCAGGGGGCACATGGGAACAGCACATCACCCACCTGCTTTGTTCTCAGCTCAGTAAGTCAGGTCCCATCAACAGTTGAGGCTCATGAGACAGAAGCTAGTCCCTTGGATGGCCCTCCCCAGAGGTCAGAATATTGGAAATATGGTCCAGTCTTCTTTTTTCCTTCACAGGAAGAAACTGGGAGCTTGGAACTTCCTCCCCCTTACACGTTGCTGTGCCAGGAGGCAGGGATCATGGAAAGAGGTGTAAATTTTCTTACTGGCTTCAGTGCAGCTGGT
Source organism: Phataginus tricuspis (assembly GCA_029783875.1). Taxonomy (NCBI): domain Eukaryota; kingdom Metazoa; phylum Chordata; class Mammalia; order Pholidota; family Manidae; genus Phataginus; species Phataginus tricuspis. The sequence goes on along the minus strand of JAQQAC010002837.1, from coordinate 73,552,732 downwards.
TCTACATTTCCAGGAGACTTTTAACTGGTTTCTCATAAAGGGGCTTAGCCCATGTTTTGTTGAATTGTTTCTTTGAGAGGAGGAAGGGTCTGGAGTTTCTATTCTGCCATCTCATTGATATTACTCTGAAAGCATCAAGAAAGCTGATTCTTCACTTTCTATTCTGCTTCCATCATTCACACCCACACAAGTACTCCCAAGGCAGAAGGAAACAAGTGCCCTGATGGGGACAAACACCCAGCTCATGAGCTGGATGAAACTCATCCTGAACTGGCTGAATTTGGCCTGTGATTCTGGGCTGGAATACCAGAAGATGTCCTAATTTAAAAATAAGGAGAAGGTAGTGGAGGAGAAGGAGAAGAAATTAATGTGGATTATTCAACTTATGTACTAAAGAGTTTGTATGACTAGTATGCTTCTCAAATACAGTGTTAAAAATAAAAGTAACAAACATAGGCTGTATCCCAGTTCTTATTTGGGCAGGGTGTATAGGTGGGTAGCTCAGGGTACATCAGAGACCTAGTGTATTAGCCAAGGTCCCTACAGGACATGGACGGCACAGTCTAGCTAGACAATTGAGAGTTTAATGAAGGGTTTATATACAAGGAATGAGGCAGGGAGACAAACAAGTGACATTAAAGCACCTTGGGATTCTCAAGAGCTGGGAGCCTGGGCCTGAAGGGGCAAGAAGGAGGACCTGGAACCTAAGCGCTTGGAGCTGTTGCAGAGGGTGGTGTGATGGAACTGAGACCATGGGAATGGAAATGCAGCCCTGCCAACCCGGAATCAGCAGTGGGGAACACAGGGATAAAAGCCCCAGGCTCTCTTTTATCTTCTAATCTACAGGTGTCTTCTACTAGGCAAATGAAAAACCAGACATCCAAAGCCAAGAGAGATTTATTGACATAGTCCACGAAATCCAGCTTCCAGGATACAGAGTTCTGTTGAGTCTTTTATTAATATTCTTTGCCTCTTGCAACTATTTTTGATTTAAAGTCTATTTTGACAAGAATATAGCCACCCCATCGCTTCTCAGCCTTTTGGCTAAGATCAAGTGTAGTATCTGTTCTTATCAGTTTACTATCTGATACGTCCTCTATCTGAGGACAATATAGTAAATGGATTTTTGGAGCAGGGAGATGGAATAGGAGCTTGCTCCGTCCACTCCACGCATCGACCTGGTATTGCAGTATTTCCAGGAACGGTGCACCCTCCTCAGGGGGAATAAAAAAAAAAAGAATATAGCCACCCAGCTCTTTTGGTTATTATTTGCATGGGCTGCCTTATTGATCCTTTCATTTTCAATCTTTTTGTGTACTTATATCTAAACTGAACCTCTTGCAGCATATGGATGGATGCTGTTTTTTTCCAATTTTCCAATCTATGCTTTTAATAGGAGAGTTTAATCCATTTCCACTTAGCCAGATTATTAATAAAGATTTACTTCTGCTATTTACCTATGTGTTTTCTGTATGTCTTTTATACTTTTTGTTCCTCAGTTTTTCTATTACAGCCTTCTTAATTTTTTTGGTAGTGCACCACTTTGGTTCATTCTTTTTAGTTATTTATTCATTACCCTGAACACAACAATTAACATCTTTAACTTACAACAATGTAGTTTGAATAATACCAACTTAGTTTCAATACTATACAATCAACTCCTATACATCTCCATCACTCCCCCTTTATATTGTTATCACAGGTACATCTTTATATATTGTGTATCCATTTAATATAGATTTGAAGTGACTGTTTTATGCATTTGACTGTTATATAGGAAAAAGTCACCAGCTATACCAAAAGTACAATACAGCTGGCTTTCATATTTACCTATGTAGTTATCTTTAACCAGTGTTCTTTATTTTTTCTTATGGCTTTGAGTTACTGTTTAGTGTACTTTCCCTTTCATTTCAGCTGGGAAGATGCTCTACCGTTCTTGTAAGGCAAGTCTTTTAGTAATGAACTCCTTCAGCGTTTGTTTATTTGTAAATGCCTTAATTTTTCTTTCATTCTTGAAAGATACTTTTGACATATATAGAACTCTTGGATGGCAATCTTTTTCTTTCAGGACTTTAAACATCATCCTGCTGCCTTCTGGCACTCATGGTTTTTGAGGGGAAATCAGCTTTTAATCTTATTGAGGACCCTTTGTATTTGTGATGAATTGCTTCTCTCTTACTGCTTCCCAAATTCCTTTTGTGTCTTTAGGTTTCAACAAGTTGACTGTAATGTGATTCTTTTTGAGTTTATCCTGCTTGGAATTCATTGAGATTCTTGGATGTGTATATTCATGTGTTTCCTCCAATTTGCAAATCTGGGGGCTACTGTTTCTTCCATTTTTTTTCTGTTCCTTTCCATCTGTCTTCCCTGAAATTTCTAGAATGTTGCTATGTTTGATGAAGTCACACAGACCACTCAGGCTCTTTGCATTTTTATTTATTTATTTATTTTCTCTTCATATTAGATAATTTCAAGCTCATCTATCTTCTTCTGCTGTTCAAATCTGCTGTTAAACCTCTCTAATGAGTTTTAATTTCAGTTATTGTCAGCTTGAGAATTTGTATGGTTTATTATTATAATTTTTATCCCTTCATTGATATTCGCGTTTTTTCCATATATCACTTCCTTGGCTTCCTTTAGTTCTTTGTCCATGGTTTCTTTAGGTCACCGAACATATTTAAGACAGTTTGATTTAACATCTTTAACTAATAATTCCAATATCTGGTCCTCCTCAGGGATAATTTCTTACAAATTCTTTTTCTCCTGCAAATGGTCTAGACTTGCTTCTTTGTATGATTTACCTTTTTATTGTTGTTGAAAACTGGATATTTTCAGTGTTCTGTTGCAGTAATTCTGAAAATCTAATTCTCACACTCTGGGGGTTGCTAAATCTTGCTTGTTGAAAGTTAGAGCCATCCATTTGTGATTTTTCCAAACTTTTTTTTCCCAAAATGTGTATTCCTTGTTGTGTGTAGTCTTGAGTTTCTCTCCTGCTAGCTCTGCAGCCAGACAGCACCCTAGCAAGGGTTTTCTTAAGTGTCTCAGTCCCGAAAGGGGAAACGGGTATTGCCCCTTAAAATCTCCTAGAAGCAGCTTCAGCTTGTGGGCATTGAAACAACAGCCGCCAGTCTGCGCTGGTCCCTTGGTGGTTAAAAGTCTCAGCACTCAGAAGACACAGTCCAGGTATAATGAGGACAAGGGCCTTATTGCCCACCCTGGCTCCAGCAAGCTACGCCGGGGCTGAGGCCCACTGTCTCCGCTGTTTCCTGCCACAGGGATGGAGGGTAGTAAATCATGCAAGGCTGTAATTAACTGACATCTGTCAGCCTGTTTGTATTTTCTCCCCAGGGTGTTGGAAGTATTTGACTAGACGCTAGAGTTTCAAAACATTTGGTTCAGAAATTCTTCCTAGTTAGTTGTTTAAAATTGGAGGAATGGATTCTTGCAGCTTTCTACTCTATAATTTCTGTCTACACATCAGCTTTTATTTCTTTTGAGTAAATACCTAAGAGTGAAATGGGAAGTTTTTAAGAAACTGACAAACTGCTTCCCAAAATGGTTTCCAACCAGCAGCATAAAAGAGTTCAGTTGTGCTACATCTTTGTCAATAATTGGTATGGTCAGGCTTATAAATTTTAGATGCTCTAGTGAGTATGTAAACATATCTCACTGTGGCTTTAACTTGCATTTCCCTAATGACTAGTGATGTTGAACATCTTTTCATATACTTATTTGTCATCCATATTTCTTCTTTGCTGAAGCATCTGTCCAATCTCTTGCAATTTTTGCTTGGATTGGTTTTTTTCTTAGTATTGAGTTTGAGAGTTTTTCATATATTCTGAATACAAGTCCTTTATCAGATACGCGATTTGGAAATATTTTCTCCCAATCTGTGGCTTATCTTTTCATTCTTTTAACGATGGCTTTTGAAGATTATTAATATTTTATTTATTATTATTATTAACAGTTAGATTGTCTCATTTAGGCATCAAAAAGTACTAGAGGAGTATGATTATTATTCAGATTTTACATGGAAGAAACTAAGGCTCAGAGGAGTTGGTTACTTGCCCAAGGTCACAAATTAGCATGTGGTGGGGCCAAAACTTGAAACTAGGGCCTTCTGCATCCACGGACTGGAATCTTAACTCCAATTCTAGGTCAACATTCACACTTTGGCTGTTGAGATGAAGGTCCTTCTGGATAAACGTGTGCGGCACCACCTCCCCTGCTGCGAGAATGATGAGCGTCGCTGAGCCTCTTCCTGTGCTCCCACTGTTGTATCTTCTTTCCTGCAGACTGGTTGAGGAAGTGAAGGAGCTGTGTGATGGCTTGGAATTAGAGAACGAAGACGTTTACATGGCAACCACCTTCAGGGACTTCATCCAACTATTAGTGAGAAAGCTGAGGGGGGAAGACAAAGAGAGCGAGTGCGTCATTGACTACGTGAGTTCCAGGCCCCCCCCACGTGGCTATGGCCTGCAGATACTCAGCATCCACACTTGTGGATCCACAGTGACACCTGGGGAAGACAGGATCCCCTGGGCCCACCCTTCAGTGTCCCAAGCTCTCTTTGACAACTCCTGATGGTCTGAGGATGCCAGGGCAGTAGGACAGACTCAACATAGGAAATTGCCCAAGGTTAAGTATATTCTGAGTCCCAAGACAGGAGACCAGGATATTAAGTGGAGACTTTGACAGAGCACCTCTCCCCCTCTTTCTCCTTTGGCGGGTTTCCCAGCAGTGGCTGTACCTCTTGGCTGTGCTTGCTGCCCCTGCCAGGACTCTGGCTCCCCTGGATGGCCCTAGCCCCCGGTTCTTGTACTAACACCTCCTCCATTTGTCCTTCCAGTCTAGCGATGGCAGTGGCTTCCTGTTGTCACCAATCTCTGGGTTGCCTCACGGCTTCTCAGCTCTATCGTCACCTGTGCAGCCAATCCCCGCATTAAATTCCTGTGGTTGAAATGCCAAAAGAGAGAAAGAGAGAGAGAGCTAGAAAGAAAGGAACTGGCAGTATTTTCCAAAAAGGAAAACGAATGATCCTGTATGTTCAACTTGTATATATGGAAGCATGATGAAGTAATTGAAAATCTGTTTTTTTAAGAAACTCTTAGAAAATTCATCCCTGGGGAATCTTGGTAGGCTACCAACTCCCACAGGAGTTAGCTTCGGAGTAGTCTGTTTGGCTAGTAGTTTGGGACCCAAGCTGAGGTAGGAAGTACAGGTGGGTAGGATGGACACCAGGGTGGCCTCGGGACTGTGGACAGGTGGCTGATAAACAGATTTCGGGAGGTGGATGGCATCCCAGGGGCTCCGGTATTCAGTGTGGAATTTCAGACCCACAGGGAGTAAGTGAGTGGCCGATGTCATGTCTGGTGGCCCACAAGGGCCTGCCCACAGCTGGCACTTCCTCCGTGTGGAAGCCAAGTAACCAGCCTGAGGTCACGCCGCGGTGAAGTGGCAGAACCGGGCTTCCACCCCAGGCAGAGTCTGTGCTCCTCATCTCTTTTATCATTCAGCTGCCTCCACTTCCCACATAGCTCCCTGGGCCAAAGAAGGCAGCGAGACTGGACTCAGCAGGGGAGACCTGGGGAGGCCAAGACCTTGAGCCCTGGTCCCTTGGTTGTATGTGGGCACGGTGGTTATCTGTCCATCTGTGGGCACTTCCCATATCTGCATGGGTTTGTGCCCATCCGTGAAGAATCCACACTGCAGCTAAAGCCTGTAAAACCATCCTTCCCAGGTGGAAAAGGCCGTGAACAGGTTGACCCTCCGAATGCCCCACCAGCTCTTCATCGGGGGTCTGTTTGTGGATGCCGAGGGGGCCAAGACCTACGAGACCATCAACCCCACAGACGGCAGTGTGAGTGCAGGCCCGGCTTCCCCCACCCCGCAGCCGCCTCCTCTCCCCTCTACTCTCCAATCCCCTGACCTGGCCTCTGGGACGCCTGCAGCATGAGTCACTCGTTCTACTGGGGGACTCAGTAGGAAAGTGAGAAGATTGCTGTATGTGGAAACACAGACCTTTCCAAAGGCCCCTGCCCCTCTCATATCACAAGCCCTTCCTGTGCCCTCCCACCGCTCAGGTGGCCAAGGGAGTGGGCAGGGCCAGGGGTCTGGGCACACTGAGTCCAGGAATGGCTTCATGTTTCTGCTCCACCACAGGCCATCTGCAAGGTGTCCCTGGCCCAGGTCAGTGACATTGACAAGGCAGTGGCTGCTGCGAAGGATGCCTTTGAGAGCGGACTGTGGGGGAAGATCAGTGCGCGGGACCGGGGCCGTCTGCTCTACAGGTGAGCACCCCACACCCACCTGTCCATTACCACCACCAGCTCGGGCTGGGCCTGATGCTGGGTCCTGCTGGGAGGAGGTGGGATCCCGGACAGGTCAGGGACCGAGGCCTGAGGCTCAGAAAAGTCTTCTCAGAGGAAGTGGCTTGAGAGGCAGGAGGGATTTCACCAGACACAAGTGGCTTTAGGGGAAAGGTGTCCCCAGTGGAGGGGACAGCGTGAGAAAGACGAAGAGGTACAGAAGTGATAGTGTGCTTCAGACAGGAGCTGCAGACCAGCAAAGCTGACAGCTGGTCCAGGGCAGGCTCAGACATGCATGGCGCTTACCTGGACAGGCCTGGGTAAGAGGGGTAATCAGGGCTCCTGTATGCAGGAGCCAGTGAGGACAGAGAGGGCCAGCCAGTCTTTGCTTGTCTGTGCTCACCCTGGCTTTGTGTGCTGCGATCTCCTGGCATCACATTTTCCCTTCTCATTTATCAACCAGGATGGAAGGGACGCTCTCCCCTTAGTTCTATCAGAAGTCTTAGGAAAGGATTTGGGGTTGTTCCAACTTATGGCAAGGGTAGGAATGAGACCTGGAAGAGAGGTGTTGCTCCCCTAGAACCAGGTGGTTCCAGGTGGGGAGGGAAGTCGCTCCCAAGGAAGTGGGTGGTGTTGCCAGAAGAAGGGACAGAGCTGGGCAGATGAACCAAGCAGTGCCAGCCTTGTTAGTGAGCAGGATTCAGGAGCATGGCTTTTATGCTCTGGGTCCCGGGGAAGCTCTCAGGCATGGGCATGATGTGGCCTGAGTGTGCTCATCCTCCAGCCCCCACCTTGGCCTTTTGTTTCTATTCCAGAGGCCAGAGGCGCCAGGGCAGCCTCCAGTGCAGAGAGGGGGCCTGCATGGTTTGCAAAATGGAATAGAGATGGTAGGGTTTGGAGTAGGTGACAGTGCCTCAAATTAGGTTAAAGACCCCTTGGAGAACCCACCAATTTTAGGAAGACATTGGCTAATGACCTAGAGCCCCTGGAATTCAGGTGGAACTCTGAAATGCAGCGTGCTCAGGCCATTCATGTTGGTGAGCCCTCTGGCCGTACACCTGTGGTAGACTGGCAGACCGTCCTTCCTGCGAGACATCCTGCTGCCATCTGGTGGCACATGTCATAATAACACTACCAGCCACAGTGACGGGGTGGCTCCCTGCGCAGCTCTAAGTAGAGATCCTGTCTGGGAGGACATCTAAAGGTCTAAGAGCTGCTAGTGACCCAGGCTCTGTCCCATAACAGCCTCCCAGTCCCCACGGAGGAGGTGTGCCTGTCGCTGGCCTGGGAGGGAGTAGGACAAGATTTTCCAGAGAAATGCCTTGTTCAATGAGGAAAGTAGTTAACTTCAGGGATTTATGACACACTAGGCATTGTCTAGAATGTTGCGGGTTGGAGGGATATGGGGCTTATCAAGAAAGGAGGTCTGATTATTAGAGACAGTAATACACAGTAGACTTTATCAGGTGGCACCCTGACAGTGTGAGACCCTCCAGAGGTGGTAGTGTGGGGTCACTGCTCAGAATGAGAAGGCAAGGGAACTCCCAGGGGGCAAGGGATGGGAGAGGAAGTGCCCATGCCCAGGTGGCCGTTCAGCAGTATAACAGGGGTCTTTGGGTCAGACATCTGGGAAGGCCAGGAGCCATAACTGCAGAGCCCACCTCACCAATGGTAATAGCTGTTGGGTGATGTTCCTGGGGGATGCAAAGCAAGCATGCTGTAAATGGATAGAAATTTGCTTGATTGCATTATGTTTAAAATAAGTGTGTATGTGAAAATTGACACAGGTGTACTTTTGAGCCAAAACATCTCAGCCTGCAGTGAAGACATAAACAACCTAGGGGCCAATACACAGAAACCACATTTGGCTCATTTATAATGTAGACTTGTATCTTTGGCTTGTCTGTCCTTGTAGCTGATGGAACCTTGAAATGCCACAACACGGTGTTTTTGCTGTTTGGTCTATAATTTTCCTCAAAAAGTAATTCACACCTTTGTTCTTACCCAGAGAGCGACCTGGGTATGTTCCTGTTTCTATGGTAACAATGAGGCTCTGCTGCTAATCTGCTTGTGCTCATTCAGTCCACGGTTTGGCTCATCAGCCCTGTACTGCAGGCTGTGTGCCCAGTGGGCACAGACCAGATACTGTCCCTGCCCTGTGGGAGAGGCAAACAGTGCTGAAATCCACATCTCAGGGAATATCTAAGACAGGCGGGGAGTTCTGAAGGAAGGTGGAGGGTACCATCAGGACGCTGCAGGGGCATGTGGTTGATCTGGGCTGGGTGGTGACTGCAGTCAGTTTCCCAGTTTGAATGTTGGTCTGAAGAGGTGCAGAAGGTTGGGAGAGGAAACGGGAGCTCAGGGAGAGCAGTCCAGGCACTCAGCACACAGCATGACTCCTAAATGTCCCTGAGCACCTGGACAAGGCCAAGCAAGGAGGAGGAAGGAGGAAGGTGGTAGGCACCAGGGCCCTGGGAGGAGAGGGGCAGGGCCTTGGGGCAGGTCAGCCAGGCACAGGGCTGCAGCTATATCCTGAGCCATGGGGTGGGCAGCCATAGGCATAGTCCTGGAGGCACAAGCAGGAGACGGGAGCAGATCTGGGGGTGTTAGGGCCACACCAGTGGCCGTGTGCAGAAAGGAGCAGGGTGGAAATATGTCAGACTCGTCCCTGGGCTGGAGAGGGCAAGTGGACATCGGCGTGCTCATGCTCAAGGAGGGTTGTGGAGAGGCACCTTCCTGCGTCTCTCCCAGCATTCTTCCCTCTCCGTCCCGGACACACCATCCTTGGCAGCATGTGCCACTGGACTGGGTGGTGCTCGAAGCTCAACATGCTTTCCCCTGACCAAGTCTGTCAGAGACAGGGCGGCCTCTTAGGATGGTGACCTCCTCGTTGCAGAGTTAGGGGACTCCTCTGCAGGATCATGTGGAGGCTTATTACAAAGGAGTTAATCCATCAATATTTTTTGGGAAAGGAGAAAGGGAGAGAGGAGAGCACAGAGGGCCTCAGCCTCGTACCCATCCAGTGAAGTAGACACCCGTATCCCATCTCACAGACCAGGAAGATGAGTTGGCGCATCTGAGTGAGGCCGGGCCGGGAGTGTAGGGCAGGCCCCTGGCTCCTTGAAGAAGGGCTTGGAGAGAACAGGTGGCCCCGGGCCAGGTGTGAGCCCAGCGCCCTGTGTTTGTCCATCCCTCGGGCAGATTGGCAGACCTCATGGAGCAGCATCAGGAGGAGTTGGCCACCATCGAGGCTCTGGACTCGGGCGCCGTGTACACGCTGGCCCTGAAGACCCACGTGGGCATGTCCATCCAGACCTTCCGCTACTTCGCTGGCTGGTGTGACAAGATCCAGGTGGGGCCTGGGCCCATACCCACTGACTAGGGCTGACCCTGGCAGGCCGGGCTGGTGGGGTCTCCGAGGCCAGCCCTGTCGTCTGTGTGCTGCTAACCCACCACCACAGTTTAGTGGCTGAGAACATTTATCAGCTCACAGTTCTGCAGGTGGGAAGTCTGGGCAGGCTCTGCTGTGTTCCATGCCAGGGTCTCACAAGGTCCGTGTCAAGATGTGCCCAGGCTTGGCTTCATCAGGAGGCCGTGGGGGAAACGTTCCCCCTGCAACATTCCAGAGCTGTTTGAAGGACTGAGGGCCTGGGCCCTTGCTGGCTGCAAGCCAGGCTGCTCTCAGCTGCTGCAAACCTGTTTTTGCCCCCACCTTCCATCCTCCATTACAGCCTGTCGTTCTGGGGCTCAGAATCCCTCTGACTCTCTTCTGCCACTAACTGGAGAAAGCTCTCTGTTCTTACGGGGGCTCCTGTGGTTCCAAGGGGCTCACCTGCATCGGCTCCCCATCCCAAGGTCACCCAAGCCGCGCTACATCTCTGCAGGTGCGCTAGCTCACCATATCCCAGCTGTCTTGCCAGTGGGTTTCAGCCCCGGGCAAGTTCACTCTTGCTTTGGTGAGACTAAATGACAATGGAATGTTCTTGGGCTCAAAGGGTTTATAACCTGCTTTATTCCCATGGTGGCAGGTCAAAATGCTAGAATCCTGTCCACCTCGGGGCAAGTCTGCATGCAGCAAGCCGGTCTCTGCCTCTGGGCCTCTCTGCCCCCATAGCCATCTCAGTCTCTGTCCTCGGCGCTGCCAGCACCCCAGCCTCTGCTCTCCTGCAGCTGTGCAGCCCAGAGCACTGGGCGGAGCTCTTTATATGGAGTTAGTAATAACATATTGCCCACACGTGTGCAGTGGGCAAGCCGACCAGGGTCAGGTGAGGATCTTGGCCATAGGAACTTCCATTTTCTTTACACTAGGTCTCAGGAATCAGGGCATGACCTGGCAGTCATTTTCGGCATTTCTCCCACTGCAGGCTACAGTGGGTCAACCCTTCCCCAGGGAAGCCCGGCGCCGTGGGGCTCACAGGTCTGCCAGATCTGGGCTCCTGACTCCCCTCCTCTCCACAGAGCCCAGGAGCATGGGCAGGCCAGAGATGAGGAGGTGGGCCTGTGCCCTGTCCTCGCATCAGTGTGGTGGAGGCCCACTTCCCCCAGGCCTCACGGGCCAGCACCGCCCCCCCAGAAGGCCCCCACCCTGCCTGTTCTCTGTCCCTGTGTCAAAGCCAGAGGCCTTCCTTGGACCAGGACCAGCTTCCCGCCTGAGGACTCGGCCAGGCCCAGTGCAGCAGGCACTTGCCCCCGCCGGCTGCCCGCTCCACCTGGCCTGAGCTCCTCAGGTGTCCCTGTCACACATAAGCTGGGAGGCTTGGGTCTACCTGCCCGGCCAGCAGGGGCGTCCAGATGCAGACAAGAGCCTGTTCTCCTGGACCCAGGCCCAGCCTGGCTGCCCAGAGGAGAAGCGGTGAGGAAACTGAGGCCCCTGTACCTCTTGCAGGGCTCCACCATCCCCATCAACCAGGCCAGACCCAATCGCAACCTGTCCCTGACCAGGAAGGAGCCAATCGGGTGAGTGGCAGGGTAGCCATCAGCCCCTCGCTGGACACCTCTCACGCCACAGGCCCGTGGGATGCTCGTGACTCCCCATTTACATATGCACCGAACAGCTGCTCATTCACTGCCATATGCCAGCAATTTGGGGGCTGGTGATACAATGGTGACCAAACCTGATGACGGTGCCCATCCTCGGGGTACTGGTCTCCAAGCCGATGAAAGCACCTGCTCTGTGCCAGGCGCTGTGTTCCGACTTCATAACTTTATTTAATCCCCACAATAGCCCTCTATCATCAGGGTCATGGCGGGAAATGGTACGCCCACAAAATTTTGCCCAGAAATTAGCATAATGATTAACGTGCATAGAAATGAACAGCTCACAGCACCAAGGAACAGGGAGAAAAAATGATGGAGAAAGAGGCAAAGGGTAGAAACAGGAAAGACACATGTCCAATCACCACAGGGAAGGGGAGGCACTGGGGAGATCATTTTAAGCCCAGCAGGGAGAGGCCGGGGTCCTCATCAGGGGCCCAGAGGCCTAGGGAGACAGCAGCACCCTCACACCGCCTGTGCAGGGCAGGGGCCACCTCTGTGACAGGCAGCGTGCTGGTGGCCCTTCAGAACCCAGGGCACAGCGTGGGGCCTCCCTGACAGCAAAGCCTGGCCCAGCCACCACTGAGCCCTGCAGTGGGTGGGGGTCCCGACCAGAGACCCTGTGAGGTGTGAGGAGGAGGGTGGCAGAGCGCATGGCACAGCGCGGGTACAGCACAGGAGAACCCGTTGTGAGAGCACGTGTCCCAGGTTCTCTAAAATGGGTCAGAGGCCCAGTGGGGTCAGCTCCCAATGGCCATTCCCGTCATTACAGGGTGGGGACACCGTGGGTGGTGGTGGAAGGCCCTCAGCTTCATCGGGAATGTGGAGCGTTCCTGAGGAGAACGTGTCCATGTGTCCTTCAGGTCAAGAGAAATGAGTTCAGATGCACACAGCATCTTCACTGGAGGACACAGGAGCCTTGTCCTTCAGCCCCCAGGGAGGGGTGGGGCTGGGGGAGGCGGCACCCACCCCAGGGGACACAGCAGGGAGGCGGAGCCACAGGACAGCCCCTACAACCAACTACCCAGACAAGGTGTCAGTCGTGTGGAGAGACCCCTGCATGGCCAGGTGCTCGGAGCCCCTCCCCCAGGAGCAGGCCTTGGGAGCACTGGGCAGGGGCATGGGACCCGCCTGGCTGCCAGTCACATGGGTCTGCAAGGCCCCAGATCCTCCAGCGGCTGCGCGGGGTGTCTGTCCCCATAGGACGGAGCGGGGCACAGACACTCTGTAGCTGGGCCAGTGTAGGGAGGCTTCCCCTGTACCGGTTCCTCCTGAAGGCTTGAGGGAGAATTTGCCCCAGGCCTCTCTCTGCCGTCCTGTGGCAGTCTGCTGGCAAGCTTTGCTGCCCCTGATCTCTGCCCCCACGTTCGCACAGCCTTCTCCCTCTGCATGTCGGCGTCCTCCCGGGCATTCTTTTGTAAGGACAGCAGTCAGGTGGGTCAGGCACCCACCCCACTCCCTAAGACCTCATCCCAGCTAATTACATTATGTACTAAATCATGTCCTCTTGACTGCATTTCCAAGTAAGGTCACATTCTGGGGTTCTGGAGTTAGGATGTCAGCATGTGAATTTGGGGGCACAATTCAGCCTCAAGTGGACTTCTCTGACATCTATCTATTCCTTGGATGCCCCATAACACAGCCTTCTTTCTCCCTGATGACCTCACCCACTTTCCTGGAACACTCACTCTGCTCCCTCCATCCCCTTGTCCCTCTGGGTGTAGTGGGGTGGGGAGTGGCTTTCCTAACCCCTCAGTGCACCCCATCACTCCCAGGATGGTGGGGTCCCCAGTCCGGCCCCCGCCCTAGCCCCACCTTGCTCCCCTTCGGCCCATCCATCCCGCCCGCCCCGTAGCTCCTGCAGCCCCATCCTGCTGTCAGCCTCTGCAGATGCTCTTACCCCTGCTGGGTTCAGCTCAGAAGTCATCTTTTGGGAAACACTCTGATGGTGATGGTGGTCCTGAAGAGGGTGGTGATGAAAACAACAGCGGCATATCTGTGGGGGCTTGTGTGGACGGGCACATCTAATTGGCCAGCACCATTTCCCAGGGCTTGAGGGAAGGCAGGGCCACATGGCTGCCGGGACCACAGTGCCATCACTAGGTCCCCAGGACCATGGTGGGGGTGGCCTCCCTCGATGGATGCCGCTAGGCCAGAGGCTTCCTCGGGCTCCGGGGAGGGCTGACACAGGTGCCGTCCTCAATACCGAGCAGGCACTGCCTCCTTCTCTCCACAGGCCTGAGCCCTGGCCTCACATCCAGGAGGACCCTTACCCCCCTCCTCCAAAGGGGCCCTCACCCTCTCCCTCCCTCCCAGCCCACCCTGTGGCCCCCGCCTTCTCCCGGGCTCTGCCTGCTGCTGGGTTCTCAGCCAGGGCTGCCTGTGTCACCTCCCACGTCGCCAGGGACGGTGCCCCACCAAGCCATGTCTTTAGACGGGTCTCACAGCTCACATCAAGCTGCCCAGAGTCCTGTGCCATCGTCCTTGCTGGGGAGAGAGGCTGGAAGGCATGGGCCGTCCCACAGTGGGACCCCGGGTGCCGTGCCAGGGAACCTGGCTCGGAAGTGGACATCAGGCCCGGGAGAGAAGAGACAGCTGGCAGGTGAGCTGCGGTGCGCAGGCCGGGTGGAGAGATGAAGCCCTGCTTGTTTTGTCTGGCAGGGTGTGTGGCATTATCATCCCCTGGAACTACCCCCTGATGATGCTGGCCTGGAAGACAGCCGCCTGCCTGGCTGCTGGGAACACGGTGGTGATCAAGCCTGCCCAGGTGGGTTGGCATGCATCCCGGGCAGGACCCGGGGCCCCTCTGCCCACGCTGGTGCTGGGCTCAGGGAGGAGGGAGGCCTCGCCTTCCCCGAGCCCCGCTCACAGTGGACAGAGGCGGCGGGAGCCGTGCCGGCCACACTCAGACTTCCTGGCCGACTCAGGCCGGCCCTGTTTCGGCCCTCAGCCGCTTGGTGAGCAGCACTAGGTGCCTGCACCCCAGATTCGGGAGAGCAGAACCCTGCGCGGTGTCTCTTGTCCCGGCCCCATGCTCTGAGACGCTCTGAGACGCTCTGAGGCGGCCAGAGGGTCTGTTAGCAAAGCCGGTGCTGCAGCTGCCTGTTTGGCCTCAGAAGCGGAAGTCCCGGGTGGGGGCAGGGTAGAGAAGCCACGCGACATGCTGGCCAGGGGCCGAGAGGTGGGGTGTTGGGGTCACTCAGGCAGGCTAGAAGGGCCCGAGCAGGGCCCCCTGGGAGTGAGGGCACCCCTCCTGAGCCTCAGCTTCCTCATCCCCTCACTGAAGGGTGTGAGGAACAGCAGGTGGGACCTCGTTGGCAAGCCCAGCAGGGCTCAGGCTCCCAGCTTCCTCGGACAGTTTGGCTCCGAGGGTATCAACATAATAAAACAACAACTATAACAATAGCCGCCATTAGGATCTACCCCACCAGGTACTTCTCAAGCATTTTAACATATATAATAAATTACATAAAAATCTACATACATTTTCTTATTTAAGCTTCACAACAATCCTCTGAGATGATCCCCCTGCCCCTTTAGTGTTGGGGGACTGCTCACAGGTCGCCCACGGTCGTCCCTGGAGGCCTCCCTCGCCCAGCCCCCGACAGGCCAGGGCCCACACGCTGAGCTGCACAGCCTCAGCCTGACGAGCAAAGTTACCTGGCCAGAAGTGCACCCCCTCTTCCTCCAGAAGAGGAAGGGGTGCTGGCAGGGCAAGGGAGGGGACCAGCCCCCAGCAGTGGGGAGAAATGGAGGTCATTGCAGGGCACAGCTGGCAGGGCAGCCAAGACAGCCCCACAACAGAGGAGGCCAGGTTTCCTGGGGGGCAGGGAGTGGGTGCACCCTGCAGTCTTCTGAGCATGGGCCCTGCTTCTCTGTGCTCCCCAGGGGCTTAGAGCAGACAAGTGAGGAAGGGATGAATTCGCAGGAAGGGGCCCAGGCCAGGCCCAGGGGCTGCAACCCTGGCGGGAGAAGTTGCTAGAAAAGCACACAAGATTAGCAGCCTCGCTCCTAGCTCCCTGCCAGAGCTGTTGGGGAGGCTGGCCGGGCTGGCAGCACCTGCTAGTGGGGACACAAACTCGGCTTCCCCTGGGGGTCTTCCTGCCATGGCTTCTCCTCCCTGCTTGTTACCTAGGCTGCTGGGAGGGGAAGGCAGAGTTCCACTTCCCAACCCGTCCTGACACGCCTTTCCTACCTCTCAGGTGACCCCACTCACAGCCTTGAAGTTTGCTGAGCTGACCTTGAAGGCTGGTATTCCCAAGGGCGTGATCAACATCCTGCCTGGATCTGGTAAGGGTGCTGGACCAGGGTATCTGGGGCTCCAGGGCTCCAGGCAGTGGAGGTGAACTTGCTCAGAAGAGGGCCTGTAGTATGAGGGGCCCGGTGGGTGGAGCAGCCCCCTGGTGGGGGTAGCCAGCCTGCTGTGAGGAGCCCCTTTCCCAGGGTGGGGACACCTCCACCTGGGAGGGTTTTAGTTTTCAAATACCCACCCCACCCCTCAATGTTTTCCATTTTTTGTATGTATATATGTGTTCTGGAATAACATATAACTTGGGAATTATCTGCCCTTTGAAGTTTGAGAGAATTTATCTGTAGAACATTCTAGACTCTGAGTATTTGGGGAGGTAGTATGTTGCTTTTTTGTTTTTTTCTGTGGTTAGTGGTCTAGTTTATTAGAAAAGTCATTTCTAGAACACCTTTAACAACATTGGCATAGAGTTGTATTAATAATATCCCATAATTATTTCCTTTTATCGACCCTTTTGTACTTTTCACTTTTTCTTCCTTTTTAAAGTGATTTAATTTGTGAAAAATACTTGTTTGTCCCCATCTCTCCCTCAAAAACAGCTCTGGAGTTTCTCCACCTGTTCTTTTGTTACTCTTGATTTTTTTTTCTGCTTTAATCATCGTTACTCACTTCTGCATTCTCCTCTGGGTTTGTTTCAATTTTTGTAACTTTTTGAGTTGAAAGTTCAGTTCATTTTTATTGTTAGTGGTGTAAATAAGGAAAACATTTAGAGACCTTTGGTATGAGGATACTTCATGACTGATACATTTATCATTATAAATGCCCCCTTTTACCTCGCGTAATAGCTTTTGCCTTAGAATCTATTTCGCCTGCTACTAGCACAGGCACCCGAACTCTCACAGGGTTGTTGTTTGTGTGATCTATCTGTTCCACCCTTTTCTCAACTTGTTTGCAATCCATGTCTCCTGCAGGCAGTGCCTATGCAGGCACACCTTGGCTATACCGCGCGCCAGACACCGCAACAAAGCGAGTCCAACCAATTTTTGTTTTCTAGTGCCCCTGGTGGCCAGAACTTGCACTGCCGCCCCAGGCAGGAAAACCCCAGAACAAACCAGGCACCTTTGTTTGGATGTCCTCCGGGTGGTGCATTTCAGAGGGTGTGCTGAGGCAGTGCAGGCAGGAGGGAAAAGGAAGGACTGAAAGGTGCACAGCTCTGTCAGCTCCATCTAAGCCCCCCACAGTCCCACACATTCCTTCTGTTCACATCTAATTGGCCTGAGGTTCATTCAGCTGGTCCCTTGGCTGCAAGATGTTAGGACTTGAGGTGTTTAGTTTGGTGGGTTGCTGTCTTGGTGGGTTTAGTTTTGGTGGGTTGAAACTGACTCCCTGTCCTTTTGAAAAAGAGAAAAATGAAAACTATGTGGTGGCAACCAGTGCTCTTTCCCTACACTAAACTCCAAGGTAAAGAGGAGGAGACAGAGTAATGTTCAGATGAATAGGGTACCTGTTAACCTACCAAAGACTTTCTTTCCTTGGTTCCCAGCTAGGATGCTTGAGCGGGAAATCTGCCTTTAGCTCCTGAGCCCTATGACTGGAACCCTCATGTTGGTTTCCATCGGCTAGTACCTTGGAAGTAGCTATGAGAAAAATTGCCTTGTATTCTCTAATGAGGTACACAGAAATGGAGGTGTGCAGTTTTGGCGGGGAAGCAGCATGTTCCCAAAGCTGGGTCAGATTGAATCGCTGTGAATCAAAGACCTAGGTGATTAGACTCCACCATTTTGACCCTAAGGGCACTTTGACCTCCGCATGGTGACTGTTACTAGTAAAAGTAACCCACACCAAATAAAACTGATAGTAGTTAAAGCTGCACATGGTCAAATGTATCACTGACTAAAAATTGATGAAAGAAAAAAATACTTCTGCAAACATTTGGGTATGCATTGCAGGTATATCTTGGAGACAGTGGAGGTGTAGCTCCAAACCACTGCAACAAAGCGGATATTGCAATAAAGGGAGTCAACTTAACTTTTTGGTTTCTCAGTGCATTAAAAGTTATGTTAATATACTGTAAGTTAAGCTAATATATATGATATATATATTATGTATAGTATACTATGTATAGTATATGCTACATATATTGTATATAGTATATATAATACTATAAATATTATAGAGTGTGCTATAACATATGTCTAAAATGTAAATCAATGTACATATCTTAATTTAAAAATATTGCTAAAAAATGCTCACCATCATCTGAGCTTTCAGCAAGTGGTGGTCTTTGCGCTGCCAGAGGGTCCTGCCTCCATGTTGATGGCCGCTGACTGACTGGGGAGGTGGTCGCTGAAGGCTGGGTGGCTGTGCCCCTTTCTTAAAATAAGATAGCAACGAAATGCACTGGCTCTTCTTTCATGAGCAGTTTCTCTGTAGCATGAGATGCTTTGGTAGCATCTTACCCACCGTAGAAGTTCCTTCAATCCTGTTGCTGCTTTATCAACTGAGTTTGCATCATATTCTAAATCTTTTGCTGTCATTTCAGCAATTTTCACTGCATCTTCATGGGAATAGAATCCATCTCAAGAAACCACTGTCTTTGTTCATCCATGAGAAGCAGCTCCTCATCCACTCAAGTTTGGTCACGAGATTGTGGCAATTCAGCCACACCTTCAGGCTCCATGTCTAATTCTAGTTCTCTTACTATTTCCACCACATCTGCAGTGACTTCCTCCACTGAAGTCCTAAACCCCTCACGGTCCCCCACGAGGGCTGGAAGCAGCTTCTTCCAAATACCTCTTGATGTTGACATTTTGACCTCTTCCTATGTATCATGAATGTTCTTACTGGTATCTGGAGTGGTGAAGCCTTTCCAGAAGGTTTTCAGTGTACTTTGCCCAGATCCATCAGAGGAATCACCATCTATGGCAGCAATAGCCTTACAAAATGTATTTCTTAAGATAGAAGACATGAAAGTCAAAATGGCTCCTTGATCCCCAGGCTGCAAAGTGGATGCTATGTCAGCAGGCAGAAAAACCACATTCATCTCACTGTCCATCCCCATCAGAGCTCTTGGGTGACCAGGTCCCTAATGAGCAGTAATATTTGGAAAGGAATCGTAGTGGATCTCAACAGTGGGCTTAAAATATTCAGTCAATCTTGTTATAAACAGGTGGGCTCTCATCCAGGCTTTGTTGCCCATTTCTAGAGCACAGGCAGGGTAGATTTAGCATCATTTTCAAGGGCCTTAGATTTTCAGACTGGGACATGAGCACTGGTTTCAACTGACAGTCACCAGCTGCATTAGACCCTCACAAGAGAGTCTGCCTGTGCTTTGAAGCCAGGCACTGACTTCTCCTCTCTAGCTACAGAATCCTAGACAGCACCTTCTTCTCATAGAAGGCTGTTTCGTCTACCTGAAAACCTGTTTTGCAGTGTAGTCACGTTTGTTAATCATCTGAGCTGAATCTTCTGGGTAACTTGCTGCAGCTTCTCCATCAGCACCTGCTGCTTCACCAGCACTTTTCTGTTATGGAGACACTTCTTTCCTTAAACCTCATGAGCCAACCCCTGCTAGCTTCCAAATTTTCTTGTGAAGCTTCTTCACTTCTCTCAGCCTTCACAGAATTGAAGAGAGGTAAGGCCTTTCTCTGGGTCAGGCTTTGGCTTAAGGCAGTGTTGTGACTGGTTTGATATTCTATGCAGATCACTAAAATTTTCTCCATGTCAGCAATAAGTCTGTTTCACTTTTATCATTCATGTGTTCACTGGAGCAGGACTTTGAATTTCCTTCAAGAGCTTTTCCTTTGCCTTCACGACTTGGTCAACTGTTCAACACAAGAGGCCCAGCTTTCAGCCTGCCTTCCTCACCAAGCTTAATAACTTCTAGCTTTTAATTTAAAGTGAGAGATGTGTGACTCTTCTTTTCACTTGAACATTTAGAGGCCAGTGGAGGGTTATTAATTGGCCCATTTCAAAATTATGTGTCTCAGGGACTAGTGAGATCAGTGTGACAGTCAGAACACACACAATAGTTATAAGGTTCACCATTTTCTATGGTGCCGTTCATGGAATCCCAAAACAATTACAATAGTAACATCAAAAAATATAGTGAAAAAGTTTGAAATACTGTGAGAATTAACAAAATGTGACAGAGTCACAAAGTGAGCAATGCTGTTGGAAAAATGGTGCTAATAAAACCTGATCAACAGAGAGTTGCCACCAACCTTCAATTTGTAGGAAGCATGGTGTCTGCTTAGTGCAACAAACCAAAGTGTGAACGAGGTGTGCCTGTACTTGGGCCTTATTTTTGCCAGTCTGACAATCCTCGCCTTTTGCCTAGCTTGTTTTACTTACTCACATTTACTGTTATTGTTGATGTAGTTGGATTTATGTTCGCCATTTACTTTTTGCTTTCTGTGTCTCCTGTCTCTTGTTCCTCTATTTCTCCTTTACCACTTTCTTTCACATTAAGTAAATATTTTATAGTACAATATCTTCATTATTTCAATGATTTTTCACTGCATAGTTTTTAGTTATTTTCTATATAGTTTTAAGGTACTCTAAGACTTACCATATATATCGTAACATCAGAATCTACCTCAGATTTATGCTAACTTAATTCCAGTGACACATACAAGCACTATTCCTATGTTGCTCTATTTTCTCTTCTTCTTTTTGTGTTATTGTCACCTATTTTTGTGCATACATTACCTCTATATATGTTACAAACACACACTACATTGCTATAACTTTATGTATAATTTTATATATGCTAAAGAAGCTAAAAAGAAAGAAAAGAAAATACATGTTTATAGACTTTCCTATATGAACCTTCTTATTTCCATTTTTTTGGTTGGATGGAGGAAAAGCAGTGAGACAATTGATGGGAAGGGAAAGAGAGGTATCAAGACTGACCCCCCAAGTTCTTGGCTGAACAACTGGCTTTTTACTGAAATGGAGAACTTAGAGGAGGAGCAGGTCTGGGGAAAGGCTAAGAGTTCAGTTTCAAATATGTTGAATTTGAGAGATTATAAGACATCTGAGTGGAGGTGCAGAGCAGACAGAGGAGTGATAAACTGATCTGGATCCCAAACAGATTTAGGCAATGATGTGTCTGAAGATGGCATTTTAAGAGGTGAGCCAGGGTGAGATCAGCTGGCGAGATGGTAGGAGTTGAGAAGAGGAGAAGAGAGCCCAGGACGCACTGGCTATTTTAAGGTTGGTGAGGAAAAGCGGTGATCAGGGGAGATGGAGAAAGTGCAGTCAGAGAAATAGGAGGCCTGTTAGGAGAGTACGGAGTCAGAAGCCAGAAGAGGAGGTGGACTTACGCAGAGAGAGATCACACTGAGTGTGGGGAGAGACCAACCTGAGGTCCCACTGAAATGGAGATCCGAGGGTCGAGCTCACCACATTGGGGGCAGGGTGTGTTTAGGGGGTGCGTCCAAGCGGGAGGGGCCAGGCTTCCCCCAGCTCCCCGTGGGAGAGCCCTGAAGAGCTGAAAGTCTAGAGGCCCTCACCCTTGCGGTCCACCCTGATAGGTGCAATGCCATATTTGGAGTCTATTAGCTCAAGCTGCTGCAGCTAAGTGAAACAAACATGGGAATTAAACAACAAACATTTACTTCTCACAGTTCTGGAGGCTGAAGTCCAGGTCAGGGTGCCTCTGAGGCCACCCTCCGTGGTGCTGCCTCCTGCCTGTGTCCGCGTCCTAATCTCCTCATCTCCCAGGGACACCAGTCAGCCTGGATGGGTCTACCTTAACGGCCTCATGTCCCCTTAATCACCTCTTTAAAGACCCTGTCTCTAAACAGCCACACTGGAGGTGCTCAGGTTAGAGCTTCAGCACAGTGAATTTTGAGGGGACACTGTTCTGCCCACAACAGGGAGGCCGCCGAGTCCAGCCGCTGAGGGCACCACAACCTTGGTGGGCGTGCCAGGGTGGCAGGGTTGTGCCTCCCGCTCAGTGCCGTGGGGGCTGCCCTGACCGCCCTGCCCCCTACCCACAGGCTCCCTGGCCGGCCAGAGACTCTCTGAACACCCCGATGTGCGGAAAATAGGGTTCACAGGTTCCACAGAGGTGGGGAAGCGCATCATGGAAAGGTAGGTGGTTGGGCGGGGAGGCCACCACTACCTCAGAAGCTGTGACCTCTGGTCTCGGGGTGGGACACGGACAGGGCTTCTCCAGCCTCCTGGTGTGCAGCGGCCCCCCGAGGCCAGGTGTGTAGTTCTGATCCCATGTCTGGGTCTCTGAGCAGCCCTCGGTGAAGTGGGTGCAGCTGCCTGTGGGCTCACGTGGCAGCGGGTGCTGGAGACTCATGGCCATTCCAGGCCAGGCACACACTGCCTGGACAGGGCTGCCCTCATTTAGGACTACCTGGAGTGTAAAAGGCCCATCGATTTATAAAATTTAGTGTATTAGGTCTCATGCTAATAATTTTTTATGTTGATTACAAGTTGCAATGATATTTTTGATCCACTGGGTTAGATTAAATATATTGGAATGACCTCCACTGGCTTCTTTTAGTTTTCTTCCAGCGTGGCCACTATGAAAACTGCATTACACATGGGGCTGGTACTGGAGGTATTCATTCGAATGCTGATCTCAAACATCCTCTCGTTTCCCATTCCCTGAACACCAGCCTCATAGTGACGCGGGTCGTGCTCCTGGCTCTGTCACGGATTCACCTTGTGACCTGGGCCAAGCCTGAGCACTCTGGGCCTCAGTTTCCCTGCCAGGAACTGTGCTTGCTCGGTGGTTCTGGTCTGCGTAGCCAACAAGCTTGGAGAGGCTGACAGCGTCAGGCTACAGGATAGCTCGTCGTCCCGGCTGCCCCAAGACTGTCAGATGCCTGGACCCACCCCACTGAGCTGAATTTCTGGGGTGGATTTCAAGGCGTCTTCACGTTGAGTGACTGATGCATATAGAGGAGCTGGGAGTCCAGCTGACCACACTGGGCTGCCAGGTCCATTTTGTGCCCCGAGATGCAGCCTGCATAGGACCCCAGCTTCCCTCTGTTTGCGTCACTGCTAACGATCTGAGCTGTGGAAGCCCCTCTAGCACTGGGGCTGCCCCAACTGGGGATGGTTCTGCATTGGATTTATTTGTTGGACATTGATGATTATCAGCTGTGCAGCCACGGGGCTTCCAGTCTGGTGGGTGAGGCCAGGCGCAAATAGTCCTGGGAGCAAAGCCCCCCAGGTGGGGATTTGGGAGCTTGGCTTTCTGTGGGGTTGTCAGGGCAGGCATGCTCATAGGGCGCATCTGAGCAGAGTCCACAGGGAGTGGGAATGAGCTGTGAGGACACAGAGAGCAGAGGCCTGCGGTGGCTGAGGGCACCAGGGAGCAGAGGTGCTGGAGGAGGAGGCAGTGAGTGGGGCAACTGCCTGGGCTTGGGGAGAAGGCCAGTGCCTGGCCTCACAGGGCCTCTGCTTGCTGTGTCCAGTAAAGCATGTGCGGGGCTGCCCTCGGCTGCTCGTGTCCTGTGTCCCAGGGACCCAGCCCCAGCAACCTCTCTCCTTCCAGCTGTGCACTGAGTAACCTGAAGAAGGTGTCCCTGGAGCTGGGCGGGAAGTCGCCCCTCATCATCTTTGCTGACTGTGATCTCAGCAAGGCAGTGCAGATGGTAAGGCCGGCCAGGCTGGGTGGGGACAGGGCCTTCCCCGACTCCACAGCTCACACAGTTAGCCTGACTGCAGTGTCACCAGAGGCCCAGACTGGCAGGAAGGAGCCCTGGGGGCATGACATGTGCCGTCCCAAACAAACTTCCCAAGAAGCTTCAGAACTGGCAGGATTTCTGAGCTCCGCTTCATAGACTGGGAAACGTGAGCCACAGCTCCGTCTCCTAAGAAATCAGCAAGGCCACTTCCCTGTCCAATAGAGAAGCAAACCAGACTCTGAACTCAGGCAGAGCCCCACAGGCAGCAGATAACAGCCCCTCACCCTGGCCTTTTCCTGGGTCCACACTTGCCCAGTTCTGCCACTGACTTGCTGGGCAGCTTTGGGCAAGTTACGTAACCTTTCTGGGCCGTGTGCTCTCACCCATGTGTGTGGAGAATATTAACACCACCTCCTTCCATTACAGGGATTCAACAAGCTATTGTGTCTGAAGGGCTTAGAACACATGGAAGGTGCCATGTGTCAGTTGTCCTAATATCTGTATTGTCACTGTCACTGTTATGCCTCAGTCTCCCTCCATGCCTGGTTTCTTCCAAACCAGTAAGGCTGTGTTCAACCAGGTACCCAGACATGCCCCCATCCCATCTAAGTCCTGCTGTCCTGCTGTGCCTTGGAGGACGAGGTGACACCCAGCATGGACATGAAAGGCAATCCAGCCTCAGATGGGGAAACTGAGGGAGGCAAGTCTATTGGCCCAGAGGTTTTTGCCCCAGTGCCAAGGTCAATGGTGCTGCACCAGAGGCCTGGGCATGTCATTGGGCAGCCTGACCCCAATTTCCAGGAGAGCTGAGCTTGACCCAGAGCAGCCATGCTCCCTCCTCCCCACCCCTCACCCAGGGCTCCCAGGTCTAAAATGCAGGCTCCCTTGAGCCTCTGAGGACATTTATTCTGGACATCAGACAGGAGTTCCCTTGGGCCTGGACTGTCACCCTGTCCCTCCCAAGACAGGGGCTGGCCACCTGCTCCATGCTAATGGACTCGCCAGGCTCAGCTTCAAGAGTTACCACAGGGAGCCTGCCTGGCCTGCAGGGTCTCCAGGCTCACCCGGCTCCTCTGCCTCATGTTCTGCACTCTATAACATGGGCAGGGGTCACCCTCTCTTCTCCCGAAGTGACTTGGGAGTGAGTGGAAACTGTGTGCCCAGCACCCACCTGTCTGGCCTGCTATGGGCTGTCAGGACCCACACATTCCTCCCCTTCCCTGTGAGAAGGGGTACCTGGGCTTGGCAGGGAGCTGGGCTGGTGCTCCTAGAGGGCTGTAACCCAGCATTCTTGCCTCTTCTCTGAAGGGGATGAGCTCTGTCTTCTTCAACAAAGGTGAGAACTGCATTGCAGCAGGCCGGCTCTTCATAGAAGACTCAATTCACGACCAGTTCGTGCAGAAGGTGGTAAGTTCGTGCAGAAGGTGGTAAGGGGCTTAGAGCTGTGGGGTCACCAGGACAGGCACCAGGGCTGCCGGGGGTGGGGTGGGGGCCAAGGCTGTGCCAAGTGGAGACAGGCACTGTCCACCTGGACCAGGGGGCTCTCAGGGGAGCTGTATCAAGTCTTCACTGTTTTTTTATTATTTCAGCAAGCAATAGCAAACCTGTGGCTTATACTGATGTAACCAAAAAGGGCCTGTCTTCAGGCAGGTCCCTAGCAGTACAGCCTGAGCGGGGTTCAGGCTTACTTAGGGGAATTCTCAGGTGGAGCCTGGAAGGTGGGAGGGACCATGAGAGGATGGGAGGGAGGATGTGGCCTCAGGTGCTCCTAGCCTTGGCCCGACCCACAGACAGAGCTCTGGAGCATGAAGGACACCACTCAGATGTACTCCAGGCATTAAGGGGTCAGGTCTCTGTTCCCTATCTTCGTTCCCTATTGGCTGTGGACTGCCCATGGGCTGGAGGAGCTCAGCTCTCATCAGCTCCTGGGGACCATCAGCAGCCCCCTGTCATGGCCACTGCAGGGCAGGTGCCCACAGAGAAGGGCAGAAGTGGGGTGCTGACAGCACAGAACCCCAGAGGGTAATCTCTCTCTCCACCAACTCGGTTAGAAAAGATGGGGGACTTCACTGTCGGTGCGACTGATCCCTGTCCACCCTGACCATCCCATGATAGCAGAGCTTGGGGAGCTTGGGGCTCGGTGTCAGCCCCAAGCCCTCCCCCACATCCTGGGGCAGATACGAGAGGGGAGGCTGGAGGCAAAACCTCTACGTACGTGCAGGCTTAAACAAACTGTATTTAGCAAGCTGGTAAAAAGAGAGCAGGTCTGGAACAGGGTGGAGTGGCTGTTAGGAAGGAGTTACTATGGAAGAAGATCTGGAATAATGGGTAAAAGTATGAAAGGCGCTGAGGAAAGGGATGGGATTTCTAGAAGGAAGTGTGACAGTTTTTGCCATGGGACAAACTACTCTCCAAAGAGTGGCTTGACATGACCACTCTTCATGCAGCCCACAGTCCCATGGGTTGGCATTGTGGGCACCAGCCCAGGTTCACCTGAACTCGCTCACACATGTGCAGTTTGTTGCCAGGTCCCCTGAGGCACCTGGATGCTTGGTGGCTGCACATGGATGGCTGGGCTTAGTCCCTGTGGTTTTCATCCTGCAGCTTGTACTTAGGCACATGCAGGGCCAGGGGCAGGACTCCCAAGTGGGAGTAGAAGTTTGGAGATCTCTTGGAACTCACTAAGTTCTCGCAAAGAATGAGTACATTCATGTCCATTTGCACAACCTCTTCTAGTTTGGGAGCTGGCCAGCCTGGCTGAGCTAGGCTCAGAAAGAGCATAGCTGGACCCGGGCCACCTGGAGGCGGGGTGAAGGGCCTGAGAGGGGGGACACAGAGCAGTTATGGTTGTGGGAAGCACAGAGCTGGGTGACTCCCCCGGGAGGGGTCAGATCCCATGGATTGCTGGCCTCATCACAGGTCCCAAGCACAGCAAGTGACATGCACATCCAGGACACACAGCAGGGTCACCCTAGGTATCCCCGAGCAGCAGAGAGCAGTTGGGAGGCCAGGCAGGAGTAGAGAAGTGGAGCGTGGTGGGGATACTGGGATGGGGAGCCCCTTCAGGATGGTCACAGGAGCTAAGGGGCTCCTGGTGGGGAGGTAGAGGGTGGTCCTGGGGGGCTGTGTCCCTCCTGTGTCCAGTTAGGCCTGGCTGGGGGTGCAGAGCCTGAACAGGGAAAGCGGCCCGTCCCAGCCCCGGAGAATGAGGTGATAGCCAATGAGGCCTGACCGTGATGCGGCTACAAATGAGGGTGGACATGACCTTATGTGGCTGTAGGAAGCCAAGGAAGGAACTGGGGGACAGCTGACAAAAAATGGGAAAGGCTGAGTACAGTCTGGAGCCCAGAAAATCTACCGTTTGCCTCCCGCTGGTTGTGTCCACCTGAGTCCCTTCCCTTAGCACAGCACTCCCCAACCCACCGGGGGCTTTTCTGACTCTCCCCCTCCCAGCCCCAGAATCGTCAGGTAGCATCTGGCACAACCATTAAGGAGACCTAGGACGGCATCTCCAGGCCGCATAGCCTAAACTTACCTTTATGTTGGCCAAGATAACAGGGAAGGCTCCCTGGAGGAGGGGGCCTTAAAGCTGGGCTCCGAACAGGTAGAATGGGCAGACTTGAGGCCCAGCACCCTCCACTCCCCTCGGTCTGTCCCCCCATGCCACTGCATAGCCTGAGCTCCCTGGATGAGTATTCCTGCAGCTTCTCTGCCCCTAAAGCCAGCTGCAGATCCAGTGCAGACACGCCCCGTGCTGCCTGCCTATGTCCCCACTTGCCCATACCCCTGCACACCTGTTTCCCCAGCCCGTCTGATGCTGGGCTCAGGCCCCCTAGCACATAGGGTACATCACCTGTTACCAGAAGGCAGGTTTGGAATCAGAATATAGAAGACCCTCAGGGCCAGACTCTGGCATGTGGGCTTTCTCCAGGGGCCAGTGGTCAGTCCCCAAAAGTGCAAACATGGGAGGTAGGCCAGGCTTGGACCATGATGAGAAACCACAGTGCTGAAGCAGAACCTTAGTGGGAGGACTTCCTGCAGGTGGAAGAGGTGAGGAAGATGAAGATCGGCAACCCTCTAGACCGGGACACCAACCACGGGCCGCAGAACCACAAGGCCCACCTACAGAAGCTGATGGAGTACTGCCAGTGCGGTGTGAAGGAAGGGGCCACGCTGGTGTGTGGTGGGAACCAAGTCCCCCGGCCAGGTCAGTCAGAGCACTCCCAGCCCCCTGGGTAGACCGAGGCAGCATGCAGCATGGCCTCTGCTTTCCTGTCCAGCTCCACCTGCATGTACCTGAAGGCTAGGTGGTGCACAGCCTGGCCTCAGGCCCCCTTTGGGACCCTGGATGCAGTGGCCTTGACTATGGAGACTTGTCAGACCAGGGGGGACACTGTCTAGGTGAAGACACCATAGCTGAAATCCAGTCAGTGCCGGTTTAACCCGAGCCAGAGTGGACTGTGATTTACCATGAACATGACCACATCCTTGACATTCTTTCCTCCCATGGATTGTGTGATTTCACAACTTTGACTATTACTTCTCAGCAGTTGCTCTTTGATGAAACCTACCTCTGCACCTGTCCTTTAAATGGGCGTACACCCTCAGGCCTGCCTGAGCTTGGAGCAATTCTCATGTAGACACTTTCCCTGGGAGACCTCGCCTCCTGTGATGGCTCAGACCCTCCCAAATATCACTCTCCAGGCTCCTGCTCACCCAGACCTTCTGACCACCTGGACACCTCCACCTGCATGTCCTCCAGGCCCTTCACACGGAGCGGGACCCAAATCCATCCTATTATCACAGTGTCCCACAGCCTCAACCTGCCCCTAAACTGCCTCTCTAGAATCTTCCATCTGATTGAGTCACAGAGCCGCAGGCTTGGACTATTTGAGCTGCTTCCCCATGAGACTGCTCCACAGGGCTGGGGATAGGCACATGTCTGTCTTCTACACCATTAGGTCCTTCACACCAGCATAAGCCTCACACCCAGCCTGAGTTAAGCTGATGGAATGAAGGAGGAAAGGAAGGAGTGAATCCTAGACTCCTGCCTCCTCTTGACCCCCTACTTTTAATTAACTGCCTGATTGTCTTACATCTAGAAATCTTTCTTTCCTCCCTGCATCCCTACCACCATCATGCCAACTCTACCCCTTGCCTTGCCTGGACCTCCATGGCCACTTCCTGCAGGGCCTCTTGAACCCCACTAATCCTTTACTTAGGTAGCTGCCAGAGATCTGGTTATATCCCCCAGTGTTGAAACACTTCCACAGTGACCATCCCCATGCAGGGGAAGCTGAACCCCTTAATTTTGCACCCAGGGTCTTTCATGATCTGTTTCCAACTTGCTTGCCCTTGACCCACACTTGGCTCTCTCTGCGAATCACATTTTCTTCCTCTGTGCATTTGCTGCTCCTGCGCGTAGCCAACACCTTCTGGGGTTCCCCACTGGTGACCTCATCATTCAGCTCAAGTGACACCCACGCACAGCCCATAGGTGCTCCCTGGGACCTTACACATCAACAGTTTTATAAGCACTGTCCTCTCACTGTCTGCTTATCCCATCTCTGCCCCGCCTAGACTGGGGTTTCCATGAGGCCAGAGTTCATGGGACAGAGAGAAGTGAAGGCACTCCTTGCCCAGGAGTTAGGGGCGGTGCCCCCCCCCAGGCACCAGGAAGAGTGGGGAGCCATCATTACCACCCTGCCCTGAGGGAGCCAGTGAAGGGAACCTGCGAGGGCTGAGTTGTGAGACAGGGGCTGCCTCCTAGTGGCCAAACCCAGCGGGAAGCCAGGAGACTCAGAAGCCCTGGCTGCAGCCCCGGCCCACAGCGCCTGCATGGCGTAGAGAAGGAGCAGCTTGTTTGCAGGCTGACTACAGCCCACACAGCGTCAATCAGCGTGTGTCATACATAACACACGTTTGCAAAATGGTAATGAAAGTTAAAATATAATTTATAAATGTGTGAAACTATTTCGCTAAGTAACTTTAAAAGGTTTAAAGCATTTTTTTGTTTTTCTAAAAAAGAGAAAGAGAAAACTTCAGGCCTCTTGATTTCCCCTAAATCGGGCCATATACAGTCTCAGCCCAGTGGAGACTCAGGGACCCTGGGCTGTGTCTGGAGGAGCCAGAGTCAGGAAAGGCACTTCTGCAGTCAGAAATGGTTCGGGCCAGGCAACCCGGGCCTGGAGGGGCGGCAGTCTGGATGCGAGGGGTGGTGGGCACGTGGCGACAGATCGGGAGGCTGTGCCTGGCCGGGAGCTCTCACCCCTGCACCCAGGGAGTCAACACCAAGGTGCCAGGAAGGAGATGGGAGACCATCAGGTCCGGCGTCCAAATTCCCTCCACCCACCACCCTCCATGGGTGCTGATGGAAAACTACCTGGGAGGCTGCACCAGCTGAAGGATTCCAGATATGTTTTCAGGTTAAATGTCACCAGAAAGACCCAGGTCTTTGTCATGGTCCTGAGCTTCAGCGTGGGGCAGACTTGGGTCCAAATCTCAGCCCCATCACAGGCCAGCTCTGGCCATTAGCCTCACGTTCCTCAGCAGCATTTTGTTGAAGGGGCTGTGAGGACTGTGAGGACCATGTGCACCATACGTTCGGGGCAGGAAAGCCACCGCAGAATGTGGCAGGCACCACACGGGAGTCGTGACCTGGATTGCTGGAGCGGGATGTGTGTGTGGTGGCTGGTGGGACCCAGGCACGGCCAGGGAGAGGCCGGGCCACCAGAGGACAGCCCTTCTGCACCCCACGACCTCTGTCTCCCCTACAGGCTTCTTCTTTGAGCCAACCGTTTTCACGGATGTGGAAGATCACATGTTCATAGCCAAGGAGGAGTCCTTTGGGCCCATCATGATCATCTCTCGCTTTGCCGACGGGTAGGGGTCCTGTGTATGTCTCCCGATTCTTTTCCACACATTACTTGGGTCTTCCCATGAGCTTTGGGGGGCGGTCCTTGGGCCCACCTGAGAACTCAGATGAGGTGGGGACTGTGGACACATCTTGACCACCTGTGGCTCCTCACCTGCAGAGATGAGGAGAGCCCCAGGGGACCAGCAGGGCTTGGGGTCCTGTGAGCATTCCCCATCTCTCTACATGTCTCTCACAGCATGCTGGGTTCTGGTCTAATTATCCATGGCCATGTGATGAACCAACAGCCCTCAGTGGCTTGGAGTAGCAACAATGATTTATTTCTCTCATGAATCTGTAATTTGGTCAGCCTTTGAGGGGCTCCCCCACCTCTGCGCCATATGGGGCCCCCACAGGTTCTCCCTGGCACCTGCCCCCCCCCCCAGAGAGGCCAGCCCAAGCTGCAAGTCTCCTTAAGGTCCACTGATCAGCCTCAGAAATCCCAGAACTGCTCTTCTGCGTGCCCTGCCCGTCCAGCGAGTCCCCAAGACCAGCCTGGGTTTAAAGGGAGAGGGATCAGGCTCCGTGGCCATAGTCCCTCTGCTGCGGGCTCTTTTCCCGACTGTTACTCTTCACAGTAGCACCTTAGAGCAGGTTACAGAATGGCTCCCCGAGTTCCACGCACTATACTTCCAACCACCAAGAAGTCATGGAAACTGTCATCATATGCCGATCGTATTAGAATGAGACACCTTTTTATTAGCTACCAGCCAAGACTGTGCTTAAGTCTTCAAGCTCATGATATCTGTGGCGGGGATCCACCCCCAGTGTGTCCCCCTGGGGAGAGCCCAGAGGCTGCTGGGGGCTTAGCGTGCCCCACCTCCGGGGCCCCTCCCTGCCATCTGTAAGGTGCAGGGTCCTCATGGCCGACCATCTGTGGGTGTTCTTCCGCTCCCGTTCATTCCTCTTCCCTCTGCTGCCTTCCGCCGCCTCACTTGCTGTGGGCCCAGTATGCTTCTCCTTCCAAGGTCCTGCATAACGGGGAGCTTGGGGAGGCTGGGCCCCCCTGAGGCATTGGGGAGGCTGGGCCCCCCTGAGGCGCAGGGGCTGCAGGTCCCTCTGTGTCCCACATCCAGGGCTGCCCCGACCTCACTCACAGAGCTCTTCCTGGGTCTTCCCTGCAGGGACGTGGATGCTGTGCTCTCCCGGGCCAACGCCACAGAATTTGGCCTGGCCTCTGGCGTCTTCACCAGGGACATCAACAAGGCCCTGTACGTCAGTGACAAGCTGCAGGCAGGCACTGTGTTTGTCAACACATACAACAAGACCGACGTGGCCGCCCCCTTCGGAGGGTTCAAGCAGTCTGGATTTGGCAAAGACCTGGGTAACCTAGCTCTAAACACCTGTTTAGGCCACTCAGTGCCAGGCGCTGTCCCGGGGCCAGGGGTGGAGGGACTCACTTCTTACAGGGACAGGCAAGCGACCACGAAGGCAGCAAGCAAGTAGAAAGCAAAGGGTGCTGGAAGCAGGCGATACAAGGTGACCTGGCGAGGTCGGGGAGGGTGACTCACTGGAGCATGGGCGGGCCTTCCTGAGCAGGTGGCACCTGTGCTGAGACCTGAGTGGTTGAGGAGCTGGCCCTAGACACCTGAGGGTGTGTGTTCCTGGCAGAGGGGAGGGCAGGTCCTGGGACCAGCTATAGTCCTGTTGCTGCAGAGAGAGGCCCGAGTGCGGGTACGGGCCCAGGGTGGGGAGGAAGGAGGAGAGGAGGCTGGAGAGGCAGGCAGGTACCAGGTTTCAGAGGCCTGGGGACCACCGTCCGGGCTCAGGCTTCATCCTCAGAGAGAGGGGAAGCCATGGGGGCCAAGAGTGCCCAGTGGGGCAGTGTGAGTCCCCACTGTAGAGGCGATGTCACCCAGGCAGGGAGCTGAGCACCAGCCTGGCCTGTGGAGGAAGTGGGGTTCTGTCTCTGCACTCTGCTTTCTGTGGGCTGCTGAGTGACTCAGGAGGAGCCCCGCTCTCCCCATCCTGCCACTGTGGAGGCCAGCAGTTGGGGACTAGCCCCAGGTGGGGACTGCAGCTCTGATGCCGAGTGTGGCAGGAGCAGCACACTGTCTCTCAGAGGCTTCCACCCTCCCAGGGCCTGCCCTTCAGCTCAGGTTCTCAGGGAGGCTCAGGCTGAGCTGGAACCAAAGGGCAGTTGCTATTCCATTTTTTCTTCCCGCCCATCCTTCACACCTGCAGAAAACCCCATGCTTGCGAGAGGAGCACCACCAACCCCTTGCAAAGCCTGACACCACCCACTGTGCAGGCAGGGCTCACACTCACACACCGTACACCGCCCCCTCTGTCTGTGTCTGCCACCTCCTGCCTTCCCAGGGCCACCTTCTTGGTATCCTCCATGGAAATGTAGAAGGGCCTTCATGGTCCAGGAGACTAGATGCCAAGTCCCCAGGATATCCTGGGGTTATGGTCTCTGCCACTATGACTCTGCCCCCTGAACTGCTCCAGCGCCACACCCCAGCCCCCTGCATCCTGCACCCATAAACAGGTGTTCCAAACAGCCCACCTGGGGCAGGCGCAGGACCCCAGCAGGCCCCAGCTGGTGATGTGTGGCTCCTGCAGCCAGCCTCAGCAGGTGGGGGAGCTGTTAGGCACCTACATTCCCCGCGTGCTGGTAGTGGGGTCAGACTCAGAAGCCACAGAACACAGCTGAGTTTGGGGGGCCCTGTGAGCACCGACACCCAGTCTCACCATGATCTGGAGGTAGCGGGAGAGCAGCACTGGGGAGAAGAGCTGGGATGGCACATCTGGGTAACAGGAGGGCATCCAGCAAGCCTCTCGGCTGCCCTAGAGCCAAGGGGGCTGTCCTCCCTGGAGTGGAGGTAGTCAGAGTGGGGAAGTTTCTGGAAAGGTTGCTCCAGATTGGTGGTATTCTGATGCCTGGTATCCTGCCTGCTCTGTCACTGGACCTGACCCACCCAGACCTCGGTTTCTCATCTGTAACGGGCCAAGCCAGGGCTGACCCCCACATGGGTGCACAGATTCATGACCCAACAGGAGTGCAGGGCTTGGTGCAGCACAGGGAGGAGGGAGGAGCTGCTGTGATGATCCTGTCGCCCAATGGCACTCTCCTCGCAGGAGAGGAGGCCTTGAATGAGTACCTGCGGGTCAAGACAGTTACCTTCGAGTACTGAAGAGAGGCCTCCAGAGGAAAGCCCTGGCCTCCAGATGTGACCTCGCCCTCCCACCTGACCTGCCTTCTTGGGGAGCTCATCGTCCCTCGCCCCCTCCTGCCCCTGAAGCCCGGTGTGGGCCCCTCCCCTGCTTCCCCGCCATCCCCATCAGGGACACCCCTACCCTGTCTAATCACAGCATTTTTTGGTGGGTGAGAAAGTGGCCTCAGGGCCAATAAAGGTCCTGACCAGCAGCACCCCGTCTCTGCCCATCTGCAGCGGCCCTGCAGGTCCTGGCACTGGAGCGCCTGAGGGAGCCAGGCACCTGGGGAGAGACGGACTCCGAAAGCAGGGGCAGAGTTGGCGTTAGGGGTGTGAGAGGTTTGCAGGGTGACCCCACGAGATGCAGAGCAGCGAGCAGGATGGACAGTGGGACCCTCTGTGACGCACCTCAGCCTCCTTCTGCAAATACGCCCCGCCCCCACCTCTGCTGGGCGGTTGCCCCAGGCTGGCACTTCAGACCTGGGGTGGGCCCATCTTCTCCTATCTTGTGTCTTCTGCGTCCCCCCACAGACTCCCCTGGCCCAGTGTTCCACGCCTACCTTCATCCTGCAGGACTCTGGATGCCCCCCCTACCACGAATACCCCCAGTTCCCTATGTCCCAAATGCTATGACTTCACTTACCTGCTGTCACCTCAGTTTACCCCACATGTCACTCTCTTCTTGGCATCCCAAGCCCCTACCCAGCAGGCTCTGCACCTCTGTGTCCCATAGCCCCGCAAAGTCCCCCTCCTCTCCCTGGCCCAGCCTTTCTTCATCTAGGAGTATCTTCAATCCTCTCCATAGGCTGTCCTTTGGGGTCAATGAAATCCCTCCCACCTCATCGCCTTGGAGGTCCCCATCACCCCTTCTCTTCCCTTCGGGACATGATTTTACAGGAGCCGCCCCAAACTCCTTTTGAGAGTGATCAGCTAGTAAGAAAATACTTCACTAAGTACTAACTGGAAGCTGGGTGGGGATCCACTCCCTCTCCATGTATTTATCTCATTTAATCATTCCCTTAGCCCAGCTATTTTCATCCCTGCTGATGAACAAGGAAATTGAGGCAGAGGAGTTTACTTGCCTGAGGTTACGCAGCTAGCTGGGATTGCATTCCCCTTAGTTTGCACGCCGAAGGGTCTCCTCTGCCTGCAGAGTAACTTGCCCCTCAGAGCGCCCCGAAGTGAGTTCCCAGCTCCCGGGGGTTGGGGCTGGGGCCACTGGGGCCATCGCTCTCTTTCGGGCCTTCGCTGCATGATCTGGGGGGCAGGCTACCCCACGGGGCTCCACTCCGCCTTGGGGTAGGGGGTCTCCATCTCCCCGTGTCCACTCCACCCCCTCGTGAACCCTTGCTCTGCACCCTTGTACCTCTGCGACCAGGCTGAGGCTTCCCCAAGACCTTCTTAGAGGGCTGGGAAGAGCTAACAAGTCTTATTCCACAGGGTGACTCAGTGAGAGAGGGGAAAGCCCACCAGGCCACACTGGACCCACACAAGGCCCCTGGGAAGCACCTTCTTGCCTGTTTCCCACCTGCTAGCCCACGGCAGGACCAGCTCACCCAGAGAGCTCACTCCGGCCCTGAGCTCCCACGGCGCCTTCTCCGCTCTTGTTGCCCACAGAGAAGAGTGTGTTTCCACCTCAGGTCATGCCTTTTGGACCCCATTCCTACCTCCTTCCTGAGAGCAGACCTTCCTGTCCTTGGGGTGTGGCCCTGCCTTAACACACAGCCCCACAGCAGGCCAGACAATCCCACTTCCGCCCTTCCCAGACCCTCACTGTTCACTCAGCTAGCCTGGGGCCACGACCAGCAGCCAGGAGCAGCTGGCCCTGGGCCTGTGCTCTCAGGCTCCTCCCCACGGAGGCAGCAGCCTGCGCCATCCAGAGGGTCCAGCCCTGGCTTCCCTCAAGCAGCCCTTTACTGCAGAAGAGCAGACAATGCACCAGGCCCAGGCTCATCCAAACCCAAATCAAACCAAGAAACACTTTCTCTCCCCCTCCCCCTCCCCACACACAGAGCCTGCTTCTAGCCAGGGCGCCCTATACAGTCCTGCTTGAGACCCTTGTTTACGTATGCAAGACTGGGCTCCTAGCTTTGTCTTCCCCTCCCTTCTAAGATCCTCCTGAAACTATAAGGTAAGTATATAAGGAAACCCCCCCGTTTTCCCTGCCTGTGTATTTTCCTCCCATGTGTCACCTTCAGTTTCACATAGAGCATTTTGCTTGACCATTTGCTCTGGTCACCAAATGTGTAGGGGTTTTCCCCACACCAAGCAACTATCTGCAGCACCAGTTGAGTGTCCTACAGCTTAACCCAATTCTGACAGTCTGCCTGGAGATGGTGCCAGACCCCACAGTTAAGGCTCAGCTCCCCACGACTGCCCCACCCCACCTCAGATGCCCATCGCAGGTCCCCAGGTTACCCACAGCCTCTATCTGATTTGGCTACAAATTGGAGGTTCCCACTACCCTCTTTCTGGGTTCTACTAATCTGCTAGAGCAGCTCACAGAATTCAGAAAAACACTATTTACTTTTACCGTTTTATTGAAGGATATGATAAAGAACGTAGATGGACAGCCCAGCAGGGCAAGGTCCCAAAGAGTCCAGAATGCAGGAGCTCTGTCCCGGTGGGTTTGGGGTGTGTTGCTCTCCTCGTGTGGATGTGTTTGCCAATCTGGAGCTCTTTGAACCCTCTAGTATTGGGATTTTATGGAGGCTTCCTCATGTAGACATGATCAATTATCGACGCCCTTTCCAGCCTCTCTCTCCTCTCCGGAGGATGGGGTGGGGCTGAAAATTCCAAGCTTCTAATCATGGTCCTGGGGACCAGCCCCCACCCGGGAGCCACCCAGAGCTACCTCATTAGAACAAGGGATGCTCCTAGTATTCTTATTACTTAGGAAATGATAGGACTTTCAGGAGCTCTGTGCCAGGAATGGGAGGAAGAGATAAATGTATTTTCTATTATCTCACAGTAAGAAGTTAAAACTATTAGATATCTCCCATTTCCTTCTCTTTATCCCCTTGTTTCTTAAGTCATAGAACCCTAAATTTTACCTGGGCACATGGCTGCCCTGAAGAAAGACTGAATTCCCAGCCTCCTTTGCAGGTAGGCAATGGTCATGGGACCAAGTCTAGTGGGCAGATTGTGAGTGGACCTGATACATGCCATCCAAGACATGCCACTCCCTCTCTTTTCTTCCCTTGGGCTGGCTGGAAGCAGATCCAGGGGACACGGGGTGGGGGTGGGGTGATTTTCCAAGGAGTAGTCAGGGAGGGGATGGAGGCCCACAAGGTAGAAGACACCCACATCCCCCGCATCATGGAGGTGCATAGAATAGTGGGGACTAGCCAGCAGTCACTGGTACATGGGAGAAATAAACTTTTACCACCATCTTTTTGTGATTTTTAAATGCATTTACCTCTCATAATGTTAAAGGAAGACTTTAGGGCATCTTATAAATGAAATAAAATTAAAATGTGCGTGAGTGTCTCAGGGCAAAGAGGAACGTGGTGGCAAGAGAAAGTGTGGCTGGTATCGAAACCGCATGCTGTGAAATTTTACACCCTTGGAAGGCTAGGCCACAGTGTAACTCAGAGTGCGGGGGAACCTGACTGGTGACCTAATTCACAGGGTCCAGATCACAGAAGAAACAAACTGGTTTTTCTGGAGTAGAGAAAGAAATGCATCTTATGAGTCCTCCCTCCAAAAATCCTATAATGTGATGACCTCTGTCTTACACTATTTTTTAATAGAGTACTAAGTTGCAGTACTATCTACTCCAACTAGAGTAGGAGTAGGGGGATGTGAATGGACGGCTGCCATCCTCACTGTAGCTCTCTGCTGATCTAAACTGATCCAAATGTTATGAGCCAGAGGAAATGGAATTCACCAGAAACCTTTCAGGCAAAGCCTTGCATTCATTCAGAAGCAGTGTCCTGATGTAGTAAAAAGGGGCTGGTGGGATGTTCAGGATCAAAACATGGTCACAGGGTTGCTTTGTGTAGTAAGGGAAGAGGACTCTGAAATGTGTGTGGGGATGAGGAGGAGAGAGTGGTTGGGCTTGGCAAGGCTGGTGCTCTGGCGGAAAGGAGGAAGGGGGCCCCTCAGAGGCAGAGGCGAAGTCTTTGGGGAAAGTGTAGGAGTGTATGGTGTGAGCTCCCTTCCCCTCCTCTCCTCCAAGGTTGGCAGTTCCTCCTTGCTCCCCATGTGTTCCCATGGGCAAACCCCAAAGAAGAGATGGTGTGTGTGCCCAAGGGGACACAGGCAAAGGAGAGCCCAGGAACAAGGGCCACAGGAACACCTGGGGATGTGAATGCAGATTCAGAGTATTTGGTTGGACCACACATCATTTGTAATCCCCCATAAATGCTGCTTCTCCCAAGATAAGTGTCAGGTACACTGAGCAGTGATGTGTTTGCTGATGAGTCCTTGGCGGGCACCCTAACCACTGCCTGGGTGTCATGGGGTCTGCTGAGCTGGGTCAAAGAGTCAAGTGCCCTTATAAATTGCATTTCAAATGGCCAAAGGAGTTTAATAATAAACATATTACAGAGACGAGGATACACATCACTACAAAGAGCATCAAATTGAAGTGCTTCCGTACAGTAGGCCACCTTGCCTGGGATGCCTACGCAAGACCAGTTCACCTAGAAACATAGACTTGGTACATGGCAGACATTTGATAAGCAACTAAGAATGAGTGAATTGATAAACAAGTCTCATTCTGGCCTTAGGTGAGTCACTGGACTTCCTCTGTGCTTCAGTCCCTTCATCTTTACAATGTCATGCTGTTTTAAAAATGTCTAATATGCAATGAGGACAAGATAAATGTTAGCTTCGGTATGATTCCTGGAGTGGATTGGACCATTTTCAAGATCTAGTTTACAGGAAAATTTTATTTGTTCATTGAAAAAATAAATATTGAGTGCCTACTTAAAAAATGGAACTGGACACCGGGCCTGTCTGCTTCAGTGGTCTCGGTACAGTCTCAGTACTTAGGACAAGGTTCATGTACACGAGGTGCTCAATAAATGTTTATTGCCCAGATGAATAAAGCTGCATGCTGGTCATTCTAAATTTTCACTGAAGTGATTATTTTCTAAATTCTCACTGAAGGTTATCTTATAAAATTACATTACATAGTTTCAAGGAGCAGTCAAGAGCCTGATCAGATTCGTTCACTTTTGGAAAAACATGGGAAAGCCACAAAATGACCTCTTGTGTCACTCAGAGTTGGCTAGAATGACAAGCCGGGAGCTTGTTTGTCCATCATGGGTGTTGGGGGCTCTGTTCCATAGTTCCTCTCTAAGACAGTGACATCCACATGGCAGAGCGAAAGACATCTGGAGAGTCAGTGTCAGCACTAGGCAGCCTTCCCTGGAAGTGACACATCACTTTGCTGCCAGCCAGCCAGCCCAGGCTGGCTGCAAAACCCTTCTGAACCTGAGGGCAGGGGAAAGAGGGGACCAGTGGGCAGCATGACCCTGGATGAGTTTGGCTGGGAGGTATGTACAGACAGAGGAGAGATGCAGACTAAGGACACACCCTGGGGCACTGCCGCTGTCTTGAGTTAGGGGGGATGGGGAGGAACCAGCAAAGGCAAATGAGGAGCGGCCAGTGAGGTAGGAGGAGAGCCAAGCCAGTGATGGCCTGGAAGCCAAGGGCTCACAGGACCTTTAAGGAGGAGGGGGACATCAATCAACTATGCCAAATGATCTATAGATGAGAACTGCACACTGAGCCCTGAATTTGCCAACATGGAAGTCAGTGATCTTGATGTGAGCCACTCTGAAGGAGGGGTCAAGACAAAAGCATGACTGGAATGAGCGCCAAAGATTGGAGGTGCTGGGAGTGCAAGTAGAGACCTCTTTCAGATTGTTTGCAGAAATAGGTTGGGGAAAATGGGGAACAACATGCTCTATGCTGATGGGAATGTTCAGAGAGAGAGAGAGAGAGAGAAATGTTATACTACAAGGCAGGGAGGGAGCAATGATTACACTGATGCCCTGAGTAAGTTAGAGAGGACTAGGCACAGAGCAAGTGCACCCCATCCAACACTCATTGTATAGGCTGAATCCGTGGACACATTCTCATTCCAATGAGGAGCATGACTGATTGAGATTACCACTGTTTCTTTATTGTGTAAGTTTTGTGCAGTGCACTGCAGTAGGGATAAGTACAAACATTACCAAGGTAGGGAGCAGATCATTGTTATTTGCAGACAGTATATCAAGGCATATGGTAAAGCTGCAGAATCATTATATATTCCTCCATTCTAAAAAGCCTTTGTCCTTAGGAATCAAGAGCATTCCATTCAGGAATCCCACTTCTAAAAATGTATGGGAAGGAATAAGAGACTAATGGGAGGCATCAGGGCGCTTCTCCAACACCTGGTTCTCTGCTTTCCAGACACGTGGAAAACCACTTCC